>OY992785.1:22951508-23576508 GCA_963921375.1 Tiliacea citrago
GTATAGGAAGAAACGCTACAAAGTCAAGTGCTAAGTAAAGTGAAACGTGATCAATAGCGCTTTTGGCCATAGCAAGCAAGTCCACATAGAACTATCAACGTTATACTGCCTTCTGGGCACATTTTACTTTACAGCAATACCACTAGATGGCGCTGAATAAGCTTTTTAGTAGAGGAGTTCGACTATGCTATTGACAATCAATGCCATCTACCAGAGACTGCTTAATTTTACTCCACAGTAGGTGGTTTTTCGACTAAAATTACAGATGGAGCAAATGGCCCTGCGGCATTTCAAATAAAAGAGATTCTTTAGACAGCAGCAGCTAGTCACGAAGAGCACAGAGTAGGTACATTTGTATACGAAGAGGGCATTGAACCCCATGGTGTTATTCAGAGCTAACCGTAAAACCATCTCATACGAAATATCTATGTAGGTTCGGTACAGGTAATTTTATTACTAAAGCCAGTCACGACCTGGTATCAAAAACTATTTTGCATCTTACACTAAAATACTTATATAATTTTGAATTTTAAATTTTCAAAACAAACATACATTTCTTATTTTTATTTTTTGATGTAATTGTATTATGATACTTATTTTTTTTATTTTTTTTTTATCTTTTACTCATTCTTGGAGAGAGGATGCCCGAGTCCCAGCTGTGGGAACATTATTTAGACCTGACCTGTCTATCATTTATCTAATAGACAGGTCAGCTTGTTTACCTATTGATGGCCTTACTTATTATTAAATAACTAGGCTCTGCCCGCGACTTCCTTCGCGTGGAGGTCGTAAGACCACACAATATATACTGAAATAACAGCCATATTTTTATAAAAAACTGGCTCGTTGGTCTAGTGGTCGCAGCCGTAGAGCATGAGGTCCTGGGTTCGATTCCCGGGTCAGGCAGTGTTATTGGGTTTTCCATCAGTAACAGATCGAAGTCTGGATTCGTGCCCGATTCATGGCAATAGGCTCGCATCCTATTACATGGGACCTAAACATAACTGACGAATCTTGGGTGTACTATAGGTACACCTCTGCCTAACCCTTCGGAGAATATAGCCGTGATGTTATGTTATTTTTTTATAACTTTCCTGTATACCTAGTACTTTTGTAGCTTTGGTCTCAGCAGCCAAAATATACAGAGCCTCAGGAGTGGTGACGGGGAAGCAAACGATGTACTTGTCCGTGTGAGAAGCAGTTAGTCCTGAGGGCGACTCCGCAGTCTTCAGTAGAAATTTCCCATTGCATGCGAAGTTTTTCGTTTCTAGTGAATTAATGAACGCCTGCGTTCCTTCCTAAACTAACTGCCTAATGTCACAACACAACACTAATACACTGACTGTTGCATTCTTACAGACGAACGGCTATCAATAAAATAATATAACAGTAGATTGTAAACACACGGGATTTCTCATTATCAAAATGTAAAGTGACTGACCTTACATTTATATGGACTGGCCGCTACAAGGCCATTATGAAGACTGGCCGAAAATTACCATATTGTTTAAACTTCGAATTTCGAACGAATATCTACGCGTTAGAATTTTATTTGCTTTGAGAACAATATTTAGAAAGTACAGACGCCAGCAGGTCAAGCAACCCGAAACTGTCAAATTTTCCCAATCAACCTTGAACCTTATGCTTGAACGATAAAGTTGAAAATCTTTTAAAGAAATTTGACAGGTTGTAGTAGCTTGATGTGCTGGCGTCTGTACCTATGTAACATAGGTTTATATATAATTTTTTTTTCAGATTTTCAGAAAACACAAGCAACATAGGCTATGTTGCTTGTGTTTTCTGAAATTCTGAAAAAAAAATTAGGATTTCAAATAATTTAGAACGTTAAGCTTATAGGTATGGGAATAGTAATTTGCGATTTCTGGCTATTGTTTGTCTGGGTTCCGTAGTTGAGATGAATTTATCCCAAAAAAAAAACTTATCACTAAGTAGTTGAAAAACATGTTCTCCCATACATCGATATACGTCACAGTCAATTCTCCAACTGCAAATGTAAATTGGTCGACTATTATTCGTTATCTTGTAAAGCCTACTTAGTTGTGATAGTTTTCCTTTTAATTTTTTCACATATCCAAAAACATCCATTTAGCTCGCAGGGGGGATTAATGTTATGTTGTTATGGCCGTATTTTTTATTGCGTTGACTTAGAAGCTTGATTGTTTTAGAGCTCCAAAGGACCGTAGACCTACTTATTTGATATTAATTTCAACTTCTTACCTAAGAAAGAAGTTAGCTAGTAAGAAACACGATCCATTGGCATCAAATATTTGTTTGCAAAAATTGCCCTATTGCCATCTCTTGCTGACTCTACATTTTTTTCAAAATCTGTCCATGCTGATCAAATTGTCTCAAAAAAGTAAGGACAGTCTCCTAAGACCGGTTTCGTGTAGCTACAGCTTCATCCCATAACAAAGAGCGTGATATTATAACCTACCGACTGACCAGACTTGCAGGGAATATCTTTGCGGACAGAATCTAACCGATAGAATTTGCGTGATGCTGGAAATATTCAAATAGTCAAAATTCTAAAACAAAAAAACTACACGGCATTAGAACCGATCCCAGACCTCGTAGCAATTACTTTTTTTTTCAAAAATATTGAATGTACAGTTTTGACTTCGCTACGATTTTATTATTTGTATACTTTATTGTTGAGGGTCTCGAGGTTAAGCTACGCTTGCCGCGGTTGGTCCGTGGATGGGTGACCATCTTTACATACCGAGACTCCTCCGTGCCTCGACGGAAAGCACGTGGTCCCGGCTGCTTTTTTTTTTTTGGTTTGACAGTCGTTACGGGTCGTCAGAAGCCCGAAAGTCTGACAACCAGTCTTACCAATGGGTATAGTATTACCCAGTTACTGGGTTGTGGAGGTCAGATAGGCCTCTCCATGTAAAATACTGGTATTCAGCCGCATCCGGTTATACTGGAAGCCGACCCCAACATAGTTGGGAAAAGGCTACGCAGATAGATAAATAGTTTTTTTTTAAACGTTGCCCCACACTAGGAATTTCTCTTGTATCGTGGATGCGTTCACAAAAATTTAAGCTCACATACACAAACAGCCATATTGATAAGAAAGGTATACTCGATTTGGGGATCGAACCCATTATACAGGGTGACAGGGGCCCAAGTCTGCTATTTTTATAAATTCAGTCATTCCAACACGATCCCATTGTCATGCCATTGCCATTTTGCTAAAAGTTCGTAATCTGGTAAATTCATAATGGTCGATCATTGGTCGGTCAATGTTCTCGCAATATAATTGTGTTATTATAATGGCATTGTCGTATTGCCATTATTATAAAGCCCATTAGTAGAAATGTCATTCATTTGTCATTATGTACGAGATTACCAATATATGCAATTTCTTTCAATGTAGTGTCAGTGGCCGACCATTGGAAAGTCATAATGATGCCATTATAATAGTAGATTACCAAACTTGTCAAAATCAACAATTATGAAATCAATGACCGACCATTCTGGCACTATTGTAATAGCAGACTTGAGGCCCTGGTAACTCGACGTATTCCTTGCACGACGTCATAGTAAGGTTAAAATGCAACAAATTAAGCCACCAAATGTTCTACCGAAATTCAGTAGCTTTTGAGTTTTTTTAAATAAAGTAATGACAAAAATTACGAATAATAAAATGTTTAATTAGTGATCTGTGCCAAGTTTTCGGAATTTTGGATTTTTTAATTATTAACAAAGAATTGCTACGGCATCGGCTATGATAATAAATTAAATTCCAGTATAGTCGCACCGTAAATCATTTTTAAATTGTATTTTTCATAAAACAACTAAAAACCTAATTAACAGCATGCGTCACACTGGTCACACTTGACAATGACATGATCATTTAAATAGTTTACCGTCTGCCATGCGTTTGTATTACTGTCTCTAACAGAATGACCTAGATCAATCAATCAGTCTATCACACTCTACTGCTGGTGAAAAGCCTCTCTGATCTCGCCTGCTCTAATGACCATCGGTCTTGAATCAGATACTCACCATTTGTCAAGACTTACACGCATCATCGGACGTTGATCTTTCCGCCACCATCGCCACTGGACACGCCACACTCTGCAGATGTCTTATTTTAGTCAGTATTTTTTGATATGCCAACCGCTTTGTCATCATCAATTTAGAGATACTTACTCTATCGGGATCTTGTTTGTAGGAAGGCATGATTGTCCACATAGTTTTGTGTTTATGTGTTTTTTGTGTTGTGTGTTAGGTACCTCTGTGGATTGTGTTATTTTTTTGGTATGGCATGCCATCTCTATTTCTGGAAAGGATAACTTCCATGCAGAGAGCCAATGAAAAAGCAATAAAAATCTATGCCAAAGTAGAAATTATCATTAATTAAAATGTTGTAGGTCTTTTTCATTTAGTCTTACATTGACTCTCTGCACGGGTTAGGAGATAAGAATTAAAACAGCAGATAGGGTAAGAAAATTCGTTTATTTATTTATTATTTTTATTATTTCATTAACATTCTTTTATTTATATTTTTCACCTTGATGGTGTGTAAACTACCACCGGTTCGGAACCTACAATCGACTGAGAAGAACCGGCAAGAAACTCAGCAGATTTATTTTTTTATTTAGTTTTACAATGAAAAGTTAAGCCACGCAGTCGTGGAAAAAGTTACCTACGTCGGGGACCTATCGGGACCTATAATTTACATGTTGAAGACATGTGACCAAAAAGAAATGTAGGTAATGTCAGGAGACATTTTCATTGATAAGTAAGTATACCTAATTGCAAAAACAGAGGAATCTTCTAGGATTTTTGTCAGTCTGTCAAACTTGTCATATTTTACCTATGCACCCCAAAATAATAAATACATGCATAAAACATATAGGTAATATTGATTGAATACTATTTTACAATAAAGTTGGTTGCGCTCAGAGATGGGAAGATGAAAATGTCCTATAAATGTCATGTTAGTCAGTCCAAAAAATGTGCATAATAATTAAAAAAATTGTCATCATTACAGTAAATTATTTAATATTACCTTTTACCCCCAAATCTACACAGCGTAGTGTACTGATGTAAGGCACTTGAGGATTTCTAGCTACGCCCCCTCCCCTCACTCTAACTAAAAACTTGCCTTGAAAGTTAAGAAGGCAAGTATTAAAACTACTTCTACTAAACCATATTTTTCCCCTTTAATGAAGATCCTACAAAAGATGATTGAAAATATGTCGGTATATGGAAGAATTTGTTTCAAAGTCAGTAAGATAAGGTATTCTTATTTCAAAAGAAAAAAAACCTGCCTACGAAAACCTTAATTTCTCATTTTTTGCCAAAAATGTAGGTATATAATTATTTTTTGATACCTGCCTACTAAAGAATTAATAGAACGGATATCTAGTTGTTTAGTAACTCGCCACTTTAACTAATATTTGTTTGTTTAGCTGACGATTGATTCCTTAATTTAATATATAATACAAATAATACCTAAGAGTACTTAATTATTTTCTAGTATAAATAAGTAGGTATAGTGTTTAGGTAGTCTAAGTTTTGTGTTTAAATGTTGCTACAAATTATGCAGCCATATCCATAAATTGTCATCGTATCTACCGTGATAGTAAAGTCGAGTCAATAATACATATATCATAGTTAGCATTAATGTGTAAATAAAATAAAATAGCACATCTATTTGCTAGTGTCATTATTGCTAGTCATTCGCAATGTCCGAATATCATTGTTTTCAATGTTAGGTAATTTGTTAATAAGGTTATAACTAGGAAGCCGAGTCAAGTCAAAACTATATCTATAGGAATATTTATTTTCAAATCGATATATTTACCTCTCAATATATTAATTTCAAATAAAGATGTTTCAAATATTCAAAAATAACAACAATTTATTAAAAGGGTTTTTAGAAATTATATTGTATTATATGTAACTTTCTAAAGCTTTAAATTTTGCCATTAAATTTTTTATATGAAATATAATTTTAATTAAAAATAGTATATATTGTATTCTGTTGATAAGATATAAATAGTTTGGGAAATATTAAGTATTTACACACAGAGAAACAAAATTAATACTTTGATTATTAATGATTTATTAATCAAATTTACAACGATTTACAGACGTCAATGAATTTACTTTTTCAAAATAGTAAAATTATTATTTAAAAAATTAACATCTACAACAATTTTTTTTTAATGGAATTTTGCTCGGGGACAGATACAATCGAGACACAAAATAATGTTGGAATAGGACAGACCAATTTTTAGTACAAAAATATAATATTTTATCAAAATGTACACAAATTATTGATTAAGTGTATGAATTCCAGATTGTATTATCGAGTTCCTCTAAGCTGTTGTTTGGCAGAAAATTGCAATCAAGGGCATAAAATCCGAAGCGAATGACTTGACTAACACTAATATACCTAATTGCTACACTGCTATTATTTAAAATTACTTAACCTAACAATTGCAAAGAAACATCATTTTATAGCAGCCAAAAACTACCTTAAGTATTATTGAAAGTTACTTTTAAATATTATCAAGAACAATCCTAATTATACCTTAACTAACTTTTAGCCTAGATTCCTAAGTATAGCTAGGAAAAGCCACGCCTGAGAGTTTAGGAGTTTTAATCTAAGCCTGCCAACAAATTAGGCTTCTTCCAGATTCGTTTTGTGGAGTCTAATACGGACATCCTGAATCTACGGCCAGTTTAAACCCTAAATACCAGGGGCTACCATCCTACCTAACCTTGGCTACAGCTAGCACAAGCTTGTTATATCAATCGCATAAACCATAACACTATCATATTTTGTGGATCTTGAAAGAGTTTGGGTACATTACGTACTTTATATCTAAGCTTTATTCTAACTTACTAACCTTACTCCGATTTAAATCTAGTATATTGTAAGATGTCAAACACTGAATGTGATAAATATTATATTATATTATAAGTACCCTAATTATAAAATAACCTAAGTCATCGCCCGGTTTAATGTGCTCATTTTCATACCTATCGTAACTCCATTAGGTCTACATTACATTCTTGGAACTCCGTTTTTGTCAACTTACATCTCTAACTCATGTACTACAACTTAATGATGTTAATGAAATACAAATAAACTATGAGAATAAACCATGTTTATAAATATTTTCTGACCCCTCACTAAAATAATAAAAAACGCAATCATTTCGATTGGTATGGGAAATTTTAAACATTGAACGACTTATTTGTCCTAGTACACAATAATCAGTTTCAGAAACATTTGAATTACAAAGATATATAATAGCTAATGAATATATATAAAGTTATACCTAATTTACCTAGATAGATAAATCTCATATTCGCCTCATGTGTTTACTGCTGCCAAGTTTTGTTCTTAGACTTTTGAAACTAACATCGCTGCCTACGTTCCGCTGATAATAAGCCTGCCTGACGCCGCCAACTTAATAATAAAACATCTGAAAAATTAAATAAGTTTGCAATAGTTAAATCTAAGTCCGTGTTTCTTTACTTTGGTGTTAGATGAAATTGTCTAGACTGAAAACGATACGTAAAGGTGAGTTAGTACAATAAATTAACACTAAGCATCTCGAATAATAAGACAAGTGTGTCTGTCCTCTACTTGGGCTAACCAATAGATGACGGTGATACGAGATTTGGACCATTTCAATTAATGGAAGGCATTATATACTAACATGCTTTGTGTTTCGTAAAAATGAGTGCTAATCATAAATCTATTAGTGTGTGGATTTAATATTACGAACTGTTTCATTCGAATGATTATATCCTTAATTCTGCTAATAATTTTACTGTCGAATGTAGTCGGTCATGTACTTGTTTAGTTTTCCAGAAACATTTTGTTTTTTGCTATACATAGGTACTAGGTACGTAGACTTTGACGCATACAAATTAATTAAGATACTAAGAGAAAATTATTAAGATGCTTTCGACAATGTAAAAATTAGCAGAATTGGGCACCAAATTGCAGAAAAATATAAGGGACTTAACAAGTGCCCAATGACGTTAGCGAATTTCGCAAAAAATGAAGATAAATAATAAAAAAAAACTATATTAATACCTTGAATTTTAATTATTTTGTTCTAAATTACGGAGGTGTTATTAATACTGGTGAATATCTAGGGTCCATCCTGCGTCGTCCACGATAACAAGTCAAATTGATGAAACTATGTGTCTATAGTTTTGTAGATGGGACAGGCGGCCATGTTGTAAACGACGGAACCTTACGGGGTCTGCAGGAAAAGCGGTGGCATTAAATACGTGAACAGTTAATTTTAGCTCCTGAAATAATATTAAAGAAAAAATATATTACATAAGTATTTAACAGTTAATCTCATCGAGCAGTGTAAATATATATAGATAAAACTTGTGTATCTAAACCGATCCCGCCAGAACTGTGTCGTGTATACTAAATGGATGTATGTATCATTTCATATTTGCGTTTGAAAGCGTGGAGACACTTAACATCCCAATGCATAATATAAACAATACATTTAATTCATTAGATATTTAAAAATGTAAATTAGTAACAATAAGCGTACGTTTTAGAGGAATATGTACAGCTTTACATCAACCCCATGAAGCAAAAGAAGGCAGAACAGATTTCACGCCAGCAGTGGACAAAGACAAAATTAACCAAACCCACATTTCAGAACTGCAATAAAAACAAACCAACGTAGGCTGTTATAGACTTGACCAGCATGCTACATTTGAACAATCTGAAGCACATACAGAAACTAATTTCCACTCATTGAATGAAAAAGAAATAATATTTATGTAGTTTGAATCATTAACAAAATACTGTTCATGCTGTTTGGATTGGTTGCGTAAAAAAAATCGGGCGGAAGAGAAATCACTTTTCCACCTGAGCATTGAAATTAAATTGAAAACTAACTCAGTGCTGTTAGGACAATGATTAGGTTAGGGCCGGTCCTACCACGATTTTTAAACAAATTAAATGTGTGCGTTCGTCTAAGTGGTTTGTATTATAGAAGTGTCCTTATACCTAGCCTACAAGCGTGAAATTTCGAAAAAACCCTAACAACCATTTGGGCTTTACATAATGATACGTAATTAGAATATTTACGGTAAAACTTATTTTTATAATGGTTATCTTATTGTTAAACATATTTGTATGTAATTCTTCTCATCATGATAATATTTCTAACGTAATATTCAGTTTTAATATCGTAAATTCCTAATACAATATTGTAAATAAATGGTTATTTATTAAGATTCTATTCCTACCTATAGCTGACTTAGTTAAACTTAATTATTTATGTTCAGTGGTAGAGAATACCTTTTCGATTTTTTATAAAAAATATGTAATAATTATATTATTTCCTGTAAAAACGAGATCGCAATAATTAAATGTACCCTTGTACATCACATCCCCCCTTGTTCATCCCTTGTGTTATGATGTAGATGTATCCTTTCACGCAATATATAATGTTGAAATAGAGGCCTAGCAAATGGTAGGTAAGTCGCAGGCCTAGTAAAAACGAAAACGTAATATATCATAATTTGCTAAATGTTGACTACCTACTTCTCTTTACTCCTGTTAAATTTCTCTAATAAGTTATTATTTGTCTCTTCAAAAAACAACATTTTTTCCTATTCACAGGCCTAGTATTCGTAATATTTTTTTTAATATATTCAACGCAAACCTAAATCTAATGTCTTTGGGTACCTACCTATATCAAAATATGAAGAATACCTACATATTACTTATGGATCAATAGTCTTTTAATAACGTACGTACCTACGTAATAAAATATATACTAGCGTGCCCGTTTGATTAACCCTAGGATAAATTTCCTACCTAGGTAGATGTGGTTGGTAAAAAATACTTAGGTATAAACGCAAAAATAAATAAAATGACCTCTACTTCGGTGTTTTATATATTGCATTTCTTATTTGACCTTCTTAACCTTACATCGATACATTATTGCTAACCGTAATGTCATATAGCCGATTATTTATATATTCCTAGCATTATTTCATATTATACGAATTAATAATAATTATATTGTTTATCTTATATTTATAAAAGTACATGATATTGTTTTATAATTGTAAGCCTAAATAGAAACGAGTATGACGGAGTATATCGAAATGTATTTCACAAACTTTGCGCTTGGTAGATAAAGTTGTAGTTAATATTTTTAGGTATCTATAGTTCAAATGCAGCAATATAATAAAAAGAAAAAACATAATAGATAATATATATTTTTTTCGATTCCGAATATAGACAGATATAGAAAACATAATGCTAATCTAAAAACAAGACCTGACTTTTTGAGAACGATACCACTTAAAAATAAATACATCCTACCTAAATTTAATAATGTGTACGGGATGAGGGTTGCAGATTATTTAGTACCTTTTTTTCTAAATAAACTTCAAGAAGACTTGAAAACGTTAAACAAAACGAGTTCGAAAAGTTATAAGTACAAATCAAAGCGTTTCCTTACACAAAATGTCTCCTAATGTATGAAGTATTAGTGTACGTTTAAATTATTATCATCATTATAAAATATATCATTGTAGTAATTAATCTTTAAAAATAACATGTTAAACTTTTATACAAGGAACGGCTCGCCGGCACACAGATAAACCCTGTGAGGTTTTCGTTGTGAGGCTAAAATCACATTGTAAAATAAGCTAAGTGTTTTAGAAAAAATAAAATAATAAATGCCAATTAGATGATACTTTTCTTATTTTAATTCATTTTAACCATGTAATTATAATCTCCGAAAACAAATTAGGCAGGGACGCATAGATACTTAATTCACATTTCTTATTGTGGCAGAAACTTAATAGTTATATACCTAGTTTATAATTTCATTTCATATCACGTCCAATATTGAACATTTTCATGATAACAATAGACTATCAACGAACGGATCCTAAACTTTGTTGAGAATTTAGATGACCTACCAATCTTTCACTTATTAAAATAAATAAATAATCAAAAAATCTAACAAGATAATTTGTTTGGCATACAAACTAAGATGTAGATAACGGTGTGTCAGTCTTTTACTGATCATAATTAACGACGTAGCCATTATTTTAATTAATAATTAAGTTGTTAATTTTATTTTGATCCCAAAATCACGCTATAGTGCTTTGGTTTGATAAAGTGTGTTTCGCAGACTTTTTATTTGTATTGTTAAATGTCATATACAATTAAATTATAATGTCATTCTAATTCTAAAATGTAATTCTTTAATAGTAGGTTCAATTTGATAGGATTTTATTGTACCCTAAGATGGCTGTAACTATATCATTATAATTATCAAGCATGAATACGTATTCATAACTTATAATTATATTTTAAATCATAATAATTATTTATATTTTGTAGGAATACCTCTTTCGTGATATTGTTCACGTTCTCGTTCATGTTAATGCCGGTTTTTTATAGTATAAATGTGAATTACTATTTTACATTTTGGGAAATGTTTTAACTCCGTGAAAAATAATTCATGCGAATAAATACTTATCTGACTTTCATTGCACCGTTTACAATAAATGTAATGAAATAACAATAAATTATTATAAAACTGTTCAATAAAACAAAGGTATCGCATAAACAATAAATTGAGTAAGTAAAGCTGCGAACAAATTATTATTGTTATCCATTGCTTAGGTTACTGACAAACTTGCATTATTGATTGATACGCTTTTAGGCAATAGAATAAATAAGTAAATGTACATATTAAAAGATATAACGAAGCATGAAGTAAAGTTACATGAGTTTTTGTCTATCAACATAATTATGAACTTGTGTGTCGACTCAGGGCACTGGGCAGTATATAAAACACGTATAGTTTTCAATTGACTATTAAGTTATTAAAGTATTTATGCGTATACAAATTAATATAATTAATATAATAGTTGTTAATGGCGTGTATATGATTAGTACGAATAATACAAAAATCTGTAAAAAAAAAAAATTAGAACTAAACGGTTAAAATAATTTTGTATGAAGTCTGAATGTTATAAATTAAAAATAAATAGTAATCGTTGAATGCTGTTGCATTATTATTACTATTTGACGTATTATTATAATATAGCGATACAAAATAAAAGTGGAATCAGTTGCATGGTTACTGAATATATTATTTTTTATTGTCTTATTCTTATAGCACAGATGTCAATGGAATAATAATGAATATTGTAAGTAAATAAACTATCTGTTTAGGTAGGTAAATGTATACAGGAGAAAGTATCAACATTGATAACTTTATAATTAAATTATACTATTTATTATATTACAGTTATTTAGTAAGCAAATTAATACCTTTGCTACTTATAAAGTAAAATAAAAATTGGATTTATAAACATCCTGTAAATAGGTTAGGCAGAAGTGAATTCTACAGTTCACCCACATTTCGCCAGTTAAGTAATTGTTGGATTTATATCTTGTGAAATAAATATATCTACTTACAGTGCAGTGGCACTTAATATTAAAATTTCTGCTTACATAAACAACTATCGTTATTTTTCATTATCATTAAAATGTAGGTACTTATTCTAAAACGTAGATTTTGTTTTATACTGTGCTTTATATTTTATACGTAAATTAATTATAAATAAATTAATAAACGATTTTCACGATTGTTGCAGTTATTCTACATTCTCGAACGTAGATATATTATATCGATAAATAGATGATATTTTAGAATTAAAAGTATTAAATAGAGTTTAAAATTAAACTGTTAACATTATAAATCCTAATAATAAGTCCCTCGTTACTTTTAATTAATGGCATGGTAAAGTACAATATTAATATTATACCGAGATAAAAAATAAGTAGATGCCTACTTAATTAAAATCAGTTGCATTGTTTAATAGTTATGTCGCATTTTAAGTGTGTCACGTGAATTAATTATGAATAAACTAACTATAAAATGTATACTCTCGTAAATCTTAGCAAAACACGATTAAAATATAACTTTTTTATATAGTTTATGGTATTTAGAAGGTAAGGCTAAGTACATTAAAACCGTTGATTATAATAACTGTAAGAATATAATTATATATTTTGTAAAATATATAACCGATACCAATCACTATAGAAAAATATAAAAATGAACATAGTTTCTTTAGTAAATATACCTGCAAACAATTTCTGCATTAATAAAATGTTTTTAATAATAATAAAATATTTAGGTGTGTCAGATGACATCATTATTATCACCAAAAACAAAATAGGTACTTTTTTTTTCGATCCATTCACATTTTAGTATTATTTTAAGCATAATAATGTCATTGTATTAATTATTTTAAATCAGATCGGATCGGATAAATGTTAAATACATTACGAAAAAAAATCTTATTTTAACTTCGATGAAGTAAAATAATAACAGATACAACAATGTGCTAACTGAACATAAGATAAATATAATTCAAAGATATAATTAGATAAAAAGAATAACACTCTTAATATAATTTGTCATAAATATGTATTTAGCTAACAATTTTATCGCATAATTTGAAACTGCTATAAAAACAGAAACACGCCAATTAAAACAAAAAAAAATTGGTATAGGTACCAGTACCTACCATTGGCTTATTGATTTTATCAACACCGTCCTAGATGGTATAAGGTTATACACGAATGGGTACTTATTTTAGATATTATACCACTTTTAATTATTTAAATTTATAATTCATTTAAAATAATGCATTATATAATTTGACATAATATTAGGAAAACATTGTCATTAAATCGAAACAACTTCGCTGACAAAATCAATGTAAGTAAGGTAAAAACCTTGATTCTTAATTGTTGTTTAGTTTAGTTAATTATAAATAAATAGGTATTGGATCAATATCGTTTTTACCGAAAATCTATTAGTTTTAATAAGGCTTGTCTTGAGCACGTTGCCTCTCAGTTCTTAGCTAAAACATTTTTTTTTTATTGCCATCGACACGCTAAGAAGAGTAACAGTTTTTAACTTTCAGTTTATTTTCTCTAGCTTTCATTTAATTGGAAAAATATTTTTCCTTAAGAGGTAGTAGGTACGCAACATCTTAAAATAAGGTTTCAGTTTCTGTGAAATTATGCACCTACCTAACCTACCAAAGTTTTCGTTTATTTATAATAAAGATAAAACTTATTAAAATCCTTTCTTAAATATAAATTAACATTTTTGTTTTCTAAAATATCTGTGGTTTGATTTTTCGTAACTTATTTCATACAACTTCTAATATATTATCTAGGTGCTTATTTTTTATAATTTCCCATTTAAGACTTATGTAAAATACCTATTTAGAATAGGTATATGTTTTTTTAAACATAATGTTCCATGAATTCACCACTTACGCATTAATTTAAGCTATGGATAAATCGCTTCGTTGCTTTTCGTAAGCACACACAAAACCACATTTTTTTTAATTTAACGAAATTATTCTGAACGTTACTTCGACATTAAAATGTAAACCAAACCTCTGTATAATGTAAACTCTGACCATCTCCGCTCGTTCTTTACTGTCATTATTCCGTCTTTCGTCAGTGCCCACTTGAACATCCTAATGTAATGGTATTTCTACGAATTATTATCCTCATTAACGTTTACTAAACCTCATTACTCTGATCGTTTTGACTCTTTCTTTGCTATCATAATTCCGTCTATCGTCAGTTAGTACCACTCCTACATGAACATCCTATTTAATACCTATCTCCGAATTATTATCCTCATTAATACTTATTAAACCTCATTACTCTGATCATCTCAGCTCTTTCTTTGCTATCATAATTCCATATATGGTCTGTTAGTACCACTCTTACACGAACATCCTATTTGAATATTTACGAAATATCATCATCATTAACTACATTTGACTACTAAACCTCATTACTCTGATCGTCTCGGTTCATTTTCTGCAGATCACAATTCCGTCTATCAACCATACCCACTTTAGCATTCTAGGATTTGAACTCCGAATACCTAATCACCAGCATTTATCCCACGCAAAGTACGAAATCCACCCCAAACCAAGTCCACCCCAAACCAAGTCCACCCCAAACCAAGTCCACCCCAAACCAAGTCTACCCCATACCAAGTTCACCCCAAACCAAGTCCACCCCAAATTCACACTATTTTTCCATATCTGCTAATAATATGTATGTTTTGTATTATTATCACGTACGTTTTGAAAACTCTGAGAAAAACCCTACTTACTTATGTAAACACTACCAAAAAGTGCGTTTAATATTAAGTTTAAAGCCTTCTCACCCTTACTGGCTGTCATTTGGCTCGCTTACAAACCTACACGTTCATTTTATATTCGAAAAAATCCGTAACGTAACTCAAAAATTGAGGTAATAGTCATAATTTATTTACAAGGTACAAATCCAAACGGATTTGTATTTTTGAATGAGTCGTTGAGCGTATATTTGTGTATAACCTATAATTAGCGACTGTCCGAGGCTAATAATACCTATAGTACTTAAGATATAATAAATACAGAAGCTGTTGGTGTTCCGTAATTATTCGAAGTTTTACTGAAATTATAATCACGCCAATCGATAAATTCAGTCTCAAATCTTACCTACTATTCAAATATTTTATATTCCGAAAATTCCGTAAAGCTGCTCGAAAATCGAGTACATATAATATTATTATTTGAAGTTTTACTAAAACGCCAATCGAGAAACTCAGTCTCAAAACCTTACTATTCAAATATTTTATATTCCGTAAAGTTACTTAAAAATCGATGTTATTATTTGAAGTTTTACTAAAATTATAATTACGCCAATCGAAAAATACATTCTCAAAAACTTACTATTAAATTATGTTATATTCCATTCATTCCGTAAAGTTATAAAAAAATCAAAGCTTTATATTTGAAGCTTTCCTAAAATAAATATTTTATATTCCGGACACTCCGTAACGCTACTTAAAAAAAACACACCAATCTAAATTTATTATTATAATCACGTCAATTTTAAAATTCAGTCTCTGAATAGTAGTCCTAAGCTTCATCCTGCCTACTATACGTAGTTTCCAATCCTAACTTGAATACTCTGCTCATCCTGAAGCACTAACTATTTCGCTTACTGTGACATGAAAATCTATAAAAACACTTTCACCGGCTCACTGCACTAAATTAACACGAAACTCCGTATAAAGACGAAAATTCTACCACTCCGCTAAAAATTAGGTCACAAAGTCTCCTACGTAGTTTTTTTCTCACCCTTGGGCCCTATCTACATATTTTTGCCAACCGAAAGCATGTCAGTTTATAGAAACACTGTCACCAGGTCACACTTCACCCTTCAACACTTCAAAGCACAACACACACAACAACCTTCTTACTATTTCCGTTGTATGTATTTGATTTACTTTTAATACATCCCGTAGGTACCTTAACTCATTATATCTTCTACAAGAACCACTTCTACGAGTATGTGCTCGCTAAATCTGCATTTTAGGTATTTTCTCTTTGAAATCAGTCACTTATACGTAGGTACGTCTGCTAAAATATATATATACCATTGAAATCCATCCTATTTATGTTTCTTAGCTGTTTTGTAAACCTCACTGTTTTCACTTGCAATAACGTAAAATAGTAATTGACATCGTTGACCATCCATTTTAGTGTGTTACTGTCTTCCACATTAAATTAAATATTTTTATGTCATGTATGCTATAATCGATTATGGTTTGCTGTCATCAAACTTTTCTAATATTTCATATAAAAATCCTAACCACTATCACTAATCAACTTTGTATGTAAAGAGTTCTTCTACATCATTGGTTTAACTTCGCCATTTCCTAACACACAAAAAATCACTTCGTACTTGTCACCGTTAATTTCGTCACCGTGAGTAATAAAATATTTATTGCACCATAATGTGTAACATACTGCGAATACTCTTATTCTATTGCATCTTATTTGTTTATTTATCATCTTCGTTCCTCTTCGTTATTATTGCAATAATCTTGATATCTCTTTCACCGTTTTGTGTTATTATGATCTCAGTATTTCATCTTCATACTTCCTCCTCAATAACGATAATTAAAACAGGGAACCGACATAGATAGTCCTTGTACATTAATTTGTAACTGTGATCTCAGTATTGTGTCGTCACGCTTCTTTATCAATTATCATATACCGATAATTTTCAAAAATATCCTCTCTTGCATCATAATACGTTACTATGTTCTAACTATTGTTTTTGAATTCCTTTTGTTAACACATTACGTTCATTTGAACGGAAAAGCTAATATTTTGAATCATAATGCTAATATGAGCTCACTATTGCATGTTTATGCTTTTTCCTGATATTCACGATAATTTTTTGAACATTCTCAAACTCACTATTGCATCTTAATGTCGCTTTGTGATATTTATTGATACCAAAAAAACCTATAATTTTGCTCCCATAACTATAATATCTGAATTGCGTCTTTATGCCTTTTCGTTATATCAAACGCATCCTTCCTTCAACTTATATTTTAGTCTATAAGTGTGATATTACTATTGCATCTTCATTTCTCTTATTTATATTTAAGTTTCCGATTATCCTATTGCATCGTCATGCTTCTACGTTATTCAATCATTTTCAAAGAACATCTGGCATCGAATTTCATCAGTATATCTAATACTTATTGATGTATATAGATATCGTTCTGTCAACAATTAACATAAATCGCACTGATCAGTGCAATTATAAGTATATAATATAATTGAACTCATATTCCATAATATTCAATTTAATCCAGCCTTTTCATCATTACTGCACCAAGTGCAATCATTGTCTTATATTCATATCTCTTTTAATCAAATTTGTCGTTATATTCGTACTCCAATTTCACATAATAATTGTGATTTTTGGTTTTAATTTATCTTAAATGTAACGCGTTATTATTTGCAACCTTAACATCTGCTCTAGAATATCAAGTATAAGCCTTGCTTGTTTTCGCTGATATTTGTGCAGTATATTTGTATCCTCTTAGTACACTGTCGCCTAATCCATTTTCTCGTTTGTATGATTTTATGCAAGAATTCTTGGTCTTTGATTACTGTGATTCATCACTTATGGTTATCGTATACGCTTAATCAGTTTCGCATTTGCGCTATATTTTATTGAACAATTCATGTGTATTTCATATTTGTGTTGAAGTATTTTCTACGTATAGTTTTGCGTTGTACTATTATGTATTATACGAGCTCATGTTGTAAAAAATCGTGTCACTTAGGTGTAGTTTGTCGTAATATTAAGATTCCAATTTGATATAATTATGACTTTTGTTTTGGAGTTTACTTAAATTCACATTGTAATAATTTGCGCCCCCAACATCTGCCTAGAATATCAAGTATGCGACGGAACCTTGCTTGCTATTGCTGATACTTGTGCTATACATTTGTACCCTACGAGTACGAGTAGTTTACTCTCACCTACTTCATGTTCACGTTTGCATGATGTTATGCAAGAATCCTTGGTCTTTGATTATCATGATTCATCATTATTCTTATGGCTAAAGTATACCTACGCTTATTATTATAAAAAAACCGTTTCGCATTTCCGCTTTTTATTTGATGATATTGAAATCAATTTATTTTTCATATTCCTGCTCCTGTATTTTCTACAAAGAGATTTTGTTAAACTCTTATTTATTTTTTAGCGCATGTTATAAAAAAAAAAATATATATATTTATAAATTAACAATAAATAATAAGAACCACAATAAAAAAAATAAACATAATTATGTGATGTCTCCTTCTCTTCCTTAATCTTTAGCAAGTTTGGCTTATTCGATCCGTATTCAGATACATTACATCGGTATTATAATTTAAAATCCGTTCTTCCAATCTGAAAATTACTTTAATAAACTTGTTATTTGTACGTTGTTTTGGTTATAGTTATCCCGCAGCTAAAAAAGTAATCATGCTAACATATAATCGTAATTGCATCACATTTTGCAACGGTAGATACCTTGTCCTTGAGCAGACTGAATCTTAAGTCAACATTCCGTAACATACTTTTCGTTGCAAGCATCAGTAAATAGATTTATCGTTTTTTTAAATCTGACAAGCATTTGGCGATGATACGTTTCGATAGAATGACGATTATATTAGAAAGCATTGTGCAACAATATTGTTTCGCTCTATTTTGCATTTTTAACTCCTTGCACCACCTTCTGCAATATTCAATTTCTCTTAAGTCTAACCTACGTTCTTTACTTTTAAAATACGCATTCATAAAATAATTAGTATGCAGTTTTTAGAGTATGGTATTTTATAAAAATAGACTTTTATAGACTGAAAGGCTCATCTACATGTTATCATCAAATACCATACGACAAGAAAATCGCATAGCACAGCATTTTATAAACGGTAGGTAATGGTTAGATGACGTGCTTGATGTAATGTTATCGGTACTTTCATTCTTCGATAATAGTAGTTTCAATAAACGATAATAGTAGTTTCATTCTTCGATAACAGTAGTTTCATTGTACGAGATTCAGAAAACTTTCTGAAATAATTTTGCAGATTGTCTTGATTAATCACCACTAAAAACCATTTCAAGGATGTAAATATCCATCAAGGTTTGATTCATAATCATTATTGTTTAAAAACTCGTCTTAGATATCAGTTATCAAATCATTTTTTATCTCTGCAAACAAAATATCTTCACAGCTAACCATAAGATTGGTTCCAAGAAATAATGAAAACGTTACAGCTTGATTATTTTGCGATCCGTGCAAAACGCAATTATTCTTCTTCTATAATAACGATCTTCATGCCAGTAGCAATTAAGAATCGTAAATGGCTGTATTACAATTTTTTCTAATCCGTATCATATTTTGCGTATTCAAGGTTTATTGTTATTGCAATTCAAATTCTAAAAATTTTAATTAAATTTTTTGGTTACATGTTCAATTGTTCATATCGAATATATTATTTCAACTATAATTCCAAATTCCGTACGTAGTAGGTATTCTGTTTGCAAACCTCTTGGCTTGGTTACCATTCTACAATATTCAAACCCAATGCTATGTAGTAAAGCTTCTGTTGCTTATCGATATTATTTTCTAGCTATATTAGGTTCTTATTTCTAACTTTCATCGGACTTCGGTTTTGTTTAATTTGCTTATACTTGTAAGTAGGTATTACATATTGCATAGCTTTCGAAGCCTTTATATTTCATTATACTTTGGTAACTATTAAATAAATGAATTCAATCACTTAATTATACATATCCTAGCTCATATTTAAATGTTTCAAGCCGAATCCTTTCTCTCTCTAGTAGCTTTCAGTTTTCAATTTATGTCTATTATGTTTTTTCCATTTGCAAATCTGTGTTTAATTATTTAACTTCCATTCTTATTTGATAACTTTCAATGCCGATATTGCAATATTGATCCTGTCTGAGATAATAACGTTTATAAATTAAATTAATTGTACTCCAGTGGTTTATATTCTACATTTTAGAATGCAACTCGATTTCTTTGCAGTTCGTGTTGAATCTAAATAAAAGAAGTCCGTTAAAAGCAACCTTAATTGGTTCGTGTTAATCGTTATCTTTCATCATGTTATCAATTAAATCAATTAACGAATAAAGTACATAGTTTCACTATTCTACCATGTGTGTTATATTCATATCCTACTCTGCAGCTGTTGCCGCTTAATCGATTCTTATCTATTTCAACATAGAATTCGTTCAGTACAGTAATCTACTGTTTCTCTATTTCATTTTTGATAACTATCAACTGTAATTTCTCATTAGTTTCATTACGATCTATACGAATTTCTCACTTGCTTAACTTCATTGTTCTTCAAAAACAATACTATGTGTTCAAACTTTTCTTTGTTGTTACAATAATAGCTGTGTGCGTATGGTATCTGTTGATCTATATCAGTACTATTGTTATTTTCCTCTATGACGTTATCAATGGTCACTTATGCTTCTAGAGCATTGTTGTCTTCACAATTTGCTGTGCTAAGTACAATAACTTAAATTGCATTTTCAATTATTTATCTTTCAATGGCTATTTGTATTCTCCACAATTTATTTTCATTTAACGCATTATGAGACGCGTGAAATTATTAAAGACAACGTCGCAATTATTTCCGATAGTCTTTTGAATGCAGATATGATAGATAATAAATTAAAGAGGCATGATTAAGGGGTCCGAAGGTATAAACTTATGGAGGGTAACATACCTACAGCCCATATAAAATTTCGTTCATTTTATTCCCATTCTCCTGTTAATTTCACGACACATGCAAAATTCCAAATTTTAGGCACGTACGAATAGAAAATACTTCTAGCAAGTTGTTACTAGCCCATGCAATCAAATTGAAGCCTAAACCGTCGCAATATTCAGAAAAGTGTCGATGAAAAGCAAGCTCCGTGGTAAACTTTATTTACTCGTTGTTACATAATAAATGACAAGACATCACTACACATCACCCACATGCACTTCACATTGAGAAACAAGAAAACATGGATAGATTTAGAATTTTGAAAACATCCGCCACAATTTCTATATTCTGAAATTTCACTCCACATATCTTCACTATGGGGAATCTCACAAACACTTGGGAAGCTAAGCAGAAAGTACTACACTTTGAAAGATAGACCGGTTGCCTACAGGTATTGTAGTTAATAAAAATAGATTTCACATAAAACCAACCACAACAACTAAAAGCAATCACGAAACTTTAACAAACACTGAATAATGTTATCGTTGTTGTTGAATAATCTATTATTTTGTTCTTAATTAAACATTATAAATTGCCCCTACTGAATTTGATTTTCATTTTTGGTATTGTTTAAATGATAGATCAGTTTTCGCTACACTTTTAAGTCGTGAAGGTATACTTCTTTATAATCATCTGTTTTTAATTTAGGTATATGTTTGCCATCACCAACCAAATCACCATGATCTTGCTCTGACTCCTGTTTCTTATCTTTACATATCAGTACCTACCTACTTACCTACTTACTTGAACATAATCACTGTATTCATTAGCACCATTATTTTACATACTAATAATAAACTCTTCGTAAAATTTATCCTTACCACAAGACCACATATTCTAAATTATTTAAATTGGGTCTGGTATAATTATAATATAATTTTTATTTTGTATTTTAATCTTATCATATAATATCCACTTTATCAGTGTGATATGTAAATCGAGGTCACTTTACCAGTTTCAGTAAAACCAGTAACAAAAACTCTACTAGCTATTTTGGGTTTATTTCCTTCACGTTTTTATTATTTTGTAATTAAGTATATGATTTCTTGTAACACAACTTAACTTAACACAACTTTGTTTTGTAACAGCCAAATATTTTACTGCTTCAAACTAGTTCCTTTGAGCACGATGCTCACATAGATGTTACTGTTTATTGTCATTGCACGAAATAATAATAAATTCAACACTTTAAATTCGACTCGGTTAACACGATTCGAAGCATTATAAATTACCAGCTAACAACATACGTGATGTATTTTTAATAAAAAAAGAACACAAACGTAATACAAACGAAGTATTAAATAAATAGTTACGCAAAAGCTAAAAACATAGATATCGTTAAACAAAAGGATAAGAACAACCTCAAGCTTACAATTAATGCTAGACAAGAACAAAATGGAGTGCTTAACGAGAAACTAGTTAACTTTACGACACACAACACAAATTCGTGATCGGCTTAACCTAACATTCACTGGGGATTGGAATCCTCTCAAGGATTGCTTTGTATTAGTGACGTTTACAACGCAATTGGACCTACCTACTGATTTAAATGGTGAGCCAAAGATAGCTACATCGGTGCAAATGGTGCAACAGTCCCAAGCAACGCTTCTAAGTTTCTATTTGTAATCAAATCACACAAACCCCAAATGCATTTTAAGTGAAAAACGAAGTAGTCCGAAAGCAAATGCTCAATTTTGTGTTTAATAAGATAAAGTACAGTATATTATTTGATCAAGCAAACTTCTTAATATTATTAACGAACAACCAGCCCCTAATGATATAATATGTGATATAAATTTTATTTGATTCTGTACAATTGTTATTCATAATAATATATGCTCTCATTTAACACTGGAATGATTCTTCAGGAATATGTTAATGTTATATATGTACAATCATGGAAAATCTACATAATTATGATTTAATTTATTTAACTGAAAATGTCAGCTTTAACTGTTTCAATAACCGGTGCTCTGATAATGTTGAAAATGAATAGAATCCATACGCTTAAATAATGTTGAAAGTAAACAAAGTCTGTCATCAATTATAATTAAATATTTATCAGCAAAAACATAACGCACTAGAACTACAATTGAGGAAAACACTAAAAGTACAACTGCGCAATTAATAAGGTTACCATATCTTTGTATTGGTTATTTACAAACATAATTTACAAATATATATAAATAGTATCAGCACCATATTAACAAAACATACATATAAATACATCTTATTTAATTATGTCTTCGTAAAATTCCTATGCGAGCAGTAATTATAAAATAATTATTATCCACCGTGGAAAATTTTGTCGTTCCAAGTCCCTAATAATATCAATTATATTCTGAAGTACAAAGTCCTACCCTCATTTTCTTGAAACGAACAAAGAATTCAAATCAAATTATTTATAACTTTGCAAATGGTTAATTTGAATACATTAAAAGAAACTTGCTGTAAAAGAAACTTCACGCGGATGAAGTCGCAGGCAGAAGCTATTTTTAAATAAAAATGAGGAAATTATAAAAACACCAAATACAAATTAATGTCAAACCATTGAATAAAATCGAAGAATTTCCAATCAATATGAATTGTAATGGTATTTTCTCACGTAGCTCTATAAAATAATGTAGGTATTTCAGTTGAAAATCATCGCAAATACTTCAAAATACTCCCCGCACTACTTCAAAAAATACTTCAAATCATCGCAATAAGATCGCCATGGACGGTCCTATACTACCTACTTATTATCTTATTCACACAACGGTAAAAAGGGGTTTGAACGCGTTTTTAATATTTAAAGCTTAGACTAAAGAAAATAACCTTATAATTAAAATTGTGAAACTCAATACCCTGAAATTGTAACACTAACATCACGTCATTATTCTTTTGGGAATCGGAGGTTTTCATAATGTAACTAGGAGAGATGTGCTCACCCATAGTACCTACCTGCCTACCTACTTTCTGTTTTCCCTCTGTCCTACAGTTTCCTACGCAACGGAAGCCACGATGGGCTTCTTGTCAAACACTTTTATAATCACATTAGAGATACGTAGATTAACTTGCGTTTGCGTCAAAATTTAAACTTAAAAAAACATTGCCAATGCAATCCTCACTCCTAACACGTCATGGTAACATTTAGCGTTAGCCCAGCAGAAGACACGCTAGTCTTAAACTGCTCTTAGTTTCCCCTCTATCCTACAGTTTCCTACGCGACGGAAACCACAGTGGGTTTATTGTCATAGATTTTTATAATCACATCATAGACGCGTAGACTAACGAAGGCACGCGCCAAAAAAAAAAACATTTGCAAAAACCTATCCGAAAAAAACTCTATAAAGTCCAGGCCCAGAAAAACGTTCGTTGCTCTCACGGTTCCAGACTTTACGCGCAGAAGAAAAGCCAGTCTGACACCGCTCTTATCCCCGACCATAACCTAGTTTCCTACGCATCGACGCCATTTTGAAACCACAGCTGGATTCTTCTAAAACACTTTCCTAATCCTAACAATAACTTCTTCACGTGATTGTAAGTTACGTAATTAAAACGTTACGTTTATTATCATACGAGTTATACGACGTGTAAGTGTATTAATTTCATAATTATAGATAATCTTTGCTATATCAACGTGAGCTAAATTAAGCTTTATCGTTCACAGCTTCATTTTAAACTTCCTATACTTTTACACAACTGAGTCAATGTTCCATTTGTTCCTTTCCTTCCTCCTCCTTTCAACATTGTTTATATATACTTTTTAATGTTTGCTACCTCGCTGCCATTTTGTGATAACGGGATTCCTCGCTACACCTTTCTAATCCGAACAATGCAAAAAGCTTTGTTACCTACCTAAGTACCGAGTTTAAATAATATCTGGTACGATTCCAGCTGCTTAACCGTGTAAGCTACCATCAAAAGTAATATTCTATTGACTGAGAGAACACAAATTCTTTTCAAATCAATTCTACTGAAAGACATCTAACGGTATTCCTCGCTACACCTTTCTAATCCTAATAATACAAAAGCTTTGTTACAAGTACCTACCTAAGTATCGAGTTTAAATAAAATCTGGTACGATTTCAGCTGCTCTACCGTGTACGCTACCATCAAGTGATATTCTATTGACTGAGAGAACACCAATTCTTTTCAACTCAATTCTACTAAGAGATATCTAACGGGATTCCTCGGTCCACCTTTCTAATCCCAACAATACAAAAGCTTTGTTACAAGTACTTAGCTAAGTATCGAGTTTAAATAAAATCTGGTATGATCCCAGCTGCTATACCGCTAAACAAAAGTGATATTCTATTCACTGAGAGAACACAAATTCTTCTCAACTTAATTCTACAGAAAGACATCTACCTGTTTTGTAATTGTTTGTGTTCTTAATTTTTGCAGTTATCTACTAATCTTTCGAATTAGGTATACTACTTCCAAATGATTCAGTTTCTTTGTTTCTAAACTCACTCAGTAGGTTCTGTTTCTTAAAAATTTTGGATCACGAGGGTATTTTTTAACGAGGGTTTGATTTAATAAGTACCTAGTTATCTACTTAAAATTAAATCTAGTACGATGCTAGCTGTTCTACCGACCAGAATACATAAATATAAAGATTGTTTTTCTCCCTATTCCAGTAACATATTTATTGATTAGATACCTATTCTGCTTTCAAAGTTGCAGTTTCTTTATTTCTGAGAGCATTCTGTACAATTTCTTTCCCATTTTGGGATACTATCTTAATTTTATTTAAAACGTTATTTTCTATACGCATAAATCAATACCTTTGTTTAAGGTATATATGTTCCCGACTTTAAACTCTAGCGTTCTTCGTTCTTATTATCATTAGCGTTCCAAAATGTTGGTATTTTTACACTACCATAAAGTACCTATGCAAAATAATACCTAAATACATAACATCGCATCACTGTCCAAAAAAATATGGATTTCTTACCTCATCTTTGAAATGATTCCGCAATCTTCTTACATTTTTAATGATAATGTTCTTACTTTTCTACTGCGACGCCATTTTGGGATAACATCGCGGGACCCTTTTCAAATTATTTTCTAATTCTATTCCTTTTGCTACAAGATACTGAACTCCGGATTGAACAGTTAATTCTAACAATAGCTTTGTCACAGGTAGGTAAGCAGGCGACTTAAAATAAATTTTGGTTCGGGTCCAGCTGTTTCACAGACATAATATAATTATGTCAACATTAATTCAATAGCCCTAAACCTACAGCTGCGCGGATGACCCCGCCCTTCGACCCCTCCCGTCGCTGTGCTCGTAACGTCATTCTTTTGTCAAAATAGGTAAACACACATTATGTTGATATATTACATTATAATACACAGGACATAATAACTATTCATACGTACAACAATAATTACACACAGCTGTTCCTCAACAGAAACAGAAATTAGCAACGATTTTTTTATACGATAAATTTTTTATTAGGACGCTGGCTTAATTTTGTAATTATGACGTATTAAATAAGAGTACCTTCGGTAAAGACTGATGTATCGGGTTATTAATTTAAAAATTAATATTTTCTATGTCATCCCCGATAAAATATGCCATCCAAGGAAATACCTATTATTTCTAATGCACTTTTAGATCGTGGCAATTTTTTGCGGTCTGACCCGTAAACTAATGTAGTACCTACCTACCGCAGACTTTATTGTAAAATTTGCACATCTTAATTTATTTGCACCGAATATTTCCGCTTTCAACTGCCTAATTAGTTTATTTATTTATGTACCTACACACTAGAGATACGACCCTACTTAGATAATATTTTTCTTTTTAAGTGTTGAGATTTAACACCTTCCGCCAACTTAATTCCGCTTTTCGTTACATACCTAAACGCTTTACTTTAATTATAATTATTATTCTTGAACTTCAGTTATTTACCCTAAAACATAATTTAATTCATAGTTCATATTTTTTTTCCTTAATTATTATTATCCTCCCCGACCAAAGGGTCGGTAGGGCGACCGAAAAATATCAGCAATAATCAAGCAAGGATGTTTTACGCCTAATTTCCAACAGAAACTGAAACCCCCTACTTAATAAATAATTACTTAATATTTAAACCGAATTATCCGAAATATACCTTAATTTTTTTTATAATTTGTAACATGGAAAATTCCGTTTTCATGTCGTATGCTGCAAAACAAATATCAGCTGGCATACAGTTGATAAGCGATTAAATAACATTCACAATAAACAAACGAAATGAAGGTCAAATAAGACGCCATTTTGGACACTATGTCGGCAAATATAAAACACCGGCTATAGCTGATCCTGCATCGAAATATCCGTAAAAACACTTTTATTAATCATCTAACACGTAAAATATAACTTTAAAACGACACATCAGAAAGAATTGAAACGAAATCAAAAAGAAAAATCTAACACAACCACATCATGGCGTTCTGTGACGCAATTTCAAAGAAAACCAATTCCTGCCAATATTATGCAAAACTTTACCTAACAAAAACAAAAATATAATTAAATAATACCTTACCTTACATCTTATCCTTAAAAAAACGTCTTCCCCTGCTTTTACAATCGAAAATAAGAGGAACTACGCAGTACTCGTCAACCGGGCGACGACTCCGCCATTTTATGCGCTAACGGGATTTGCCACCTCTTTAGCTATACTCCGTACTTTAATATACATTTTTAAAACTATTTTGTTACTCGGTATAAGCCTACATTTTAAAGGGCCTGGCTGGTCCTACCACTACTCAATCCTAAAATACATGGTTTAAACCGAACCTCACCACTAGACTTGGAAAAGGTATCTCAAAGAAACCCCCCCGCGTTTCAGTTTATATAGCCATTGCGTCAGATGCAGTCCCCTCAGCCCACTTTACTAAGCGGACAAGTTTGAAAGGCCCGATAACATCACGCTGGTTCGAGGAAACATACGAACATTCTGAATAGCCGAATAACCGTTCTAGAATGTTCTTTGCCGCATAGCAAGAGATGGTATCACGAAAAAGAACGAGATGACGATATGTATTGATTTTATTTTCCAGAACAATTGTCCGCAGAGCCACAGAGTAAACGGACAGAGGGTAAGCTTCATACAACCGCTCTATGATAGGTACATTACTACAAGCATGAGGCGTGTGTGTAGGTAACTGGCGGCTTGCGTCTGAGCGAGGCAACTGGCTGACCCGAATTGACCCGATATTAACCGGTTTCTCTTGGTACGCGACGAAGCCGCTAGTTACCCGAACACACGCGCCTTATGAGTCATGCTTGTAGTAGTGGAATCATAGCGCGGTTGTATGAAGCTTACCCTCTGTCCGTTTACTCTGTGGCAGAGCCACCAAGGATGAAAGAGAAAAAACATAGATATTGCGAGATGGCACTATACTTAGGAATGTTCTAGAGTCGATAAACCCGGCCGGTGTTGCCAGGGTTCGTGCTTGACATCCCCTAGTACCTATAGAATTTTGCATTACCACGCCTAATGCCCACTAATGTTTTATCGTAAACTTAATAGGTACACAATTTGTCATTAACAGTGTATTCATCTTATAATACAAATAAATAAAATATTTCATTCAACTTATTACACAAATAATGGTCAAATCGGATGAAGGAATAAAGGAGAACAATTACCAAAATAATGTTATTTTGGCAAAAATATTTTGATAACTCAAACTTGTGGTCTCCTTTAAACTAAAGAGCTGATTCGATTTACGCGTAAACTGTTAGATAAGTTAGTAAGATTAAAATAATAAGAACATTTTTTTATTAAAATCTTCAACATGAGGCCCTCATTACTGTAGGCTTAAAAAAAGCTAATAAGAATTAATTTCATAGAGCATGTTGTAATAAATAAACACCACTTGGGATGCGATTTGATAACTTGTCAACGTAATATCGATGTTGTGCCTAACCTGCAGTGGCAGAATCCTACTGAGTTAGCACTCAAAAATGAGAAATCCTATCGCTCAAAACTAGTCTTCTGTTAGGATTCATGATTATGTAGTTGTAATATACACCTTTCCTATTTTGTGTATGAACACCAAACATTGTAAAACATTAACAAGAGTACTTTTCACTATCACAAAATAATTTAATAACACCAAACCAAAAAAAAATTAATTATATTAACATACCTAGGTACATATTATTATGTATCTCAGTAGCAGACCGGAGTCTGGATTTGTGCCCGGTTGATGGCAATTGGCTTGCCACCTATTACATTGGACTTAAACATATACACATAGTATGGGTATACTATAGATGGAGGGGCTTGTGGCTAGGAAATACCAGCCGCAGGGGCCAATCGATCAGGTTAAGCTACGCTTGCCATGGTTAGTCAGTGGATGGGTGACCATCTTTACATACCAAGACCTCTCCGTGCCTCGGAAAGCACGTTAAGCTGTTGGTCCTGGTTGTCATTCGTGGATCTTTGATAGTCGTTATGGGTCGTCAGAAGCCCGAAAGTCTGACGTGACAACCAGTCTCACCAAGGGGTATCGTATTACCTAGTAACTGGGGTGGGGATGTCAGATAAGCAGTCGCTCCATTTAAAATAATGGTATTCAGCTGCATCCGGTTAGGCTGGAAGCTGACCCCAACATAGTTGGGAAAGGCTAGGCAGATGATGGGTGAACTATATAGGTTCACCTCTGCCTAACCCTTCAGGGAATACAGGCGTGATGTTGTGTCATGTTTGTTTATTTATTTATTTAAATACACCAGATTATACATTACAAAAGGAAAAAATATACACTACAAAATATACAACGGGCGGCCTTGTCTACTGCGATCTCTTCCAGGCAACCTTGTTGTTGTTATTATGTATATTTTGCCTTATTATTCGCTATCTTAAAGTTTAATTCGCTCACTCCAGTGTAATTATTGCACATATATAATAAATGTAATCCCAATAAGTAATTCAACACTATCTAACCATAAAATACAATAACATAAACACGACGAATTCAATTCCAAGCTAACATTTAACACAAATTTACCACCGTTTACCACTTAAACAGGGAATTTTTAACAGCTGGTATTACCATTTATTGCTTACTCGCTCTTAATGACATCGTTCTATCCCTTTTTCGAACGCTGATTGGTTAGCAGAAATAAAACTTCGAGAAAATTCTTTCATGGAACGAATCTGATTGGAGCATCGAGCACATTCTAGATTATTCTTATACGCTATTGGCCTCATATATAAAGGGGCGACGAGCGCGGCAATGCATTCAGTATTTGAAAACACAAACAAGCGAACAGAAGTTAAGGAGCGATAATACTACCGAACAAAGTTTACGCAGTGAAGTCTACGAATAAATAGTAGAGTGAAGTGAACAAAATATCCACAAGTGAATTTCATCGTAGTTTTTCTGTTCAAGTGTTATAAGAACAAGAATATAAAAGTTAAAATGCCAGCCATCGGAATTGATCTTGGTACTACCTACTCGTGCGTCGGAGTGTGGCAGCACGGAAATGTGGAGATCATCGCCAACGACCAGGGCAACCGAACTACCCCATCATACGTCGCGTTCACAGACACGGAGCGGCTCATCGGAGATGCCGCTAAGAACCAGGTCGCCCTCAATCCCAACAACACAGTGTTTGATGCCAAGCGACTCATCGGCCGCAAGTTCGACGACCCGAAAATTCAACAGGACATGCAGCACTGGCCCTTCAGAGTTATCAACGACTGCGGCAAACCTAAGATACAAGTTGATTTTAAGGGAGAAAAGAAAACGTTTGCGCCGGAAGAAATCAGCAGCATGGTGCTGACGAAAATGAAGGAGACTGCTGAAGCATACCTCGGCACCACAGTGCGCGACGCAGTCGTCACAGTCCCAGCTTACTTCAACGACTCACAGCGACAGGCCACCAAGGACGCCGGTGCCATCGCCGGACTGAACGTGCTAAGGATCATCAACGAGCCAACAGCCGCTGCCCTCGCTTACGGACTCGACAAGAACCTTAAGGGCGAACGCAATGTGCTCATCTTCGACTTGGGTGGTGGTACGTTTGACGTGTCCATCCTGACCATCGACGAAGGTTCTCTATTCGAAGTAAGAGCGACTGCTGGTGACACACACCTGGGAGGTGAGGACTTCGATAACAGGCTCGTCGACTTCCTCGTCGAAGAGTTCAAACGCAAGTACAAGAAGGATATGCGAAACAACCCACGCGCCCTTCGCAGACTGCGCACAGCAGCAGAGCGCGCTAAACGCACATTGTCTTCAAGCACGGAAGCGACCATCGAGATCGACGCGCTGCACGAAGGCATGGACTTCTACACGCGAATCTCTCGTGCACGTTTTGAAGAGCTGAATGCAGACCTGTTCCGTGGCACCTTGGATCCTGTCGAGAAGGCTCTCAATGACGCGAAACTAGACAAGAGCTCTATCCACGACGTTGTACTGGTCGGAGGCTCCACTCGCATCCCTAAAATCCAGAGTATGCTGCAGAACTTCTTCTGTGGTAAGCAGCTGAATCTGTCCATCAACCCTGACGAGGCCGTTGCTTATGGAGCCGCAGTACAGGCAGCTATACTGAGCGGCGAACAGCATTCCAAGATTCAAGACGTGTTGTTAGTGGACGTGGCTCCTCTGTCACTCGGAATTGAAACAGCCGGCGGCGTCATGACTAAGATCGTCGAGCGCAACGCTAAGATTCCTTGCAAGAAGTCGCAGACGTTCACCACCTATTCAGACAACCAACCGGCTGTCACCATCCAAGTGTATGAGGGCGAGCGAGCTATGACAAAGGACAACAACCTACTCGGCCGCTTTGATCTGACCGGTATACCACCGGCACCACGCGGAGTGCCGAAGATCGACGTTACTTTTGACTTAGACGCAAACGGCATCCTAAATGTATCTGCAAAAGAAAACAGCACTGGGCGCAGCAAGAACATTGTCATCAAGAACGACAAGGGCCGTCTCTCACAGGCTGAGATCGATCGTATGTTATCAGAAGCCGAGCTTTACAAGGAAGAGGACGAACGCCAACGAGAAAGAGTAACAGTTCGCAACCAGTTCGAGTCATACATCTTCAGCGTAAAACAAGCGCTTGACGATGCTGGTGATAAGCTGAGCGAACAAGACAAGAAGGAAGCACGAAGCCAGTGCGATGAAGCGCTGAAGTGGCTTGATAACAACACGCTCGCTGTAAAGGACGAATACGAGCATAGGTTAAAGGAGCTTCAACGTGCTTGCTCGCCCATCATGAGCAAGATCCACGGAGCTAGCGCTGATGCGGGAGCGGGACAACAGCAGTACAGACAGCAAACAAACACAGGTCCATCCGTTGAGGAGGTTGACTAAGTGCCTACTTAGTGTTCCTAGAAACTCAGAATTAGACCTGCTCTCTAGTCCCACCAGACTTGCATTTCCATATTGTGAAAGCATTGTAAATATGACCTAGATTAAGTTAAATTATTGTAATTTTAAGAATGTCGTAAATATCATGTGCTGAAAAATTTATAAATATATTTTTTTATGAAAACTTGTCTTTTTCTTGTTATTTGACCTTTTACACACCAACCTCTTCTGATCAAAGCAGTAACACACAAATTTTAATATTTGCTATAACAACTCTGTCAGGTGCAGCACAGACGACAGACAGTGCGCAGTGCGAAGGAATGAAAGCTTGGCGACCTATGTCCAGCAGCGGCCTATGTCCAGGAGGCCTCTGTCCAGCAGTGGATGTCTTTCGGCTGGAATGATGATGATGATGATGAATCACATTGGTGAGTGCCGCAGACTCCTTCGCACACAGTCTGTCGTCTGTGCTGCACCTAATACTATATATGAAATAGGCACAATCATACTATACCTAGTTAGCATCATGCCTAGCCAAAATCAACACAAACTCATGGATAGTTAAAATCTTTTCTCTTTGAGTGCATCAACACCCTATAAATAGAAATAGAAACTATTCATATACACACGCCAACAATAACAACAGCAGACACAGAAATATGCATTAACACACGTAAGAAGTAATATAACATAATGAACAATTACACAACTCAAAACATTAATAACCGACTTCCAAAAAAAAAACACTACAAATTGAAAAATAACTTTAATTTCCGAAGACGATGTCTTTGGATCTTTTTTTTTTTGTAAAAAGTTTTCATTTTTAAATTTTTAGTCGGTCAGTTTGTAATTTATCTAAGTTACAATAGCCTAAGGTCAATTGCTCACCTTTTACAAAATACTGCTTTTCCCGATGCAGGGACGTTAATTGTTGAGGATTTCTCCAGGTAAGAACCAGGATAAATGCCACTTAGCTTCAGCATTGTGACGAGCATAACTTGCTTAGCAACCATATTAAAGTACCTAATCGAATCGTAACCCGTTAAATAATAATTAAGTAGTTCCGGTGGCCATCTGTGGTCTTCATCATCAGTTCCACTTCTCCAAATGGTGCTTTTCCAGAGCAAATGTACGAGTTACTATAAAAAATACCCAAATTAAGTAGTTCCGGTGGCCATCTGTGGTCTTCATCATCAGTTTCAATTCTCCAAAAATTTCCCTCGATTTCCAAGGGATCCTCTCGTCAGTCAGGATGACTTGGTGACAATGGCACCACCTCGGGAGTAGTAGAAAAAAAAGATTTTCAAAACCAGTCCAAAATTGACGGAAAAGACGGGAAAATACATTTAAAAAAAACGTAGGTACAGATGAACATAGGTATAACCTCCTTTTCATTTTGGAAGTCGAACAAACTGACAGCATTATTAACAGGAGGCTCCCCATTTGTATGTTAATTTGCATCAATATTCTGAAACAGTCACACATACAAGCAAAATGAGACTAGTAGGTATATGATTTATTGGATCTTTTTCTTTCCATGTTGAAGACAGTTACGCAATTGTAATAGTTTCTCTGAATAATTTTTTATTCGAAATCATGTCTTTTTTTCCCTCTCACAGAAAGAGGAGGCCTATGTCCCAGCAGTGGGAACATTATAGGCAGATTATGTATGTCTTTTTTAAGGATAATTCTCAAAAACAAACAAGATTGTTTAGCTTTTATGTCTAAAATAAATATTCACAGCAAGAAAATATTGTTTATTATCCCGACACAAGTTATTTTTTCTCTAGATCAATTATTGCTTTAGTTATAAACGAAATAAGAATTGAGACTTACGCTATTTAGTTTCGTGCTCGAATACGATTAAAGAGCGCACGCGATATTCAACTTTATTACTGATGTATTAGCGTTTAGCACACAACGGCGCGGCGGCGGGCGGCGGGGAGCGAGGTGTGGAACTTGCGTTCGAAATTTGATTTGGACGCCTGCCCTTAAATGCACAAGATGATTGTTTTGCTTGAAAAAAATATATATGTTACATTGTATGGAGTAAATTCAAGGAAAAATATTTAAAAAAATCTTAGGAGGTTTACATTGTTTTTTTTTAATGTAAAATGTATTGTTTTATTTTTGATACACTGTGCATTAAGGGTATAAAAAAAAACAATTATATAGCTTATTAGGTATATGTTTATTTATTATTAAAATATTATTTATGAAAATCATTAAAACAATCCACATTTTTTTTGTTGCTGCACAAGTATACTCGTACGTTACACTTAGAACACATAATTGAGCTGAACAATTTGCAATTCGGTCTCTTTCATCGCATACGTTTGTCTGTTCTTTTTTGCTCATGCCCAAAATTATCTAACCTTATATTTGATGCAGGAACAATTTGAAATGTTTTTCTACGACTGACTGGAGGCTCCTCCTGTCTGCTGCTGGCACTTGGTTAGGTGGTGTATATGTACAAAGACTTTCTGCAAGTTCAGCCCTAAAGTCGGCCAAATTCAGCAGAGATTTTTTGGGTATTCCTTTCTTAGTTTGGACTATTTAAAACTATAAAGTACCCATGAGTTGATTACAGTTAGGTCTAAGAGGTGGTAAAATATCCTCAAGTACCATTTTCGAGACTTCACTCTTATCCGGTATCGTCCAAGAAAAGAGTCCGTCAGATCTACGCCCCCCATGTGAGCGTTATATTCTTTGACAATTTTCGGGTATGGAATGGAAACCTTTCTTTTGGTACTTTTGTCATACCTATCGATTCTCTCAATAGGCTCCACACCAACATACAGGGTGTGGCGTAAATAGTGGTCCAACGTTAAGGGGTCGACACGCGGTATATTCAGCTACCACATACCACAAATTGTTTTTTTTTTACCATGGGTCTCAGACCAAAATATTTTTTTTGAAAAATTAACACCTCACGTTACTAATTTAGCTGTAATTTCAACAAAAAACATTATTTTCCTATTTTGTTTTTGGTTTATAACTGCTGAATGAATGTGCTATCTTATGCAAATAACTCCTTTTCAATTTAAATGGCAATATTTTTATTTCAAATTATGGTATCACTTATTATTATACGAGATTAGAATCTGCATTTAATGTACAACTTTTTTCAATAATGGGCACCGACAGTGTAGTACATTTCTTTTACACCGTTCGTGCCCAAAGTCTCTTGATTCTCTGAAGATTATAGTTAAAATTTTAAATAAACACGGTTTTCTTTAATATCTATAAGTTTACAGTAAAACAGTTATTTGAATAAGATAGCACATGTATTCAGCAGTTATAAACCATAAACAAAATAGGAAAATAATGTTTTTTGTTGAAATTAGAGCCAGATTAGTAACGCGAGGTGTTAATTTTTCAAAAAATAAATAAAAAAATGTTTTATTTTGAGACCCCTGGTAAAAATAAAAATCAAATTGTGGTATGTGGTAGCTGAATATATCGCATGTCGACTCCTTAACGTTGGACCACTATTTACGCCACACCCTGTATGTATATGACAAAAAGATCACTTGCCTATTGTCTTTCCAGCTTACACTTGTCATATCTATGCCATTGTATGTAAACATATACTCTTCGTGTGCTCCCCTAGGTACCGTTCTTTTCATCACGTCTTGTTTTGAGGGCAACTTACAATTTTTACCTTATCGGTTTCTTTGTATTGTCCCTAAGCATAGGATCCCTTCTTTGGCCAAATAATGCATCAAAGGCAATGACGTGTAGTAGTTATCATAGTACAATATGTGGTTAACTCTTCTTGGTACCACAGTGGTCAATTTCAGAACTGTTTGTCCAACAGGCCCAATGTTGGGGTCATCGACTACTGGCGGTTCATTATCTTTTCCAGAGTATATGATGAATCGATACGCATATCCGAGCAGCGAGCACAGTAAAAACAATTTGAAGCCCCATTTGTGGGGCTTATTTGGTAAGTACTGCTTTAGGAAATGCCCGATTTTCGTCGAATACATTTGTTCGTCAAGTGATAAACGTTGATCCAAAGGAATGCTACTAAATTTTTAATTTAGGTGACTTATCACTGGTCCCAACTTATGAAGTTTGTCATGTCTTGGGTGTGTCATGGGCAAATGATTTACATTGTCATTGAAATGAATTTGCTGGCGTATTTTGGCAAATTTATTGAATGGTAATGCGTCTTTTATAGCAGTAAATCCATGCTTGACATTCCAGTAACACCGCACATTAGGGTAATGGTACACAGACATGTAAATCAAAATGCCAAAATATTTCCTAAGATCACTGCTGATGAGTACTTCAGGACGACTTGGATCTTTCTGAACTGAGTACTTGTTACTTTCGTTGACTATCAGTTCCATAAATTCCTTATCAAAATAATATGTAAAACATTGGTATGGAGTCTCCAGGTCCATCAAAGCTTGAGGATACTGTGTACTACCTCTGAAAGTAATATTACTTTCATCATAAGCCATGGATTGTTTCCTCCAAGTATACCTCACCTGCGAACTGCTTGATGTTTGTGGACCACGCTGTATAGGTGGCGAATCATCCTGTATAGCTCGGGAATCATTCTGTATAGGCGGTGAATCATTCTGTATATGTAGTGCAACTTCATTGCTAGGTACTACATCCTCTTCATCTATCTGGCTTTCTAATTCAGCTCGTAGTTCTTCCCTAGTCGAATAATAGTCAATATCGTCTTCATCTTCCTCTTCATCTGTAGAGATTTCTCCATTTTCGACCTGCTGAAGCCAATATTCAATTTCTTTTTCGCTAGAAGCCATGCCTACAGCCAAATAAAAGCAAACATACAGCCCACAACCAAAGCATAAATAAAATAAACATCAAAGCAAAGTCGCATAAAACGAAAACAAAACCCGAAAAAATATGTCGTAGAAGCTTGCTGTACCGTTTTTGATACAAACTAAAATTCGGCATAAATTGTTTATTTTACAAAAAAAGTTGATAAATTTGAACTCTCAATGCAAAATTGAATACTTACCAACGTCCTATAGATCCTATAGATTTTACATCCAAAAATATCCCAATTTATCGGAGATTCAACACGATGAAATTATCACAAATAACCAAATCATAAAATCGCGGGGTGTAGCTAATTTCTTCGAAATGACAGAAAAAATGGCGCATCTATGGCGATTGTGGTTTTTTTTTTAATGTCTAAATGGCAACGGTATTATTTTCTATATGCCAATACCAGTAAGGTTTTTAGTTTTGCGGAAACGGCACACAAAAGTTATGTTGTAATTTTGATACATTATGCGTTTAAGGGTTGTAAAATGCGAAATAATCTGTGAATGACTTTCTAAATGACATGACACGACTTATGTACTGAATACTTGAATGTAATTTAATTTTGACAAACTTAATTATTACATTTGCATTGTATCGATTTATTTAATTGTATTCCTATTGTATTGTAGATATTTAAATTAATATTTCATTATCATGCCGACTACTGTTCAACTGTAATACCTCAAGAAATTTTTTAAACTAAGTCATCATTCACTCATTTTATTCAATCAATCATTCAATCTTTATTTGTGAACATAGGTATTACAATAAGTATACATTTTAGTCGAGCTTTCATGAAATTGGTGTACAAATATATTAGTTTTTTAGTATTATAACTGAATCTATACAATACAAAGTCATGTTCGAGTACCTAAATAATGTCAATTAAATGTATTATTATTAAATAAATAGTCAAATATAACTTATTTTTACATACTTACATGTCAATGGTAAATTATATTAAAAGGCTAGTAATGTCATATTTCATCATATTGTTATGTAAATTAAATGTATTATTAAAATTATAATTTATTTTTCATGCATGTCAATGGTAAATTATATTATTTTATTATTATTATTTTTATTTACGTCAAATTTTATCATTAAAAAATTCTTCGATAGAGCAATACCTACGTCTTATATATTAGAAATAAATACAATTTACTTTTGAATTTGCGGACATTATCTTCACTCCATAAACATTTTGGTTATTTATTATAGACCTTTTGAGCCATTACAAAAAATATTTTTTAATAATATTGCATTTCTAATTTATGGTAGAATGTACAGGGATCACCCATATTTTTTTTTACTGTAACATCTTATTTACTGTACCTAAAATCTATGCAAATAAATGTTTACTGGACCACAGTTCATACTAGTAATTTGTTATGGTGTACCTACAATAAAGAGTATTCTATCGATCTATCTAGAAACAATAACTAAGTACCAGTGATCACTGAGTTTTGTATTAAGGCTCGAGCAGACTGGCGCGATATCGCGGGCGCGACCGTGAAATCGTCCCAGTCTGCAAGAACCTTTAGACTAATATGTACTAATAGGTATAGGTAGACTTGTGGCTAAGTAATACCAGCTGCACAGGTCGCCGCGGTTGGTCCATGAATGGGTGACCATCTTTACATACCAAGACCCCTCCTCGGAAAGCACGCTAAGCCGTTGGTCATGAATGGATTGTCATGGATTCGTGGATCATGAACAGTCGTTACGGGTCGTCAGAAGCCCGAAACTCTGACAACCAGTCTTACCAAGGGATATCGTGTTACCCAGTAACTGGGTTGTGGAGGTCAGATAGGTAGTAGCTCCATGTAAAATACTGGTATTCAGCTGCATCCGGTTAGACTGGAAGCCGACCGATCAAACGCTCGAAACTGGCAGATTTTTTATCTGCCAATTTCAAGCAGAACCCGCGCACTCAGCGTTACCACCAAAACTACCATGATAACAAGTACTCTGTGAAATTTTCAACTGGTTACAGCCCTCATAACAACACAGACGGACGGACAGGCGTACTCGGTAATAGTTTTCACCCTTTGGGTACCTACAGAACCCTACATACTAACTAATTCGGTGAGCGACGAGTGTCTTTGCTTAGGTTTTGTTAATCGTAACCGCGGCAAAGCATCGTAAACGCAGCGTAGCAGTGTACACGCGGCGTAGGCCTGCGTAGTATCGTAGACATGGCGTAGGTCCGCGTAGCAACGTAGATGCGGCGTAGCACCGTAGACGCGGGGTAGGCCCGCGTAGCAGCGTAGACGCGGCGAGGGCCAGTGTAACTGCGTAGACAAAAGTTGTTAACTCGAAAAATAGTTGTGAAAAAAAAGTGTGATTATTTTCGTAGCAGTAAATAATAATGGTTGCAAAAATTTATGGAGCTTGCATCATAATTCATAAATCATTCAAATGAAAGCTCTTTGTTATGCTTATTTATTAAATTATCTTAATTGAAAAAAGGATGCGTGCTAAACGATACGGTATCGAAATAATACGAGTTTAACGAATATTCAAGAATATTGTGATTATTGGATGGGATAAATGAATGAACCGGATGACATTGTTGCCATCGTGGGTAGAACCTGGATAAAGTTGGTTCAGGACCGTGGGGATTCTGGGTGGCTGACCTGACGGCCGGTAGCATCGCTGTCCTGCGAAAGCCGCAGAGAGCAATGGCCGTCAGAGTCATTAGGGCTTGGTACTTCTACTGAAAGTACTCGTGTCACTGTATCGGTGGCGCGAGAAAGCAAGGGCGCGGGGCGAGCGGCTGATACAGCGACATACAGAGTTGCGTCGGACACAGCTTGGCGCGGCCGTGCTGGTGGAATGGCGGGACAGTCTTTCACGCCCTACCCAAGCTTTCACGCCCTCGTCACCATAGGGGCGGTTCGGGTGGTACTCGAGAGCGCTGGCTCGGGAGGAGGCACGGCTTCCTGTTGTTTTGACGCAGGTGCTCTCGGAGCATGGTTGCTTCGGTGAGTACCTGTGTCGCATAAGCAGGGAGCCGGACGCCCAGTGTCACCATTGCGTCGATTTCCGGGAGGACTCCGGCAGTAAAGAGTCTTGGGACGCGGTGGTATCCTTTTGTGAAACAGTCATGTCGCAGAAGGAGTCTGCGGAAAGGGAGATCTCTTCCACTCACCTGGCCCGCAGCAGGCGCACCGGGCGTCAGTGGCAACGCCCTATTCCAGCCTAAATGGGTCCAGCGGCAACCAACACGGGGTCGTCCATCGCCCTCCACAAAACAGGACCCGAGGTGGTGGCGCGTAGTGCTCACGCGCTCCTATTGGACTTCGCAGGGTGAGTCTTACACCTCACTACCCCTCGGGCCTTAGGTGATTCGCAAAGGCGGGCCGGTACCAGCTGGTAACTTTGGCATCTTTATAATCTTGGAAGTCGCACAGGATCCCATGATCCCCGGTGCAAGTGTTGGAAGGGAACACCGAGGTGGTTTCCAGCCAGTAAGAGTCTGACATACCCCTCCGCCCGCCCCAGGGCAGCGGACGTCCACGAGGATAATCCAACCCGGAAAAAAAAAAGTGGCATAAGAAAATCGAGGCCAAGCCCAGCAGTGGGTAAAGTCAGGTTGTGGATGATGATGATGATGATGATGATGAAAAGGGTCTTTGAATTCTTAAAAAATAGAAAAGAGATGCTGTACCATTTTATACAACTGCATTTATTTAGTTTAGTTTTTCGCATCATCTCTGAATTTTAATGTATATTTTTATGGAATTATTGATAAATACAACAACCCACGTCACCCCGGACGGATTTAATTTGCAATCCTTCTCGTTTCGAGTTGATAAAGCTTGATCAGCAGATTGTCTTGCTCACAACTGGGAAAGACTAAGGAGTTAAATCATCAAAGGAAAATAGCAGGGAAAGGAGTGAATAGTATAATATTATATAGTATAGAATGCTACAATATAATCGACTATTTCATTTAATTAACCAAATCGAACTAAATTGAGGATCACTTATTGTACATCACTACGAAAACCGTGACAGCAACCTGACATTGACATGCAATAGTTGACATTACAAAGTCGATTTCATTGAACTTCAATTCAACTTCATTTCACACATCCATCACATTCACATTCTTGCATGTTCTTGCAGCTGTAGTTTGTAACGCGTTAAACGGAGGAAGTGTCATGAGTGTCTGGTGCTCGTGGACGTGGTATTGTTACGTGTGTGCTCATTAAAAATTAAATGCTGATTTATAATTAAATCGTTAGGTGTAAACTTCGGAAATGGCGCCGAATTTTAGTAAAATTACTTCACGGACTGATGTGAAAATTGCGTTAGCAGCTTCTGCCGCGCTAGGTGCCTGGGTAATCAGGAATTCGCTGAAGTCAAGGTTAGTTGTACTTTATATTTTTATAAACCTATTTAGAATTTTATTGGTCAATATTTATAAATAACAGAGAGACACAGACAGACTGATTACAGTCCATTGTAAGCTACAAACAAATTCTACTTTTTCAAAGTTCAGTTGAGTCACTCAAAAGCAGATTGTATTAATAACACTACTCATAAATATAAATTTCCCTTCTCATTCCTTGTATAGAATTTAAAGAAAATGGTAATAACTTGTTGTTTTGGAAGATGATAACTATTCTCATCAAAAGGAGAGTGGATTGGAAAAATTATAAAATGTTATTGCTTCTCATCAAGCTATACGCAATAGAAAATAACTAAAAGTACTTTATTTTACTTTGATACATAATTATTGTATTTTGCTTCGATGAACTAGTTTAAGTTAATGCAGTACAATAATTTGCTGCAATGTATTAATAAAATTTTAAATCTTATTGGTTACAATAAATACATATTTTTAAAGTAGATAATAAAAATTTAAATTTGTAATTATGAGTCCCAATGTCTAATTATTACCTATTTATAAATTTAATAATGGGTTTTATTAATTTCAGCAAACACAAAAATGTCAAATCAGGGAAGTTATCACCTGAAGAACAGATTCAATACATGATAAAAGAGAAAAACAAAAGAGGTCCAAAGGCACAAGTTGATGCACGGTTTATAGCGGAACTGAAGGCACTATGGAAGATCATGATGCCTTCTCTATGGTCAAAGGAGAGTGGCTGCATGGCACTCATTGCCTTCTCCTTGATCTCACGGTCCATGTGCGATCTGTGGCTTATACAACATACTACACTGGTAGAAGGGTAAGCTTCATTTTATTTATTTTACTAGCAACCCATCCCGGGTTTACAAGGGTAGCAAGTTAGCAACGTAATATTGTATAAGCCTGTTGCGTCGAGGATGTGGGATGCTTGACGCAAAAGGCTAATACAACACTATAATATAAATTACATAGATTAAAATGTAACTGATGTTCATCCCACTTGGGAGTATTTTACAAAGTCATATTTCAGCTAATTTACACAAAACTTAATGAATATAACTAATCCATTAGGATACGCCTAGAATACATCAGAATAGACTTCCTCATGAATCATTTGTGTCCCATTGATGAAAACCGTATGAAAATCCGTTCGGTAGTTTTTTAGTTTATCGGGTTCAGACAGACGTGGTGAATGCATGATGTGACATTATCTTCACAATAATATGTAATAGAAAATAATAAATTCTTAAAAATATATTTTTATGCTAGAAATTGTTTCAACAAGCATTTTAGAACAAATAGTTACTGATAATAAACATTTTCTAATATGCTCTAAAATATACCTAACTTTACTTTCCTTATATAGATGAGTAATTTAGTAGGTAAATACCTAAAGACTAGATACTATTTAAAAATTAGCACTTTTAAAACGATTAGCATACTACATAATCAAAATAGCATTACTAATTAAATTTGTGATTAATAAAAGTTTACTTGTAAAATTATGTGTGGACTAAGGTATACCAGCCGTACGCAAAATACGCGCATTGACGTGGAGTTGCGGACACCAGCCCATATTACCTAGGGTATGCCAGTATTTTCATTTATTGTTGTATTGTTGTCTCTACATTGTATAAATATTATGTTTACACAAATTCAATGTCAACATTCTCTTAAACTGTTCAGTTACTTATCCCTCATAAAACGGCTATTAGCCAGTACAGACTTATTTAATACTATTCATCCGACTACGGTATGATGATGATATGATTTTGACTGGTATGTATGTTCACCTGTTCCCTCATAAATATAAGACTGGACGTGGTAACGGCCCCCCGACTTACGAGTACTTTACGTTGTACTTTGTGTAAATAATTTCATCACCACTGCTCTCAAAACTGAAAGAAAACCGGCATGTCCTAGAACCAAAAATTCGGAAACACGTGACATAGATCTACCATCCTGCACTGGGCCCGCGTGGTAGATTACAGCCCATTCCCTTTTGAAGAGAGGAGGCCTGTGTCCCAGCAGTGGGAACATTATAACCAGACATAATTCCAAGTGTTACTCAACATCATAATATATCAATTTTATATACTTCCTCTATTTGTATACTAAAACTAAAGTACCAATGAAATTAACAAGCCTATAATTATAAATATTACTGAAAAAATAAACGAGTGTGCTTTAGACCACACGACTGAAGTAAAACTTAAACGTAACTCTCTCTCTTTCTATCTTCACTAACTTATATCTCCCTCTCAACTTCCGTTCGCTCGCTTCCGTAACGCTCTCGTCACGCATTCACCAGCTTACTCCCCAAGTCAAGCGTGCGTAAAGAAGTTTTACTTCAAAAATACAGCAAATCTATAAAAATTAACCATAGTTTAAAAAGTTATTTACTCAACAAACTTGTCATAACAGCCATAGTTAAATGATAAATATTTTATTAAAACAATAGTAATACATTAGCCATGTCGGTATCCATTTAACTTGAAGAATGTATGACATGAATGATGAATGAGGAGACAAGTGTTCTGTGTGGCAACAACAAAGGGTCAAGGAAGTCTATGGTTAGTCATTAAGAAATATATTATGACTAGCGTTTGCCCGCGGCTCCCTCCGCCCGCGTGGAGTTCTTAAATTATCCCACTGGAACATACTGCCGGGATAACAAAAGTATCGTATGTCCTAACGCATATCATGGTCTATCCGTGTGCCAAATTTTATCGGAATCCGTTCAGCCGTTAAGACATGAAAACGGTTTTTAAAAAAAAAACGAGTGTGAACGTGTGTCGAGTGTGAATGAGTGTGTGTGTGTGTGTGTGTGTGTGTGTGTGTGGGTCTAAACCACACGACTGAAGTAAAACTTACAAATAGTAATACTGTGTGAGCACTATGTACCTACCATTTACTAAGTACGTCTTTCATTGACTTGAATGTGCCCTGGCGGCTGAGTGTGTCATGCTCACTCAAATGTCTCGCTGATGGTGGCGTGTGTGTTGGATCATTAAGTTCCCTTCAAAATGGTTGAGCTAAATGGTGCTGATCCATGCGTCATGTTCGTGAATGGGCGCCGTCAGTGGGGACTGGTCATTTCTTGGCTGCCACGGCTATTTTAATTGTTTTTTTAATGGTTTTATCTTTTTATTGCGGACGCTTTTAACGTGCACGTCTTTCTACATTATCCTCACATGTATAATTTCAACATGAATGATGTAACCAATACTTTATCACAATATTTGGATTAAAAAGAGTGTCCGTGGAGTTTCTTGCCCGTTCTTCTCCATAGGAACCTACTACGCTTTGGAATGGGCAACCAGCTTCATCTCTCTGACTGACCGACCTCTTGACAATTCAAAAGTGCCTGTAATTGGTTTATTTTAAAGAAATGCTTTGAGTTTGACTAATTATACTTACGTACAACAATAGGCCTGCACTGTGTCTTAGATATACGAAACGCAACAGGCTATGAGAGAAAGAAAATCTGTTCTCGCACCTCTCTCTCTTGCCCCTACAGTAATATACGAAACGTAACTCTCTCTCTCTTTCTATCTTCACTAACATATATCTCCCTCTCAACTTCCGTTCGCTCGCTTCCGTAACGCTCTCGTAATGCATTCACCAGCTTACTCCCCTGCTCAAGCGCGCGTAAACAAGTTGTACTTTAAAAAAAAAAAACTTTATTGATACAAAAACCTTTGACATTACTTAAGACTAGGAATCCTAGTCATAAACAATGTCAAAGGTTTTTTTTATCCTAGTCTAGGATACATAACTTGGTTAACTAAAGGTCATACGGATAAGGTAAACCGTGACTCCAAAACTAGGTGACCCTGTGACTTAGGGTCAGTGTTCTGTTGTCACTGTGATACCAAAAGCCTTTTATGTTGTGTTCTAACATTACAAAAACAGAGATTATAGACAGACAGAGTTACTTTCGCGTTTATAATAAGTATTAGAAAAAGAAAGAAAGAAAAAATATTTATTGGGACTCAACATAGGAGATCACAAATCAAACTAAAACACACTCTTATGAACATAAAAAACAAACAAAACAATTTAAAAAAACAAAGTAGGATGAAAAAAAACCGGCTAAGTGCGAGTCGGACTCGCGCACGATGGGTTCATCTATAAAAACGGCAAAAAAATCACGTTTGTTGTATGGAGCCCCCTTAAATATTTATGTTATTCTGGTTTTTAGTATTTGTTGTTATAGCGGCAACAGAAATACATCATCTGTGAAAATTTCAACTCTCTAGCTATCACGGATCATGAGATACAGCCTGGTGACAGACGGACAGACAGACAGACAGACGGCGCGGAGCCTTAGTAATAGGGTTCCCGTTGTACCCTTTGGGTACGGAACCCTAAAAAACAAAGTCCTGTACGAGGCCAAAAGGCTCAGCTATATTAGTATGGCAGTATGGATAAGGATGTTGTATAAGTACTAAAAATTCTACTGTACAGACGCCAGCACATCAAGCTAGTACAATCTGTCAAATTTCTTTAAAAGATTTTCAACTTTATCGTAAAAGCATAAGGTTCAAGGTTGATTGGGAAAATTTGACAGTTTCGGGTAGCTTGACCTGCAGCTGGCGTCTGCCATACACTAAAAATACGAAATTGAGTTTGTTTATTGAAATATTGCTTCTGCCCGAGACTTCGCCCGCGTGAAATTTCTTGTTTTAACATAAAATATGTGGGCGTCCAAGCAAAAAGGGGCCAGTAGTGGTATTCAGCTGCATCCGGTTAGACTGGAAGTCGACCCCAACATAGTTGGGAAAAGGCAAGGCAGATTGATTTTTGACTTGGCAATACTGTAGCTTCCCATTAGTGCAAGAACTTTATAAATCGGATCGGAGTTTCGAAGATTACCCTCTACATGGAAACTCACAAATTTTACATCACACTAATATTATAGAGGCGAAAGTTTGTGATTGCGTGTGTGTGTGTGTGTGTATGTTTGTTACTTCTTCACGCTCAAACAGCTGGACCAATTTTGATAAAATTTTGTATGGAGGTAGCTGACACCCTGGATTAAACATAAGACTTTTTATCTGAGACTTACGCGGGCGAAACCGCGGGGCGCAGCTAGTCTTTGTAATATTAGTACAGATAAACATTTAGTTTGTCTGTTTATATGTATGGATAAAGCACTTAATTGATTTTGATGAGGCTGACAGAAATCTAGGATATGTTTAACCGTATAAACAGACAGAGTACAGCTATGAAAGTATATGTTAAAAGTGAATTTGAAAGTCTGGAGGAAGCCACCATACCAACAAAATGTTATGTAAATATTGTGGCCTTTGCAAATGGATTTCCTGTATCTACTCTATTCATGAATGCATGTTAAATAACGTTTTTCCTGTAAATATTTTGGTTAAAGATGTTTGATTCTCTGGAAAACAGAATTATTATTGCTTTAATTTATAGATTTTTTGAAATATACAAGGTATAATTGGAATGACTCAAAACCCCGAAAAGAGTTCATTGAACTCAACTATACAATGGACCTGAAATAGCGAAAAAAAATCTGTTCAATAAAAGTATGTTCCGTGTGGTGCCGGACGTAAAGAACATCACCATCCTATTTCTTCCCGTGGGTGTCGTAAAAGGCGACTAAGGGACTTACTAGAGAATGGGCAGCAGCGTTCTCTATGCATTTTAACACCATACTGCGATCGCCAACCCGTCAGCCAAGCGTGGCGATTATGGCACCGCCCCACAGTGGAACGAGTGTATAGGAGAGGTTGGACTTACCCATTTCCGAGAAAAAAAGTCTAATTTTGAAAAAATAATAATGCCATCGTATTTAACTATCAAATGCCTTCAAAACTTGTGCTGACAAAATTCTTTTTATCTCTCGTATTTCAGGAGTTAATTGAGAAAATGTGAAATTTTACTATGCAAATGACTGTATCTAGCTCCCTGCCGCCTGATTCCGGCCTCGTTTCAAGTTGTGGGCTTTACTATCGTATTACGCATAGCAAAAGGTACATTTACTTCTAAGACACATGGTGCGCCAAACGTGCACCTTCTGACATATAGGATGATGTATTTTTTTACTGAATCGAGCTCTCTGCCTCCTGAATCTGATCCTATTTCAAGTTGTGGTCTTTACTAGCATAATACACATATCAAGAGCTGCAAAAAGGTACATTTACTGCTAAGACACATGGTGTGCAAAACGTGCACCTTCTGACATATAGGGTCAGAAGGTGCACGTTTTGCACACCATGTGTCTTAGCAGTAAATGTACCTTTTGCTATGCGTAATACGGTAGTAAAGCCCACAACTTGAAACGAGGCCGGAATCAGGTGGCAGAGAGCTCGATACAGTCATTTTCATAGTAAAATTTCACATTTTCTCAATTAACTCCTGAAATACGAGAGATAGAAAGACATTTGTCAATACAAGTTTTGAAGGTATTTGATAGCTAAATAATATAACATTATTCGTTTTTCAAAATTAGACTTCTTTTTCTCGGAAATGCCTAAGTCCAACCTCTCCCATACACTCGTTCCACTGTGCGCCCCTCCTTTTGGGGGAGATCTATGTCCAGCAGTTGAGTTTCGTCTGAAATGATGATGATGAAATGTATGGAACAGTAATTTTATTTTATTTTGTGTTCTCTTATTGATGAATTCAATTGAGTTTTCGGTTTTTAAGTTCAAAAGTTTAGTTATTTCAAGAACACTCACCCACGCATATCCAGTTATAACATTTGAGATTAACCAAGTGTAAACAGTATTAGACGTCTATTGAATAATTATAAACATCGGTATTGTATGCAAAGCAATCGATTTTATTATCTACAGCTTTGTCAGTGACATTTCGTTAATCGTTTCACCTTTACTGGATTTTTAAACGAATTTGAAAATCTAATTCTATAAATAGTTAGTATAATTTTGATGTAGAAACTAGGATGAGCTATGAAAAATATAATGTTTTGTCTACATCATGCAAATAGGTGAATTATGCATCTGGCCTTCAGGTTTTTTCCATACTATATAAGTAAGTAATTAACACTAATACGTCTACCAACCCAGACTCACTAGACAAAAGTACCTAATGTTGTAAATATTTCATTGATAATGATAACGGGTGACCGTACCTTTTGTTACCGTGTATTCCGTTCGTCCCGGTGGGACGAACAGGAATTTAATAGATAATCCCGTTCGTCCCACTGATTGTGTTATATTTTTTTTTTTTTTTTAAATAAATATACGGCATACGTACGGCATTTCATACAAACTTTCAAGCCCTTGTTTTTCGAAATGACCGAAACGATTTTAATGAAACTTCATACGTTCATACGCATAAGCAGGATACAAAGGTCTAAAAAATTAGTTAAGAACATTTTCGAAATGCCTTATTTAAAAACAGATAACACGTGACATTTCGATAGCTTATGTCAACCCATACATTTTGTGGCTTTTCTACTAGCGTTGTCGCTAATCGAATGTTACTTTGTCTCTGGTTCTTTTAACGGGTGCATGTGCAAGATAAAACACAGCCAATTAAACCAGCAACAAATATATTGTTTGAAAATTAATAATCATAATAAATAAAGTTATGAATTTAGAGCTTTATTTCTGCTGCATCCGAACGAGCTATAGCGTAACCATCACGACGCGCGTCTCGAAAGTCCCATTCCCATCTAACATTTTCCAATTTGACTGGGCACTTGGTATCGTACGATACCTCAACATTACGTCATAGTATCTTGTCATATTTTTAAGAAACCGGATTTTAATGGTCCTATTTGAATCGAGAATAGACGGCTTCGAACCGAACAAAGTTATTGAATTATTGATATGTTATGAGACTACAATTTATTGTGATCTGAGAAAGTTAGCAGTCTGAGATAGTTGCACTGAAAAGTTGGAATTATCGTAAATATATACAGGGTTAAATTAAATTAGCTAGCGAAACTCCGCGGATGTGATGGTATCATATCTAAACACGACAAAATAAATAGATTATATGATTTTTTTAGAGTCAGCGACCGCTGGTAGTGCTGTTACTTAAAGTATTATTTAAGAAAATCTGTTTTTTTTTTTTTGTTTTATAGTGTTTTCATATCTATACAAAAAACTCTTATTTCAAGTGACTACTCTAACTGCGGTTGATGACCCCAAAAAATAAATGAATCAAATTAACTTCTTTGTCATTTTATCATGTTTAGGTATCGATACCATCATGACTGCGGAGTTTCGCTGGCTAATTTAATATGACCCTGTAGAACTAGCGGCACCCCGTGGTTTCACCCGCGTAAGACTCGATCCCGTGAGAATATCGAAATAAAAAGTACCATCTGTCCTAATCCAGGTAATAGTCTACCCATGTGTCAAATTTCATTCTCCGTTCAGCCGTTTTAGCGTGAAAGCGTAACAAACAAATAAATAAACACTCACTTTCGCATTTATAATATTAGTTATGATTGAAACTTTCTCTTGTTTTTCAAAATACCCAAGTCTAAAGCTTTAAACGGTTTAAAAAACCACACTCATTATACAACACCAAATGCCGAAAAATCTGGATTACCTAACAGGTAACTAGTAACTTTTCAATCAGAGGTTGGCCCTACGGCCTTGCAGCCCTCTCAACCCTCTAAGTGGCTGCCCTATTTGCTGTTACCTTGCGGACCAGCTATGACTTAGGTATGGTAAAAACTCATCATCTATTTCTTAAACAGATTGGGTCCCAGCTGGTCATGTGGGTGTCAAAAATCAGTATCTAGAAATGGCTAGAATATGATCAATAACAAACAGACTTTCGTGCATCATCCGATCAAACTACGAAATTAGTTCGATTTTCGCTGCAATAGGGATCGTAGCTTTTAATAAATGATAGAAAACCTTGACTTACAGTCAAAGCAAACAAGCTACCGATCACATTGACTGATAAATTACTTAATAATGTCAACAACCTAGCAAACAAAGGTTAAGGATTTCGATATTGTCTGTGAACCTTCCAAGGTTCAGACTGGAGAGGAACTGTGCTAATATTAACCAATAAAATCTAAACTTCGCTCCGCATGGATGAAAAACATTTTCTCTTAGTTAATATTGGCACAGCTCCGATCCTCTCCTCTCTTCTCCGCTCCAGTGGACTTGGCAGCCTTAATCCCATTAAAGCTGATCGAGGTTACATCTTAATAATTGTAGGTGAGTTACTAGTTAAAACAACACGTTACTTATGTAAAAAACCGTTTTTAATTTAGGGTGACCAAGTACCAACGAACAATTATGTAAGCATAATATTATGTACTACGTTGAAAAAAATAAGTTAATAATGGGTGTTTGCGCGACTAGTCAGCTTTCAAGTGCCGTATATATCCGTGTATAATACCAGTTGGTTTAGGAATTTCTATTCACATACCTTTGCTTGTTCCTTACAAAGCGAGGTGCGAGAGCTAGAATCTTCAAAGCTATGTGTTGAGAAGTATTTTTTAATATTTCCCATTTGCATGAATGTTTGAACCAGTAATTCAATTCCATGGAACCAAAATGCTATGGGACTTATTTAACTGGCAAAATGTCGGCGTACTTAAGGTACACCTCTGCCAACCCTTCGGGGAATACAGGCATGATGTTATTGTAATAAAGCCAAAATATGACCTTTGTAATCAAACTGATATCCTAATAAGACGACCAAAATAAATTGGGGGCTTTTTCGTAACCATTTATTTCATTATTATAGCATGTATGAATTTAATTTTTGGATATAATATGTTTACTTTGACTTTGACTATTTGATTAATACTCTGTCTAAAGGAAAACGCAATTAGGTTAAATTCTATCGAGGAATTTTTTTTATCACTTTTTTATATTTTTTTCTGTACTTCTAAAATCATAAGTAATTTCATTGCAAAATTACATTCAAAATGTGCGTATTAGGTAATTGAAAACTGACTGAAAATATTTTTGATATTTACCTTAATTTATTTTTAAACAATTTTTATTTGGTTTGGTGCTCTTAAGTTGTTTTATTTTGGTTCCAGCGCATTGTTGCGTTCTCTTTTTACCCGACTACGGCGAAGCAAAAAGGAGGGTTATTTCGCATGTGGAAGTAACTGACTCTGTCACTTTCTTTTGCCCGTCCAGTTCGCTATGATTTATTTTTTACGTATCACCTTAACCCGATCAGTTCTTTTTAGGGTTCCGTGTCTCTCATTGGACCTTTAAATAATCTCATCTTTACTCTATCAATTTTCTAAACATCAGTGGTCATAAGTATGATTTTTGTAGTACAAGTAGTACTACGAAAATCGCCCTTACTGCTACGACATAAAGGTATCAAAATGTCAAATTATTACCACTAATGTGCGGTTGACTGTGCAAAGGTCAACATCCTCTTCATTAAATAAGTAGGTACGCGGAATTCCTAACCTAACACACTGTTGATTTTAGTAAAGCCAAGCCACCACAATAATTTTCCCACATAAATCATCATTAGTCATTAATGTTTTCCATTTTTCTGGTGTACATAATAAAGCATTTAATTCGAAAACAGTTGTTTCACTTAAGTATTTTTTGTTGGAATTATATTTTAACCATTCGGGCACTTTTGTCGTGTAATTTATTTTGTATCTATATATATTATAAATAAAATTAAAGTCGGTTTTCGTGTCTGACTGTGTGACTGCGTTGTTCTTCTAAACTACGCAACAGTTTTTGATGCGGTTTCCACCATCTTTCGTGAATTTGTATAGGCTGAACAAGTACATGCTTATTTACGACGTCCCTCTTGGATCAAAGTCCGTCCTATCGTAATACTTATCGATTTGCCAAAGATATAGCTAGAACGACCTCAAAATGACCGTACTGGTTCTTTGCGTTGTCTCTGGCAAATCATTTTCTTTGAAGAAGCCAAAGTCCATTAATTAATCTTGTCTTTAACTAGGTGACAAACGTTTAAAAAAAAATATGACAAATTAAAAACACTTGTTCGACCAGCACCCTAATTGCGTAACACAGTTTAAATCACTATCCGAGAGTTTTGAAGGATATTGCTAATCCATTGCATCATAGGTTTGAAAAATTTGTCTGTTCAAAAACGTAAATAACGCAATGTACGTGGGTGAACTGTTAAAATGAAACCCATTGCGTTCAATTGTCATTTTATTCGAGTGACGCAACTACCCCGAAGGTTATTTTTAAGTTTAGTAAATTCCATACCCTTTTTTTTTGGGTGGGAAATTATCAAATAACTTCTTCGCTCGAGGGCGTGTCAGACTTTTACTGACTAAAACCCACCCGTGTTCCTTCAGATGCCTGTGTTCCAGGGCCACGATATCCCTTTCGGACAAACTCGCAACCCTGGCAGGCATTGGCCCTACCGGACGCGCCGTCGACCCGGGCCTGGTCCTTATCGGACGGCGAGGTACCCATCGGTCACCGTCCGCCAGCCCGCGCCTACGGTGGCCGGGAATCGGCCTGCGACTCCCGACGACCAGGGCGTCTCCCGTGGCGACTAGAGGCGTGAGGGCGCGAACATTGCCTCCCCCTCACGCGTTCCGCCTCCTCCTTCAATTCAATACCCTGATTGCGTAACACAGTTTGAATCACAATCTGAATGATTTTGAAGTATTTTGCTAATCCATTGCTTCATTTGTTCGAACAATTTGTCCGCTCAACATCGTAAATAACACAATGAATGTTGTTGAACTGTCAAATTGAAACCGATTGCTACTGATAGTGTATTATGCCATTACCTCGCAGATTTTCGTTTGCCATATTTAATGATTATGGTTCCCTATTTGAAATACAATCAGTCAGATGAAAATACAAAACGGGTTCTTGCTTTTGATGCTTTTCTGATAGGCACAATACCTATTCCTTATCGATATGATTTTGGTTACACGTAAGTACCTATTTAAAAGATTGTTCAACTTATCTTCACATAGTGAAACTAATCTTAATTCTGTTTATTTTGAGATATGAGGCGTTATCTTAAGTCCAGTGTCATAACTATTATTCATTGTGAATGCAAATAAATATTTCCGTGATATCATAATAACGCGTTTGACCTAAATTCAGCAAAATGGCTACCACCCCATGCAGCCATTCAATTAACAAGACTATGACTGCCGTCAGTTGGGGCATGTAAACTCAAAGCTGCAGATTGACTTTAGATAACACGCCTTTCTACCAAAAAAAATGGCATGAATGATGAATTTTATAAAACTGACAGATGACAATCTGACAATTTTTTACTTCTTTTTTTCTTGTTTTGTATTACTTTTATTAAACAGTCGCGAAAATGTGATAAATTTGTAATTTTCTGAAAATATTTCGCATTGTTATTAAATAGGCCTTATAATATGTTGCATGATGTCTCATTATTGGTTCTTTTCTTCTAACATTCAAACATCCTGTAATGTAAGTTGTTTCAGGAAACAACTTCTATCTCTCTCTCTCTCTCAAATTATGTACCTATGTGGTTACAGGCTGTGCCTGGTTTCAGTCCAGCGCTATAGACTCCATATTGTAATTTTAATGTTGAAATAAACGATTTTGACGTTTTAGGGTGTCGTACCCGAAGGGTCCCAAACGGAACCTTATTACTAAGCCACCGCTGTCCGTCAGTCCGTCCGCCTGTCTGTCTGTCAGCGGGCTGTATCTCATGAACCGTAATAGTTAGAAAGTTAAAATTGTCACAGATTGTGTATTTCTATTGCCGCTGTAACAAAAAATAATAAAATAAAGTAAAAAATTAAAGGTCCCATACAAGAAACGGGTTTTTATTTTCAACTTTTTTATATATTTTACGGTGGTACGGTACCCTTCGTATGCGAGTCCGACTCGCACTTGACCGGTATTTTATTTTATGTTTTTCGAATCCCATGTGTAATGCAGATACAGCCTTTATCAGAAAATAAAATTTATAAATTCCTTTAAGTACAACTAGATTCATGAAAATTTTATTACATAATGTTGTGATTTAAATGTATATTTTTTCTTGTTTCAGATCTATAATCACAATGAACCACAAGGAGTTTAGAAGGTTATTGACACAACTCTTCATTGCCATGCCTATTGTTAGTATTATTTTATGATTTGTTACATTTTTTTTTTGAACAACAAAAAAAAAAAGTTTTGTTGATTCATACAAAAGTTTCACAATATTTAGGTATGACACAATGATAGGTAGAGGTACGTAGGTTAGTTAGTTAAGTACAAAAAACTTAAAATCTATGTTAGTGTGTTACAATAAAAACTAGGTTCTAAGCTCACAGAAAAACAATAAGTATTGTACATAAAAACTTATTAATAAAAATATGTCAATACACATCAAACATGCTTAATGACCAATGACAAAGCGCCTTAAGACCAAAGTCCTTTCAATCTCAGTAATGTGCATATTTTAGTATTTCTGCCATTATCATCAAAACCAAATGAAGACCTTATTATGTTTAAATTAGCTTCAATCTTTGTCGTATTAAGGACGAGAAGGCTTGCCCAGAAACCATGAAAAATAATATTTACTAACCGGGAAAAGATAAATCAATATAGACGAAGAATTTCTTTATTTTCTGTCACCATAAAATGATTTACAAGCCATTTATAATTTTAGGTCGTAATAAAACCACATCTAGATCTAGCAATTATTAGATCATACACCTCACTATTAAGTACAATGATTCAGTCACGAAGATAATGTTCATTATCTTTCTGTTTCAGATATCGTTAGTAAATAATGTATTGAAGTGGAGTATTGGAGAGCTAAAGTTAAAATTAAGGACCAATCTTACGCTGCACTTATATCAAGAGTACCTGAAGTAAGTATAACACTCTGATGGAATTCATGAAGGTAGGATTACTTATAAGAAAGTAAGAAAAAAAAAGAAAAATTAATTTGTCACAGAAACACGTGCAAAACATAAACTGAAGTAGGTAAAAACAAATAGTCGGCAGCTGCACGTCATGACTGTGACAAGAAGGCTTGCACTCAGCACGATGCTGTGCTATGGGGGACCCACAGCACAGCGCTGATTTTCAGTGGTCACCCGAAAAATACGTACGGAACCCAAGTCAGGTTTAACGAGTTGTACATAATAGCTAACAAAATAAAATAAAACAAACAGTACTTAGAATATAATGCCTATACAACCAAATATATAAGAATAAGTATGATTAAAAAACATACAAATTAATCCGCTGGCATCACCATGCATAAATAAAGTAGGTACCTACCTAAAACATTAGGTACATTATTTAGGTATTAAGACGTAGGCTATAACAGGCTATGGGCGATTGATTTCACTTTCAATCAACTCGGCCTATCGCAGTTCACAGCTGAACATCTCCCAGGCTGCGCCACAACCTTCCGCATCCAGTCTGACCCAGCCACCTTCATAAAGTCGTCGGTCCATCTAGCTGGGGGGCGTCCCACACTATGCTTACTGATACGCGATCTCAACTCCAGCACTCGTCTGCTCCATCGGCCATCGATCCTTCGACAAACATGACCAGCCCATTGCCACTTCAGTTTGTTACTCTGCAAGATATGTCGGTAACTCCGGTTCTTTTCCGGATAATTTCATTCCTGATTTATTATTTAAAGAGACTCCAAGCATAGCCCCCACTCACTTCACTTTTACTGGCTTTTTATTGGCTTTGACACTCAAAAACATGGCGACCTGATATTCTGGAACAGAGAAAACAGCAAATGACATTCGCCTGAAAGGACCAAAGTCCCCTGATGTTTCCCCACGTTTTAACTATAACATACATACCTTTTTTTTTTTTTTTTTTTTTTCCACGCTGAGAAATGCATTACGCATGCCCGCTCGTGGGGGACGAGTCGGGGTATGTGGGACTCTTCTTCGACCCCTCCTCCGCCTTCGGAGCGGCGCCGCGGCAGGATCGTCCTCCCGCGCGCGCTCTGCCGCCTCCTTCTGGGACATGACGTGTTCGCAGAAGGAGGCGACTGCCGCCCAGGACCCCTCATCCCTCAGCATGGCGTTAACCAAGCCGGGGAGTGAGAGGTCCGATCCAATCACCGCGTTCAGACTGTGGCGCGGCTCGGACCACGACGGGCACACCTCGAGGGTGTGCTGCGCCGTGTCCTCCGCCGCGCCACAGTGGTGGCACGACGGCGTCTCCTCCCGTCCGATTCGATGCAGGTACGATCCGAAACAACCGTGTCCGGACAGCACCTGCACAAGACGGAACGAGAGGAACCCGTGCGACCGCTCGAGCCAGTCTCGCAGGACTGGCCCAATCGCGTCGAGGGTTCGGCGGCCGAAGCTCTCGCCCTCCGCCCCGCCGTCCAATCATACACTCTGGCGAGCACCCACGCCTCGAGTTCCCAAGGAGGGAAGGAGGACGCCAGAGGTGGAGGGCGCCAGAATTGAGGTGAAGGCCCAGATGTTTCATCTGGGCCTTCACCTCAATTCTGGCGCCCTCCACAAATATGTGGGCGTCAGGTGGGGGGCGCTGCCGAAGGCCGTGGAAGTACACGGCCTCGGTCTTGTGCAGCGCCACCGTTAAACCTAGACGGTGGATCCTCCCTGCGACCAAGGATCCGCCCGCCGATGCCAAGTTGGCCGCCTCCCTGAAACTCCCCCCCCGGGCGGTGAGGAGAGTGTCGTCAGCATAGCAGACAACACTCGTACCTCGAAGGAGAGTTCCCCGCAAGAGCCAATCGTAGCCGACGTTCCAAAGGAGAGGTCCCAAGACTGACCCCTGCGGAACGCCGGCCTCAACGGCATAACATACATACCTTTTTTTTTTTTTTTTTTTGTTGCCGGGGTGGAAAATCCTCATGGATGTCCTCCGCCCTGGGGTGGGCGGAGGGGTCTGTCAGACTCTTACTGACTAAAAACCACCCCGGTGTTCCCTTCCCACACTTGCACCGGGGATCTTGGGAGCTAGTATTACTTCCGTGATCCCCGGCTAGTGCCGGCCCGCCTCTGCGGGCCACCTCAAGTCTGCGGGGGGGTGAGGTGTTAGACCCCCCGCGACATCTCAAAGGGGCGCGCGTGGAACACTACGCGCCGCCACCTCGGGTCCAGTGTGATAGGGGGCGGCGGACGTCCCCGAGTCCGCCGTCCCTGGACCCATTTAGGGGGGCCGGAAGAGGGCATTATCTGCCCTCTGCCGACGCCCGGTGCGCCTGCTGCGGGCCGGGTGAGCGGACGAGATCTCCCGCTCCCTTTCCACAGCCTCCTTCTGCGACACGACTGTTTCGCAGAAGGATACCACCGCGTCCCAGGACTCCTCGCTGCCGGCCATCGACTCGACCACGGCCGGCAGCGACAGGTCACTGCCTACTTCTGAGATGAGGGCACGGCGTGGCTCCTCCCAAGCGGCACACTCTGCCAGCGTATGCCGCGCCGTGTCCTCCCGGCAGTCGACGCAGTGGTGACACCGGGCGTCCGGCTCCCTGTTTATGCGACACAGGTACTTCCCGAAGCAACCATGCCCCGAGAGCACCTGCGTCACCCGAAACGACAGGGAGCCGTGCCTCCTCCCGAGCCAGGGCTCGAGTACCGGCCGGACCGCCTCGATGGTGGCGAGGCCGGCATAACATACATACCTAACACAACATCGATGGTCATAGGTAGACAAAATGTAACTGCAATGTCTTAAATTTTACAAGAGAGGGAAAAAACTGTATAATTTGGAAAAAAAAAGAAAAAAGTAGTTGGTAGGTAATCGAATTATTTATTGATAAATAAAATAAAAAAAATGCCCATGTAGGTTTGGCGCTATATTAAAAAAAATTTGGATGTACCAAATCATTTTGCGAAAAAATGTGGGTTACGAGTTGTCAACGTATGACCATCGATATCACGCCTGTTTTCCCCGGAGGGTTAGGCAGAGGTGTATCTATAGTACACCCACATTTCGCACATTCTCACAGTAGTTTACTTTGTCTTATTTTGAGAAGCCTAGAAAAGATTGTGGTATATAAATTATCAATCTAAGCCTTCACACATGACCTGGTTGTAGTTATCAGATATATAACATGTGATATTTTTCTTTCGCGTTGGAATGTTTCTGGCTGATAAAACATACTAATTTAACAGCTAGGCAATTTCGGATACCATCCACATTTATATATAATACTAATCCCTAAGCAACGCGTACAATACCCTAGCAACAAGACATTCTTTCAGTTGAACTATTTATAGCTTTGAGCAACTAGAATACCAATACCTATTGTAAAAGGAATCTAACTAGTTACAAGGGTCGGCTTCAAGTCTCACCAGTTGCAGCTGAATACCAGTATTTTACATGGAGCGACTGCCTATCTGACCTCCACAACCCTGGTTACTGGGTAACACGATACCCGTTGGTGTGACTGGTTGTCAGACGGTTGGGCTTCAGATAACTCGTAATTATGGTCAAAGATCAACGAATGACAGGCGGGGCGTGGTTCCCGAGGCACGGAGGGGTCTTGATATGTAATGGATGGTCACCGATCCGCGAACTGACCCGTGCGGCTGTAGTTATACACCGTGGCTTTTAATCGTCTTACAACGGCAGCCCACTTCATGTATCCAATGACTGCTAATCATTCCTGAAAGTAAAAAAAATATTTATTAACATTTGATTTTTGATATTTTTTTTATATTAATCATTATGACGCATGCTGTAGTTTGAAACACCCTATTATGAGCCCGGTGCGAGACTTGCGCTCCATTCCGCGCCGAATAATATATATATATTTTTTTAATTATTCAAATTTTAATAAATATTTTTTTTACTTTCATGAATGATTAGTAGTCATAGGATACATGAAGTCGGCTGCCGTTGTAAGACGACTAAAATGCCACGGTGTTAATAGCCACGAGAGTAGTAAAATGCAATCTAAATAATAAAAGGCTTGACCGGGGTCGCACTACAGACAGTGTCGGCCATATTTGCTGCTGCTGGCCGAGATTTATATAGCGAACTTAGATTTTACTCAAGCCAAGTACAGTAAACGTTTCATGCGAATATGAACCCACTTGCATGAAGTTATGTGCAGCGACTGGTCAAGCGTTTCAAACAAATAATTAAATTAATTAACATTTTTAGCCCAAAGAATCAGTATTGCCATCCAACGTGGCAATGCTGCCAGCCTTTTGGGCACTTTCCCATTGACAGTGATGCGGACGAATTTTTTGATGCCCAATGAGCACTTCCCCTTTTAAATTATTTTATTATATACCTACTTGTACATATTATACATATCTTAGAGTTAGCTTGTATATTTTAATTAAGGACCAATTGTTATAAATAAATTTTACAATACATAACAAAAAAAAAAAAAAAACATCTTAAGGAAGTGTCTGTTTTAATGTCAAAATAACAGGTTTTTACTAAAATCATGTGAAAGTATATAGATACGGTACATAAAACATAAAACAAATAACTTTTTTTTTTCTGTTTTGTTTGTTGCGGCTAATCTCCGAAACAGCTGCACCGATTTTCACGGGACTTTCTCGGGCAGATAGCTGATGTTATAAGGAGTAACATAGGCTTTACTTTTAAAAACTTAAGAAAATACACGCGTGGGAAGCCGCGGGCGGCAGCTAGTTAAGTGATAAACATAAGGTTGATTTTCGTATGAAACACTTACTCTACTAAGCTTGAGTACAGTTTACGCACCTTTGAAGACAAACCGTTACTAAATGAAAATACTAAATGCTCTTTTTATTTTTCTATTGCGAAAAAACCGTGCATTTTTTTTATTTAAGCTCCTGTGTAAAATTTTGTATTTTCATTTAGTATCGGCTTCGATCACGTTATGTTCGCAGATCTCAGCATTGTCTGAGAAATATGGTAAGGTAACTAGCAATTTACGACCCCTGTTAAGACCTATAACTAAGCTAAATGTGCTTGTGTTTGGTCTTCATCACTATAATAATATGCTCAACAGTTTGCAACTGAACCGTTGGGTAATTTCCGCTTGGAGTTATTTTGGCAGCTGAGCTCAGCTGTGTTCAAATTCGTCGTTTGAACAGGTCAATCCTGTTCTCATCAGGATAAAACATAAAGCATTTAATGTAGGGTCGTCTTTAATGCCATTCAGAACTTCAAAATGTTATTTTCCTTATTTATCAAAACTTATATACCTACCTACGTCATCTATACAAATAAATAAAAATGAAGTGTCTGTTTGTATGTCAACATAATTGCAGCTTTTTACTCAATGCATATGAAAGTTTTAACGGTTTTTACTTGACAAAAGAAAACTTTTTTTATAAATTTTGTCTGTCTGTCTGATTGTTCCGGCTAATATCCGAAACGGCTGGACCGATTTTGACGGGACTTTCACTGGCAGATAGCTGATGTTATAAGGAGTAACTTAGGCTACTTTTATTTGCTGCCACGCGGGTGAAGCCGCGGGTTGTGGAAATCAGATAGGCGGTCGCTCCATATAAAATAAAAAATACTTGTATTCAGCTGCATCCGGCTAGACTGGAAGCCGACCCCACCATAGTTGGGAAAAGACTGGGCAGATATTGTGTGTCTCTCAATAGGTTTTTGGTGGTATGAGGAACAGGGTGTAAAGTTCACTCATCCACCATAGAAAAGACCGTCTGTTCTTTTCTATGGTGGATGAGTGATATGTCTGGTGGTGTTATGTCTGGTGGGCAACTGTCCGACGGTTGATGTCGGGACGTTGTATATATGCTAGTTGCGCGGTAAACTCTGCTTGCGCGATGCAGGATTTGCGTGACGTCAGTGTGACGCGTTGTTCGCATGTGGCGATGTTGATGCCGCTACAGGTTGTTATTTATTTATTTACTTATTTATTAGACAATTGCTTTCTACACTTACAGTAAACACCAAAGCGTGCAGCAAGCCAACAGTATAACATTACACGTACCAACTAAAAAACTTAATGCAAACATTAATCATATACTTACTACTACACATAAATACGTCAACATCAACCTCCTGAGCAATCAGGACGTTCAGCAGATTGATCGCCTGGGCGGTGGGAGCATATCGAGCAGTAAGGGTACGCACTGGCGGAGCCGCGAGCAGGCACCGCGGAGCGGATATGCCAATAATATGCGTATGGTAATATGGATATGCGTGCTGATATGTCAATAAAACATACACACGTTTTTAATTACCGACGAAATACGACGAAGCATGGTTAAAAATCACAATCAACAATATCACTTTTAAATATATTAAATAGGTTTTATTTTTAGTTACTTTGTAATTTATCGTAACATTCACAACATGAATTTAGGCCTACCTATCTGTATTACTGTTTGTTACATTAGACGAAGTGGATACACTTTGCACCCAGACTTTGAACTTTAAATTCACGCAAGTCACTGCACGACGGCACGACCGTATGATTTTGACCAACTATACACGCTTATGTGTCCTTACTAGTAATCATCTAGACCAACCGTTTTGAAGTCAAGGGCCGAGAATACTTTGGTTTTGGTTCGGCGGGCCGCAACACAAGGGAAATTGATTATGTTCCATTTTAAACTTAGAAGTAGGTAAGTAATTTAAAAAAAAATCAATGCAGTTATTTATTACACAATTTTACAAGGCTAGCAACAGGAAATGCTCGAGTTGACGATATATAGACGAGAAGGGCCCTCTTAATTTCTAGACGTGGATACTTAGTATGATAAATAAATTTAATTTTGCTAAGCTATTGCCGGGCTGCGGATTGAAGACCTTTGGTCTAGATCTAGACGTCTAATAACTGTACTTAAAAATACCTATAGGTACTCCATTTGAAATAAGATTAGAAATTTAAATAAACCTTTTTTACAGTCCGTTCAACCGATTTTTACTTCTATTCCATAGGCATAAGGATGGCATTAAAAGCAAAATCGTGGATTCAATACCAACTGATTATTACAGCTGCTATTTGTCATGCCATCAACGCAATAGAAGTCAAAATCGGTTGAACGGACTGTCAAAAAGGTGTATTTAAATTTCTAATCTAAAAAAAAAAAAAAAAAGGTTTTTATTATCTTCCATTGTACATAAACACTTAGCTAAACACAATGCAGCGTAACAAATAAAATAAAGAGTGTTTTCGATGAACTCTGGCACCCAGAGTAAGATTTAACTTGTGTTTAGGATGCCAGCGTCCTCGCCTATAATTTGAACATATAACAGTAGTTGTATGACGAGCACAGTATATTATTATTAAGAAGACGAGATCTTATTTCAAATGGCGTATAGTGTATGCATGCAGTATGCACCAAGGTATTGCATGGGACTAATACATAACTGGCCGAAATGCGGGTGTACTTTAGGTATAAGTACCTCTGCCTAAACCTTCCGGGATTACAGGCGTGATATTATGTTATATGCACAAATGCATTTTATTTTGGTGGTTTGGTGGCCTACTTATAATAAAACTAGCTGCGCCCCGCGGTTTCACCCGCGTAAGTCTCGATCCCGTGGGAATATCGGGATAAAAAGTAGCCTATGTCTTAATCCGGGATGTCAGCTACCTCTATACAAAATTTGATCAAAATTGGTCCAGCCGTTTGAGCGTGAAGAAGTAACAAACATACACACTCACAAACTTTCGCCTTTATAATAATTAGTGTGATTGAAAGCTATAAAATGTACTTCGCATTTACTGCACGGATTTTATCGCAATAGTTCTTATCAATTGAATACATTCAAGATCAATGTTATTTACTTATGTTTTTCCATCCATGGTGAATATTAAACTAGAACAAATGTGTAAACTGATATTAAGAACCATAAGACTGAAATTTTTTGAGACATTTTAAAACGTAGGTATGTTTAAGTAACTTAGGTACTTGACGTTATTTCTTTAGCATTAAAAATTAATTTATTATAAAACTAGCTGCTGCTGCGTTTTTATAAAATAAGTAAGTTATTCCTTATAACATCAGCTATCTGCCAGTGAAAGTCACGTCAAAATCGGTCCAGCCATTTAGGAGATTATCCGAAACAAACAGAAGAATACAATAAAAAAAAATTTTTTTTTACACGTACCGTTTATGCTGTTATGTTGACATTACAAACAGACACTTTAATTTTATTTATTTGTATGTATAGACAAGTAGGCTTAGGTCTCCGAGTCATTTCAATGATATTTATTTTCTGGCTCGAATAAATAATACAAATGGAAGTGAAAACAACACTATGATAAAGAAAAAAAATAATGAAACATTAAATATCAATGAATGTAGCTGTCTCTATCAAGGTACAAAATAATTGAATGTTGGTGTTCGAATCGAGAACCGTTTTACCAACGTTTTGCATTTATAAATAAGTGTGTAAGTATACGCAATGGTAGTGACCTCTGCTGACATTACCGCTTACCTAAGAAAACAGTATATTTTATAAATACCAAACATTATAATCAATGACTGTCAATTTTGACATAGGTGCTTAATTGCATTGCTATTTAAATATTTTTTATCTAGTAGCAACAATGGCAAAATCGTCGAACGTTACCGATGGAGCCAGAACCTTAAAAAAATCGAATAGAAGTAGCAACAAGTATCTGGATAAAATAGGTATGCTGTAAAAATAGAGGAAAGTAAACTAAGTAACCAAGATGAAATTACAAAAAAAAATTAAGTAAGTACCTACCTAAAAAAACTATTTAATTAAGAGCGTACACGACGTGCGGCATTTCATACAAACTTTCAAGCCCTTGTTTTTCGAAATGTTTGAACCGATTTTAATGAAACTTCATACGCATAAGCAGGATACAAAGGTCTAAACAGTTAGTTAAGAACATTTTCGAAATGTCTTATTTAAAAACAGATAACTGGAAATCTTTGTTTCTATGGAAAATTTAAAATCGGTCTATTTTGGCTGTAACACTATTTTTCGAAAATTTTCTTAACTAACTTTTTAGACCTTTGTATCATGCTTATGCGTATGAAGTTTCATTAAAATCGGTTCAGTCATTTCGAAAAACAAGGGCTTGAAAGTTTGTATGAAATGCCGCACGTCGTATACGCTCTTAACACAATAATGTAAGTAAGTAAACTACCAATGAAACATAGGTCCCATAGGACCTATGTTGTTGTTGTTGGTGGTATGTTGGTTGGTTGTTATGTTGGTATGTTGATGGGGCTATTCGAATACTTATCTTTACTATACAAATACAAATATTTATTGAAACAGAAACACAGATACACAATTTCGTTAACAGCTACATTAGTTTTAAAAACTGTGTTGCAGCCATTAGCGCCCACCTCCGAGATGGGAGACTTCGGCGTTCCAACATTTAAAATACTAAAGCAACAAAATTAAAATTAATAAAACTATTATAGTACCTATCTCAGATTATAGAAAGAAGCTTCTTTCTATAATCTGAGGTACCTATAATGCCTTCTGATTATACGCGAGGATATTTAGGTACTAAGTACTTAGTAATATTGTCCTGTGTATATTAAAACAAATATTTAATATTTAGCTATCGGTCGATCGATACAAAGATAAAGCTGGGCCATTGTCTATACAGACCTTCATCATATTATTATTTGCTCAGCAATTGACGTTACAAATAATATACATCAATAGAATTCCAAATATGTAACTAAGTGTATTTTATTGTTCTATAGGTACCTACTTATTTTATAATATAAGTACCTATTAGCAGAGACAAAAGAAATCACTTATTTATAGCAATATTAAGGAAATATGTCCAACGCTGCTGACGTAATACTGACGTCAGTTCTAACTTAAATAGGCATTACTATTTTGCTTCTAACTGGTAGAGTTAAGAGACCAAAGTAGAAGACTGTCTTTAAATATGAGGGTGACTGAGACCCAGATTATTATCGGCCCATGACTTAGCAAGCAGTGTAAAAGCAACTCCTTATTGGCATAAATTAAAAGAACATTCCTTATGCTACTTACAGGGGCTTCACTTACTACCAAGTATCAAACTTAGACAATCGGATATCAAACGCTGATCAGCTGTTGACGACAGACATCGAGAAGTTCTGTGATACCGTCGTGGACCTGTACAGTAATATCACCAAACCCATGCTGGATATTAGCATATACCTGTACAGACTCACTGTTAATCTGGGGGCATCGGTAAGTGGATTTTAAATCGTGTTTTGAGACAAGAATATTACATAGTGATTAGAAAGTTTAAATGCACAAACAAGTCTTTTACCCAGCTAGGGGATAGTTGAAGTTTTTTTAAAACAATGAAAATTAAATTCTGATCATATTAGCTCGAAAAAATTAAATTTAGTAGACCTAATCGATCCCGATCGATTGACCTAGTGATTAATATTTTCATGCTATTAAATGGCCATTCATTAATAGTTTAAAAATCATTCTGCTAATCGTTAAATTATATTATGAAAATATCTTGCTAAGCTAGTTTTTTTTACATGCATAAGAAGTACTAAGTATTGAATCAAAATATATCGCATTGAGTTATCTTGAAAGGGTAGATGTAAGAAGTAAAATATAAATATGTATTATTTAATTGCAGACTCCTGGTATAATGATGGCATATTTACTCTTATCTGGAGTACTGCTGACATACCTCAGAAGACCGACAGGTAACACTATTTTTATTCAAATGTTATGTCCAGGGTCTGAAGCGTGTTCAGTATGAGAAGGAGACGGAGCTCTACAGGACGTATAGCTGCATCTCTTTCCCACTGTAAAGTAATATTAAAATAATACTGCTATATGAGGTGGTGGTCGGTCCCCACGGCTGCCCCATTTCAAAACCTAGTCGTGTTATTGCATAATCTTGCAAACCTGGACCATGTTACCAGGATTATGCAATAAATTGACTTAGGTACGTAAAAGTGTCAAATCCTTGAGGTCCTTCCTAAATGCTAACATAAACAGTAGCCTAATTCATAATAAATTCCATCTCCATGCAAAAAACTCATCCAAAGTTCAGCTGTTACGGTGTGGTTAAGAAACAAACTTTGCAACCCATGTTTGAAAGTAATAAATCATTTGATTTGATTTTTTGTAACTTGTAAACATCAATAGTTTTCTTATTATGTAGTAGCTGCGCTCCGCGGTTTCACCCGCATAAGTCTCCATCCCGTGGGAATACCGGGATAAAAAGTATCCTATGTTCTAACTCAGGTCATGGTCTACCCATGTGTCAAATTTCATCTAAATCCGTTCAGCCGTATTACTGTGAAAGCGTAACAAACTTATTCTTCAGCGTGTCGATGGCAATCTAAATGAACTCGGTCCAGAATTCGGCTACGTGTTTGGCGCCATCACTAGCGTCCATCAGTTCCTGTAACGTGCAGCTGATAGGACACGCAGGACATGATACTAAGGGCCTATGCACACCACGTTTTTTAAACGCGCCGTTGACGCGCGTTTGTAGCTATACAGACGCGATACGCACGCGAGTCAGACGCAGCCTGTAGGATAAAAGCGCGTCGTCGACATACGTTTCTAAAAGGCGCGTCAACGGCGCGTTTAAAAAACGTGGTGTGCACAGGCCCTAAGGCTGCCTGTCCACCGGAGCGGAACGAGGCTGCGGAGCAGAGAAACGGAGAAATATTAACCAACTAGCTGCGCCCCGCGGTTTTACCCGCGTAAGTCTCGATCCCGTGGGAATATCGGGATAAAAAGTCTATGTCTTAATCCAGGGTGTCAGCTACCTCCATACAATTTTTTATCAAAATTGGTCCAGCCGTTAGAGCGTGAAGAAGTAACAAACATACGCACATACTCACAAACTTTTGCCTTTATAATATTAGTGTGATGATGATGTGATAGTTTGATGTGATTGATGATAGGATTGCAAGTGGACAGGGATTTGCAATCCTATTGGTTAATATTTCTCCGTTTCTCCGCTCCGCAGCCTCGCTCCACTCCGGTGGACAGGCAGCCTAAGTGTCCCATCGTTTGTGGAACAGCTTTATACACTTCAAGGTGGGGTCGTCTATGAATCAAAGCGTAACAATCAAACAATCGCATTTATAATATTAGTTAGGATAATTTATGTTATTATTTTTCACAACTGATTTCGTTATAATTACTAACTACTTTAATGGCCAACATTTTTGTTCTATTGCAGCTAAGATGACGGTTCAAGAACAGAAACTGGAAGGTGAATTCAGATACGTGAATTCCAGGCTGATCACATACTCAGAAGAAATTGCTTTCTATCAGGTGAGTTACCACAATTTTTTTTTATAGCCTTTATTGCTGAAGCTAAGCATACAATATTTATAATAACTAAATTATAAACTAACACATCTGTTTTCCCGGTTTAGTGATCAGCGTGTCTTGTGACACATAGGCCTCCTCCAGCTGTTTCCATTCTTTTCTATCTTTAGCTTTCCTTGGCCAGATAGCCTCTCTAACATTTGTAATGTCATCTGTCCATATTTTTACCTGTCTGCCTCGTTTCCTTTTACCATCGCGTGGTAGCCATTCTATTATAATTTTTGTCCATTTTGTCATATTGTCTCTTGTCATGTGTCCTGTCCATCTCAATTTCAATTGCCTTACTTTCTTTATAATATGTTCCCACCACAATATTATGTCTATTCAAATGTGCAGTTTATACTTTTGTTGCATTGCATACCTATCTAAACTAGTTTTTGTGGAAGCTGTACGTGTATGTTGGCTTAAGCTTAATCAGCATAGTGTGTTCTCACTTCTGGGGCACAGACCTCCTTTCTGTGAGAGGGACTGGCCCATAATCCACCACGTTGACCCAGTGCGGGTTGGTCAGTGGTTAAAATAATCTCTTTCTCATTGGTATATTCCTGACTGGGTTATTTTTTCACTCGGCAATCAGCATTTTGTTTTTGTTTTGATTGTTTGTTTTCATTTGCCAGTGTCGTAACACAGTAATAATTACGCAATGTAAATTATCTTTGGTCCCTGGCCCTGACATCAAGCAATGGACAAGATTATCAAACTTTTAATGTTTGAATACGAGCCTTTTTGCTACTTTGTTTGTGTGCAATTTATGTTATTTCATTGTAATGTGCGTTTTGTTTGTGCAAAATAAACAGTTTTACTTTCTTCTTTGTTTAGCCTTATCAGGCTTATCGACCTTATCGTGCACGTGATAATTATTAATTACTTTTTATAATCACGCGTTTGAACTTCTTAGGTTAATTACAACAGTTATAAATAAATACTTGATGATACCATAGACTATAGAGACTAGTGGTACGGCAGGCATGGAAAGTGCTATGGAAGGTTATCAATTCATCTCCTGAACTGAAGTGCATCAAGACTTCATATTAATGTGTAAAAACGGAACTAAGCCCTGTCGACTACTAAGACAATAGTCAGTCAATGTAAATATCAAGACAACATGTTTATAGTTATTTTGAGAATGACCCAAATAACAACCACTTATAATAAAAACAACATAAGATTTGATTGACTGAGCTTATTTAATAGAAAGGTAGGTTGATAGATGATATTCTTTATTGTACAGTCGCCAGCATATCAAGCTACCACAAACTGTAAAATTTTCTCATTCGATTTTGAAATAACCACCAACATTTTATGTAAACCATAAAATGTTGGTGGTTATTTCAAAATCTTAAGGAGAAATTTGACAGTTTGGTATAACCAAACTGTTTGGTGCTGGCGAATGTATACTGAAAGGATGAACATAGGAGACAACACACAAACGGCGGTCTTATCGCTAAAAAAAACCGGCCAAGTGCGTATCGGACCGCGCACTTTAAGGTGTTCCGTAGTTTGGATGAATTTATCACAAGACCAAACTTAACATTGTAGTTGAAAAACATGTTCTCCCATACACTCCAACTGCAAATGTAAGTTTGTACGCACAATATTGAGAGATTTACCATGTTATTTTAAGACCATATACTTCTTATAGGTTTTTCTGTTGTCTAGCCGTTTATTATGTTATGAATTTATGATGTATGTTGACTTAAAAAAGTGTGGCGGAGAGAGTATGTCATGCTCACTTAAATGATTCGATAAGTAAAGATGTATTTTTTTCTGAAATAGGTTCAGTAGTTTCGGAGATAAGGGTCAATGTTCATCAATTTTCTTAAAATTACTTTAAAATTATTAAAAAAAGATTGAGACCCTCACAGTAAGCCCTTTCATTTGATGTGTCACACGGTACAGTTTCGTATTTTTTTTTCTAATTTGTACCCCAAAAGTGACCACATACAAAATTCATTTATTTACGTTACACTTCGTGTTTGGACAGAAATTTCAACTTAATCGGTCCATTGGTTTCGGAGTAAATTGGTTGTGACAGACAGACAGACACGAGTGATCCTATAAGGGTTTCGTTTTTTCATTCGGACGTACGGAATCCTAAAAACAAAGTCTTATAAACATAAGACAACTAACGGTTTTGTCTCCGTTTATTATACTCTACTTCGGCTCTAAAGGCAGTCGCTCCATGTAAAATACTGGTATTCAGCTACATCCGGTTAGATTGGAAGCCAACCCCAACACAGTAGGGAAAAAGCTGAAGGCAGCTGATGACTTCGGGTCTAAAACTTATTTTTTTGGTTTCCAGGGCAACCACCGGGAGCAACTGACGTTGCTGGCCAGCTTCTACAAGCTGACAAGACATCTACGGAACTTCCTCAACTTCAGAGTCGGCATGGGATTCATTGACAACATTATTGCTAAATGTAAGTGGGACTGAAAAAATTAAGATAAACAATACGAATTTTTATTATTATTTTGAAAACAAAAAAAGAACATGGTGTTTAATCGTACCATTCCAAAGTATGATACGGAATCTGGTACAAAGCGATCCACCCGCATCCCTTGAACTCACAGTGGATAGATAATCAGCTTTTGAATAGATGTGATACTATTCGCACTAAGACTTGGCTCCGGACACATCCCGTGTAATATGTTTTTATACCTAATGGCAAAATCAATATCGACTAATTGTGATTTTTGTATTATTCCGTTGATGATGTTTATTACATATTAACCGAGTGTGTCCGCAACGAGGCGGAGTGGGATTACACAGGACCCAGGGACACAGGGGGGGGGGGGGGGGGGTTGGGACACAGGTTACTGTAATAGCTGTTAGGCAGTTTAGGATTAGTTACATACTGCAAAATGTTTCGCAAACCTAGTTTGTTACGTGGCCCTCATTCCAAGTCCGCGTACAGGCAGAATTCGTTTCTAATCCGTGCGAGCAGAAGTTACAAATAAAAAAACCGGCCAAGTGCGAGTCGGACTCGCGCACGAAGGGTTCCGTACCATTATCTGTAAAAGCGGCAAAAAAAACACGTTTGTTGTATGGAAGCCCCCCTTAAATATTTGTTTTATTCTGTTTTTTAGTATTTGTTGTTATAGCGGCAACTGAAATACATCATCTGTGAAAATTTCAACTGTCTAACTATCACGGTTTATGAGATACAGCCTGGTGACAGACGGACAAACAGACAGACAGACGGCGGAGCCTTAGTAATACGGTTCCCGTTTTACCCTTTGGGTACGGAACCCTAAAAACAAACCCGGTTCACCGCCTTGCGCATCGTGTCTGTCAAAACGGAATTTTTAAGATGAAAAGTACTGTGTAAGTATTGTATTTAGTAACAAAATATTTTGTATCTTACAGACATCGCCATCACAGTCGGTTTCTACGCGGTATCAAGGCCCTTCTTCGCAATTGACCACAACCTGCTTACCGCGGGAACAGAAAATGATAGATTTAAGGTACAATATAAATGTTTATTATCAGTTAATGGTTGACCAATACACTACAGAGTTAAATTAAATTAGCTAGCGAAACTCCGTAGTCGTGATTGGTATCGATACCTTGTTCACGCAGACAAGGTGTGAATCATAATCCACGCCAGGACGCGCGGAGGGCGCAGGACGACACCGCGGCAGCGCCCGCACTCCACCCCAGTGCCGAACATGGTCATCGACGCGCGCACATACTTGCTGTCCAAAGTTTTAGTTTCAACATTATACTGTCCCTTAGAACCATTATTATAAGTGCATACAGTCCGCTTTACGTTCATTTACAACCTTTAGTTAGGTCCTACAACCTAAACACGATAAAATAAAAGAAAACAGATTATTTCAACTCATACTTCACGAAACAACACTACCAGTTGTCATTGACCCCAAAAAAAAACCTCAAATCTTTTTTATTTTATTTTATCGTGTTTAGATATCGACACCTATCACGTCTGCACAGTTTCGCTAGCTAATTTAATTTGACCCTGTATATTACTTAACATGAGATTTGCCTGTAGATTTATTTTGTTCTTGTATCCGAGATAATAGAGTTGATTAATAGTTTTTATTGTTATACTATTCAAGTATGGTACATGCCACTAAAGATGAGACTTGATACATCACGTGGTTTGACTTGAGCAGTAGACGATTTATACATGTATATATAAATATGTTTATCTCAAACATGCTTGTAAATTTGAGCATTATTTTGACAACCTTTTTCGAGATACATCGAAATTGCTGTACTTCTCCAGTACAGCAATTTCGATGCATCTCGAAGAAGGTAGGAATACATACGTGCAGCGGCCACCAAAACTTTTTTTTTTTTTTTTTTTTCGGCTTCGCACGGTTGTGCATTTAGCCAGTGTTATATAAAATTAGGTAACAAGTACAAAGTTATAATAATTATGAAATGAACTCCACTCAATGCATGATAAAGATGATTGATGATATCCCGCCCCGCTCCCCTTGAGTTTAAGTAAAGACGCGGCACTTTACTGAAACCTCGCGCGGACTTCTTGAGAGAACTTAAAGTGATGTTGCACTGTTTTGTTTCATTTGCCTACATTAATGCGGGTTCACGAACACTTAATGGTTAATAATCCTCCACTATTACACATTAATATTCGGCTAAACACAAATTTTAGGAAATAAAACAAAACTGCTAACATGACGCTTCACTTTCCCGCCAAGAAGTCCGCCAAAACTTGTATGAAAATCCGTATCTGTCGTGGTTGAGCGACCAAATAAATTACATAGTAAATTCATATCTATCGTGTAGTTTAAAAATGGAACGATCTTTTACTCCGAAGCATGGCAACCAATGAGGTAACTTCTCAAAGGTTTTATTTCAATTTCGAACTGGCTTGCAAATAGAAAGCTGTTTATAAAAAAAAAAAAAAAAAAGCAACTGAACTTATTGGCGCGTGATAAATGATCGTTGTTCGTCATTGAATCTGGAATTTATAAATAATTTACTTATTTTGAATTTCCGCGCATTATTTGAGAAAAGCACTATACAAGCCTTGGCCGCAACCAGGCATTGATGGGAGCACATTTACACGTTCGTCCATCAAAACCTCTTTTGTTGGCCGCTGCAGTAATGTACTATACACAACATTATTTTTAGTATATGCGAAACCTGAATATAGTTTGTTCAGAATAAGGAACTGAATCGATTTCAATAATTTTTACACCATATTATATTTTGTCCCAAAAAAATGTTATCACCATTTAATTACTTACAATACAATCGCCGTACCAGTAGGTACCTACTGCCAAATTATTATCAATGAGCGCAAGACGACCCTGGAGGCGCGGGGGCGCCGCGCGCCGTTAGCATGTTTTTGTATGGACAACCCGGTAACTTAACAACCTTATAACTGCGATTTTTCATGATTTAGTTTTGAAATTTTGTACACAGATTCTTTACATAAAAATACTAGACACGTGTTTCGGGTTTCGCATATACTAAAACTAATATTGTATATAAATTTATACATTTATATAAGTTATTTTTACACGTCGGTCTCATCTTTCGTGGCGCATGAATATAGTTTATTAATCAATGCTACAAGTGTTAGTGTAGTAACAGAGCTTTTGTGAAAGAGCTCGTCCAGGAGAGTGATATAAGTAAGATAGAGTAAAAAAAAAAAAAAAAAAACAAGTATCAACCTTGCCTTTTGCCGCCAAAAATCGTTAATGTTTTCGGATTTGTGACAGGCTTTTGTGCCGGATGTAATTACAAGCTAACACAACACACAACAACAACACAAAAACACATAATTATTTTCCTTACAGCACTACTACACATACGGTCGTATGTTAGTTAAAATGGCGGAAGGTATCGGTCGCCTCGTCTTATCTGGTCGCGAACTGAGCAAGCTAGCCGGTCTGACGTCACGCGTGACGCAACTACGCACCGTGCTCGATGATATCAACAAAGGGAACTACACCCGGACCATGGTCGAGAGGAACACGCAGAATGGAGGCGGTGAGATTTTTTTTAAACAATTGTTTGGCTCGCATTTAAATTTTGATCTATATCTCACCTTGTCATCCTCATCTGACTAGCTTTTTCCTAACTAGCCGACCCGAATATGGGGCCTCAACGACTGTCCAAAATCTACGAATGACGGACGGGATCAACGGCTTTACGTTCCGGAGGTCTCGACCGACTTTGTTGATGACTGATTTTTCCTGTTTTGGTGTATGAGGGAAATATGTGGATTGGCGCAAAGAAGCTCAATACTAAAACAAGTGGAAGGAATTGGGTCGGGCCTTACACCAGATATTTGGGGAGTTAGCTAGCTAATTAATAAAAGGGATAGTGTAAATCCGATTTATATTTGCTGCACTGCTGGACATAGGCTTCTCCCAAGTTGTGTCACAAATCCCGGCTAACTTTCCGCATCCAGTATGTCTCAGAAGGCTTTTAAGATCATTGGACCACCTAAGTAACTTGGAAGCACATTACTATTACCTATCGCTTGCTCATTTTCATTACTAAATGTCAATTATTTGAGTACATTAACTAAAATAGATCAATAAAATTGTTTTACAATAGCGTTGATCAAAATAGTGTCTTCAATATAACTAATTTTTGGTAATTTATTTATTGATTTAAGTTAGCCAACAATTGTTTACACAAAACATCTACAACAAATTCCTTAATAAGACGATTTATGTGCAATATTTACTTACAGGCTAACATCACATGTACCATTTGTGCTTTTACGTATTATTATAAAGCTAAAAAGGATTAATACGAAACACATGACAGTATTTTGAACATTCCTCATGAAAGTATGTCACCCAAACCATGTGATTTCGCGTTTTTAGGGTTCCGTACCTCAAAAGGAAAAAACGGAACCCTTATAGGATCACTTCGTTGTCCGTCTGTCTGTGAGTCTGTCAAGACCATTTTTCTCAGGAACACGTAGAGGTATCAAGTTGAAATAAATATCAAATAAGTAAGTCTATGGTCCCTTGAAGCTCTAAAAAATCAAGATTCCAAGTCAACGCAATAAAAAAATACGGCGATATAAGCGACATTATTGCGACATATTTCGATACTCAAAAACCAAAACCTATAGGGTACTTCCCGTTGACCTAGAATCATGAAATTTGGCAAGAAGCAAGGTCTTACAGCACAAGTATAGGAAAAAGTCCTAAAATTGAAAATTTGTAGTTTAATCACATAAAAAAAAATTGCGAATATCTCGCACATAAATCAAAACCTATATGGTACTTCCCGTTGACCTAGAATCATGAAATTTAGCAAGAAGCAAGGTCTCACAGCACAAGTAAAGGAAAATGTATTTTTTTTTCTTAATTTGTAGTTTTATCACAAAAAAATACTTTTTGCGATTACAAACTTACATATTCAGTTGGAAAATTGACCGTGGATGTATGGAGAACATGTTTTTCAACTACAATGTTAAGTTTGTTTTACAGATAAATTCACCCCAACTACGGAACCCTTCATGGTGCGTAGTCCGACACGCACTTGTTTTAAGTAAATTGTCATTCTTTCTTCAGCGAAGCTCCCAGCCCTGCTGGCGCCGGGCGCGGGCCGCATCGTGTACCGGGACAAGATCATCCGCTTCGACAAGGTGCCGCTCGTGACTCCCAACGGTGACGTACTCATCAAGGAGCTAACCTTTGAAGTTCAGTTAGTATTACTTACCCAATCTTTACATATGAAACGGTTTCTTGGCTGATTTGAAACGCTCAACTATTAATAGAAAGACATAAATTCTTTAATTTATGTTCCTTAGAAGATAAATGTACATAAGAATGATTAATTTGATTTGTTTTTTTTATGGTGTACATAATAAAGACTATTTCTATTCTATTAATCGGAAATAAATTCTATGAGGTAAATTTTATTAGGAACAAAAAGTTGACTGTAAGGACCTAGTCAAATTATTTATTTCAAATAGGCACATTTTTTTTTTTTGGGTGGGAAATTATCAAATTACTTTTCCAGAGGGAGTGTCAGACTTTTACTGACTAAAACCCACCCGTGTTTCTTCAGATGCCTGTGTGCCAGGGCCACGATATCCCTTTCGGACAGGCTCGTAACCCTAAAAGGCACTTTTGAACATCAAAATTTACAAAAAAAATATATAATTGATTCTAATGTATGTTATTTGTTAGTCAATAAAAGTGGTTAGACACTAACTATATTTTTCCATACACTAAACAATTTTCCAAATTTGGTGATAAAATAAGTCATGTACGCATATTATTTCCTTCTAGCTCCGGTATAAACGTGCTAGTATGTGGTCCTAACGGCTGCGGCAAGTCGTCCATGTTCCGTCAGCTGGGCGAGCTGTGGCCGATCTTTGGAGGCACCCTCACCAAGCCGCCTAAAGGAAAACTGTTTTACGTCCCACAGAGACCTTATATGACACTGGGAACGTTAAGAGATCAGGTTAGTAACATGAACTGCTCATCTCATTCATCTTTTATCATGTCAATAGACGATATCAAAGATTTTTTTGTCAACCAATATTTAGCGACCTGGACAGATCTGTTCTTGAAATCCTAGAGGGTCCAGGTGGTTGTGCCTGACGGGCAGGAAAGAAGATACGACAAATTCAGCAGAGGTTCTTTAAGAGGAACCTGTTTGAACGATTTTTGTACCTACTGTGTTTAGATACGATCGATGATACCCAAGTTAAAAGGCAAAGGTTGACTTTCAAACTTATTGCACGGGGCTTCCAGATGAACCTCTGAAATATTCTTAGCTTTGTCTTTACTTTCTTTTTTTTTCTTTTAGATAATCTACCCTCAAACTCGCGACGAGATGAACCGTCGCGGTCGTAAAGATGACCAACTGCATCGTTACCTTGAGATAGTGCAACTGTCGTACCTCACCAGCCGCGACGGAGCTTTGGACGCAGTGGAAGACTGGATGGACGTCCTATCCGGCGGAGAGAAGCAGAGGATAGCTGTAAGTTATCTTAGTTATAATAATTTGCTACCTCGAGATAGTGCAACTGTCATACCTCTCCAACCGCGAGGGCGCGTAACCGTATCATCGTTGACTTCATTTAAAGCTGAAATATACAGGGTGTTTGGCACAACGTTGAACATACGAAAATGGTGGATAGGTGGGGTCATCTGCTACTTACTCAGCCCTAATTGACTTGGCCCTGGCGCACACTGGTCCCGAATGATAAAAAAGTGGACATTAAGAAATTTTTGACAGAAGGTCAACGGATTCGGCTGATTTTTTTTTTGTAGACAGCTGATGCAATTACAAATCACTTTTATAGATTGAGTTTTTGCCAAATAAGCCGTATTTTCAGAGAAAAAAAATATTGAAATATTTTTTGTATGAAAGAAATCCTAATTTTGTCTTTATCTTCCAAGATTCAAACGTATTCAAAATAAAACTTAGCGCAGCTTGTAGAGGTGCTAATTGCTCACCACTTTGTCATAGACACTCTTCTGCGATTTTGTGCTCCTTTTGAGTTACAGGCACTTTAAATATTTTTTGTATAAAAAAATTCTAATTTTGTCTTTATCTTCCAAGATTCAAACGTATTCAAAATAAAACTTAGCGCAGCTTGTAGAAGGGCTAATTGCTCACCACTTTGTCATAGACACTCTTCTGCGATTTTGTGCTCCTTTTGAGTTACATGCACTTTAAATATTTTTTGTATGAAAAAATCCTAATTTTGTCTTTATCTTCCAAGATTCAAACGTATTCAAAATAAAACTTAGCGCAGCTTGTAGAGGGGTTAATTGTTCATCACTTTGCCATAGACACTCAATTGCGATTTTGTGCTCCTTTTCAGTTACAGGCACTTTAAATTTTTCGTTGTCGGATGAGCTTTACTAGTTTTTTGTAGACAGCTGATACAATTACAAGTAACTTTTAAAGATGTATTTTTTGTTAAATAAGCCGTATTTTCAGAGTTAAAAAATTAATTCAGGCGGATTAGAAATAATCTTGTTAAAGATAGACTAAGATGTAATAACATTTTCTTCATTAATAAGTAACTCTTATAAATGTCTTTCTATTAAAAAAAGTCTTATTTTAAATATATCAAATAAACAACTTGGATATCTCAAAACGTGTACAGACATGTTCAGGTACAGGTAATTTATTGTGTGACTCATATTCAGAATATAAGCATTTTTTGGTAATGAGTCATTGCTTAAAGTTTTAATTGCAATTTATACCTTTTTATCATTCAGCGTTTCCGACGCATTCACTAGCGTTAGATGACCAAATATAGCCCAAATTGTAAGTAATCGGCTAATTAAGCAATGACTCATTACCAAAAAATGCTTATAATCTGAATATGAGTCACACAATAAATTACCTGTACCTGAACATGTCTGTACACGTTTTGAGATATCCAAGTTGTTTATTTGATATATTTAAAATAAGACTTTTTTTAATAGAAAGACATTTATAAGAGTTACTTATTAATGAAGAAAATGTTATTACATCTTAGTCTATCTTTAACAAGATTATTTCTAATCCGCCTGAATTAATTTTTTAACTCTGAAAATACGGCTTATTTAACAAAAAATACATCTTTAAAAGTTACTTGTAATTGTATCAGCTGTCTACAAAAAACTAGTAAAGCTCATCCGACAACGAAAAATTTAAAGTGCCTGTAATTGAAAAGGAGCACAAAATCGCAATTGAGTGTCTATGGCAAAGTGATGAACAATTAACCCCTCTACAAGCTGCGCTAAGTTTTATTTTGAATACGTTTGAATCTTGGAAGATAAAGACAAAATTAGGATTTCTTTCATACAAAAAATATTTCAATATTTTTTTTCTCTGAAAATACGGCTTATTTGGCAAAAACTCAATCTATAAAAGTGATTTGTAATTGCATCAGCTGTCTACAAAAAAAAAATCAGCCGAATCCGTTGACCTTCTGTCAAAAATTTCTTAATGTCCACTTTTTTATCATTCGGGACCAGTGTGTGGCGCCCTGGATATTTTTTTTTCTTCTAGTTTCACCACTTTCTTAACTTTGAAGTGTAATTTTTACTAAAAATGTAATGTTTTACCCATTTTCTCTCAAACGTCTGATGACGGCGTGAAAAATTACACTTAAAAATATCCAGGGCGCCAGGGCCAAGTCAATTAGGACTGAGTATGTAGCAGATGACCCCACCTATCCACCATTTTCGTATGTTCAACGTTCTGCCAAACACCCTGTATATTGAGCTGGGGGCCTAAAATGGAGGAGATGAATTGCGGGAAATGAATTGTACGCAGATCATATTATGATTCTGCCAAAGCGTCCATTTTAGGCCCCCAGTATTGTAGAGCTCTGCAGCCCTTTTGGTACCGGTATGAATGGGACACAGCACCCAATAAAAGGCTATGCAAAATTTTGTCTATTTTTATTATCAAGAAGACGTGTTCACTTTAGCGCGACTTAAACAAATCGAACTTACAATAATACAAACGCCTCTTCTACAATTTTTTGACGGATTCTAAAGTTTGAGTTATCGAATCCAACCAGCATCCTAATTGCGTAACACAGTTTGAATCGGAATCATTTTGAAGTATATTGCTGATCCATCGCTTCTTATGTTAGAAAAAATTGTCTGCTCAACAACGTAAATAACGCAATGAATGTTGTTAAACTGTCAAATTGAAACCGATTCTTACTGATAGTGTGTTACGCAATTAGCCTGCAGAATCATTCTCCCAGTCTGCATGATACGACAGTAAGACTTTTTAAAATCATGCCTGAACATGCTACACTCCAGGTAGCCCAGAGTGAGAGGGAGAACGTGAACTAATAAATCTTACGAGATTACATAATACATACATAAACTCACGACTTTTTTCCATGGGGGTCGGCAGTAACTACAAAATGCAAACTTTTGCTCCTGATTACATCATAATCATTTAATAATTACAAATAGATGGCGCGCCTGTTCTACCACGAGCCTCAGTTCGCGATCCTGGACGAGTGTACAAGCGCCGTGTCCGTTGATGTCGAAGGACAGATGTACCAGTACTGCAGAGAGGTAAGAACCTTAAGAACCGTTATTTTCTTGGTTAATTAAAATTATTTGAAAGTTAATAAAAAGGGAAAATGGGAATACAATGGAGGAAGCTGATGTCCAATTAATAGAAAAAGTTTAAGGATGATGATGGTCTTTTGTGTCGGTAGTTCGACATGGGCTGGAGCCTTACGGTCTAGCTAAACTAAAATGTCTTTATTTATTAATAAATCTACATTCATCTACATGTAAATGCCTCTTGACCAGCGTGATTATAGATCACCCCTATACGGGGTGACAGGGACGTCGACGAGCAAAATTTAACCATGAATACTAGATAGAGTCTGTCAAGCGAGTCTAGTCCCATGAAAAAGGCGGCAAATTCAAAAATCTTTCAGGTGTCAACACTGATATAGCACGCTGAAAACTTGTTGATACTTGAATTTTGATAAAAAAATTACTTGGGATAAATTAAAAAAAAAGCATTTCAATGTACGTATTTATTCATCAGAACTAAAATCAGAATCAAGAAATTCAATGCCTTCAAATGAGAAATCACTGTCAGTAGAATCATTACGCACAGAAATGATGAAGGGTTCCAACTCGGTTTCGGATATCCTGTCTCTTACTTTATACTTATTTTCGACACTAATAGTGTGATCTGTGCATTTTTTCCAATCATTGGCTGTGACACTATTAAAGCATTCTTTTATAAGGTTCTCCATTTCTTTACCTGGAATCCCTAAGTTTTTGCTGGCTATTTTTCTTTTAGCCAAACTCCATATGAGTTCAATTGCGTTCAGGTCACAATGATATGGCGGAAGTTTCAAAACCTCATGGCCATGTTGTTTCAAAAATTCTTCAGCTTCATACATTGGAGTTGTTTTATGTTCATTCACAAGGCACATAAGCTCAGCCTTTGTAAAGAATTCTTCATAATGAATTCCATTTTCAGTTAGCCATTTCTGAATGTCAGCCTTTAAATCATTCATAGATGGTGGCTTATTTATTTGTGTTACATGGTAGCTAGCGTTGTCCATAACAATGACACTGGGCTGACTTAAATTGGGTATTAATTTTTCACGTAACCATTTCATAAAATTATTTCTGTTCATATCATCATGATAATCTGCCATTTTTGATTTAGTACTGAATACCAATAATGCATTGGGAACAAAACCTTTTTCGGATCCAGCATGAACAACAATATGTCTTTTGCCTGACGATATTTTGTCAATTACACCGCTTGTTGATGGCCCTTGCCATGATTTTTTAACTTTATAATTTTGGTGGACATAGGACTCATCAAGATAAACTATTAATTTTCCTTGTTTCCGCTTTTCATCAATAGCTCTGAGATACCTATGTCGCCATGCAGCTAGTTCATACTTTTCAATAAGAAGAGATCTCTCATTTTTATTTTTTTTGAATTCAAATCCATTTTTGAGTAATAATTGTCTCAATGTTTCATGACATCCAGTAAATCCAATTGACTCTCTTAAATCTGCAAGCAAACTTCGTAGAGTTGGAACTTGCTTTTTCACACAGTAAAATTCATTAATTTTATTGCGTATGGCTGATAAGTCAAAATTATCCAGATTGGCTACAGTTGGCTGTCGTGGACGTTTTTTCCCCGGTGTGTTCCACTCGCCTTGGTTAATAGCACCTTCTTTTTTAATTCTTCGCAGTGTTTTCACACTTAAATCTGAAAGTTCAATATGTCAGTTCAGTATCAAACGCACAAATTTTATGATAATATTTGTAGAAAATGCAAACAATGTAAACAAATAAATCTGTACTAACCTGTCATAGCAGCAATTTTTGTCAAATAGTCTGTTTCAGATTTCATTTTTTTATTCTCATCTATGGCTATGACTTTCTTAACTAAATTATCAATTGTGCTTTTTATTAATTCATCATCCAAGGTGGCTGAAAAAAGATGACAACAATCTCTTATAATACTTTTCACTTATAGGTGCCCCATTGAGATTCAATGTCATGTATACGACGTCTGAATCTAAACCAAAACCGAAATCGTGATCACATCATAGTAAAATAAACAAAATTAGACAATTGTGCTAAAAGTATCAACATTTTTTAGCCAACCTACCTGTTGTTGAAACAATTTCATCCAAAAGTCGTCGTTTTTCTGTTAACACGTCATCAGATTCAATCTTTACATGATTATATTTATTAATCATTGTAAACAGCAGGCTCCTGACACTACTTTTAATAGGTTTTGGCATTATAACATTAAAAAATTCAACAAAAACCGGAATGCTTCGAGGTTAGAACAGAAATTGTGACAATCTGTTTGACAGATAATAGTATTGCCATTATAAGAAATCAGTAAAATGGTTGTGGACTCGACTCGCTTGACAGACTCTAGCGTAGATTTTTTTTTTCTTTAAAATTTTTGTAGGTTATCAAAACATAAAATCTTCTGTTTCATAGAACAGTAAACTTTTTTACAGTTTACTCATTAAGAATCGATTTTCTTATAAGGGCGGGGATGGAAATTTTATGAGGAGTGACATTAATACAAGCGTTAACTCAAAAGCGTTACGTTGTTCTGCGCAACGTACCTTGCGCACCTTTCAACGGGTGAACTCCAGTCGTGCGTCCGAGCTGACACACACACATTTTTTATTATTACCGACGAAAAAGTTCAACGCAGGGGGGTCAGATTAAAAAAAAAAAAGGGGGGGTTCAGATGTCCCTACACTGTATACTAAGAAGAAGAAATGTAGTTATAAAGAAAACTATAGAACTTTTATATTTATTTTTAGAGAATCCATTAGACGTTACATGACCCCGAGTTTCTGAGTACTAAAACTACGGGATGTGGCATTTTCTAAAACCCTATTCAAACAATAACCCTTTTCCTACAGGTCGGTATATCCCTTTTCACCGTGTCTCACCGCAAGTCACTATGGAAACATCACGACCACTACCTACAAATGGACGGCAGAGGCGGCTTCGTCTTCGGAGAGATCGACAACGAAACTCAGGAATTCGGATCGTGATCAATAATTGTAAACTTAAATCATAAGAAAGGGAGTGTGTAACTGTGTAACGCCTTCGAAGAGTTAATGCGCACATAACGTTAGCAAGGAAACCAGGGGGTCTACTCTGAACATAAATCCGAAGTATCGGCCGAATGTTCGGTCGTTTCTTTACTACGGCCAACTATCGCTGACTACAGTGAAAAAAAAAGGCATTCGAAGAGCTATGCCAAAGTCAAAACTGTGACTTGACTCGAAACTGAAAGTTATAAAACGGCCGATACTTCGGTTTAGCGCTTCGGAGTACACCCCCCGATAAATATTTAAGTCACCGAATAAAGCAAACACAGTAAGTTTATAATAAATCTTGCGAGATTATGAACTGTCGAAAAATTGTGAACAGACCATTTATTATTATTATCGATTGTATACCAAAAAGATGAACATTAGGACACTATATCTATGTTGTGTTCTGCGGTCTTGCATTTGAATGGTACAAAGACCGGTCTCATCGCTGAAAGCATTTTCCCAGCCAGCCATTAGATGGAAAAACTCATAAGAAAAATAAAAAGGGCAGCAAGCAAACAAATAAGGTACCTGGTTTATGTTTATTGTAGGTACAGTAGCTACGTATAGATTATTTTTCTTCTGTTATGATATGAGCTGTACGAGAATGACTCATATTATTCAAATTTTGTGGCTGATCCTAGACTGTTTTTTCAGCAGTAATTTGCTTTTAAGCTTGTTGTTTTTATGCCCGTTCTGAAGTATCCTTAAATGGAGTTTATCTATAGTACAATAGTTTCTGAACACAGTTTGGAAGAATTTTGCTTCAATAGATAAATTTGTTGAATCAACAGATAATAAAAGTTTATCTAAGGACCTCAGAAACCGGGTATAGGGAATATGCACGTAGTTCAAAACTTATCCATTATTTTAATATACATTGTGTAGGAGTCAAGAAACAAATTCCAATATTTTTTACATGTTTTAATGCATTACTTATTTTACAACTAATTAATTAAAGTTGCGTTTTTTTGGCGGAACGGAACGCAAACTCATAACGCGTCCTCTTCGAAAATGCCGGAAGTTACGAAACAAAACATGCGAATAAAATCTATTCTTTGCTAAATGCTTGAAATCTCACTAAGGCGGTAAGTGCGATTTCTACTTGAATAAAGCATAAACAATAATTTAATATATAAGATTTGAGGCTAAAAAACAGACGTAAACAAAGCAATTTCGTGAACAATGACGTCACATCATGACCGCGACAGAAACGGACGTTTGAACTGTAGTAGAAAATTGTTGAAGTTTCATAATTTTTTTGAGCATCAATCAGTAGTTCAATTTAACTTTCAATACTTTTCTTAGGTTTATATTAAAGTCTATTATTGATTTAGTGAAAAAAAAAACACATGCATATTCCCTATTCGTTGTTCCCTTTTTGTAAGTAGGTAGGCAAAACAACGGTTCGTGTGCATTAGTTCTTACAGATAATAGAATTTATGACAGTAAGAATATTTCTTGTTGATCAGTTGTAAAAACCTGTGGTTGATGTGAAAACTATGTCCTAACTCCTAAGTAATAAGATTTCATAGTCTATAGCTATTCATATATTTTATACTATTTGGCTCAAAGTCCAGCGCATGTAAACGACAGTTATGTCACCGCAAGATTGTGAGAATCGTTAGTTTATAATATATCAGTATTATTTCCGTTAGATTATAAACCGTCGGAAAATTGTGAACTGTGACCAACCGCGCGTGAGCCGAGCGAGCGAAGTGAACGGTGTCGCGGCAGCGGCAGGCGAGCTCTACTTCCAAGTTGCTCGCAGCTAGGCAGGCTATTAAGTATTTTACCAATACCAAGTTCGATACCAGTTCACAATTTGTCGGTTTCCCATGGATACATTATAAACTATCGAAAAATAATGCGTTAATTGTAAATGGTTTGTTGCAGTTCACAATGTTTCGACAGTTTATTATTTAATGGAAATAATACCGATAGATTATAGATTTAGATCAATCTGTATCGTAAACTTATTTCATCAAAATAATTTATCTTTACACCATTATCAGTAATATAGTGACATTTCTCAATATTTACAATTTTAAGGGAATCAACTACGGTAATGTGTGTGCATATAATTTTTATTTATTGTTTAAAAATAAAATAGTAAAGTAAAATTATTTATAATGTTAAGAGATGTGGCTCGATATTTATTTATCGTCTGTGGGTAAATTATTAATTATTTGATGTTTAAATGTTTTTAATTAGCGTTCGTGCTATAATACTGAAATAAGTTTTATACTAAAAGGTGTAATTAAGTAGCATAATTTTAACACCAGACCAATTTTAATATCAAATCGAAATAATATTTTTTTATCGTTTTAGGACCATTATTTTTTACCATAAATGACAATCTTTTTATGACAATTTGAATAATTATGTAATAATATTTTTGTTTTGTGTTTCTGATAAAAATGGTGGAAATAAATCCATTTATAATGTAATATACAATATAATTTCCAGACATAGCAAAACAAGTTACCTTTCTAAGGAAAGGTATTAAATATAAGAAAAATATTATATTAATTTTGATAGGTAATTCTATAGAATTGTATAGACACAGTGTTATTTATTAATTAAATGTTGTGTGATAGTTTACAAAACTCGATGACACAAGAAAGTTTAAATAAAACATGATTATCTTTTCACTATCATTCATAATTAATTTTACTCGAACAAACTGTTTTCTAAGGTTTTAGGGAATAAATCTATGCTATATTCTATAATAAATGTAATGTGAAATGATCAGGGATTTGTAACATGTTGAGCATATTATTGATCTTATTTATGTCTAAGCCCGTTGTCCTAGTAAACTAAACTACGTAACATACTTTGCGTTTTGCAGGCGTACGCAGCTTTTTAGACGTATGCCTCCGGAATACTACTTTTTGAGCGACAAGCAGTAGTTCAATTTAACTTTTAATACCTACTTTTCTTGGGTATATAATTGATTTAGAGAAAAATAAATTACATGCATATCCTCCCTATTGAAGTCATAATTCTAGCACAAAAACGCGGTACTCACGCACTAGACAAGCCCGCAAAACGCCAGTGTGATGAAGGCCTAACTGGTCACACATACTTAGAAAAAAGTGACAATGAAATGGCCTTGCTACTAACAATACTTATTTTTCTTCTATCAACACGTAATCAACGAATATTGCATAAAATTAACAAGGCCATCTCATTGCACCTTCGTTTGACATGAGGCCATGGCCCATTAATTGTGTAATTTACTGTGAAAATGTTTTTTGATGTGACATAGCTGTGATAGATGTTAAGTTTTGTTGTTCTTATTGTGTTGGTGGGTGCTGGGTCAATAAAGAGGGTTCAGGAATATACATATTCTTTTGGATTTTATTTATTTGCCATGTCCAGAACGCTCTAATAGACGCGCAAGGCATGCTCGTGCTCGGTCTAAAAATGCTTCGGTTGATTTGCGCGCACTTCTTCAGCATAACGCCTGAAGCCTCGTTACATTCGGTCAATCTGGACATAATATTACAATTCTTTTAGCTATCTTAGCAGCTTCGTTGAACTGAAATATACAGCGTGATCAGCTGTTCTCAGACCAATTATTACAAAGTGAATATAAATAAGAAAGGTTCGAGTCCGACTTAAAAAAATCGAAGTTTTATTTTCAAAGTGACTTATTCTACCGGACAAGTGAACAAGTTCTCCTGATTGGTAGTTTTTCCTCATAATGATTTTGATGGCAGCTACAGACTGCAAGCACAAATTGCAAGCTAGTTTGCACAAATCTACAAGAAATCAAACGTTCAAAGTTCATTGAGTAAAAGGATTTAAAAATTCTTATTTAATACTTGGATGGGCATCATAAAAAGACTACGTAAGCATAACTTAATTATGTTACGACGCCAATTTAAGTTTACCGCTAAAAATAATAATTAGCATGAGCAAGCGTTGCCTGACGTCATAATTATGACGTTTATCTTTAAACACGTTCGTATTGACGAGCATACTGCGTCATTACTTTACATCCTGATACCATCAACTCTCTGTAATAAATGGAAATTACACTTTACGCAATGAAATATTATGATTATATGTCTACTAATCTTGGGGGTTTGTCGTATCAGTTAAAATAACATTTAATAGTGTAAATTTAATTGACTTTGTATGAACAAATACGTAAAACAAAACGCATAATAGTAAGCGCTTCGCATCAGCTGTTGTAAAAAAAAATAACGGGATATCGCGAATGAAAACTGGTCACACCGACGGCCACATCAAAAAACTGGGGGTCTGGCGTGACCCTGTTATTTCTATCCTGCAATAAAATAGCTGTGTAATTTAAGATAGTTCGTGTGTGCTTCGAACAGTGTTAAATAGCAAATTCTAGTGTAATTTATGAAGAAATTATGGAACGCGCGACGGGAACAGAGGTATACGGGTGTGGCTCGCCTCAATCCTCGGACATAACGCTGAATATACAAACTACTACGGGTGGTAATTTCTCCATCAGTTTGAACCCAAAAAATACAGTGGAGCACCTCAAGAAGTTGGTTTCGAAGAAACTTAAGGTGTCTAAAGATAGAATATGCTTGCTGCATCGCGAAAGGTGAGCGTTTTATGTCGAGACGCCAAGCTTCTATTGTCAAACATATCACGGAAATATGTCGATACGATGACGCATCAGTGTTATTTGACTCGCGTATTGAAGTTGAGTTTTGTGTTCGCAGACAACTGAGGGATGGCACACTGGAAGAGAACGGTCTGCTGGACGGATCGCGGGTGATTCTCCTGCCGAGCGTGGAGACTGGCTTGCTGGTGAGTCTCGTGCGTCAAGCCGAGTTGTGTCGAAACCCCCCAAGTACCTCCTGATAATCACGTGATTCACAATTATGACAAACTAATCAATACACATTTATCTCTAATACCATTGTTGTCTAATGACTAATGAATTGTTTCATTAATATTATCATTCTGTCCTTTGCAGAGCCATAGGCCCGAAAATTCTGTGATGCAAGCATTAGAATCCCTAAATGACACTCAGGTTAATGACTTTTTAAGTGGTAAATCTCCACTGAATTTGACAATGAGGTTAGGTGACCATATGATGCTGATCCAACTGCAGCTGTCCACCCTTAACTCAAGTTCCAGTAGCTGCAGGTCCTTAAGAACTTCCACACCAAGCAAGAGCTCTTCAACATCAATACGGACTACTAAATGTGACGCCAGGGAATCACCCAGCCCTCAGACAGCAACTCCGCCTACCTGTACACCCGTGCCCATGGACCACTCCTACATCAGCAGTGAACCTCCTAAACCAGAACCAGCAGCACCGCAAGGTCTACAGAAGCAAGATTTTGAAATGCTACAGAACTGTTTTGACTTGTACCGGTCAATAGCTGAAGATAAATATGCTGAAAAATATACTTGTGATGACAAAGAGGAGACAATGGACACAACTAATTGTACAGTCTCAGATCTCTCTGATGCATCTACAGAAAATGAACAGTCTCCTATAAAATCCTTGTCCAATCTAGTGTCTAGTCCAATAGATGCTGATACTGTTGCAGAAATCAGAGCAAGAGAGAAAGCTGATCTTATTAACACAGTAAAGAACAACTTAAAAGATTTTTTAGCACAAAATAATATAGGTGAAGGTGAGGTCATAATACCTGAAAGAAATGTCAGCTGTGACAAGCTGTGCCCCTCGACATCCTCGCACACCACAGACAGCTCACTCAGTGATGACAGTGACAACTTTGCCGACCAAAGTTCATTCCTTGCTGAAAGTACTATAGATGAATACCCCATGGAAAATCTCTTCAACAGTGCAGTTGACAAAGGACTGTTTGAAGACCAAGATGAATCTATGATGGATAGGGAAATATCAAATTTGGCTACAACTAGTCATGGCAGTCAGGAAGCAAACTCAGGCACACTACCTTCTTTCCAAAGTATAAATGAGCCTTTGAAAAATAAGCGATTCCAATATTTACTGCACAAGACCTCCAAATTTAAACATCCTATAGGTCAGAATAAGCAAAAGGCCTTTATGCAATCTGTTGTGAACAAACATAAGAAAAGGATGCAGAGTCGACAAGACACTAACTTATCACAGCCCTCCACTTCTAGAACAGAGCCTTATATAACAAATTCTAGAAAACTCATTTTGCAGCCTGGCAATGGGCAGGCTGAAGACACTGCCACACCATCCACCTCGAAACAGGTTATATTTAAAGCTCCTGATGCTCCAAAGAAGCCTCAAAGGTCATCACCACCTCCTCCTGTGGACACCAAAGCACTCATTGAAGCCTCAAAGAATTTAACACAGAAACTTAAAAAGTTGTCCAAAGAGGTACTGACTAATAAGATTGAGTTGAGGGCGGCCGAGGAGACAACTCTGTGCCGGAAGATTGGTCCTGGAGCTGTGATAGAGTCCATGAAGCATCATGGCAAAGGAATTTATTCTGGGACATTTTCAGGCACACTGAACCCTGCCCTACAAGACAGGTGAGAGTTTATCTCTTTTATTCATATTTTCTTTTGTAATTTCAAACAAAGAAGATGTTCAGAAAGATAATAAAAGCCTATATTGTAGAATGTATGTCAGTACATATTTGCACATGTGCCGACATATATTTTTTAATCAAAGATGGCGGCGATATTTCATGGTAATTTGAAAGTAGAAATGTATAAAGGAACTTTATTTGATGTATGTTTCATAAAGTAAACATAAGATTTCTCCTCATGGAGATTACAAATATATTAGTTGATAAAAAAAAAAATTAGTTGTGTAATGTGTACTTATGTGAAAACTACTGTTGTTAAGTTATCTCTGTCCCATTACTTACTGTTATTTATATTTATGTTTCAGATATGGACGACCAAAGCGAGATATATCCACAATCATTCATATACTAAATGATTTGTTATGTGCTGCACCACCAATGGCCATTGCACAGGTATGTTTATTTGCATAAAACTGGTTATTTTTTAGGGTTACAGACAACTGACAGAAACTTTTTTCTTTTCTTTTTCCTCCTTCTCTTTGATGCAATCTGTCCTGGGACATTCAGCAATAGGTAGATGATGGTTGCCGAACTTGCACGGTATGAAACCATTGCCCCATCTGATCGATACTACAGCTCATTCATGGTTGTAAGTAGGTCTTGGGGTGCCCTTCTTTTCAGTCTTAAGAAGGGAACTGGGTTGGACATTAGTTGCATTGCTAATTGATTTGGGTGGACTTTTAATCTGGTGGAATATGTGGTAATATTAGTTTTTATTTCTTCTTGAACTGTTTTTGTCTTCAAATCCGTGTGACAGACAGAAACTAATACAAAATCCATTGTTATTTCATACTTATCTGTTACATTGATATTTTTCCTACACTAGTGTTATCGCTAGTCACGCTTTCTGCGCTTTCTGAATAATAGTTGAACATTACAGAAGGAGGCGGGCCACTCGTGCTCTACAAGCACGGAGTGCGAATGCCCAGGCTGCAACCGGCCGTGCACGTACGGGCTGTGCGACGGCCACGCGGCCTCCACGTCGGCCGCGCCCAGCAAGCGCTGCACCTGCGAACCTAAAGACTGCCAGTGCCGCCGCCTCGAGCCCAAGCCTTGCTCCGCGTGCATCAACAACGCCGCCGGAGAGATGTGCAAGAAATGTGATACAGCCAAGACTTTAGCTCTGGAGAACTCAAAAACTAAATGTAAACTCGAGCAACTGAGGCTTGTGATGCAACAGAAGAAACAGAGGCGTGAAGCGCGGAAACTAAAAACGTTGCCTTACACCAACTCGCCCCCGAAGGTGATACCGTCGCCCGAGCAGGCGGCTGGCTTACAGGAAGAAATTGAAACACTTGCCTAACACTCAGTTACATCCCGCGTAAATTATTAACTCGCGCTTATAGATTTGTAACGGTACTCCGCCATCTTGTCTTGCTTTTGTATGGAAATTACTAATTATTTTGTTGTCTCATTAAGGTAACATAATATAATATAATTTATGCACAGGATGTATACCAATTGCAGACATTGGCGACTTGATAACTAACAAATTGTTATGTGGTATCTGTAAGTAGTCAGTGTTGACCGTGCATACTTAAAGATTTGTTAATGCGTGTTGACAATACAGTGTTTCTAGATTTGTGTAATGCGTGTGCATTTCAAATGTGGACTAATGTTTTAAAAATATACAAAATGCGAATTTATGCTAATGTATTGTCTTACGGGTGACTCGAATGGGTTGCGAAATATTCATTCTTTACACTCGCAACTGTGTTCTGGTCAAAAATATAATTTTTCAGAGAATTTCATAAATTAACAAAGCATAAGTACGTACGGCAACGCAAAAGCATGAGGCGAGTGCGGATAATATTATTCTAAATTACCATTTTAACTAAGTTTGGATAATAGTATACCCAATAACTTTAAGTGCTATTATACGCATGTACAAATGATAAAGATTGATTAGCAAAATCACTAGTTCGTAGCTAGTAACCAGTTTAGGTCCACAACACTCTTGTCTGGAGCGGCTTCAAATTGATTTTTGTTGTTATATTTTAGATTATATTTTATTGGTTCGAAGTTTTAGACACTTGTGTACCTAGTTTATTTTTTGAAAAATCACTATTGATTGATATTCGACATTACGGGGTTTATTAGTAACTAACGCATTTTATTAATTCATCCTCTAAGAAAATTTGTTAAATTTAGGACAAGTGATCTTACATCCCACTTTTTTAGTTAATAATTGGCACTGTTATTCTTATAGTTATTTTTCTTTGTTTTCCTTTTCTCCTTTCACGGATATGTTGTTAAAAGTAATAAAAATGTTTTCTGGATTACACATGTTTCGTTTAGTTTTGTTGTATTTTTTTATGTCATTTTTGGTTTACACAAACTATTTTATTATGTAAAGGATTCAAATCCTTGTAAAATGCAATATATGAGTGAAAGATCGCGAGAAGAAGATCGATCATAGAGACTCTAGAGCTAGCTTTGTACATAAATATTATGCAAAACTTTAAGTAGCAGTAAAGTGCTTTTTGAGTATAATTCATCAATCTATAAAAAAAAACTTTATCGTTAAATTGCCTAGACATAATTTAGGGGTTTATTGTGAAATATCTCTGTGAATACTAATTAGTACGTATATCTAGTGATCCACTGAAATAAACAATGGCAGGACGGAAATTCCTAGTACCTTTATAGAATGAAGATCAACATTTATTTGCTATTTATTTAAGTAAACATTGCCCAATTCATTTTTTTTTTATTGATGAGACCAACTGGAAGAGTAAATGTCCAAGAACATCGATAAACTGTCAATTTCACTTTCATGTCCCACGTCTCGCAAAAAGACATCAAGACTAGTTAGAATTATATTGGGTACCTTAGTGATACTGACCTGTCTTCCAAAAGAAGTCCAGAATAAAATTTCCTCAACCCAATGATGGCAACACACCAAGAAACCAAGCCATTATTACAGTGTCTTCAAACGAACGAAAGCAATAATTGAATTCCTAACATGCCGTCGGTACTATCTTACCCAGGCCAGGTTGTGGTCATGACTGAACAGCGACTTCTGTGTAACCGAAGTGTTGGAGAGGAATGCAAAGTGTGATGTTTTTTAGATTGTCCAAAATTCCTACAAATATATTTTTATTTATGGGTTTTTTGTTAAAAGGATTCTGGTACACATTTATTCCATTAGACTCTTTGAACTGTACCTCATAGTACGTTAGATTATGAAAGAAGATAGTATTACTGTGATGATGTTGAGTCTTGTTGCTGGAAACTTAATGCTGTTTCCCACTTCATGAAAGTAAAAGTAATTTACCTTTGAGGCTAGCTGCCTCAGACGTTAGTGGGTAGATTCGCTCTTCAGTCGTGACAAGATCTTTCTTTCCAAAGTGCCTCTAACTGTAAGGTACATTGTACCTATTAGTGTTGTGCCATACATGTATACTATTTAAGTTCCATAATTTAAATGTATAAGGCACTATTCCAAGTTCGAATGTTTCATTCGATCTCTTAACAATCATGTTCCTAAGATCTCAATTTTTCCGACAACTTGTAATGTTTTGGCGGCAAACTTATTCGGTCTATTGTTTTTGTAAATACATTTTGTTACCGTATAATTTAGTCGTGATGAATTTTTGTTATAAGGTTTTGAGGGAAAAGAGTAAATTGTTTTTTTTATTGTCCTTGTATTTGCATGTCTAGTGAGGAGAATAAAGTTACATAACAAAAGTATTTCGTTGTTTTATAAACCTCTTTTCCGAATGTCTGGGAAATAAAAATAATGTCTTCTGATTGAGAGAGTGATGTAAATAAAAAATAATTTGATCCAAAACAATATAAATGAATTTATTCGAATAATAACTACTGATTCTGTGGTGTTATAATGAGGAACCTATGGTAATAGTAACTTAATCACATATTATTTCTGATAAATTGGACGACAGAATCAATACGTGAATCTAATATTCGCGATCGAACAGTATAACAAAATATACATAATGTATTACAAACAATCCAACACAACTTAATAAACATAAGTTTTGTAAGCTATTCTTAACAAAGTTGGATACTAATCATTTATATTATAAATTACAATTACTGTCATTTCACTTATATTTTTAAGAAACTGATAATTAACAATAATAAGTTGAGTTATACTGAGACAATGTCTAATTTCACATCCTTTGTTCAGTCTTTATATCTAGACAATGTTGCAGAGAGTGAATAACTTGCAGGTATCATTGACTTGAACCAAGTACTTCTCTGAGGAATCACTAAAACTATCGTGTACAATGTTAACAGTAAACTAATACAATATAGGTAGGTTGACTTCGTGTCTTGATGGGCAATGAACGAAAACAAAACATGTATCCTGCTTAGGGTCTACAAAAACAAAGTCTGTACTTGTAAATTATTTTATTATAAAGTTCATTTATATAAATTAGCACATAACCCACACACGCGTTGCCACGCACACTACAACGGCGTCGTAGAAAGCGCTACGGACCGCGAAATAAAAACTGTGACCACAGCGCTGTCTGCGGCGTCGACTATTATGATCTTAGAAGAGTAATGTACTCATGCCGCCCATCTCTGCTTGCTCCTTGACGAAGATCTCGAAGTACTGGTAGATGATGGTGACGGCGAGCAGGATACCAGTGCCGGAGCCGATGGCGCCGAGGAAGTCGGCGAGGACCGATAGAGCTCCGATACACAGGCCTCCAAACGCGGCCGCTGTCGGGATGTATCGGTTGAGCTCGTGGATCATCGAGTTGTCTCGGTGACCGCGCATCACCATCTGTTGTTCCTTCAGTTGCTTGGCGACCTGCGAACGTAGGACAGTGTAAGTACTTATAGCAACAAATCAATAGTCATTTTCATGTGATAATTTATTCGGCTGCAGTAAATATTCAGTTGCGTCGAGTATCGAAACTACTCGATCTAATATTGAATTACTGAAACAAAATGGCCGAAACGGTTGCGCTATTTCTACGGCACAAATAGACTTTCACTAATTGGAAAGTTTTGTGTTAGCCGTCGTCACTACAGCTGTATTATAATGTTAAAGGCGAAGGTTGATTATGAAGTTCTAAAGTTCGTTCACCTCTACCGGTTTACGAAGATAAATGGAGCTTAAAATACAGTTTGAATATTTTTAGGGTTCCATACCTAAAAAAGAAAAAACGCAACCCTTATAGGATCACTTCATTGTTTGTCAGTCTGTCAAGACCTTTTTACTCAGGAACGCGTTTAGCTATCAAGTTGAATACGTATACGTAGGTCAACGGTCCCTTGGAGCTCTAAAAAAATCAAGCTTCTAAGTAAACGCAATAAAAAAATACGGTAATATAGGCGATATATTTGATACTCGCAAGTAAATCAAAACCTATAGGGTACTTCCCGCTGACCTAGAATCTTGAAGTTTGGCAAGAAGCAGTCTCACAGCACAAGTAAAGGATATAGTCCGAAAATCGTTAATTTGTCCATCACATAAAAAAAATTTTTTTAACGATTACAAAAACTGACCGTTGCGTATATCGATGTATGGGAGAACATTTTTTTCAACTACAATATTAAGTTTGTTTTTGGGATAAATTCATCTCAACTACGGAACCCTTCACTGTGCGTGGTCCGACACGCACTTGGCCGGTTTTTTATTTATTTAAATGCTACTAGTTTTGTGTATTGTAATGTCGCTCCGTGTAATCGTCAGCAAATGAATGAGTAATTCTAGGTCATGTAACTTGGACTGAAATAACAAACATTTTATTAGAACACCTGACATACTACTTTTCAATCAAAATGTATAATCAACTATGCTGTTCAAGCGTATTTTTATCAATTTATGCATTGGTGTGATAGATATGCTAAAATTTATCAGTAGGCATTATTTGTGGTCAATCTTCTTACTGATATTCTACGTGTGAATAATGTCGCTGCAACTTCTGGCAGTTGCGGCGTCGCTAAAAGTTACGATTTGGTTACGTTGTGGCTATTGTTTGCAGACAGATCGACTCCTCCTGTGACAGTGTCGTCGCGTCGATGCAACGTTGTGGCTACGAAGTCGCTCTGATATGGTCGGTATCGCCCACACGGTTGATTTTGACGACCAAATAATAGACTATACATTTTCATTCAGATTAGCAGCTGTCCACGTGGTGTCGTTGTGGTTGTGATCGGGCTTGGTGTTTTTTTTTTACTTTTATCAATACATATGTGAAAACTAAAAACTTTTCACATTTGTCAACTTACATCCTTAGCCGAAGATCCAGATACATCGATCCAGGTCTTGGAGAAGAACGCGCATGATCCGAGCATGAAGAAGATGTACAGCACCGCGTGCACAGGGTCGTGTGCTATGTGCGACAGCGACTCGGGCGGACTGAAGTAGTAGCACAGGCCGCCCACTGGGTAGGCTCGAGCGGGCCCGCCGCCTCCCACGTCGGCCCAGACGCCCAGTAAGTTCACCAGGAAGTTACCGCTGAATTTTACGGCTAACATCTGTTGGGTGAAGGTGTCATTGTAATTTCAGAACAAAAACATATTCTTGCCAGGTGTAGTCTAAGATCTTTCTCTGTCTGTCTAAGGTCAGCGTTTGTATAATTTATTATACAAACGCTGACCTTAGACCTTAGTAGAAAGAAAAAATACTTAAATAACAAAAATTTAGAGGCTTCAAAGGTAAATAATTTTACAAAAGTACCAGTTAATTAAGGCAGAATAAAAAACACGAAATAACAGTAATAAATAATAAAACATTTCGAAAAACAGTTACATTTAGTCATTGAATTTTAAAACTCTCAAAGGGTAATTATAATGACTGCAATTTTTTACTGACCAAAGTTTTATATGTTGATAAATATGCAAAAGTAACGTTTACAAACCTGTGAGATGACGTATAGATTAGAAACGAGTGCAGACTGTAGAATGATAGGTATGTTTGAGGTGTAGAAGAGCTTGATTGGGTACGACGAGTACTGTCCGCGGTAGCGCGCCGACTTGATTGGTAGGTCCACACGGAAGCCCTGGGAATAACGCAGAAATTGTAGAAAATATCTAGAACTGTACCAAAAAGGCGTAGGTTACACATGGCAACTATTTGCAAGGATACAAATGCACGATTGTAGCGATACAAACGCGCGATTGCACTGAAACCCGCGGTACGGTAAGCGATTGCAAAAAGTGGCAGTGGCAAGCAGATAAGCTTGCTGCAAAATTGCTAGTAATCTTCTATGTTAGAGAGTATGGTTTCGGCACTTAGTCCCTCATGTGGACCATTGTGCGTAGCCTAGTAATCTTACAAAAAAAAAAACAAGTGTTATTGTTCTTGCTACACCATACAAGGGAAATTAACGTATTATCCGCAAGTAAATTACATGTATTACATCATGTCCGAGATCTACAAAGGTCATAATTATAAATACGTGGTCCTACAAGTAAAGTATTGTAGAAAGGTCATACAAGTTACTTTCATTACTATAATACGGGATTCATATGGAAAATACGTCAATCCTGTAAATTATGTATTATAAACAGTTCTAAATTCCTCATCCTCTTACCTGGAAGTATATGACGATAGCAAACACGAGCACAGTGGCGAGCAAGTTCATGAGGTTGGGCAGGTTCTGGCGGTAGAAGGCCTCTCTGAGCGCGCGCACCTTGTCCGGTCGCGTGGCCAGCAGGTGGAACAGGGCAATGACTGCACCTTCGAACTCAGTACCGCGACCTAAAGGAAAAGTTGTGATGCTGAGTAACTGTCTAACAGGGGCGACGGCTTCATACAACTCCATTCCTACCGGCTTCCCTTTGAAACTACTCTATTTGAGTTTACTATGACTAAATAATATAGTACTTAAATAGTCACATTACAGGTATTTAATAAATCATAAGATAAAAATGGCGTACCTAACTATAGTCTGTCCTAAATCGCGAACACATTTGAAATTTTTTGTTCTAACTAAGAATTCAGACGAATTATGGCGTTAAACTGAGGAATGACTTACATTTTTAAGGTACTTTGATGTTATCTTGAGTTAAGGAGAATTGAAAAAAAAAATGTTGGCTTCCTTCTAATGGAAGTTGTAGCTTCGCTACTGCTGTCTAATGGAGGTTGGTGCTATGTACGACAGATCTATCTAAGGAGTTCAGTTAGTTGAGATATTTATAAAAATACCAGTAATTCATAAAAAATTACACAAATAATACAGTGAGCACCAACACATTTTCTTTAAATTAATATCAAATAGATAATTTGTACAAAATATTTGCGTAAAATTTTGATTTATAAATTTAAATATGACTGATAAAAAATATGATTTAATTCAACAGAATATGTATTCTACCGAATGAAATCATATTTGTAAATTGTAATATTTGTGGGTTTTGTATCATAATGTGCATTAGGTAAGTAAATGACTGTTTCAGGAATTTCTTATGCATGCAAGAAAAAACTCATACAGCTTTTTTTTTTGTTAACACATAAGTAATAAAATAAACTGACATAGTTCGTAAGTTTATTAACACATTGAGTCCTTGTTACTTGAATAAATAATTTAATAATAATAAGTATAGATAATACGTAAGGAGCGTAGCAGGTGGCGTTCTATAGTTTCTGCCGACCCCCATGGGAAGAAGGCGTGAGTTTATATATATGTGTAAGTATAGATAGATAGTAGTAGGGGGGCGGGGGGATAATAGGGGTGGTGGTGGTAGTAGGGGTAGTATAGTATTTAATATATTAATTGTGATAATGTAGTGTACTTACCAGTGTTGACAGTAGCAGGGGAGAATGCCTTCCAGACGATGGTCTCACAGATGTTTGTGGCAATGAACAGTGAGATACCAGAGCCAAGACCATACCCTATAATAAAATGAGGTTATTTAGTGTGTTTCAACTTTTGTAAAGTAGTAAAATTTTCAAAAATTTGGTTGATTTATTTCAGTGGAATAGTTTTTATGAAAATGTAAGTTTGAATTGGGAGTTATAAAGCAGTTGTTTGCGCGAACTGCGGTCGTTGATCCCGTAATCCTTTTTTATCATAATAAGATTTCGATAACCAACGTCTGGGAAATTTCTCCAACAAAATTAAAATGGCGACCTCAGCATTAAACATTCATACTGACCTTTCTGTAGCAACTCGTCGAGCAGCAAGACAATCAGACCAGCGACAAACAGTTGGATGATGATAAGCAGACAGACTCCCGCGCCGATTTCACTCGGTTCGCCGTACATGCCTGTCATTACGTAGACAATGGCTTGACCCACTGTTATCACCATTCCGAATACTGCAGACAAAAGATTGGGTCAGGTGAGTTTTTAAACTTTAAAGAGTGTGTGGATAGTAACAAACTAATATTATGTCAATCATGGGCAGATTTAACTTTCTTTAATTAAATCTTCCTTGAATAGTACCTGCATCAAATCTTTAGTAGGATTATGGAAAACTGTATTTTTAAGTTTACAGCTAATGTTTTTTTAAAGTGAGCAACTACTGTTTAAATCCAGAGACAAGATTACAATGTGAGAGCAGCAAGCAAGGTGTGTTTTTTCAATGAGTATTTCTATTTTAATATAATATATTTTGTATTGGTTTTACTGTGAAAAAACTGTAGAAACATATTAAAATATTTAATAATATGTAATATAACTATTTACATCACATAGTTTATCTATTGGCTCTCATTGAAATTGATTTTTTTTTTTTTTTAATCTGCAAATTGTGGAATTAACACAGGTTATTCCTATTGTAAGATAACGAGATATTTGTAATTATCAATGGATATCTTTACAATAATACATTTTATCTTCATCATTTTTGTAAATTAAATGTTAGGTATCACTAATAAATATTTGAAATTAGAAAGCAGTTCTTTCCTTTTGTTATAAATAAAATTTGGCAAAGTGCCCGACACCTAAGTCTATGATAAAATTGGCATTCTGCCCCCATATACAAGGTTTGGAAGACATCAAGTAAATATAAACACTGAAAATATTTTTACTATAAAGAAAATTCTTGAATGTTGATACTTTGCTATTTATTGCATTCCAATTCAATCATTGTTGCTACCATTTATATTTTTTTAATTTGAGAAATCAAATTCGAATGACATAAAATTTTATTTTCAAGTCTAGTAATTAGACTTCTGTATGCAAGGTTAACATCTGCTATCTGATTGGAAGATAACCTAAAAGAGAAAGGCAATTTCAAGATCCACTTACATTTCTGTGCACCATTGAACAAAGCTCTGTCCTTTGGTGTGTCACCGACTTCAATGATTTTTGCACCAGCTAACAGCTGCATGATAAGGCCAGATGTGACGATGGGAGAGATACCGAGTTCCATAAGAGTTCCTCTATTTGACGCAAGAATTACACGGATCCAATAGAAGGGATCTGCGCTGTCTGATGACATTATACCGAATAAGGGGATCTGAAAAGTATATTTAAGGTTAGAATAGTTAGTGATTTGTTTGCTATGAAAGAGCTAAGAAGATATCAGAATTTATTACCATATGCTAGGATTTTAATAAAAATTCAGGTCCTCTGAAGAAGTAAAATATGTTTTTAATCTACTAAGTTATTGCACAGTCTAGTGTTTGAATGGGTGTTTCCCATGGCACTATGTGGGTAGTGGCTAAGTTTTTAAATGAAAACATGAAATAAACTATGCATTTACTTAGAAGTTGATTGTATTATTCCTAAATTTGGATTAATTCACTTATAATTTCGGCAGAAAATGTCTTTATCTCAAGTAGCATATGGCCACATCACAATAAAATATCAAAAATATAACACTCACCTGACAACATACTAAGAAAATAAATAGAGTGATTGCAGTCCATAATACTTTCTCACGGAATTGGATCTGAAATACAAAGCATTCAGTTAGAAACGTACAAAACTATTCACCAAAATATTCGACATGAAGTACAGTTAGCTATCCTACTTAAAACCAACATTAGGGTTAGGTATGCACTTTCACTTACGTTTTAACACGTATTTAAGCCCTAAATCAATCTAACACGTCTACAATCACAAATAGATGCTATTACAAACACAAATAACATCAAAAGAATACACAATCATGCAAAATGTATCCATGGCTTACCTTTCTTTCTGGTTTTGCTATTTCTGGCAATATACTGCAAAACGGCTTTATAACTTCGAGGAATTTGACTGCAAGCAGAACAATTACATTAATACATCACACCTTTATCACACAACACACAATTTTAGAATAAAATTATATGAAAATGTGGAAATACGTGTCCGAGGTTTATCACTACTTTTAGTTATAAATATGAACGATACTCACTTCCCATTTTGATTTATTGCGAATTAACTACCCTAACTAAATAATTAACTGATCAATCCGGCTAAAACCATTCAACTTTTGTTCATTAGTAACACTCCAATAGGACTTTTCGCGAGAAAGAGCCTGCGCAACGCCGCCAACGAGCCGTCCGCGAATGACACGTCCACAACGTCACGTCACGTGACCTGTGATGTTGGCGTGTATAATGTTGCTCTCAACAACCTCCAAGTAGAATGGATAAAATGTTTAAAATTCCGAAACACAAATAACATTTTTTTTTGTTTACCGTGTGATAAATATTAATTTTTTCAGCTCAACAGAATGGGTTCATCGATTTTTGATAAATTGGATGAGATTTCACGAGTTTCATTCACTTCTGAAACTATCATCTTATGCTTTATGAAGCTATCATAGGATTTCTCAATCTGAATGCAACTCAATGTTTCATCTATTTTTATTTTATAGCATTTTTAACACAAAGCTAGATTTTGTAATTTTTACTTACTGGCAATTTTGTAGTTTTCTTCTGAGTTTGTGGTCTTCTAGACTGAGGAAACTATTTTAATCTTCCAAAAGTTACAAAGTGTCAGTATCGAGAATAACAGACAAGCTATGACAATTTTCAATCTAGTACGTCCGGTCCAGTACGTTCCCGTCAGTTTTGTTTTGACTGTCACTGTCACTGCCAAAAATAAACGTCAATTTTTTATTTGAAACCGCACTACCAGTACCATGTGCTTGTATTAGTAAATAATTTTAGTTTTATGCATTTCTAATCAATAAAAATGCAGCAAGCACATCGTGCCGGTAACTTAAAGCAGAGCAATAAAGCTCACAAGTCGCGCCACCGCTCCAAGCGTGGTGTTTCAGCCGCTGTAAAAGGTTAGTAACAATCGTTCTCATGGATCATGCATTTTCCCTTTCAGCAAGTAATTTAAATGCTATATTGCAGGCAAAGTAAACGTGAAGGAATTTGTTCGTCGCAATCGCCATATACTGAAAAAGGATGAGCGTCGTCACCAGGCTCTTCAAATTCGAAAGAACAAACGCGAGGAGGTGTTGTCAAAGAAGCGTGCATTAGGTGGTACTCGCAACCCTCCGTTCTTGGTTTGTGTTGCGCCATTGAACGCACAGCTTGACGTGCAGTCTGCCCTTGTCATTCTGAAGACCTGTTCTGAAGGAGCTGTTGTTACTCAGTCTTCTAATGGGATCCTACATCTTGGGTAAGGTTCACTTGTGTTAAAACTTTTACAAAATTTTGAAACAACAAGATATTCTAATTAAATTTATTTTAGCTTACCAAATTTCAAGCAGAGATTCTCCTTCGTATGCCCAGAAGTGGGCAGTGAATTTGCTTTGTTGGATGCACTTAAAGTGGCAGACACAGCTCTCTTCATTACCTCCGCACTTGATGAACCAGTGGATGAATGGGGAGAAAAAGTTCTTGCATTATCTATGGCTCAAGGCATGCCCACACCAACAGTTGCCACAATGGACATTGAAGGAGTACATCCTAAAAAGCGTACAACAGAGAAACAGAATGTACAGAAGCTAATATCAAAATGGCTCCCTGAAGAAAAAGTTGTACAGCTAGACAAAAGTTCAGATGGACTAAACCTATTACGTAGAATTGGTAACCAGAAGCGGAACATCATTCATCACAGAGAAAAGAGGCCTTATATGTTGGCTGAAGAGGTTGAATATGTGCCTGATAGTGAGGGAGAAAACGGTACTCTGAAAATTTGTGGATATTTACGTGGTATGCCATTGAATGTAAATGGTCTGGTGCATATTACTGGGTTGGGTGACTTCCAGATGTCAAGGATTGATGGATTAGAAGACCCCCATCCATTGAACTTGGGAAAAGAGAATGCTAAACCAGATGATACAATGGATGCTGAAGTAACAAAGGTTTCTGTCCTGCAAGTAGCTGACTCTGCTAAGCAGGAGAGTCTGGTATCAGAGAATATTCCTGATCCTATGGACGCTGAGCAGACTTGGCCCACTGAGGAAGAAATAGAACAATCTAATTTAGAGGTAAATAATAATTTATTCTACAACTAAATTTATTTTCAAGAGAAAAATAAACTTATCTACCAATCCTTGGCCATTCCCATAAAAAAGGGATAGTTTTTTAAGGTTCCGTACCCAAAGGGTAAAATGGGAACCCTATTACTAAGGCTCCGCCGTCTTGTCTGTCCGTCTGTCAGCAGGCTGAACCGTGATAGACAGTTGAAATTTTCACAGATGATGTATTTCTGTTGCCGCTATAACAACAAATTAGTATTTGTTGTTATAGCGGCAAAAACAGAATAAAATAAATATCAAAGGGAGCTCGCATACAACAAGCATGGTTTTTTTTGCTCGATATTGATAACGGCAACAGGTAGACGCTTGAAATATTCACAGAATATGTAGTTATATATTCACTTTAAAAATAAATAATTAAATTCAAATAAAACAAATATTTAAGGGTATTCCATACAACAAACGTGATTTACAGCTCTGGGACATGTCTACGCATTTATTTTTGAAAAATAAATAAAACAATAATATTTTTGCTCTTACTAATCCCGATTTCAATATCTTGCAGACTAAAACAAAAAAAGTGAAGAAGGTGCCAAAAGGCTGGTCAGACTACCAAGCAGCTTGGATCGTTGAATCTGACGCGGAAGGCGAAGGTTCTGACGACGGGAGTGAAAGCGAAGACGATGATGACGATGCTGACGAATTTATGTCCTGTGAGGAAGATCAGTCTGACCAGGATGAGAATGCAGAGGACAATGACTTTGAGTCTGTAACGGAGTCTGAAGTAGGACCTACAGATGAGAAGTATGATGCTACCATTGATGCAGCTGAAGAACATGAAATGCTGCAAAAGTTAGCAGCTGCAAAGGAAGATCGTCAGTTCCCAGATGAAGTTGATACTCCACAAGATGTGTCAGCCAGGGAAAGATTCATGCGATACAGGGGACTGGAGTCCTTCAGAACATCTGCTTGGGACCCTAAAGAGAACCTGCCAGAAGATTTTGCCAGGATATTCCAGTTTGAGAATTATGATAGGACAAGGAGGCGGGTGTTCAAGGAGTTGGAAGATAGCTTGATCAATATGGTGAGTGATCCTTTTAATTGGTCTAACAGAAGTTGTACTGTGGTTTGCCAACAGCATTTCAGTGTCTTTCATGACTTACATTGCAGACTATCTGCTGCCAGCGGCTTCGCCCGCGTGGCTTTTTCTTGACATCAGCTATCTGAAAGTACCGCCAAAATCGGTCCATCCGTTTCAGAGATTAACCAGAACAAACAGACAAACAAACAAAAATGTTAAAAATTGATTTTTGTTATAGGTACCATATATACTTTCATAAGATGCATTTAGTCTGTAAAAGCCGTTATTTTGACATTACAAAGAGATGCTTCAATTGTATTTATTTGTGTCATAAAGTGATCTTTTTCAATTTTAGTTTATGATATTTTTTTACAAATAGAAGTCAATATCAAAGCAGAGTAATTTTTGAATCATATCATAAGATTATTATTTATGTAACTATGGGAGTACCTCAGGGTTCAATGGTTGGCCCAGTCTGTCTTATCCTTTTGCTTTATACATTCAGTCGTTTTTTTCAGTACGGTTTCTACATCACGATCCACGTCAAGGACGTTCGCCAGGACTTATGGAAGGCGTTCACTTCAGCCAACGCGAACGCTCCCCTTTCAATCTTCGGCCTTCTTCCGCACGAACAGAAGATGTCAGTCATGAACGTAGCACTAAAACGTACGGGGGCTAGCGACGAACCTATACAGAGTAAGGAGAGGCTGATCTTCCAAGTTGGGTATAGACGATTTATTGTCAACCCTATCTTCAGTCAACATACTAATGGAGGTAAACATAAGGTTAGTAAATACTTCTTTTTTTGAGTTGTTTCTACTTTCTTTTGTGTATCGTCATGTCCTAATTCCAATTCTTTGTGGTCGTCGCAGTATACGTATTTTTCTAACCATCAATTACAACTTTTATTTTCTTTAGTACTTATGCCTCTTTTCATACCATTGCCAACTATCACTTTTCATTCTACATGCTCTTCTTTTCAGTCTGAATACAATTGTAACATAATATACGTTTTTTTATTCCAGTATGAGAGATTCTTCCAGCCCGGATCGACGTGCGTTGCGTCTTTCTTTGCGCCCATACAGTTTAGTCCGTCTTCAGTACTATGTTTTAAGGTAAGGCACTATAGATTGTTTGTTCGTCTTTTTTCATAACTGCTTTCTCTCTTTAGCAGATACTTAAATTGTTACTTGTCCAGAAAAATCTAAAATAAAACATTTTTATTACAGGAGAAGAAAAACACAAAGCTGCAGTTGCTAGCAACAGGAGTATTATTATCTTGCAACCCAGACAGGTTGATTATTAAGAGGATTGTGCTGTCTGGTCATCCATACAAGGTACTATATCATATGCAAACCATAATATGCTGAAATGAAACTTGAATTTGGGTAAACAGTATAAGTGTCGCTCACTATCAAACTAAAAGTGCAAGACAGAGATGGTAGCACGTATCGTAGCCCAAGCATAGTTATGTATACAATCAATGCTTTGTGATAACACTGTTGTTTTGTTTCCAGGTTAATAAGAAATCGGCTGTCATCAGATTCATGTTCTTCAATAGAGATGATGTTTTATACTTCAAACCTTGCAAACTGAGGACGAAGTATGGTCGCACTGGACACATCAAAGAAGCTTTAGGTATAACACATACCGTTTCAATATTTATTTTATATCTTCCAAAGAAACTCTTTTATTTTCGTTTCGTGCACACAGATTTCATGGACAAAGGTTTTACCTATTTCAACTTATCGATTGTCGATTACACGAGCGCGTGTAATTTTTTTGTACAGTAACAACGAAAACGTAAAGCAATTTTCGAACATATTCGTTTTTAGCGGTTACATGTCACCTTTTCGGACTATCATTTAATTCTAAATGCTAGAATAAATAAATAGTGCATCTTATTATTTTCTGACTGTATTACATCATTATATGTTTTGTTTGAAGGTACTCACGGCCACATGAAGTGTGTATTCGATGGTCAGCTAAAATCTCAAGACACGATACTCTTGCACATGTACAAACGAATGTTCCCCAAGTGGACCTATGAAAACTGTATTGTTACTGATAGAGAGACTAAGGACACTGATATGATGGACTAGATATTTATGTTGTTAAGTAAATAAATGATATTGTAATCATAATATTGTTTCTTTTTCCTTCATTAAAGTTTTTAAACAAACTGAATGGTCACTCTAAATAGTTGGGGCAGGTAGGCTGCATACTTCCGGGAGGACACTGCGCGGCATACGCTGGCAGTGTGCAGCTTGGGAGTAGACACGCCGTGCCCTCATCTCAGGAGTAGATAGTGACCTGTCGCTGCCGGCCGTGGTCGAGTCGATGGTCGGCAGCGAGGAGTCCTGGGACGTGGTGGTGCAATGTCCTTCTGCGAAACAGTTGTGTTGCAGAAGGAGGCTGCGGAAAGGGAGCGGCAGACCGTCCGCTCACCCGGCCCGCAGCAGGCGCACTGGGCGTCGGCAGAGGGCAGACAATGCCCTCTTCCGGCCCCCCTAAATGGGTCCAGGTCCGCCGCCCCCTATCACACTGGACCCGAGGTGGCGGCGCGTAGTGTTCCACGCGCGCCCCTTTCAGACGTCGCGGGGGGGTCAAACACCTCCCCTCCGCCCTAGATATGAGGTGGCCAGAGGCGGGCCGGCACTAGCCGGGGATCACGGAAGTAATACTAGCTCCCAAGATCCCCGGTGCGAGTGTGGGAAGGAAACACTGGGGTGGTTTTTAGTCAGTAAGAGTCTGACAGACCCCTCCGCCCGCCCCAGGGCGGAGGACATCCATGAGGATTTTCCACCCCGACAACAAAAAAAAAGGTAGGCTGCATAAAGTCATTGGGCCTACCTAGGCAAGTTGGGACCAAAACTACGTGTGCTTCATTCATTGTCATCTCGGTGAGGAGAATATTCCTTATTAATTGTACTAAACGCGTTAAGTTTCATTCCTAGCACACTTTCAAAACTGTTAGTTACAGCATTCTCTAAAAGAGAGGTCTTGTTTTTGCAAGGTGTGATTCTAACTTCTAGAAACAAGCAAACTCACCTTTTTCTATAAGAGTAGGCAGAAACCAAAGGTTGCCTCGTGCCATGGCTTCTTGATATTGCAATGACACACTTGATATTTTTAAAGGACTTCCGGACCAATAACAAGTCTTCGTGAACCAAAGTAGGTACCTATACTTATGTCAAGGAACAAGTTACAAATAAAATCCACATTACGTTTCCACATCTTTATTGACACATGAAGCGCGAAGGCCTACTCAGTGAACATCGTGGTAGCAATCTCTTCGCCACTAGCCTAACGTGAACCGTAATCTCATATGAGGCAGTGAAATAAGTAAAATACTGCGATACAAGTTATCGTAAGTCGACAAGAAACAACAGTTTATGAAGGTAGGCATTGCAAAGATAAAATACTTCGTATCGGCGAATTGCTAAACAGGGGGTCTACTCCGAAGCGCTAAACCAAAGTATCGGCCGAACGTTCGGCCGTTTTGTAACTTCCATAGTTTCTTTTTTTGACTTTCGAGTCCTTATCCGACTTCAAGTCACAGTTTTGACTTTGGCTTATCTCTTCGACTGCCTTTTTTATCTTATTTTTCGCCGTAGTCAGCAATAGTTAGCCGTAGTAAAGAAAAGACCGAATATTCGGCCGATACTTCAGATTTATGTTCGGAGTAGCCCCTCTGCTCTTGAACGCGATTTAGATGTGCTGATGGCGTTCAGTTTCATTGGTGAAATCAGCCCAGGGGACGTGCACGAAATCGGCTGATTTTGATCAATTTTGTTCATTGGTTGTGAGAAAAGGAAAAATAATTTAAGGGAGATGCGCTAAGGTAGCCCGCGAAATTCAAATTGTCTTACGTTTTTGCAATTTGCAGTTCAGTAACAGGTTGTATGTTGATATTGTTGATCTAAATATGATACGCGATGGTAACAAATATGGCTTTTCAGAATTATAATCATTAGAATCAGCAATACAACTAACTCTCTTCGTAGAATCCTATTGAATGACATTTCATAGTCATTCAATAGGATTCTACGAACTTAGAGAGTTCTATTGCTTATTCTAATGATAATAATTCTGTAAAGCCATATATATTTGTTAAGTCCGCGATTCATATTTAGATGCAAATCTAAAAAAAAACGTAGGAAAATTTGAATTTCGGGGGCTACCTTAGCGCATCACCCTAAAACCAAATTATTTGTGAATTGAAAAGTCAAGTTATTTGTTTTGCATGTAGTGGAAAGGATTTTTTCAAATAAATTAAGATTTCCTGGAATATTACAAAAATTCGCAACAGGTTTTCCAAAAAATGACGCGAGAGTGACGTTTGATCACCTTTTTACAAGAAACTACTTTTGAGTTTGAACATGAAAAAATATCATCAACATTATTATAATATGGTCACTTTTTTCAACTTCCTTAAGTACCTATAAGAGAAAAAAAAAGTTGAAAAAACCTATATTTTTTTAAAAACCCAGTCTGTAATGTATTTCTTTATTGTAATGTGTTTTGTTATGTATTTTTTCCTGTTATTTAGCAAATCATATCAACAAATTCAAAAATCACTCATAGGGCTTCAGCTATCCTTAAGATAAAATCAAAATTTTGATTTATGATTACACAAAATCTTCATTTATGTAAATCAAAGGCGAAATAAACTATATTTTCGAGAGCGCAAGTGATGAAACTATCAACAGGTGCTGAGACACACGAATGGTTTAGCACCACGAACACTGTACTTTTATAGTTACACAGACTTAACGTTTCAACTATTTCGAGCTTTCTTACAATTAGCTGAGAAATTGACGAAAAAGGGTGTTTTTCGTGCACGGAGCCTGCCTTAAGCGAAACTCCCGATTTTATGACGTTCAAAAAAACGCTATTAGCATACACCTTTAGGTTCCCGATTTAGTTTCCAAAAAAATGTGTGTTTTGGAAAAACCACCAAATTTCCCACAAATAAGTTTATGCTACAGCTTAAAACATTTTTATGTCATTCTGAAATAAACTTAATTTACATTTACACAACGTTGATATTAGTTAAGTGGGAATAATATCAATTGGAAACAAGGATTTGAATAGACTTTATATGCAGTATTGTTTCTTTTTGTCAGATGAGCGTACCTAACCATGCAAAGCTGCTTCTCAAAAATAAAACATGTAACATAATTTTGGTGATTTATTTTGAACGTGCTAATTGTGGTAACGCTCTCCCTTCTCGGCCTCATCTTTACGGCTTCGGGTATTAAAAGTGTGCTTTGTAAATAAAAATGTATTATTTTGAAAAAATATAAATATTACGACAAAAATTAGAATGAATTCCATTAAAATGTGCACCATAGATCATTATGTGCCACTATTATATAACTGTTAATTTTAACCCACAAAGCAACGCAAGACTTGTTTGACTCATGGGAGAGTCTCGCAAATATTTAAAGAAAAGTTGTGTTATCTTGTCGACTTACAATAACGTATAAAAAATAGTTGGAGAGAAAGTGACAAATAATATTATTTTAATAGTACACACATTAGTGAGTTATTACGAACACATAAAAACTGATTTTACTGCATTCTCTGCAATCGTGCGCACATAACACGAGCGAATTATTATAATGCAAGTATTAATAATGTATGAATGCAAACAAATTGTACTATTCGGTGTGATTAAGTGAAGTGGAAAACAAGATTACTTAAATAACGTACATTTAATTTTTTTAAGAGTATTTTCTCGCAGTTCCTGCTGCTTTGTCAAATTGAACCTTTTCTAATTCATAGCACTAAAACACGTAATATAATGTAGAAAAATGGAAACTAGTACTGAAATAAAGCGTTCAGATATTGATATATTAACAAGATTAGTATTGCTTTGATCGGCTGAAATGTACTGTCGCAAATTGCATTGTTTTGGCTGTTGCTTTTAACAGCTGTGTCCTATTCAGTATTTTATAGCTTTGTTAGTAAATGTAATCTGTAACCGGCTTAAAGCTCAACACACACAGGCAGCGGGTGCGAGTCGGTCGCGGGACGGGCGGCAGTACGGTGGGCTGAATTCTTTGTATTTATATGAATGACACAACACGAAACGCGTGCGCGGCTCCCGCCGCCGACCCGCTGCGCGCCCGACTCACGCACGCGTTTCGTGTTGTGTCATTCATATAAATACAAAGAATTCAGCCCACCGTACTGCCGCCCCGTCCCGCGCCCGCTGCCTGTGTGTGTTGAGCTTAAGAGTAAACAATATCTGAATGCGTTATAAATCTCAAGGATAGTCATCTAATCGTCAAACGTCAATTTATTTAAAAAAATGGTTATGCCATGAAGGAAGACACGAAAACAGATATATTTCTAATGACTCGAATGGTTTCAATTGACATAGGTTTAATGGAATTCGGCAAGTGAAATATTTCGCAATCACGAGTTAGCGTCAACTAAAGCACAGTTTCAATCTGCCGACTTGCATTAAAACTAGGAAATATATTTAATCGTAACTTCAAAATCTCATGTATCACAAAATCAAGCAAATTAAGAATTATAGAAACTAATGTAATACAAACTAGCAAAGACTTTAAATTTTCTCATCAAAATCGTTAATTATCTAACCTAAGTAGGTACGTCAGCGACATCTCATACACATAGTTATTTAACGCTTACACAATCTATACTTCAAGCGCCATCTTAGCCACACAATATTTTTTTATTTAGAAATTATTATATAGATCAGTATTTAGGTTTAGTTTCGGTTTAATTTATATTTCTCTATTTTAAAAGGCAAGTGTTTCACAGTTGGGTACGGCAGGCGTGACCAGCTCATGTCAAATGCGTTCGATATTTGAATTGCGCGCGGAAATTCACGTCCATCTATTTTGACAGCTCGGTATTTTTGTTTTTTTTTCAAGGAGGTTTGTTATGATTATGCTTTAGGTTTTTTATTGCGTCGCTTCTTGGCGTCCGCGGCGTCAGGAGATGATTGTTTGGCGCTGGTCGTGTTGGCTGGCACACCGGACTTGCTGTACAGGTTGTTGAGGAACTCTTCGAGGTTGGGATCATGACTGCAACGTAGCAAATATTATATCAAACTATATCCCCTTATTACAAAACCAGTGGGGTAATATCGTAACATACTATCAGTAGCAATGGGTGTCATTTTGACAGTTCTACTACATTTGTTGGGCTATTAAAGTTGAGAAGACAATTTTTTCGAAGCAATCGTTTAACATTATACTTCAAAATCATTCAGGTTGTGATTCAAACTATGTTACGCTATTAGGGTGCAGATTTATCTTTAGACCCCCCAGGTAAAAAAAACCATTGAACCATTTTTGAATGTTGAACTTTATTTTGACTATGTTAAAGTTCTAAATACAATCCAAGTCTCAAGTTGTGAATTTTGTATTTAGAACTTTAGCTCAGTCGAAATAAGATGGGAAATAAAAATAAAATAAAACTAGCTGAAGTTTTTAAAGGTTTATGTTTGGGTCAAAGTAACAACTCGTTTTGTATTATGGAACAGTGCATAACACAAAACGAGTTCTAACTTTGGTAATATGTAAATGGTCACCTTTCCGACTCCGACATCCATACATTTTAGATCTTAACTTACCCAGTAGATGGTCTCTGGTTGAGGTCGGAAGCTGCGGCCGCTTTGTTGCCGAGCACGATCCGGTACTGTACGACGTGGCAGTCCGGCCTCAGTTGCTTCAGATTCTTTTTCTGATAAAAAAATTATTATTAATGACATTGTTTGTATTAGATTCGCCGTCACAAGTTCGCACCTATAGTGCGTTCATTATAATTTGACGCGTGTCACGATTGGTAGCACTGAATTTTTGCATTCACGTGATTGGTAGTTCTGTTTATTAGTCGCCATTTTGAACTCTATTAGTATTGAAACTAAGACTGCAAAATTCAGTTCTACCAAATCGCGTCCCTCGTCAAGTTATAGTGAACGTACAGTAAATTGCTACAAGGATCTTTTGGCGTTCGAAACGTTGACAGGATAGCGCTGGTGGTAAACATTTGAGAAATGTCACTTGATATGTATTAAAAACCCAAGATGGCGGCGTTAGTTTCGAATTTTTTCAAGCGCCAAAATAAACTTGTAGCGCCATAATCACACTAATATTATAAGGGCGAAAGTTTGTGAGTGTGTGTATGTGTGGGGGTGTGTATGTGTGTTTGTTACTTCTTCACGCTCAAACGGCTGGACCAATTTTGATAACAATTTGTATGGAGGTAGCTGACACTCTGGATTAACATATAGGCTACTTTTTATCCCGATATTCCCACGGGATCAAGACTTACGCGGCTGAAACCGCGGGGCGCAGCTAGTCACCTATAAGAAAGAGAGGGAAGGGGTAATTGAGTAAAAGTATGTTACCTGGCAACTGGCCCACTGTGTGATCTGGTACACTGCGCCATCCATACACGCGTAGTACATCACGAGCAGACCCATCATACTCGACTCTGCCCATATGTCGCCCTGAACACAAACAAATGAAAACTGTGAAATAATCTCAAAATCTGTGAAGACTGGGCCTAATAATTTACTGGGTCGCGAATGTGCTAACGTTTGTTATGTCGTGAAGGATTAATAGTTGACAAATCAGTTCGTAGTATAGCTGCCTCAAGCCCCATTTATACAATGCAAGTTTCTTGCCTGCTGACTGACCAACCCCTCGACATTCAAAACGCGATTCGATGTCATTGCCTGTGGTATACCTTAACTTGAAGCAACTATAAGAGTTGCAACTCAAAGCATTTATTTCAAATAAACCAATTACAGGCAGTAATTGGTTTATTTGAAATAAATGCTTTGAGTTTTGGGTTTTGAAATTGAAGCAACAAACGACCTGCATAGTCTAAACTTTATGGCTTTTACTCTTTTTTTCTTTTATCTTTATTTATTATGGACTTGCAATCTTTAACAAGTCATGTAAGCCCCATCATTTCCATAAGCAAGTTACTTACAAAATTTTCTTAAGACTATTAAATATAAACTTATAAATAAGCTTAGCTTTATTGCTTGCAGGGTAAGATACATTGAAATTTACCTAAATTTAATTTTTTACATAAATGTTGTCTTTCAAAATCATTGCAATTCAATCATTTCATTATATAAGGAGATGTTGGACATCTTCTGGTTCATCACAAGCAGTACAGTTAGGTGAAAGGGATTTCTTCATTAAAAAGGTAAATTGCATTTCCAGTTTACGCTGATCTCGCACTGTACGGAAATCTTATACAATGCGAGATCAGCTTATACTGGAAATGTATAGCTTGATGTGTAGCCGTGTGTACATGTCCAGATCGTATTCTAAAAGCTATTTTAAGTAATCGCCTACCCAGTTTAACATCGGTAAACCACGGTATCCGAGGATGCTCACATTGCATAGTTTTGTACCATATTCCAAAGAAAAAAATGTTCATTGTTTTTCTGCCGTAAATGCAAATCAGGCCGAAAAAAAAAAACATTCAGTCGGACTCAACAAATAGTCCATTTTCAGGCACTTTTGGAGTCGGTCAGTCAGTAAGTTAGTAGTTACCTCTTTAGCGGAGTGTCGTATCTTGCACTGCACGCAGTAGCGCGCGGCGTAGCACGGCCGGTCCGTCAGCACGCGCTTGTGGCGGCGCCCGCAGTTCGTGCATCTGATACAAGTCACATGTCATTGTTTTGGGTACGCTAAGTAACCTGTTGGAATTTCGGCAAGAATTAATAGATTGGCTGCTAGAAAACCTCGGGGAAGAATTAGACCTTGAATGTAGTTAACTGTAAAACAAGTTCCACACCTTGAAATCTGGTCATAAAGCGTCGAATTCAATATTGTAATTTTTTAAGACCACCACTGCTCTCAAAACGGTGAAGGAAAACATCGTGAGGAAACAGGCATGTCCTAGAACAAAAAAATCGAAGACATGTGACATCTACCAACCCGCACTGGGCCCGCGTAGTGGATTACGGCCCACTCTCTCTCTCAGTGTACCAGCAATGGGAACATTTATATGCTGATTATGTATGTGTATTATGCCAGTATCACGCTGGGGTACCTACCAATTTATAAAATGTAAATATCTATGGTGAGATAAATCAATAATTCTTAGAAGTTAGTGGTAGGAGTGTTCAGAGCGTTGGACTTGACAGACTTCCATCATTATGGAACCTTTTAACTTTTACTTTTAAAACAATCTTGCCTATTCAAAACGAACATTAGAATGTTACCTGATGGTGTTCGCTGCGAACTCCATCTTGTCATGGAGCTGAGCGAGCAGCTGGCTCAGCTCGCTCCACGCAGCCTCCACGTGTCGAGACTCTAAGGCGCGACGTTCGTAAGCCTCCCGGCGTTCCTGTTGAAGAAGGAACAATATATTATTATCTTTTGTGGTACCAAAATGAACCTAATGATTATCTAAAAGAGTCAAGAGCGTTGTTTTCATATTGAAACCAACGCGACTACAATAAGGTCGAAAGTATATTGAATATTTTTTTGGTGTGGCTACCTTTTCTTTAACATACATGTATATATAAAAAAAAAATGTATAAATAAATAATAAGGCCAGCTGTAGCAAAATTTTGTCGAAGCAATATGAACCTACCGGTTTTCCAAGAGGGTCGAATTTATTTTAAAGGGTAGGGCGATTGAATCTTCTCACGTTAAGAAACCTTGCCAAAGTAATATGAACCTACCGGCTCTCCTCTTAGGTCGAAAGCATGCTGCAGTATCTTGAAGGCCTGCTTTGCATCAAGCTGTAGACTTTATCTACTTTAGCCAAAGCTACATGAACTTACTGGCTCTCCAATAAGGTCGAATGCATGCTGCAGTATCTTGAAGGCCTCTTCGGCGCCCGGCTGCTGATTCTTGTCGGGGTGAACTAGGAACGCTTGCCGTCTGTAGTATCGCTTTATTTCTTCATCTGTACATGATACGCTTACACCCAGTATACTGTGAAAAAATGGTAGTATTAAAAAAAAAACCGGCCAAGTGTCGGACTGCGCACAACACAACTGCCGGGTTCCGTAGTTGGAATGGATTTATCCCAAGAACAAACTTAACATTGTAGTTGAAAAGCATGTTCTCTCATACATTCCAACTGCAAATGTAAGTTTGTACGCGCAATAGACTTCTTATAGGTTTTCCTGTTTTTTTTTCAAAATTTTTGGCTCAATAATTTCGGAGTAAAACCTGGTCAATTTTCATCTATTTTCTTAAATAACTAAGTATTTATTTTTAAATTATAAAAAAATATCTGAAATCCTTACAACAAGTCCTTTCATTTAATATGTTTGCACGGTACAGTTGGCTAAACTTTTTTTTTTTTAACATAATTTGACCCTAAAAATATTCAAAATTCATTTATTTACGTTACACTTTCGTGTTAGGGTCACAGAAATTCATATATGTACCAAATTTCAATTTAATCGGTCCAGTAGCTTCGGAGCAAATCGGCTGTGACAGTCAGACAGACACACGAGTGTTCTTATATGGGTTCCGTTTTTTCCTTTTAAGAGCGGCCAACCCGACAAACTTTTCATACAAACGCTCGTACGTGATTATGGCGTTGTAACACATCTTTCTTTGAAATTTTAGAACCAATAGGCATCTTGTGCACTATATCTAAGCTTCTATGAAAGCAAAATATAAAAATTTGGAGAAACAAATTCAGTTTAAGCCTGCAAAAATCTGCTTTTTTGCACAAAGTTTACCTGAACTTTGGCCATTCATAATGTACTCATAAATTGTAAATGTTAAGAAAACATTATGATAGAAACCTTGCAAATATAATGGAGATTCTAAATGACCAACATTTATTTCACAAACTGTTAAGGCTTACTCAAGAACACGTATTTCCTGGGACAAGTTTTATGAAATTTCCGCACATGATTTTTCGTTCAATGTTATCGCGTTCTCACTCGCTTGTTAATAGTTTTCACTTGCGCTGGATGAAACAACAAGCTTTTCAACCATGCTCGCGTTGACGATAGACGGACCGGGAAGGGCCCTCTTAAGGTACAAACCCAAAGAGCTGTATGAGCTGTGATTGATTTCTTCGCTACGTTTCCGAACAAATAGTTAATATAATGATATCACCACGTTAGTACCCCGAACGGGTTAGCAGAGGTGTATTAAGACAACCAGATTTTAGCCAGTTATGTTATAAAGGGCAAGCCTCTTGCCATAACGCGGGTGAGAGTTCCAAATCCGGCTGCTACGGATAAATTACTCATGAAAAAACCGACTGACCCGACCTGGGAGTCAAATTCAGAGACCCACGCTCAGTAGTCGCATGTGCGATCACTAGACTAGACTAGGCTAGACTTTGAGGAATTATATTTTTATTCCTCAAAATCTCAACAAATGAACATTAGTCATGCTTATTCGTTTACGGCGTCATAACTAATATAGTGCTAAAGGCTACGGCCATGTCACTTCATTGACATCAAAACGATAAGATGTAGTATTTACAATTGCCAAGATTTTATAAATAGTTTAACATCACTTATCACTACTGTTCGGTTTACTTGTGAGAGAATTTAGCTTTAACATTTGTATTGTTATGCCCGTTTCCACAAACACAAATAAAGTGCGCTGTTGGATTTTGAACACTCGGCCGAGCGCCGAAAGCTGAAAGTTCAGCAGCGCGCTTATATTTATGCATTCAATTAATTGTCGTTTATTGTTAGTGAAAACGGGTATTAGTCATGTCAATTCTGATAAAGTTTGTGACCACAATGCGTCCTCACAAATTTTGTAGAATGGCTCACAAGGCGCCTTCTGTCTAAATAAAATTGGTATGGAAAGGAAAAGGAATATGCTGGGTGGTTGAATGTTTATTTAGGTATTACGACATACCATTTAACATTAGAACTGGACTGGCGTTCGAGTACCTGAAGTTAGTTTGGCAGCAAAATTTTGCAATATGGTGTAAATGTCACACCGATCCACGACAACTGTGAACAGGCTCACTATGAGTCTCTGTATGAACGTGAAATCGTTATGGAGTTTTGTTGTAATTACTATATTAATGGGGGGCTCCTAGACAGCCAAAACGCGACGAGGCTTGACCAGGGGCGTAGCTACGCCCCTGGTCAAGCCTCGTCGCGTATCATTGATACGACTGATACGGCGCGCCGTTGCATCGTGTGTTAGTAAAATATTATCCAAAAAAACATTTTTTTTATTAATAGGAGCTGCAAATATGAAAGTTAACGTAATTTATTTATAGCTAACAAAGGCTTCCATTCATTTAGTACATTCACACAAAATCTAAATACGCAAGTCTTTTTGAGCTCGCTTCGCTCGCTCTTGTATTCTTTTATTCAAATCACAATGACGGCTTAACCTAGTCAGGCTGCTCCAACTTTCGAACTTCCCATCACAATGACAGCTTAACCTATCCGAGTCAGAGTGCTCAAATTTTCAAGCTCACCTCGCTCGCTCTTGCCATGTCAGTACGCTATTTTGTAAACAAAATCCCTTCGTTTGGACTTTCGCCGCAGTCTGGTAAAATGGCCCCCCCAACAAGGGGACCCTTTTTAATTCTTGATACAGGGCCTTTATGACTAGCTTCGCCACTGGGCTCGACGCAACATCAAGCATGCTTGTCAAGCATTGCAAAAATATTTTTTTTTATCAAGCACATCAAGCTTCGTTGTATACGGTCCCAATTGCTTGACACAAAACAATTCCCGTGCTTGTCAAGCAATTTTGACCGTCTACAGACCCTATAACGATCAAGATAATGATGTAACGCTAGCTCACATTTTTCGGTTCGGTAGACTGTGAGGGAGCGATATTAACTACTCGAAAAGGGTCCTATGACTAAAGCTGTCTTACTATTTTCTTAAATCGTGAGCTTGTGGTAGGTACGTAATGAATTTTCACAATACCATAAGAAATACAAACAGGTCACCAAGCATAATAGTTACTTATCTATAGAACACAACCTCATTACCCATCGCAAAAATAGCTGATAATGTACAATAGCGACATTATGTTCACGCCCAAGTACGCACGACACGACTTAATATCAAGCTAATCATTTCCAGTATAAGCTGACCTCTTATTTTACGAACCTTTAAACATTGTGAGGTCAGCTGATACAGGAAATGTTTAGTTTGCTATATTATTTCATAGGCCGCATGTTAGTGATAACAAAACCAGTAAAGAAAGAAAAAAAATACGTTTATTTGCGGTAAACATGAAGCAAAGGAACACAAATAAGTTGAGGAAAATATGCGGCACATTCACGCAAAACGGTAATCGCTCAGCATAACGCTGCGATCCTATGCGAGACAGAGCCCCAGTGCTGCTTTTCAGCGACAGCCGGCGTTGACGTGATGACGTCTTCCCGTGGAGTATAAGCTGGCCTCTTATTCAGCTCAAGGTCACCACCACGTGTACCACCGCCAAGCGGACAACTGTACATTCACGAGCGTAGAAACCTTAAGAGCAGGCAGTCTAAATCAAATTTCGAACGCAAGCTCCACCCCTCGCTCCCCGCCTCTCCGTTATGTGCTAAACGCTAATACATCAGTAATAAAGTTAAATATCGCGTACGCTCTTTGATCGTGTTCGAGCACGAAACTAAATAGCGTAAGTCTCAATTCTTATTTTTTATTTCCTTTATATCTAAAGTAATAATTGATCTAGAGAAAAAATATCTTGTGTCGGGATAATAAACTGCTTATCTACTACTTCTTGCTGTGAATATTTGTTTTAGGCATAAAAGCTAAACAATCTTATTTGTTTTTTATAATTAACCTTAAAAAGGACATGATTTTCGAATAAAAAAATTATTGAGAGAAAATATTACAATTACGTAACTGTCTTGAACATGGAATGAAAAAGATCCAATAAATCATATACTAGTTTCATTTTGCTTGTATGTGTGTGACTGTTTCAGAATATTCATGCAAATTAACATATAAATAGGGAGCCTCCTCTTAACCATACGCAACATTCAAAATCATTTCCATATGAAATAAACATTTCTTCTTTGAAATACCTATTTCATAATAAATTATGGTTTTGATAAGCCTAAGCTCATGGCTAAGTAGTAACAGCTGCACGGGCCGATCCATCAGGTTAAGCTACGCTTTGGTTGTCCGAAGTTGGTCCGTGGATTGGTGGTGTATCTTTACACATGCTTGAAGCCATGCTTTGCACATGAAGCCGTTGGTCCCAGCTGTCATTCGTGGATCTTTGACAGACGTTAGGTACGGGTCTACTCTGACAACCAGTCTTACCAAGGGGTATCGTATTACCCAGTTACTGGGTTGTGGAGGTCAGATAGGCGGTTGATCTATGTAAAATACTGGTATTCAGCTACATACGGTTAGACTGGAAGCCAAACCCAACATAGTCGGGAAAAGGCTAGTCAGATTGATGTTCGTGATCACCATAAAATATCTAGCACTCTACTTTAGGAGAAAATCGCTTTTGAATCTTGCGTACCTGTAATTGTAAGGTATAATTGGCTCGTGACTGAAGCTAAGTGAATCAAGGACAGGCGATAGTCAATAAGACGCGCGGTTCGACGCCCGAATGTATAACATTGACGATGGTGCAGCTGTGTAGCAGTATATGCATTTATTTATTTACTAGCTGCAACACGCGGCTTGGCCCACGGTGCGTTTTCTAAAATAAAGACGCCTAAGGTACTCCTTATAAAATCAGTTATCTGCCAGTGACAGTCCAGATGGACGGATGGCGTGGTCTGAGTTCGCTCGCTTCGCTCGCTCACTAGACCCCGCCATCCCCTTCGAACCTAACCTGTCCGAGTCGGGTTGCCCCAAGTCCCGAGCTCGCTTCGCTCGCTCTTGCATCCTAAGTTCTCCTAGTAACCAGTAGTAACATTGCCTTTTGTACACATACACATATCAGTGGAGGTACACCAACTTTCTTCTGATCAGGATTTTTAGGTTGTTATAAAAACAAAACATTCGTAAATTTTTCATTTAAAAATTCATCATTTACAACTGTAATTAGTTCCATAAGGATCTCTTTTATTTCTTTCTACATTTCTTCTCCACAGATATTCATAAATTAAATCATTATTATTAGCGATTATTGTAAAATGCCGAATGCGTATGGCATACCAGGTTTTTTTTACGTTCTGTTTCACGACATTGTACACCACAAACAATATACTAAGACAGATTTGGTTGTCAATCGCCCATTTTAACGTTTCGTTTTCACTTTTTATCTGATTTGAGGTTAGAAACATTTTTTAATTTAATTAATTTCTCGAAAAATATGCATTACCTTTTAATGAGAGTGATGAGAGTGGTAGCGTTATAATCGGGGACCCAACCCCTACCAGTTTTAACCCCTTTTACCCCCCAACTCTTGCCAAACGATACTAGATCCAACCCATATTTTCTTATGCATTCAGGAAAAAGCTGTTAATCATTACAAATAGATACATAAATTTTACTTTATTGTATAGATTGAATACTTCTAGCACGCAAATGTACAGAGGCGGACTTAATGCCATAAGTTCAAGACTTCAAGTGTATTGACACAAAATAGATACTTACTAAGTGCAGAAATCTACTATTAATAAACAAGCTTGAACATAATTATTATGTCAAAGAGATATGACTGCCTTTTTAATGTTTGTCTCTAATTAGTCTGCTATCTAATGTCAGGCTACCTGTTGTGATTGGAGGACTAAAATAATGACAGCCAATCAGATAGCCGACATTGGAATTATATCAAAGTGATATGACTGAATTTTTAATGTTTGTCTCTAATTAGTCTGCTATCTAATGTCAGGCTACCTGTTGTGATTGGAGGACTAAAATAATGACAGCCAATCAGATAAGCCGACATTGGAATTATACCAAAGCGATATGACTGACTTTTTAATGTTTGTCTCTGGTTAGTCTGCTATCTAATGTCAGGCTACCTGTTGTGATTGGAGGACTAAAATAATGACAGCCAATCAGATAGCCGACATTGGAATTGATGCAGAAACTTATGGAAACATATTAAGTCATAAATAGCACAAACGCGGAAGTTTCGCGCTGTTTTGTTGGGAAGAGGCCTTTGCTGCTTTTGCAGGGGTAGGATATTAAGTAATTATACATGGTAATCTAAACTTAATATTATGAAGAGAAAAGATTTGATTTTTTATTGTTTGTTACGATTTCACGTTAAAACTAATTAATGGATTTTGATGAAATTTGGCATGTATGGGCAGACCGTGACCTGTGTTAGGACATAGGATTTTTATCCCGATATTCCCACGGGATCGAGACTTTTGAGGGTGAAACCGAACCACAAAATCCCCGTCGTGAACTGTATGAAGTGTATCTTCTGCACCTTTACTGTTTAATGCCATGTTGGTTGGTAGTGTTTTTGTTATCATACAACTAATGACACAGATAGATTACAGCTCAGATGATAACAATAGTATGTTTAATAATAATTGTTATTTTAATGAGCAAGGTAGGGTAAGTTTCACTACTACTCTGGTTGAGTTCTAATTTTTCATACGCGATACTTAATTTTTCAGGTAAACGATCGCGTCGTTCACCTGAAAAATTATGTAGGTACATAAGCGACTTGATACTTGATTGATCGCGCGAATACGCCATATTCATATACACGAGCGCAACGATCACTTTCGGTAAGGACGCGATCTTAAGACTTCGTAAATACATTTTTTTCTTAAGCCTTCGTAAATACTTGTTTTTTTTCCGTAAGTCATAAAAAATCTACTATAAATCTACTTAATAATATTATTAATATAACATCACATACATTATTTGAGCTAGGCTACATTGTAATAATTTTTGCTTAAGTATACCTATTTTTCCCATTTAAAATAATGTATTTCCCGTCATAAGCATGAGCATCTAGGTATTTTGTCAAACAATGATCAAAACGGTAACAAGTACTGAAGTAGGTACCTACCTGTTAAATGTAGGTATTGGCGATATAAATACCGCAACTTTTTGGTATTAATGGCTTTAGTATCTACTAGCACTGCGCTCGTGACTTCGTCCGCTTGGTTTTAGTACATTCCCCTACGTTTGTAGGGTTCCGTACCCAAAGGGTAAAACGGGACCCTATTACTAAGTCTCCGCTGTCCGTCCGTCTGTCTGTCTGTCTCTCACCAGGCTGTATCTCATGAACCGTGATAGTTAGACACTTGAAATATTCACAGAATATTTAGTTATATATTCACTTTAAAAATAAATAATTAAATTAAAATAAAACAAATATTTAAGGGGGGCTCCCATAAAACAAACGTGATTTTTTTTGCCGTTTTTATAGATAGCGGTACGTAACCCTTCGTGCGCGAGTCCGACTTGCACTTGGCCGGTTTTTATAGATAATGGTACGGAGCCCTTCGTGCGCGAGTCCGACTCGCACTTGGCCGGTTTTTATTAAACAATAATAATAAATCCATTTATTTTCAGGCAATACAGGCCCATAGATAAATACCTTAACCTAAACATACATATTTTTATTGCAAACAAAACAAAACTTGTGTTAATAAAATGACTGAATGAATTAAAAACCCGGGCCATCTCCTTTAAAAGATAGTTTTGGAAAATTAATGATTACGATCTTATCATTAATTAGATAAGCATTCGGGACAATTTTCAAGTTTTTACAAAGGAATAAGATTTTTCATCTGAGTGTCTTTATCCCTAGTAATTAGCACATAGATAAATCAATCAACCAATCATTTATTTTGCTAAACATAGGTAAAGTTACAGATGAATATTGTCTAAAATATGTGCACTATGTTTTGCCAATATATGCAAAATTAACATATAGAAGCAATTACAATTAAGGTGGCATGCCATCAATAGATTCCATTAAAAAATAATTCAATTTAAAATACGAGGGCGGCACTGAAAATTTCGGGAATCAAGGAAGTGACACAACATTACTATTTAAAAATGTATTTATTGCTTTTCGAAGTATTCTCCGCGAAATTTGACACATTTTTCCATACGATGGAACCAATCATTGAAGCAACCATTCCATTCGGAAGTTGGGGTCTCCAAAATGACCGTTTTATAGGCGTCCACAGCTTCTTCAGGTGATGAAAATCTCTGTCCACGCAATTTATTCTTTATTTTAGGGAAAGTATAGAAATCATTAGGGCTTAGGTCGGGGCTGTACGGCGGATGGTCTAATAATTCTATGTTTTCTTGATCTAAAAACTCTTTTGTTCTGTGCGCGGTGTGAGAACTCGCATTGTCGTGATGGAGGATGATGCGGCGGTTGCAGTTCTCTTTACGGAGTTCAGAAACGACCTGTGGCAAACAAATGCTAGCATACCATTCTGCATTAACCGTTCTTTGTCCCTCAAGAGGAATAGTCGTAACATGGCCGGTTTTGGAGACAAACGTGGACACCATTTTTTTTTGCAACACTCCGTGAACGAACAATTTTTGTTGGCTTTAACTCATTTTCGAACACCCAAACTCGTGACTGGTTTTTTGTTTCGGGTTCGTACGCGTATATCCAGGATTCGTCACCTGATACAATGTTGTATACATCATTTGAGGATCCTGCGTGGAATCTTTCGAGAGTTCTGACGCACCAAGTAACGCGAGCCGCTTTTTGCTCTTCACAGAGCGAATGCGGTATCCATCGGGAAAACAACTTTTTTACACCTAATTGTTCATGCAAGATTATTTGTATTTGACTCATGCCAATGTCTAAAGTTGCCTGAATTTTGCGGTATGTCACATGTCGATCTTTCTCAATCAGCTTACGCACAGCATCAACGTTTTCTTGGGTGACTGCAGTTTTTGGACGACCTTGACGGGGATCATCACTGAGCTTGACACGTCCACGTTGAAATTCAGCAAACCAGCGATAAATTGTGGTTTTGGATGGGGCTTCATCACCAAATGCAGAAATCATCCGGTCAACACACTGTTTTTGTGTTAAACCAGTTCGAAAGTCATAATAAATCATCGCTCTTGAATTTTCTCGAGTCAATTCCATTTTCTCAACGACTAAACAAGTTTTACAAAACCTTGTGACAAGACCGAGAATCTTTTTTTAAATAAATAAATGGTATTCGATTTTTAAAAACAAGGAGTTTTCAATTAAAAAGATTTTAATATGACAGGAACAGTGGAAATATTCCATTCCCGATACTTTTAGTGCAGCCCTCGTATGGCAGTTGATAAACAGGTCATTATAATTTAGATTTTTTACTCTTTAACCCTATAAAAGATATTTTTCGAAAATTAATGATAACGATCTTTATTTTTATTACCTATTTATTTAGATAGGCATTCGGGGTCAGTTTCAAGTTTTTAGAACAAAGGAATAAGATTTTTATTATAAACTGTATCCCCTTTTCACCCCCATAGGAATAGTTTTTCGAAAAATTATTTGAGGTTTTCCATTATTTGACTTATAGGTTATTATTTATACCAATTTAGAGTTAATCAAGCCGCGAAGTAAAATCCTCCCATGTAAACTTGACTACCCCTTTTCACCCCGTTAGGGTTAGATTTTCGAAAAACCGTGATACACGTTATTCTTTATTTTCGGTCCTAAGTAAAAATACTGAGTGTCGAGTAAATCGGACCGCATGTTAAAATTCATCCATACAAACTTTGACACCCCCCAATCCCCCTTTAGGGTAGATTAGAAACACTAAAAATGACAAACTTTATAATTTATTTAGATAAGTATTCCTGCCAAGTTTCCAGTTTATGTTAATAAACTCAAGGAATAAGATTTTTCATACCCCCCCCCCACACCCTTTTAACCCCCTAAAAGGTTGATTTTCCCCTTTTTTTGTGCTCCCCTACATTATAAACGGAAGCCGTGTGCATAATTCCACGTTCCTAGTCCCAGTAGTTTCGGCTCTGATTTGAGTCAAGACAAGTAATTATATGTATAGATGACATAATATTTCACCCATAAATTGTTCAATAATTTTGCAAGATTTATTTTAAATATTACGATCCATCGAACACTAGTAAAAAATGTAAAAATTCATCCTGCGTTTGATTATTAAATAAGTAATCTTCCTTATTTAATAATCAAATGCAAGATGATTTTTTGAATAGCATTTTACCTCTGTTCTTTATTTTTCATAGTGTCAGATTTCACCCGAGAATCTAGTCTCAAAAAACATTATCTTTAGTTATTTTTTACTTGAAGAAGTTTTTTTTTGTAAATGGTATAGTCGACCTCGTAATTGCTTTACCACCCTAAAGTTGAATTTCACCTAAACGTCATAAAACGTCATGGTCTAGTTTTTCTTTGAAATTAATGTCACAGTTTCAACCATAGTGCAGTTTCAATTTACAGTATTTTTATCTCACGAAGCTACGCGCGCTTTATTTGTGGTTACCAAGTGTACAAATACGCTGTCAGTGTGTGTGTCAGCGCAGGGCGGGCGGGAACTAAACACCTAGTTCTGTAGGAGCGTCGAGTCGGCACTCTCGTCGCTGGTCGCCTTCGCTAGGCCTCCCCCGGGCAACCGGGGGTCTCACCTGGCGGGGGTTGACCGCCGGGGTGTCGTGAAGAAAGCGGCGCTTACATAAAAAAGCGTCGTGGCGCGCCTACAGAAAACAAATAGCAACCACTCACATGGGCGCAATGCGCCCAATTGCCTTAACGCCGCAGTAGGCAAACCCACTGAAGGGCCCGCATTGGCGGGTCACGGTACAGCCTCCGCGGGCGAGGGGCGACGCCCCGACCCCGCCAGCCGCGCCCCCTTACGGGGGCGCAGCGACGTCCTCAGTTGTCAGCGCAGGAGCTCTTGGTACCGTCAGAGACACGGACGAAGTCGGAAGTGTGCACACATTCACCGCATCGTGAGATAAAAATACTGTACTGGGTGTTTTTACCACGAATACAAGATCTTCTTAGGTAAAGCGACTAACCTGTAAGGATCTTTCCCCTTGCACGCTAGTAGTCTCTTCATGGCTTCCTCTCCAGTCGCTGGCAAAGGTATGTTCGCGTTCAGCTTCGTCGAATCATTTCCATTGTCCGTTTCTATTTCCGCTGCAATCAAATGCGTTTAGTTAGGATTAAGAAATTTTGTGGTAAGAAGAAACTTATGGGGTACACACGTTCGGGTCGGCATGATTAGGCACAGCCGGGCGGCAAAAACGAATATAGTTATATAATTATATGGATATAATATTGTTCGGGGAAAAGCTGCTAGGCTTAGCCCGAATTGTGCTGAGACCCCGAACATGATTAAGCGAGGGTAGATGCCGAACGAAGTTTGCAGATCGGCACGAGCTGAATAAAAGCCGAATATGCGAATCGAATATGATTCCCGAACATTGACCCGAACATGATTGTTTTGTCTGCAGGGAAGTTTAAAAAAATAGAGATAAATCATTTATTCAAACTAGACTGAGAATCACAACTTTTCGAACGAAAATTACATAAGACTGTCCCCAAAAAAAGAGCGTGCTCGCTTACACATAAACCGCTAAGGCATAAAGGAACTGCAAAACATAGCTGCCTCATTGATCCCAAGTTCCCAACCACTAAACTAAAATCGCAAGTACTATCTACAGTTTATCTCTGCCAAAATAAATATTAGAAACATCTGCAAATATGTATTTTACTATAACAATCTTACTGTACTGTAAAATAAGATAAATAGCAGCAACAGCTACAATTAATGAAACTTTCTATGTCAAGCCTAGAAAGTTATGATAATATTATTGTGTATGTATGCTAATTCCAGCTAAGTAATTAGTAAATCTAGCAAAACGGTTTATCTAGTGCATGACTACTATTAAATTATACTATAACAGTATTCACTTGGTAATTCTAAAAACAAAAATTACTCAAACAGCGAATCCTATTTCTATAGATATTATATTCTCCTGTCTTACTTGTACCGAATCTGTGATGAATTATCTCAAGACTAATGAATTTAGTTTATAATCCCAACACATAATATTTGCAACTGTTGTAAATGGGCCCCAAAGAGGAAATCATCTCAATGTGCAATTGCACAGTACATTTGTTGGTGAGGACATTATAATGAGCATCATCCTAATTAGTGAATCAAAGACATTATAATTAGTTGGCAAACAAAATAATGATTGGCAGTTTGTTGCCCTCACAATGACAGGGACAATTGCCATACCTAATGATTTTATTGGTGACCATAGAATACTGCCTAGCTGTAAATATGGCACATTGAGTTTTAGAAAAACTTGGGCTTTGTAAATCTTTTTCTCTGTGACACTTAGCTATGTAACAGTCTGTTTCTAAAGACCAATGTGTCATTACGCCCGAACATGCTAAATAACATGATTTACCTTTTTTAAACCACTTAAGCCTCCTCCAGAACCCAAGCTTAGTGTGTCCAAACTTCCTATCAATGTATAGAAAGTATTTGTTGTCGCCGAGCTTGCCCAGCCAGTCCTTAGTGCTTCGCCACACAGCCTGGGAGCTCACGTACGTTTGTGTGAACACTGATGTGCATCTGTGGGGCAAGGGTTTGTTTGCATGTAAAGCTTCTACTTTACTAGGAGACAAATGTACTGCAAGACGTGTCTCTAGAACTGTCAGGCGACGTCGTGAATTGTGATTACGAGGCTTGTGCAATGTGCAAGTTTCTGAAGATGTTTCAATCCCCGACCTCATCTAGTTCTAGTAAAAGTGTTTGTACAAACCTACTTACAGAAATAAATCATTTATCAATCAAATGCATCTATTTATTCAGAATAATTTCATCTGGTAACATGAAATAGTTCTAACAGTTTCTTTAGGACTCAAGTGAAACTGTGGAACTGTTTATATTACAATAATATTTATGTGGATATAGTATCCAGTACTTAATTATTGATTGTTAGAGGGGTAGCCTTGCACCCCTGAAGCATAAGGCAAGAGGTGGCTTTACCCAGTACAAAATTAGAGAAATTCTAGATGTGAACAGGATAAAGAACATAACTATACTGGTTTGTGGGTTACTGGCAATCAATTGTAAGGAAAAACTATGTAAAATCGAAAGTATCCTTGTACAGATTTTCTACATGTGTTTGTCATGCATAATGAATAAAATATTAAGATTTTTTTACTAATTGAATCAGCTGTAACGGCATTTAAGAATATTGTTGTTGGTTTTGCCATCTTGATCTTCTCTCGAGATTCTCCATTAAATAATTGTCATAAAATGTCAAATTATTGTGCAATTTGAATGAGTAGAATTTGCTTAGTAATTTCGGATCAAAGAATTTTGTATTTCAAACATAAATGACAAATTCAATTCTACAAAGATATGATAGATTCATTTTGGCTACTGGTATTTAAAAATAATTTAAAGTTTGAAATAAAACTTACAAGTCAAATGTCAAATGGAAACTCATGCGGCATATATCAGAGAGTAGATACATAAACCAAACAAGAGCCTTCCATGTTGCTCCGCCCCAATGTTCCAAATAGTTCTGAGCCAACCCCAGGTATCCTGGCTTGTTCCTCCTTAGCTTTGAAAGATTCTTCTTCTTATCTTGTACAGGCTTTGCCACTTTTTGATAACTACAACTACGGCCATCCTTTTTCTTTTTAGCCTTTGTCTCACTCTGCCCTTCTTGTATGACAAACGGTGACTGATCATCTTCCTCATCCAATTTAAACTCATCCTCTGTAGCAGCGCTCTTGTCAGAAATCTTTGATTTATTGTCAGACTTCTTCTCCTTCTTTGGTGGTTTCTCTGGATTCTCAATGAAAACAAACTGGCTTTCACTATTGTGTGTGTAGCTTGATTCTTCTTCATTGGTAATGTCATCCAGAGATGACCATTTACGAGATATGTTGTTGCGTTTGTTCTTGGACTTCTTGTTTGGTTTCTGACGTTTCTCATTGTCATCAGTATTGATATCTCCAGACTCACTCCCTGAGGATATTGTGTTTGTGTTTTGTTTCTTCTCATTCTTGTGTTTATTATCATCTTGTTTGATGTTTGTTGGTTTCTCTGGTTTTGAATTTGTTTTGTTATTCATTGGTTTAGTGTCAATGTTCTGTGGCCTTACTTTACGTGTATTTTCTGTTGTGGGAGTATTTTTAGTATTCTTGGCCAGCACATCAGAGTATGAGGGACGCATTGGTTTCACTTCAGCCACTATACGCTTCTTATTGCTTGTGTCAGCAAGAGGACTGTTCTCATTCCTCTTTGGTGAATTTTCAACTTTCATAGGCTGGTTCTTTGGAGGTTCAATTACAGGGTTATTGGTAAGTAGATTCATATTAGAAGCATCTGGATGATTCAGAGGATAGTTCTGTCCAAATGGAGAGTATGTGCCAGTAGAATTAGGCTCCAAATTCCCTAGCAAATCTTTGAGGAAATTAGATGTTGGGGATTGATTGTTCACATTTTCAGGATAAGTTGTCTGATTGACAGTTGTTGGTGGTATGTGAACATTATTATTGTTCATAGCAAAGTCCTGGTTGAGTGTGAATAGATGTGATGGCTGGGGCATCTGTAGGGGAATGTCGCGCACTCCCTGGTTGTGATTAAACAGTTCGTACTGACCCGACATGGGGAAGATAAGCTGTTGATTGTTCTCGTCGTAGAACACACGCACTGACTGGCCGTTGCTCAACTTCAACATAGCATTGCCGTAGTTCTGATTGGCGCGAGGAACATTAGGCATATTGTTGAAAGGTATCTTCTCCTCATTATTGGCGGCGGTATCGCCTGTCTGCACGTTGTAAGCGTGTTTGTTCAAATAAACATCGTTGCCGAAACTCGGGTTGACGTAAATACTATTATCGTTCATGACACTCGGGTTGGGCGAGATCTGTGGTGGTTTTCTCTCATTCAAAGCACCAGGTGCACAGTTTTCAGCAGTTTCCGCATGATAATTCCATGTATTGTGCTTCATATCGTTGTATATCGGATCATCCTTTGGCGACCTTGCCATTTTTGGTTACTTTTCAATGAACACAATTAGCATGAATACTATATCAATGCACTTAAAACTGCGGTATATAACTCAAGGATTTAACATTTTAATATTTTATAGATAAAATCGGAGAATAATGTTGTTAAAACGTGGATTATAATTTTATTGACGATTTGACGCTTTTCGCATTTTTATGCACAGATTCTATTACTTTCCTCTATGGCACAGACTATACATTTTTAATTTGACATTTGAGATGGGTGTACATTCTCGTCTGACTACTGAGTACTGGCTTATCTTGTAGAAAATGGCGTGCACGGAGGTGTTTGTATTTGAAAAAACTTTTTACAAAAAAAAACCACCCACACGTTCAAAAAAAAAACACAAGTGAAAAATAACTTCAATTTCTGAAGTCGGTGGCAAATAACGAAAATACAAAACCGAAGACACCAATTTCCGAAATTAAAGTTATTTTTCACTTTGTAGTGTTTTTTTTTGACGTTGGTTGTTTGTTTTTGTAAAAAGTTATATTTTCACTTTTTAGATGTAGTACAGACGCCAGCACACGAAGCTACTACAAACTATTAAATTTCTTAGATTTTCTATTTTATCGTTAAAGTTAAGGTTCAAGGTTGATTGGGAAAATTTGACAGTATCGGCCTTCGGGTAGTTTGACCTGCTTGGCGTCTGTAAGTACTTAATCTACACAAATTAGAATACCGATTAAATTACCGAATTACCGAAAAATACGTATTATTGAAGCTAACTCAAAAACAACCCAAGTAAAGTTAAAAAAATTATATGGAACCACCGCGCAAGCCAAATAGAAAAATAATTTCCAAAAGTGGTCCACAATCGACGAAAATATCTAAGAACATACATAAAAAAAAACTTCCAAACGAACATAGAACTTCCTTTTATGAAGTCGGTTAAATAGGAAAATAATTAAATATTGTAGGAGTAAGTGAGATTTTCGTAGTGCAAGTGTTACTACTTGCACTACGAAACACCCCTTTATATGCATCTACAGTCAACCGCACGTCTAGTTAGTTGTTAGGTTTCGAGGTTTATCTATTTGCGTCTTAGGGCCCGGCTACACGCAGCAGCTTACATGTGCAAAAGTTTGGCAAACACTGTTTGCGCATGCAAGTCGCTGCGTGTAGACGGCAAAACGGTATACTACGCAATCTGTTTGCTATAATGTGACGTCCTCACAAAAGCAAACTGTTTACATGTTGTTTGCGCATGCAAGTGGCTGCGTGTAGCCACAGACGTAACGTTTACTTCTAATTAAAGGACAACAGAAACACAAACAGTGGCGTAGCTAGTCCTAAAAGGACCCTGTATCAAAGCTTGTTGGGGGTCCTTTTTACCCGATTGCGGCAAAGCCTAAAAGAGGGGACGGTTTTTTACAAAATAAATAAAATAGCAACCTGACTCGAAAAGTTAAGCTGTCCTTGTCATCTAACTAAGAGAATGCAAGCTCGAAAATTGGAGTACCTGACTCAGATAAGTTAGATTTTCTGTGTTTTCTAATAAACGAACACAAGAACTTGGGAATTGGACCGCGCGTGTAGCTTGAAGCCTTTGTTGGTCATAAACATCATAACATCACGCCTGTAATCCCCGAAGGGTTAAGCAGAGGTGTACCTATAGTACACCCACATTTCGCCAGTTATGTTTAAGTCCCATATCATAGGGGGCGAGCCTATTGCCATCAACCGGGCACAAATCCACACTCCGGGCTGCTACTGAGAAATTCCTAATAGAAAATCACAGTAACATTTTGCCCGACCTGCGAATCGAATCCAGGACGACACGGTGGAGCATACGGTGGAGGTCTGCCCGGCTTTGGCGGAGCACCGTCGTGTCCTCACGGAGGCGATCGGTGGCGGCGATCTCTCGCGTCCGGCCCTGGTTCAGGCCATGGTTCGGAGCGAGAGTGCATGGGAGGCCGTCACCTCCTTCTGCGAAACAGTAATGCTCGCGAAGGAGAAGGCGGAACGTGTGAGGGAGAGGCAGGGTTCGCGCCCTCACGCCTTTAGTCGCCGCAAGAGACGCCCTGGGCGTTGGGAGTCGCAAGCTGATTTCCGGCCACCGTAGGCGCGGGCTTGCGGGCGGTGAGCGATGGGTAGCTCGCCGTCCGGTAAGGACCAGGCCCGGGTCGACGGCGCGTTGTGTTCCACGCGCGCCTGAAAGAGATGTCAGCACGAATTGACGGGGTCCATTAGGGCCAATGCCTGCCAGGGTTGCGAGTTTGTCCGAAAAGGATATCGTGGCCCTGGCACACAGACAAATGAAGGAACACGGGTGGGTTTTATTCAGTAAAAGTGTGACACTTCTCCCGCTCCGCCCAGAACGGGAGAAGTTATTTGAAAATTTCCCACCCAGAAAAAAGGACCTCATGCTCAGCAGTAGCGGTTATTTGCGACCAATAAACCAACGAGGCAGAAAAAAGGTATGAATGAAAGACATGTAGTTGTAGTAGGCATGTAGTTGTAGTAGGCATGTAGTTGAGATGAGAATGTTAAGACCTATGTGTGGTGTGACACGAATGGATAGAGTACCTAAGAAATGAGAGGAAGTCTAAAAGTGGCACTGATGACTGAAAAGTTGTGTGGAAATCGGTAGTCATGGTATGGGCATGTGATGCGGAAGAATGAGGAAAATGTCGTGAGGAAAGTTTTGAGTTTGAATGTCGATGGCTATAAAGTAGGGGAAGACCAAAGAAACGGTGGATGGACTGTGTGAAAGATGATATGTCTAGAAAGGGGGTGATTACCGAGATGAGGACTAATAGAGAAGTATGGAAGAAAGGGACATGTTGCGGCGACCACAAATTAATTGGCAGGAGAATGATCACTCATAATTCATACGGGTCTTTTATCAATAACAATTCCAAGTTGTCTTGTGGATAATATCTACCGAATTTTCGTTCGGGGACCCTTGTAGCCAGGGTGCCATGTATCTTTGATACGGCTGAACAATAAGTAAGGCAGCAATGAATTTGATGAAAAGTATCTATTTATGATTGAAGAGCCAGTTGAGTGTGCCGAGATAATTATTATAATAATATATCGATCGAATAAGTAGCTAGCTCCTACCATCATCATAATTATGAGGAATCAACAAACAGCTCAGGTACGTAAAAGACCGTATGAAAATAATTATTTATTTTCGAACAACATCTGGCTCTGGCTATTCAATAAAAAAAGCCGTCCCAGTGCGTGACGGACCAGGCACAATGAAGGGTTCCGTTGTGGGAATTAATTTATCGTAAGAACAAAAACATTGTAGTTGAAAAATACGTCCCCTCATACATTCCAGCTGCAGCAAATATAAGTTTGTACGCACAATATTGAGAGATTTACCATGTTATTTTAAGATCATAGACTTCCTATAGGTTTTCCTGTAATCTATATGTAAAGAACTATTTTCTGTATTTTTTTACAAATTTTAGGCTCGGTAGTGTCGGAGATAAGGTCAATTTTTATCTATTTTCTTAAATAATTTTAAAAGTATTTATTTTAAAAATATATATCTGAAATCCTTAAAACAAGCGCTTTCATTGGATAAATGTCACACGGTCAAATTGCAAAAAAATATTTTTTTTGCTAATTTAACCCCCAAAATTGACCCCCATATTCAAAATTCATTTATTTACGTTGCACGTCCGTGTTTGGGTCACAGAAGTTCATAATGTGTACCCAACTTAATCGGTCAGTAGATTCGGAGCAAAGCGGATGTGACAGACAGGCACACGAGTGATCTTATAAGGGTTCCGTTTTTTCCTTTTGAGATAGGTACGGAACCCTAAAAAGAGATAGGTACCTACCTCTTATAATCAAGTTTATTGTTTTAAAACTTAGGTGGTACGTTATGTTCCTCTTGTCCTTCGGGTCAATGCAGATGACTAGATCTTCAGGTACCTACTGTCTGAGCTGTCGAAGAGATCATTGAACGATTACTCGTGTATGCGATATTGAAAAATTGGTTTTCCAAGGGGTATGATTGGTCTCGTTGGTCTAGTTGGCCAGTCTCTTTCGGCAAGATTGACTGCCGAAAGAGTAGTTCTGTGTTCGATCCCTTGGTTGGCAGAGTTGTTATGAAGATTTTTACGCTGTGCAAGCCCCTATTTTATACCAATAGACTTTTAGCCTTCTGATAAGGCTAAAAGTCACCCAAAGGGCAATGGAGAGGGCTATGCTTGGAGTTTCCCTACGTGATCGAATCAGAAATGAAGAGATCCGCGGGCAAACCAAGGTAACCGACATAGCCCGAAGAATTGCCAAGCTTATGTGGCAGTGGGCAGGGATATTGCTCGAAGAACTGATGGCCGATGGGGCCGAAAGGTTCTGGAGTGGCGACCGCGTACCGGAAGACGTAGCGTTGGAAGGCCTCCTACAAGGTGGACCGATGACCTTGTGAAGGCTGCAGGTATCCGCTGGATACGGGAAGCACAGAACCGGTCGACGTGGCGGTGCCTGGGGGAGGCCTATGTCCAGCAGTGGACGTCTTTCGGCTGAAATGATGATTTTATACCAGTGCTGATCAGTGTAACTGACGCACGTGCCAGCTCTTAAAGACAGTCGAAGGAGGATGGGGAAGGAAATTGGCTTTATTTAGGTAACATATCCAAGTACCCACTGCTCATTATTAACACATTATTTTTTTTGCGTATGGTAATCCTCATGGATGTCCTCCAACAGGGGGTCTGTCAGACTCAAACCACACGGTGTTTTCAGCTACCATTGGCTGGGGTGTTGAAGACTGGCGCAGTTTGTCACGCTCCACCAATAACTAACTAACCTAGCCATGGCTGGGTAAGTTATTAAGGTACCTACTTATGGAGCAGCACGTCTCCATGGCCTGCAGACCCCGTTGTGGTCTATTACCGTTAATTTAGGTAGGTATTTGTCGACCGTGTCGGTATGGTCCACTTTTTGCCCAATTACTTTTGTCAAACCTTGAGAGCAATATATATTAAATTGACTTCGCAGTGGATTAAGTTCAAGTACCTCTATGCGAGTTTCTTTTTCTATTTAAAATTTTAAATAGTTAATTTATCTATCTTGCATAGGTATTCCTCGAGAGATTTTGTTGCAGCTTGAAGCTGTAGAGGTAGATATGCGAACAGCGCAACATCAACAGCAACGATACCTACGTACCCAAATATGTAGATAAAGTGCTCCCAATCCAACCCTCTACCTCCTAGCGCTCAATCTAAGTCCTAATCCTAACCTAACCTTACCTTTGCAGAGACACCAAAATCAGTAGGCCGAGCATATTTTATTGCGTTTTTATGGTTCCGTACCTCAAAAGGAAAGAACGGAACCCTTATAGGATCACTCGGGAGTCTGTCTGTCCGTCTGTCACAGCCGATTTGCTCCGAATCCACTAGACTCATTACGTTGAAATTTGGTACACATGAATTTTGTAACCCAAATACTATCGTGTAACGTAAATAAATGAATTTTGAATATGGGGTTCAGTTTTGGGGGCAAAATTAGAAAACGAAAAAAAAAAAAACAGTTTTGCGAACTGTACCATGTGACATATCAAATTAAAGGACTTGGTATGAGGATTTCAAATATTTTTTTTTTAATAATTTTAAAATGATTCGTTTTAAACTTATCAAAGAAAATTGATGAAAATTGCCCATTCCCATATCTCCGAAACTGCTAAGCCTAAAATTAGGAAAAAATGCAGAGAATAAGTGATTTAATTAACTTTTTTTACTAACATATTTTTCTAAGTTTTAATACTAACACAATATGGATGTTTTCCGAATTAAAATATTTGAATTTAAATAATTCTATACTTAAAGAAATAATTATAGGAAAACCTACAAGAAGTCTATAGTCTTCAAAAAAAACGAGTGTGCTTTAGACCACACGACTGAAGTAAAACTTACAAATAGTAATACTAATTATACTTACTTACTTATTTACTTACAGCAATAGGCTTGCACTGTGTCTTAGACATACGAAGCGCAACTGGCTATGAGAACTCAAAACTCAAACTCAAAGCATTTATTTCAAATAAACCAATTACAGGCACTTTTGAATTGTCAAGAGGTCGGTCAGTCAGAGAGATGAAGCTAGTTGCCCATTCCAAAGCGTAGTAGGTTCCTATGGAGAAGAACGGGCAAGAAACTCCACGGACACTCTTTTTAATCAAAATATTGTGACAAAGTATTGGATTTAGAGAAAGAGAAAGAAAATATGTGCTCGCACCTCTCTCTTTTGCCCCTACAGTAATATACGAAACGTAACTCTCTTTCTTTCTATCTTCACTAACTTATATCGCCCTCTCAACTTCCGCTGGCTCACTTCCGTAACGCTCTCGACATGCATTTACTAGCTTACTCCAAGCCAAGAGTGCCTAAAGAAGTTTTACTTCAACACACACATGGTAAATAACTCAATATTGTGCGTACAAACTTACATTTGCAGTTGGAATGTTTAGGGGAACTTGTTTTTCAAAAGTACAATGTTAAGTTTGTTCTTAGGATAAATTCATCCCAACTACGGAATCCTTCATTATGCGTGGTCCGACACGCACTTGGCTGATTTTTAGGGTTCCGTAGTCAACAAGGAACCCTTATAGTTTCGCCATGTCCGTCTGTCTGTCTGTCCGTCCGTCCGTCCGTCTGTCCCCAGCTTAGCTCAGAGACTCTTAATACTAGAAAGCTGTAATTTGGCATGGGTATAGATATTAATCACGCCGACAAAGTCGTAAAAAAAAACCTTGAAAAAAAATTCTTTTTAGAGTACCTGCCTTGCACGTAAAGTGAGGATGATATTTTTTTTTCTCGTCTACCCCATAGTATGGGGTATCTTTGGATAGGCCGTTTAAAAATATTGTGGGGCTGTCAAAACCATTTTTCAATTCAGGGATCCGTTTGCGTAAAATTAAGCTTTAAAGTGCTATTTTTTGATAGGGTCAAGTGTCCCTCCCCTGCCAGCTAAATAGTTGTTTTTGGATATGTGAAAAAAAACATTCCAATAGTATATTTAACGAAATTAAAAGCAAAACTATCACAGCTAAGTAGGCTTTACAGGTTAACGAGTAATAGTCGACCAACTTAAATTTGCAGTTGGAGAATTGACCGTATATCGATGTATGGAAGAGCATGTTTTTCAACTACAATGTTAAGTTTGTTTTTGGGATAAATACGGAACCCTTCATTGTGCGTGGTCCGACATGCACTTGGCCAGTTTTTTCTATCTGTCCTCAAGTGCCAAATGAAAGTTATATCGATTGCCACTGGAGTTTCATAATTAACTTAGTTAGAATGGAAATTGCATGTTCCAATGTTGCATGTTTAGGCTGCATTTTACCACTTCAGTGACCTTCTAATCTTATCTCATTTAACTACGAGTTTAGATGATGTCAAGGCATCGAGAAAAAAAATATTGAAGTTCATCGATTGGTGACCTAATCAGCATTGGCATTTATGACTAACAACATTAAACAAAAACAAATAAAAAAAATATGCTGGCACTACACTTGGTGTATTTGCAAACTGATCTTTATTTCAAAACCTATAAGGTGTATTTCGTATCACCCAAATAACGCGAATATTTCGACAAATATGCCAAGTGAAGTGCCAGGATTAGAAAGGTCTACACTCACTGTTTAGAAATAATCTAGCGCCCATTACCGCTTTTGTAAGCAATTCGCTCGACATTTTTCACACTTACAGAGCAATGGAAATAAAAAATGCATTGAAGCAATTATGTTACACCTGTTACATTTAGAATATTTAATAAAATTGAACTACATTGTATAAGAAAACCGACGATTGCACCACTGTTTATTTCGTAATCACTAGACTGTGACGGAGGTTGCAAGAAAAGTTCGCTTTGCCGCCAACACCTTCAATATGGTTGATAACTGTATCAGTTGGAAGACGTCGACCGATTTTTGAATTTCCAACAATTTGTATAAATTATTCTTTTATTTATTTGTTAAAAGTGTAACTGAAAAAAAAAAGGTTTGTGTTAGTTGTCTTTTTTTTGTTTATTCGGTTTTGAAGCGTTTGATGCTAATTACTGACCCGTCTCAAAAATGCACCCTATGTATGTCATGCAACCCTAACGGGGTTCGCGCCTACTCGACCCGCTTAGACTCAACCCGAAGAATAATACCTAGATAATTATTTCTGTTTTTATAGGCGTAAAAACGTCGATGTATAGTCAGACAGAAAAGTGTCGATTTGACGCTTGCATCACAGAGAGTGTAAAATTTAAATAATGTTTGGATAAATAAATCAATAATTAAACAAGTAAGTACTTACTTATCCTTTTTTAATATAGTATACGCTTTGTACTTTGTAGTAAAAATCACAGATTATTGTTAATTATCATTACAATCTTATAGCTAGTGGCACGCTAGGTAGAGGCTATCTTTATAAAGCTATATTTTTAAACGAAATCATTTCTTCTACCAGGATAAATTATGTATCTTATCAAAATATTCGATGTATAAGTAATAAGTTAATACTCGTATCACTTTGCCTGAATGTACAAATGGCACTGAACTGGGTAGTAAAACTGGGTAGTATTCTTCGGGTCGAGTCTAAGCGAGTCGAGTGGGCGCGCTGGCCAAGAATGTGATTTGAATTTGGAAACTTAACAAATATGAAACGCTTACAAAAAAAAAAATACTCAAAAAAGTAACTGATTTTTTTATTATCTCGCAGAAAGTGTGAGAAGTAGAGTACCTGGTCTATTTTACTTGGGCTAAAGGCGACTTCGTCCTTGGCGAGCTTGAATCCCTCGCTGAACTCATGGTTCTAGTCTTAACTCTCTCGCTACGCTCAGGAACCCTAGAATCTTTCGTTACGCTCGGGATTCAATATAACGCCTGTGACATGCTTTATCCATTTAGTGAATAATCTAATTGGTTTAGTAATGGTGACCTAATTTTTTATTTTATTTTACTTTATTTGGAACAACAAAGTGGAACATTTTGAGCCACTCCTAAAATAATGTCTTATTTGGGTGTCTTGAGTATGATTTGTGGTTCATACAAGTCTGATCTTTATCTGATTGAGTAATTACGACCGTGGAGATGCTCTTTTAGGGTTAGTAAAAAGTTCGATCTTCGGAACCCTTGGTGTACAGAAGACTAGATAAGATATTGAATTCATAGTTTTATTGTCACGCCCTATTTGTTTATATTTAAATAGAGTAACCAGTGTCTCTAGTTTAGGGTGGAAGGGACATCGACGCGCATCCTGTTACCATGAATTCAGTACATCATTCTTAACCCCCCTGCGTTAAAAATTTTCGTTGGTTATTAAAAAAAAACCCTGTTCCATACATTTTGACCGAGTAGGTATTGCACTTCTTTAAGAAACAGCTGTTCTTTTTTTTAATTACCGACGAGAAATTTTACCGCACGGGGGTCAAGTACGATGTACCTACTAAATCCATGGTAACAGGTTTCACGTCGATGTCCCTTCCACCCTAAACTAGAGACACTGGTTCCACCCTGTATATTCACACTCAGCCTATCGTACTTCCCGGTAAATATTACCCACTTTTTCTATACAAAACGCGCGTAGAGATTTATTTATTTTAAATAGAACGGCCGAAGCCAATTACACTAGTTAAACATAATATAATTTATTTAACAGAGTCATGCATTCTTCTCACAAAAATTCAAACATTCTGACAATATATAATAATATATTGTCTAATATCCATTTATTCGCAAACATATCAAGATCTGTGTTTGAGTTCAGGAAAGCGTTAATAGCGGCTAATGTCCGAGGAATAGGTGACTTAGAATGTGCAACAGTATGGCAAGTTGGAACAGACAGTAAGCGGTGTTTTCTGCCACGACAGTAATTGTCTGGGACAAACAGATTGCAGATTTCATTATGCAGATCAGGAATATCTATAATCCCCTAAGAATTTTAAATATTACAGACATCTGATCGCGCGACCGTCTTACTTCTAGAGAATTGAAACTTAAGCAACCTAACAGGAATTTAGTGGGATACAAGAGAGTAGAGGATAAAATCCGTAAAGGTGCTTGTAAAGGTATCTAAGGAATGCTTTTTGAACTCTTTCTAAAGCTAACGCATACTGCTTCTCCTTCGAATCCTTTTGAGAAGCAGTATGCGTTAGCTTTAGAAAAAGTTCTCAAGACAATTACAATGGCACAAACATCTGATCAAACATAGCATGCAAAATTTCAGGGTTTTAGTAACAATTTATTTATTGTTTTGTCAGACTTCGACCAACTCTCATTGCTGGCAGCCTAACAATATAAATACAACAGATTGCGATGTCAATGCTCGATTAAAAATAAACGAAGAACTGAACGCATCACTTAAAAAAAAAACAAGATGGTTTTAAAAATGTTACGGCTGTTGTTTCTGGTAATAATGGCGGCCGTTACTGCGAAGGTAGAAGATGACCCAGCGGCCAATCAAATCCTCCTATTCAAAGAGAAAACGAAGGTGAGCCATTTATTTTTCTTCAGAATTTTAATTTTCTTTTGTCTTTTTTGAGTCGACGGCAAAAGTAAAAATATTTTATTATGTTAGTGTTAGGGCATCTGAAGGAACACAGGTGCCTCCGCCCAGAGCGGGAGAAGTTATAGATGAGTTGGGCCCAGCAGGCGGCCACGCCAATCGCGACATCAGTGGCGTTTTTAGGTCCTCAGAAGTGCAGGTGTATGGATTACTTGGACACTCCAACATATGGGACATGGTTTGGTCAGGAGTACCGCTTTCGCACTGGGTCTCGGTTGGGTCAATACCTAATCCTCCATTTCGCAAGATTGTGCTTGCAGCGGCCTACTTGGGTCCGCAGTCGATAGATTGCTTTTCATATAGGCCACTGCAGGTCACGTCCGGGTGTGAGGAGCTCGTGGGGCTGGACGAAGTTGGATGGTAGCGAGTTCTGTTTTTTCCATAAATCTATTCGCAAATTACCTGGTGGTTGGTCTTGTATGGCTTGAGCGCAACGAAGAAAGCTCTGCCAGCTCTTACCCGGGGTAGTTGGATGTTTGTAGAGGGGATGTCGGTTTTAATTATTTCAGTAGGCAGAGTGCTTTGTAAGTAATTAAGTAAGTAACATTTTATTTGTTTAAACATGGTGTATCTACATGATACATTGCATGCAAGATAATGAAAAACGAAGTTGGTTGTTTTTTTTTTTGTAAAAAGTTTTTTTATTTTTCACTTTTTAGTGGGTCAGTTTGAAATTTATCTAATTTACAATAGCCTAATATCAAATGCTCATCACCTTTTACAAAACATTGCTTTTCCCGATGCAGGGGCGTTAATTGTTGAAGAGTTCTCCTGGTAAGAACCAGGAGAACTGATGGTGACTTCCATATGCATTTTGACGAGCATAAATTGCTTAGCAACCATATTAAAGTGCCTAATCGAATCGCAACGGTGAAATACTTACCATCTGGCCATCTGTGGTCTTCATCATCCATTCCACTTCACCAAGTGGGGCTTTTCGAGTGCAAATGCACGAGTTACCATAAAAAATACTCAAATAGCTAGGTATGCCTATAAAATTTAAGAATTTCCCTCGATTTCCATGGGATCCTCTCATCAGATTCTGATTTGGTGGGTAGTCACCTCGAAAGCATAACCTTCCATACAAAAAAAAAAACAAACAAACATACAGCTGAACATAATATAACCTCTCCCTTTTTGGAAGTCGGTTAAAAAGATACAGAAAAGTTCAAATATGTTCAGCTGCATATCGTGGCGTACAAATTGGTAATATTCATCAAAATTAAATTAAAGAAATTATGTAGGTACTTATCAAATCATCATTTTTCAATAAAGATTAGGTATCATTACAATTCAGCAAGCATATTTTTAAGATAAAATTACTTAAATGTGATAAAGTAGTCAATAAATAAATTAGTTAGTAAAAATATGAATTACTGTCATAATTTTTTTTCCAAATTACAATTATTTCACAATAATACAATAGATTATAATAACATGTCAATAAAATACAACATCGTCATCTCAAAAACGATTGTCATGATTGTCTCTCGTCTTGTTTAAATTATTTTTATCAATCAGTTAATTAAATTATTGGTGTCAGCTAATTAATGGAAACCGGCATGAAATACCTACGTACCGATAACTGCATGGGCATAAAAATATAACAAAGTTATTTTTATTTATGCATGTGTAATGAAAATTACTGAAATGTGAAGAAAAACTTAATGAGTTGAATACAATTATTATTCCAAGCGAAACTTAAACTCAAACTCAATAATAAATTTCGAATAATCGAAAGCTTTATACAGAATTGTCATTAAATTATTAGAAACCACAATTATAATGAAAAGCTTGGACCTACTTAGGGTCAATCATACAATTAGGATAATCACATTTGCGTTTTGCAGTATTACAATAAAAATCTGTGCCTACAATTGAAATTCTCATGATTTTTTTGGTATTTTACAGGGCCCCATCGCTATAATGACTACCTCTGCAGGAGCGCCCATTGAACAGAAAGAAGCAACAGTAACATTAAACGAGAGGCTGATATTCAACGAATATTTCATGGACAGCATGACGCACTTGGTGAGAGAGAGAATACCAGAACGACTGGTCCACGCGAAGGCTGGTGGAGCATTTGGTTACTTTGAACTCACCCATGACATATCTGATATTTGTAAAGCGAAACTATTCAACAAAGTTGGCAAGAAGACTCCCATCGCTGCAAGATTCTCTCCAGTAGTAGTGGAGCGAGGTGGTATCGACACATCGAGAGACGCCCGAGGATTCGCAGTCAAATTCTACACTGAAGACGGAAACTTCGATATAGTTGGCTTCAACACCCCTATGTACGTCTACAAAGACCCTCTCCTCTTCCCCACTTTCGTACGAGCACAGAAAAGGAACCCAGCAACGAATGTCCTTGATCCAAACATGCTTTGGGACTTTTTAACGCTACGATCAGAAAGTTTACACATGTTTTTACTTGTGTTCGGTGATCGCGGGGTCCCCGATGGCTATCGACACATGCCTGGATTCGGTATTCACACTTACCAAGTAGTCAACAAGCATGGAGAGAGTAACTTCATTAGATTCCACTTTAGGCCAGATGCAGGAATAAAAAATCTACGCTCCAAAGAAGCTATGAAGATTGCAGCCTTTGATCCTGATTACGCAACCAGGGATTTATACAGAGCTATAGGAAATGGAGATTTCCCAAGCTGGACGGCTAGTATTCAGGTCTTAAGTGAGGATGACGTTAAAAATGCTGGATTTGATGTCTTTGATGTAACAAAAGTGTTGCCTTTAGACAAGTATCCATTACGGCCGTTGGGTCGCTTCGTATTGAATAAGAATCCTGTTAACTATTTCGCTGAAATTGAGCAGTTGGCTTATAGTCCAGCGAATTTAGTGCCAGGTATCCTTGGAGGACCAGATAAAGTGTTTGAAGCTAGAAGATTAGCCTACAGAGATGCTCAGTATTATCGTTTGGGGGCAAACTTTATCAACATACCTGTAAACTGTCCTATTCAAAACAAGGCATTCGCATACAATCGTGATGGCCAGCCTCCTGTTAAAGATAATCAAAGGGATATTCCTAATTACTATCCTAACTCATTCAATGGCCCAGTTCCTTACAAAGAAAAAGATAAAGTTGAACTAATTGAGATATACCAAGATCAACCAGATAATTTTGAACAAGCTCGTGAACTTTACGAGAACGAAATGACACCAGAGGAAAGGAAAAGATTAGTGGAGAACATTTTGTTTAGTTTGGGACCAGCGACCAAATTTTTGCAAGATCGGGCTGTGAAAATGTTTGGGCGCATACATTCTGATCTCAGTGAGAGATTATGGCAGGGACTGCAGGCGAACAGAACTAGAACCCCTTACGGCTTTGATTGGGATGATTAAAGTAGGCATATTAGAATACATACCTACTTATATAGTATACTTATTCCTAATAGTGCCACTACACATAAGGCGCAGATATATATGATTTTAGTGACTTTTAAATCTGTTATTACGCCTTATATAATGCAAGTAAGTTATGCATAAATATATGTTAAACTAGAACGCATACACATCGATTCTTTAAGTGAATATTTAAGTATTGTATAGTTAGTTTCAAAATACTTTATGAAATAAATCCAGGAAGTAATGTATACCCAAAGAGTAAACAACGATATTACTTTGAAACTACTTAAGATATTATTATCATGTTTTTTTTTTGTATGGACAGACTATTTTACTATATAATTATAATTCTATGTGTGATTTTTTTATACTAAATAAATTCCTGAAACCGAACGGCGCGGCGCGGTGTAAGCGCGTAAATATAGCTGTTTGTGTTTAAATTACCTACCATCCTTTCCAGTTTATTACCTAGTATCTACACGGACATCAGTATCGCTATGCACAAGTCTGTTGCCTAATTTGATTACAAACTGGCTTAAGTAACAGATTTTTATTATAAGAATAACAACAAAACACACTGTTTGTATTTTTTTTATTACGTACTTATTTATTCAAATTGCACGCCTTTCGTGACACGACTATTTGAGAGCTCAAAAAATTATTGATAACTAGGCAGTAAAATCACCATACGTATACTGATTACCTCACATACCATACAATTTTGAGTCCGATTGTAAGTGACACATCCTTGTTTACTGAAAAATTTAATTGAAAAACTTATGCAAAAATTACAAGTATACTATTTAATTAAGAAATTAAAATAAAACAAGATGTTTTTTAAAATACTATGGGGAATACTATGGTTGGCTATGATGTTAGAAGGCACTGTTAAGATGCAAGGTGATCCGGCAGCAGATCAAATCCTTTTATTCAAGGAAAATACTTCGGTGAGTTGTATGTTATTTTTTTATTAATCTAATTAAGTGTTAAGGTTGAGTGTATTAATTAGTTACTTATATCTATTTTCTCCTCAAATAAATAGATTTTAATTTATGATAATTGAAATCTAGCTTACTTTACTTTAACGGTGAAGGAAAACATCGCGATGTCATGTGTCATGTCATGTCCTAGAACTAAAAATTCGAAGACATCCACCAACCCGCACTGGGTCCGCGTGGTGGATTACGGCTTACGGCCCACTCCCTCACACAGAAAGAGGAGGCCTGTGTCCCAGCAGTGGAAACATTATAGGCTGATTATGTACTTTACTTCAATAAGTTGTAATCTTGACTCTTGTTTACGAATATGTCGTTTTAATTCACGGATTAGGTATAGGTAATGGAATATTTTATGAGTAACAAAAGCAATTATAATATATAGGACGTGGTCTATTTCAGGGCCCTATCGGTATCATGACAACTGCAGCTGGTGCACCAATAGATTACCAGGAAGCAACAGTAACTTTAAACAAAAGGCTCATATTTAACGAGTACTTCATGGACAGCATTACGCACTTTGTTCGAGAGAGGATACCTGAAAGAGTGGTCCACGCGAAGGCAGGAGGAGCATTCGGGTATTTTGAAGTCACGCACGATATAACAGATTTATGCAAGGCGAAACTCTTTGACATAGTTGGGAAAAGGACTCCCATCGCAGCAAGGTTCTCTCCTGTGGTTATTGAAAAAGGTGGCACGGAGACCACGAGATCCTCAAGAGGTTTTGCCATCAAATTCTATACTGAAGATGGAAACTTTGACATAGTCGGTAACAACTTCCCCATGTTTGTCCACAAAGATCCTGTTCTTTTCCCCACATTCGTTCGAGTACTCAAAAGGAATCCGGCAACAAACTTGTTGGACGAAAACATGCTTTGGGACTTCCTAACGTTACATCCAGAAGCACTACACATGTTTTTGTTAGTGTTCGGTGATCGAGGGATCCCCGATGGCTACCGACACATGCCCGGGTTCAGTATCCACTCATACCAGGTGGTAAATAAATATGGAGACAAACACTTCATCAGATTCCACTTTTTGCCAGATGCTGGAATTAGAAATCTACGTTCCAAACAAGCCATGATGATAACAGGTATGGATCCGGATTATGCGACTAGGGATTTGTATAATGCAATTGGCAATGGTAATTTCCCGAGTTGGACGGCTAGTATTCAAGTCTTAAGTGAGAGGGATGTCAAAAATGCAGGATTCGATGTCTTTGACATAACTAAAGTGTTGCCTTTGGATAAGTATCCACTCAGACCATTAGGTCGTTTGGTTCTGCACAAAAACCCTAAAAATTACTTTGCTGAAATCGAGCAATTGGCTTACAGTCCAGGGAATCTAGTGCCAGGTATCCTTGGAGGACCAGATAAACTGTTTGAAGCTCGACGATTAGCTTATAGAGAGGCTCAATATCACCGACTAGGCGGAAACTTTTTCAACATACCGGTAAACTGTCCTTATAAAGGAAAGGCTTTCCCATACAATCGTGATGGTCAGGCGCCCGTCAATGACAATCAAAGAGACATTCCTAATTATTATCCGAATTCATTCAATGGACCGGTTCCTTACAATGAAGAGAAGGTTGAATTAATTGAGATATATGAAGATCTACCAAATAATTTCGCTCAAGCTCGTGAATTGTATGTGAATGAAATGACACCGGAGGAAAGAACCAGATTAGTGGAGAATATCGTGGAAAGTTTGAATAAAGCGGCGAAGTTTTTACGAGATCGGGCTGTGACAGTATTTCGGAATATTCATCCAGATCTTAGTCAAAGAATAAGAGAAGGCTTGCAGGCGAATAAAACTATGAATGGATGAGTAGAACATCTGGTTTTAAACAATTATACTTACAGTTTATTTTAAAACATAAATATTTCCTTGATCTTATTTGAAATTATGCCCTGTATTTCACATAGATTTCCTTAATAAAACAATAATGCGTGCGTTTTAATTATATTATTATATAACTTATACCTACACACTGCATATAAAAGTATTATCATAAGCAATAGGATTTTTGTATAGCCAGAATGGCAAGACATTGATAGGGTCTAAGGAAGATAACATTATTGTGGCAAAATATACTCTGGTACTATTATCATTTCGAAAACTTGACGTAAAATATTGACACCTTTGTCTACAGGGTTATTTTTAAGTCGTTTATAACCTCTTAAGGGGTCATTGTACTCATAATTATGAACTACTTTTACTATGGGACCAAAACTGAAATCGCGAAAAAAAAACCAGTAAAAGTTGTTCATAATGATGAGTACAATGACCCCTTAAGAGGTTATAAACGACTTAAAAATAACCCTGTATAACTAAGTAATCTTTTTACCGACTTCAAAAAAAGGAGGTTATCAATTCGATACGTAAGTATGTAATATTATTGGAACTGCAATATATTCACTTATGATACCTAATCTATTAGGGCATTTAGGGCTTCCAAACAAATATACAATATCTTTATAGGTGTATTGTATGTAGGTATTTTTGTCCTCGCATTTTTCCAAAACTATACATCGGATTGTGTTGATTTTTTTTTATATTTGCAGCAAAGCCATTTTTTATATTTGATACATTGACATTTGATAGTACCTACCTACTTTTCTTCACCGACCTCAAAAATTGTAAGCCCCTATTTGTTTCGTACTACTTTTGGTTTCGTTTAGTTGGTTAATTTTGTGTCTATATCACTCACACATACACATCTACACTCACTCAAACAAATCTACACTCACGCATACACAGTTATACTCACACAAACAACACATGCCCGGCAAAATACATACTCCCTTTTCCTTGATATTAATTAATTTAAAACCCCCTTTACTTTCTTCTCCCCGTTTCTTATCCCCACAATTAATTGTATTAGGGTAGTTAATTTTTTTACAAAAGTGCTCATTACTAATTTGTAAGTAACTAATAGATCCATAATGGACGGATGGATGACCCCTGTAACACAGGTTTTTCCTAGCACCCCCATGCTAGGAAAAACCTTGATCATTTATTTTGTACCAGACTATATCTATCCTTAAATTAAGTGTCATCCTGTATCAGTGTACTTTTATGTCAAATATTTTTTTTAATTAAAAATGTATTTATAATATATAGAACATTATTATATATGTATATGCGAAACCTGAGTATAGTTTGTTCAGAATAAGGAACTGAATCGATTACAATAATTTTTACACCATGTTATATTTTGTCCCAAAAATATTTATGTATTAGGAAAATGTTATCACCATTTAATTACTTACAATACAATCGCCGTACGGTTAGGTACCTACTGCCAAATTATTATCAATGAGCGCAAGACGACCCTGGAGGCGCGGGGGCGCCGCGCGCCGTGAGCAAGTTTTTGTACGGACAACCCGGTAACATCTTATAACTTTGTGATTTTTCATGATACAGTTTTGAAATTTTGTACATAGATTCTTTACATAAACATACTAGACACGTGTTTCGGGTTTTACATATACTAAAACTAATATTGTATATAAAAATATTATTTCATAATTTTGAGTTAAATTCTTTTTGAACTCAATTTTTTTTTTTTTTTATTACAAAAGTCTTATTAATACAGTTAGTAGGTCCAAGGTGTAAATCGAGTATAAATTGACTAATGAGACAATACATTTTTCTGTTTAATTGTAATCGGAATATAGGTAAGTCTAGCGTAAACTGGCCTGTAGTGTAGGCGCTGGTTGCAAAGGCAAAAACCCAAAACAGTGCAAAAAGTAATTATTATACAAGTATAATTTAATATTTATTAGTTCTACGTTCTGGTGCCAGGATATACTGGACGCAGTGGAGCTAACAAAAAGTGTTATTAATTTATTAGCATACCATTTTCTAGTCTTTAGGAAATAATAAATAATCTAGGGCATTCGCAAGGGCGTAATGCTTGGCTAGTGCCTATAAAACCGTAGAGTTTTAGATAGTTGGTGATTGTTCGTTGTTATAAGTGGGAATGAAGACAGAATGGTGTTTTCTTGTGTTCGAAGTAATAGTAATGGCGGAAGTAAACGACCCAGCGGGGAATCAAATTGTGTCGTTTAGGGATAGAAATCCGGTAAGTTTTTCTTTCGTACTTTTATACCTATTTCGTTCTGACTTTCTTCCTTCTGGCTCGTTACGACATATTTTATGTTGTACTTACTAATTTTTATATTCCGAGATAACCCTTTCGTTTCATGTAAATATGTTCCAAATTGAAATGCCTTTTTGTTTTAATTTAATTACCATATCGGTTCGTTGAGTAAGCATGAATATGAGGCTTACGAACAGATCAAACGACTATGAGTTATTTGCCGTACGTTTGGCAATTATAAGGATTGGTGTTCACGGTTTTAACATTAATTAGGTCAATAATCAAAGAAAATTCAGTCCTTTAGAGAATTTCATTTCAGTACTACCTTTTTCGTTTTCTATCCGTCTATCCTCGTTTACATTAACCTAGGACATCGAGTATTAACATTAGTACTCTATATTGTTTTCAGGGTCCAGTTGGAATTATGACAACTTCACTTGGCACACCAATCAACCATCAAGATGCAAGTAGCTCTTTAAATAAACGAATTATATTCCATGAATTTTTTATGGACTCTATAACACATTTAAATCGTGAAAGATTACCTCCAAGAGTAGTACATGCTAAGGGCGGTGGAGCTTTTGGGTACTTTGAAGTGACCAACGATATGAAAGATATTTGTAAAGCTAAAGTGTTTAGTGAAGTTGGAAAGAAGACTCCAATAGCAGTTAGATTCTCTCCTATAGTTCAAGAAGTAGGTGGTATAGATACTTCTAGAGATGCCAGAGGATTTGCTTTAAAATTCTACACTGAAGACGGTAACTTTGATATAGTTGGATTCAATACACCCATGTTTGTGATAAAGGATCCTCTATTTTTTCCTACTTTTGTTCATTCACGGAAAAAAAACCCACAAACTTGTTTGTTTGATTCAAACATGTTCTGGGACTTTTTGATGTTACGACCGGAAGGTATGCATATTCATATGCGTATATTTAGTGATTTCGGTATCCCTGATGGCTACAGGCATATGCCTGGATTTGGCATTCATACTTTTCAAGTCGTAAATGAAGAGGGTAAAACATATTTCATCAGATTTCATTTTACGCCTGATGCAGGTGTAAAGAATTTGGGATCATTGGAAGCTCAGAAATTAGCAGCTTTAGATCCAGATTATGCTAACAGAGACTTATTTAATGCCATTGGTACTGGAAACTTTCCCAGTTGGACAGTCAATGTCCAAGTTTTGACTGTTAGCGATGTCAATGATGCTGGGTTCGATATTTTTGATGTAACCAAAGTTCTGCCTGCAGATAAATACCCATTGAGACATGTCGGACGATTTGTTTTGGATAGGAATCCTGTGAACTATTTTGCTGATATAGAACAGTTAGCGTTCTGCCCGGGCAATCTAGTGCCTGGTATACTGGGAGCGCCAGACAAAATCTTCGAGGCACGTCGTCTATCGTACAGAGATGCTCAGTACTATCGTTTAGGAGCAAACTTTCAGAACATTGATGTGAATAAACCTATTGAGGAAACATTCACATACAATCGAGATGGTAGACCTCCAGTTGGACACAATCAAGAGAACGTACCGAATTATTATTCCAATTCTTACAATGGTCCTGTGCCAAATTTAGAAAAAAATGGAGTTGATTTGATTGAAATATTTGAGGAACCTGCTGATAATTTTGGACAAGCACGTGAACTGTATAATGATATGACGTCAGATGAAAGGTCAAGATTGATCGATAATGTTCTGTATAGTTTAGGCTCAGTAACAGACTCATTTTTAAAAGATCAAAGTGTCAAACTGCTGATAACAATACATCCGGACTTTGGCAGAAGAGTGTGGGAAGGTTTACTTGTAAATAACACTAAAAATGATTGGTATGATTGAGATATTATTGAGAAATAAAGACTGAAAAGTTAAGTAATTTTATTTGCTCAGTTATTGTTATAACTGCGCATAAAATATACGAGCAATAAGTCTGAACACAGCATCAAAGAGCAACTATAAACTCAGGCTATTATAATACTTGAAAGTATTAACGTCTGAAGTACGATTAGTATCTGATTGTACTGAGAAGTTTAGAAATTTATAGAAAATAGCCAAGCTATGCTAGAAACAATTCTAAATTACCAAAGGAATCCCAAAACCAATTTTGCCTTAAGTTTCAAACAATTGCACCTACCTCTCCAATTGCTCATTGTAACTTCTACATGTTTTGACGCATACACTCTACAACGACCCTCACTTGACCATTTCACACTTTTTAAATCTGTACACAGACGACAAAAATGGCCTACAAGTAATCCCAGTTCTCCAACAAGGTGTAACAGCCTGTCGCAGTATTGTTTACACTGTGGTTGTTTATGGAAACTAGCAATGAAATGTTGGTCGAAGTAACTTGAGTAAGCTGTAAAGTTTTCAATTCATGTCGTGGGAAAGTACTTGGGTTGGTTGTGTTTAAAAGTGGTTCGCGGTGACCCGACCAGGCTGGAATGTCGGCTAATTTAACAACAGTTGAACAATGTTAAACTTGATTAGAAAAGTCCTAGACGTACAAAAGTTTAGAGAACTTAAAACAAATCACGAAAATTGGCTCCTCTTTCTATTCGCTTCAAGGTAGGTACATCGTTAGCCTGAAAATGCCGTTTTATTTCTAAGAGAAATAAAAAATGCATTGCAACTTTTGTATTTAATTGACGTATTAAGTAAAAGTGGACTGCTAAATATGATGGTAAGATAAGTGGTCTTGAAGGCAGTTTGCTGCCTTAACGAAAGAAACAACACCTTGCAAAAGAACATCAATTGCTATATTTAAACTCACAGCTTCTGCCCGCGGCTTCATCCGCATGCAATTTCTTGTTTTAACATACAATATATCTCATAAGATATATTTTCATAACACTCGGCAATAGCTTCCCAATAGTGAAAGAATTTTACCCCCTACATACAAACTCACAAATTTTACCTCTTTACACCCCTCCCCCTCCTCGTCCTCCTTCCCTCTTACTTTCCTTCCTTTTTTATTTTCATTTATTTTTATTTTTTTTATTTATGTACACACATATATAAACATACAATAAGAAAGGAACAGAAAAATACGTACAAAGGTGATACTTATTTCTAAAGAAATCTCTTCCAGCATACCTGCGATAGGAAAGTCGATAAAGAGATGTAGACACCGTGTGTCAGAGTAGAAGAGAAAATAGAATACATAAAATCAAAAACAATTTCAACAGCCGCTAAATCTAATCTAAATCCACTACAAAGAATACAGAACAAAATTATTAAGGTACTATTTCACTACCACTATCTATATCCAACAAAAAAATTATACGGAAAAACTAAACTACTAAACCTCACACAACTTTACACATATTACACCTGCATTCTCATAAAAAAAATCACCACGAATGCTGTGCAATCAAACAAGAGTAAAAACAATTTCCAACTAATGTGTGCACGTGCACGGACTAATTACGGCAAAAAAACAGTAATTGGAGGGAGCACAGCTGTTCAATGATTTACCGGAAGACATAAAGAAGTGTAATAATATTAACATATTTGGGAGTAAACTCAAAAAACACGTATGTAGGTACCCTTTAACGTCACCATCGCCCCAGAGGCAAATATTGTAATTATTAATAAGAAATAACTTTGTATCTCATTATAAGTGAACTATTCATAAGTTTTTATGAGAAATAAATATCTTTAAACCTATTTACTTAATAAAATTAAACAAATAATATGAGAATATACTAATATAGGTACATACATACTTCTACATACACCCAAACATACATACTTCTAAAATAAATATCACCAGAATATTAATTATAATTCTATTAAAATAATAAATACATACGCAACTATGACGAAGTATTTTATTACTCTTACTTTCTTTTTTCTTTCTTTTCTGTTTGTCTTTCTTTCTTTTCTTTTTCTCTTTTATTAATGAGTAGCCCACACTAATATTTTATTACTAAGTAAAACCAGTGAATGCTAAGCGGCATCGCTTTGAAATATTATGCAGAACCACGTTTAAGTCAGTATTCATTAGAAGAAAGCTCTCAGTATATTTCCTGGAAGATCGAACATTAAACACCATTAGCGGGCTCTTTAACATCATAGATTATGAAGCAAATTAACCGAAACACTTGTTGATAATACGAGTTGGTACAGCATTACACTGTCATTGAAACCTCCTTGCATTGCTGCAGGGTTGGCAAAGCACATTTGAGATAAAGAAGACTCAATGTTAGTCAATGGTCCACGATCTTTTAGTTTACCATAAAAAAAAAAGTGCGAGCGTTTTTTAAATTGATATTGCTATAGAAGTTAAGTTATGGTCATTTTTTAGTGTAATTTTAATTTATGTTGACTTAATTTTAATTTGATTTTGATTTAATTAACTTATTTTTGATTTGATTTTGATTTAATTTTGTTTTGTTTGTAATTTTATTTTTGATTTAATTCTGATGTAATCTAATAATAATCTAAATTTGATTTTGATTTTGATTATAATTTTGATTTTGTTTTTATTGTAATTTAAGTTTGGTTTTGGAATTTGATTTTAATAAAGATTTTGATTATAATTTTAATTTTTATATCATTTGTTATTTTTATGTTTTAATTGTTTTACTAACAATTTTTTCTAAGTTTTAATACTAACACAATATGGATGTTTTATGAATTAAAATATTTGAATTGATTTTGAATTTGTTACAGTTGTCGCATATGATTTACATCTGAGGGGGTCATCACAGAAGTTACCCCTTCTACTTTCAATCTATATAGTACTTACTAATTCCATGAGTACACTAATTCCATGCTATTATAAAGTACTTACTTATTCCATGCTTAAGCTGTCACTTCCTGTTACAAACTTCCGTCCCCTTTCACGAAATCAATCTCACAGAGAGCGAGAGGTATAACAATACATCAAAAGTGGCACGAATGATAATTACATTAAAAAATACATAGGTTTTAGAAGTTAACGAGTAATAGACGACCAACTTACATTTGCAGTTGGAATGTATGGGAGAACATGTTTGTTCTTGGGATAAATTCATCCCAACTACGCAACCCTTCATTGTGCGTGGGCACTTGGCCGGTTTTTATTCTTGGGCGACACCACAATAATTATGCGCACCGGATGTCACCCGTGCTAGCTACGCCACTGCCTCTGCTGAAAACAAATGACTATCAACAATCCGTATGTGCGATGATTCTTCTTTGGCCGTTTTGGAAGGTTCATGTTTAACAGTGTCACGATCAGCGATTGTCTATTCCCGACTGGTCAAAGCACCCCAAGAAGAAAAACAGATACACAAAAAAAAAAGTGGTAAAAGTTTTGCAAATATTTTCGCCATCCCTGCCTACATTAGTGATACAAATTGTAAAATCTACAAGGTATTGTTGGTTTGCGCGAACGCAGACACCACAATGTGGCCACACAGTCGGGGGCCTATTCCTGTGTCAATCAGAGCGACTCGCGACGATATTCGATACCACGCATTCGATACCAACTTTCACGATTGTACATCGTCGCGGCTCTGGCCCGATGAACAGCAAACTTTTTAATTTGTGGAGAGCTGTTGATTTTTCCCACGATACCTATCTTTATTTCGATTTTATTTTTGCAATGTTACATATTGGTTGGTTTTTGTGGATCAGTTATATCATAGAAATACTGGTATTCTTGTAATTTTCGAAGATTTGGAGCGCTGCTTCTTTTGATCTTAGCAGGTTAACGTACCTGAGGTGTCAGCAGTTTTGCCATCTCAATGATAGTGGGCATGAATTTGATATGTTTATTTTATCGTAACAAAATCAGACGTATTTTTCCTTACAGATTGGGTTTCAGGACGATTACTCAAAGTCAAACGTCATGGTTCGTATTTTTCTTCAGATGTCTAAGTTGTGGATCCTGGCCAAATAGCTTATCTTGAGAAGTAAAGCAAAAGTAATTAGTTATTTACTAGACAAAAACATTTAGTCGGATATGGTAGGTACAAAGTTGGTTATTAGAGTTAAGTTCAAGACACATCCACCACTAAAAGCGAATATTTATATTGCACATGGGCATAAAACCTAACTTAAATACGTACTACTTTTACTCTATTTTACAATACAAAACACTTAGACTATAGACTCTATTAAACAATATAAAAACACAACAACAACAACGATTGTATTATAAAAACTAAATAAATCCAATTTGTATTACCTACCCTTGATTTAAAGAATTCATTTACTGTGTAAAAAATAATTTGGAGAAACCATGTTTTTAGACATTTTTGTAGAAATTAAATAGAACGTACGTTCTCTTTACAAAGTGGTGAAAACATACTCTATTAGTAAATAAAATGATTTAAACAAAACTATACCAAACTGGTACACACCAAATGTCTTAAACTGAACCGTTGATACTGTCGTGGGAACGGCCGCGGCCTGGTATATTTCTGGTACTTGTTCCAACAAGGATACACGGCAAATTGTTAATGTGACTCCATAAAACTGCCTGCCTCATTAAATATTACATCATGAGTTCTCGATTATTATTATATGTTGTTGATTTGACGAGCGATAAACCGCAGATCGTTTGTGTTTGGTTGTTTGTCTTTGCATACAAAGACATTTTCGTTTAATTAATACATGCTTGTTTATTAAAATCATTACATTTTGAATTATTATTTTATTTTGTAGTATCATTGTGCATTGCAAGTAATTGGATTTCATATCAAGCAGTGAAAGGAGTACCTATAATTGGATTTGGTTAGTGGTTGAGATAATTTATTTATAATTTCTAGCAAACTTCTAAAGTCGGTTGGCGTCAAAAATCTTCTTCCTTAATTATCTTCTCTTATAGTTACTCAAGTCTTCATCTGCCTAGACTTACCCTCTAAGGTTCTGGGTCGGCTTCCAGTCTAACCGAATGCAGCTGAATACCAGTATTTTACATGGACCGACTGCCTATCTGACCTCCACAACCCCGTAACTGGTTAATACGATACCCCTTGGTAAGACTGGTTGTCGGTCTTTCGGGCTTCTGACGACCCGTAACGACTGCCAAAGATTCACGAATGACAGCCGGGACCAACGGTTTAACGTGCTTCCGAAGCACGCAGGGGTCTTGATTTGTAAAAATGGTCACCCATCCACGGATATTTAACCTGATCAATCGACCCCTGGGGCTGTTACTACTTAGCCAGAAGCTCGTATGTCATGTAACTCATAGTTACTCAAGTAACTGTATACAAGTACCGGTTAGGATTAGTTGCTCCTAAGGAGCCTTATCATAGAATTAGGTAGTAAAACGTAGTTACGGTAATACATACAGTGCAGATCGCTACTTTGTCTGATCAAGAGAAAATATTTCATGAATAACAAGGTACAGTCGACCGCACCTCATCGGAAAAAAAAACCAGTATAAGCTGGCCTCGTATTCTATTCAAATTACGCATTACGCTAGGCCAGCTCAAGACCAAAGTGTTGACGTGTGGTCGACTGTTTGGGTACCGTCGTCGAAACCACCACGGAACTGAACTGAACTAGAGGTCAATGAGATCCACCGAACGAACCCAGAGGCAACTCCTAGCTCATTCAGATAGTAATCAATAATAAATGCGAGGAAGTGCACACGACAGAACTAATACGCTAAACCGCGAAACAGCTGACAAGGCGCTAAGTCCACCCGAGTGAAATAAATATCTAACGACACTTCGGTAATGTATCGCTACCAATTAGAAATTATTACATGAAGCTTTAGCTTTATAACCACTTAAATTATGGAGTAATAATCGCCTTTATTTTATCAACTGGATTTTGCTTGCTTCTGATCTTGGATAAAGACATTTCCTTGGAAAGAGAGGGTCCTACCTAAAGAACGAAGAATCTCTTTGATAAAATAATTCGCCATGAGATGAATTCAACATAGAGATTCCACACATAGATTCGGTGGTTGTGCATCCCAATCAAAAACTACCGTGCGTATTTCCGCAATTAAGTAAGTGGCTGTCATGCTTCAGTTTGAAGTATAAGGCTATGCTTATGAAATTTTAGCCACCTAACATGACTTTCTTCTGTCCGAGGTCACCAGAATTGTATCAATACAATTACATATAGGTAGATATCGTGACAAATGTGTAGGTGAATTTGACCTACGAGGTAATGCAGCTATATATCGTTGGGGTTAACATTTAAGAGCATATACTACCTCAAATGGCTTAGCATGATCCTCCAAAGTCGAAAATACTGCAGCAATTATTTAGAAATAAATATAATATGGTAAAGTTGAGGATTAATATTAAGAAGTAGGTACTATGTTTGACGAAAACACGATTCCATAAAAATTTCTTGTTAGAAAAATAATCCAAAGCTACCTCCAAACCGAACAATAAACCGCTGGTATTAAAAAAAATACTTCAAATTAGATAATGAAACTTTGCATATTAACTGAACTAACTATAAAGCAGTCGGCTAATTGCGTAACGCGTACACTATCAGTAGGAATCGGTTTCAATTTGACAGTTCAACAAAAATCATTGCGGTATTTACGTTGTTGAGCAGACAATTTTTTCTAAGTTATGAAGCAATGGATTAGCAATATACTTCAAAATCATTCCGATTCCGATTCAAAATGTGTTACGCAATTAGGGTGCAGGTCTTATGTTACTTTTTTTTAATTACCATTATTTTTACCGTAAAAAGAAATAAACTAAAATATCGGTGCCTTCGAGTCTACTCCCTGCCACCCTGTCTCGCTTGCTCGCGTGACCGCGGGAATAGTGCGCGAGCGAGATAATGTGTGAGGAGGCGCTGAGGTAGTATAGACCCTCAACATCAGATGGGTCATCTGCAAGTTCCATCAGATACTAAAATAAACAAAAGAACTTCGTCGATTCGAATTTAAAACAGTCATGCACCTGAAAGCAGCGAGAACTCATTCAATATTCATTGATTTATGACATAATTGATTTCAAAACGGATCGATTCAATTGCCTGTCAGTAATTTAAGATCTAATCAGAAGTATGCAAATAAGCAGTGTACCTGTAACGGCTTGTATCCGTTTGTAATAGTCGTAATGATATTACATGGGTACCGACGTACGTAATAATGTGGGTTATGTTTTGGATAACCTAGTTGTTGGCGCTTTAATTAATCAATCAACGTATACTCAGGCCAACGATACGAGATAAATATATAAAATTGTAACTTATACAAATATCAGCTTTAAACTCAAGTGATCTAAGTTCATTATTGAATGAAAACAATTATCGCTAAACGTCATAAGATAATTTTAGTTGCAATGGAAACTGAACCATACGCAATTAAGTTAAAGTTTTTAATCCCAAAGCATGAAATTGTATGTCCTCTCGTTGGCTTTAGTATAGCTTGATGCTTGTTTGTTCTCTGAGAGAACATAAACGTTGACCCAACCAATATGGATAGACAGTAATTAGTAAGGCAGTAGGTATAAAGTTACAGTTTTCTATGACAGCGGTGGCCGCTCTATAATGGCCGCAGTGACGGTCGTCATAAAAATGAAGGCACCGGGGTTCGCCGCTACGGTGTCAAAAACGCTCTCTACACTCACACCAACTTACTTTCATAAATAACATTTCAGTGACGTCGTTCGACAGTAAATTGCGGACGCTATGTAGCGGACACCGTTTTTTTAGGAAACCCTAGCTTAAGAAGTACCTAGTAGTAGAGGTCTGAAAGATTTCGACCGGTAAGATCTGATTTATTCATAATGAAAGAATTTTAAAAATCCGAAGCTTCGTCCTGGGGCTGACGCCGACAATGAGCCGAAGTATACAGGCACGTGGCTATATTTTGAGACAATGTCATTCTTAACAGTAATTTTGAATCCCCGAAAAACAGAAGGAAGTATTGTACCAGAATGTTAATCAACAGAAAGCAATTAAGGTGGATGGGTGAAATCCTAATTTTCTTACGGTTTTTGCAATTTGCAGGTTAGTTGTATCTTGATCAAAATATGATTCCCGACCATAACAAATATGTATTTACATTATTATTATTATCGTTAGAATCATTAATACATCTCTCTAAGTTGGGTTTCTTCCATAATAACTCTTCCATAAGAGATTTGTTCATACGGAACCATATGGAACAAATATAACTAAGGATCCAACTTAAATGGATTTGTCAGAGTCTACAGATGCTGCTAGTCTGGAAGACGTTAATTATATGTTCATGAAGCAACACTGCTGCTTATGCCTATAGTGGTTCCATATCTCAATAGAAGCAGGCAAAATATTAGTCATATGAGACTTTTAACTGTGTCTTTCAGATCGATAACTCTTCGGCAGCCCCCTTGGTGTTGCAGGTGTCCCTCCTGGATAGTTGACGAAAACGTTTCATCACGGGAAACGTAAGTCTGTTTGCTATGCAATAGTGCAAACATACATAAAATTTGAACTGCTGCCAGAATTAATGATGGAAATCCGTGGCATGAGGGCTCTCAATGTGCTAAGAACGGTCACCGATCCAAAGTGTCTACGATATTATCGACTGTGATTAAAATAATAAGTACCATTTAAGAATGAACCCACGCATATGTATTTGTAACCACTGTGTTTGTAGCTTTTATAATAACAGCATTTGTGCTTTATCGAGTGTTATAATCAGTGTTATCAAAGTTTCTAATAAATGTTTATTGTCCAAGGGCTAAATGTTGGAATGCTACACACGCTTACATAATTTTCTTAATATTACACAACATATGGATTCCATTACATAAATTCAAATCGACCATTTATATTATCAGCAATCACCTTTACGCTAATGTAATAAAAGCCATTTAAAACAAACATATTGCAGGTTATGTTTCAACAAAGTTATATCTGCAGTCGGCAATGGCGCTAGTAGCTGCCCCATCATCTTGAATGACCGAAGTAAGTCTTAGTTCAGAAGTTAGCCAATAGCAAAATTAAGTTTGTAAATAGTAAGGAAGTCGATTGCTTGCAGATAGTTTAGCATTATCAAAAAATAGATCTGTAATTATTCATTGTCTAGCTAGTGCCTCGGTCGATTTTATTACGAATGTAATTACTGTAATTTAGGTAATTAGATTAAGATATCGATTTGTGATTGGTAAATACTGTGATTATTGATTTATTGACTCATTTGTCTGTATGTTCGGTATTTTGGAGAGTTTAATTACATCTGCTACGCTATCTTTTTAGCCTAAAGCAGTTAAAAGTAAAAGGAATGCCAATTTTGTCCAAATTACTGCTACAGATTGCTTGATAGCTTCTTAAAGAACATCTGATATGGTCCTTACCATCAGTCTTAACTCAACGATGTGCGAAGAAGCTGCCTTTCGAATGATGGTTTCTAAAGAGAGACGATATTCCTTTACAGCCATCAGCTGCAGTTTAATCCACTTAGGTAGCTGACCCGAAACTCATCCATCATACGAATATGGTTTGAAGAAATGAACATTGGGCGCAGAAAGATAGGTAATTTATAGTACCCACATAATTGTCTTTTTCCGTCTAACACCAACAACAATTATCGTTAAGTCCTCATTTCTCTACACATAAATAGCTGCTGAACAATGGAATGCGATATGCTTGCGAGGTTATATTCTATCGTCTACGAGCAACGACCCGTAACGTTTACCCCGATTAACATTAGTAAAACATTCTAGTTGACAGTACCCATTGATAAAATTTTTTGTATGTCTTCTTTTGAAGATATGCGTCTATTTATTGGTATCTTGGTAAAACTTTAAATACAATAATGAAACATACCTTATGCAAATTTAAAACAATTTCGTATTTCTATCAATTTCGTATTGACATATTCATTGGGGAAAGGTAGGATAAGTTGTTTAGATGATAATAAAACAGAAATTAGTAGAAAGCAGAACAATGAAACACACTCCACTTACCTAATAATTAAAATACCTTGGTAGATACTAATTCAATAAACTTTGATAAATCAGCACACATATAGCTACAGCATCTAAATTTGAAATCCACAGACAGCCTAATCAAAGCAGAAACATTTCCGAGAAACCACCATTGTGTCCCCGGTTCCCATGTCCGATGCTTTCCACACATTACGTCACTATCTAGTAAATATACTCCCAGATCGTTGTATCACCTGCTAGATCGCAATTAGTGAGGCAATTATCATACTTCCGCTCAAATTGTTGGCCATAACAGATGGCTATTGACAGTTTGAAGTAGTGCTGATTATAATTGAGGATATTGGTAACGACTGAAGAGTTATAAAATGGAGCCTAGTGGAGTGGTGGAATTATGTGCGGTTAATGGTGTGACTGAATTTTGGATTTAGCAAATATGAATTAGCTGAGCCAGGAGTCGGTCGCCCTCATGTCTTTGGAATCATTGTTATAAAATTAATTTCAAAGGAACCAGACTGGGATGATCTTAGTAACAATGAGGAAAAAATTGGTTGACCTCTGAATGAATAAAAAAATAGCAAATAAGAATGTTACGACCCTGACAATTGACGCTCGAACGTAGTTGGTACCTAGCTCTAATTCTCAAACTCCATGGCAAGACGCCATGGCTGAATTATTGTTATTTGCACCTACATTATATTATTATCTTAAAGAAATGTAACTTTATATTTAATTAAAGCATGAATCAAGTTAAGAATGTAAATAATTGTAGTATATCGTATTAACACCACCAACACTTTCTTACAGTTCCATTTCAATACGCATAACTTTCATGAACAGTTACATTAATATCCAGGGTTAAAGATAATCCAATCTTCTAGTGTTACACATATTGGATGCAGCTTTCTAGTGAAAACAGATCGTTTGTGGTATGTTGTGCAACGCACCGGAAGACACTACTACGGTTAGCAGAAATATCTAAGTATAGTCGGTGCTAAAAGATGTGTGATATTATGTAAACAGTGTGAACTTATCTGAATTGGACGCAACGACGTCCACTGCATTTGTTTTGTAATCATTTTGAGAGATATCAGGTGAAAATACCGTGATTTATCCAGCTATCGCTATCCACTATAAGTATCTTAATATGCTTTTATGCTTCATAAGTTTTTCGGTAGCTTATGTCGGTTCCATATGTTTTATACTTTTCCATCATCGTTATGTATTATCCATCGTCCTCCATATCGTCATATAACGATGGTGTCACTTGGTCCAGGTCCAGGCCCTAGTCTGATTGCGATTTTATTTTTTCACTTTGCTTTTAGTCTTCGGTTGATCTTGTTTTCAAATGTGCGGTCTTATCCAATTTTGTATAAGGTCGTTCATCCTTGTGGTCAATCAGCTGCTTTAGATTCACGGTGTTTGGTCAAGGATCTGTCTGCTCCAAAATTAACTCCATCAACATGTTTGGCTAATAACCAGGTGCTCGTTTTATTGCTTCTGCAACATTTTCTATATAGTTCCTTTGTATAACTTTGGAAACGGTACTAGAGTAATTCATACTTATATTTTTTATAATGTTAACTAAGAAATGTTGCCTGTTATGTTTATGACAACTGGTTCAAGGTTTGTTTTTGTTTGATATCGTTGGGAACTAGTTTTTACTGTATTGTTTCTATTGATATGTGTTAATGAACTTCGAGATAGGTTATTGTACTACCTTTTATTACTAGAGTTACCTTCGTTAAGTTTCGAATGGTTTCCTCTGAGGTCTATAATGTGAGGAGCTCTACAATGCTATATTGCAGATTCTGAATTACGTCCGAATGAAAAGTCTACTTCTTCATTCTTTTCACTTCCAAACTTGTAATTTTTAGCTTCCGCCGTGTCAATATCATGTGTGGTCGTATAACTTGCAAAACATACCAACTTTCCTTTGTCAATCGATTAAGAAGCTTACAGCTAAGTAGAAATAAATGCTATCTCACATGAAAAGGTACAAGACCATCATACATTATTAGGTATATAAATGTTTTGTGTTATCGACAACCCCTTATTTTTTTGTTTTCTCATCATTATCATCCACAGCCCGACTTTACTCACTGCTGGGCATAGCCTTCGTTTTTTTATTGTCCCTGATAGCCACTCAGTCACTTGTTTTGTTTCACCGTCGCGTCGTCGTGTCGGTTAAAACAAGAACAGTTACTGACGCTACATTCCCAAGGCGTCCATGGCCATTGTTACATTTTGACGACGAAGTCGATTTACGACGTAGCTTCCCGCCCTCTTACCTAAGCGACGAAGTGAGATACTGCCGTCATTGTTACACATAACAGCCTTATATACTGTGTAATTAAAACTTAGCAATACTAAGCCCTGCCATTCATAGCAAGACGCGAAGGATTTGTACAGTTGCAGTGCCTGTTGTGTTAAATTTGGTGTTTAAGTAGAAAATTGCTAGGTGTTTCGTGTGTCCTATAGTTACAATTATTTGTAAAATAAATAAATAATTGGGAGATAAACGGTTAAAAAAAAAAAAATAACATGAAGGTAAGTGCTTCGTGTTGTTTTGGATAGGTACATATAATTCATAGCAACAGGACAAACCATTACATTGTAAAAGCTTGCTTCATAAATATATCGTCAGAAAAAACCGGCCAAGTGCGAGTCGGACTCGCGCACGAAGGGTTCCGTACCATTACATATAAAAGAGGCAAAAAAATCATGTTTGTTGTATGGGTATATATTTTATTCTGTTTTTTAGTATTTGTTGTTATAGCGGCAACATAAATACATCATCTGTAAAAATTTCAACTGTCATAACTATCACGGTTCATGAAATATAGCCTAGTGACAGATGGACAGATGGACGGACAGCAGAGTTTTAGTAATAGGGTCCCTTTGGGTACGGAACCCTAATAATGCACTAATCGCAGAATCGCCAAATAATCAACCAGTCAGCGATTATCCGCACGTGAACAGCGATCTTTCGTTCACGTATCTCCTTAATGGGCGTTTTCATAGGCGGAGTTTGTAACGACAAGAATAAATCTTATTGTGAATAGACAAAGAAAGTGCATGAAATGTACTTAAAGGTACTAGAATCTATGCGTACTTATATTTCGTTGTACATTTTATTATCTTAGGCCCATCGTCCACGACTCTACACAAAAGTACTCGTATCGTGTTACAAACTAACTCAAATCACCAATGAGTAGCAATAGCAAGTATTTCAATGGCGGGAGGTTCGAACACGACGCGAGTAAAGCCCCATTTATACGGTGCAAGTTTCTGGAACGTTCAATAGCAATTATCGCATGCAATGAAGCACGTTCAATGATTGCATTCAAGAATTGCACGCAAGTGTTTGTTACACGCATGCGATTTTCATAAAATGGCATAAAATAATTGTATGCAAGTTTTGCCATTCACTAATTGCATGCGATTTCTGTTTAGACCAAGGCAATTATTGCATGCAAGTTTTGCCTCGTCTAAACACAGAGTTGCACATCCTTGTACAATTGATTCAAATTTCTATGAAAACTTTATGGCCAGTGTCGCGCTGCCTGTCGCACCCGCGATATCGCGCCAGTTTGCACAAGCCGTTACCCGTATTTGCGCTGCCAATTATTTTATTCAATTTTATTGAACGTCTTCTCAAGATTTTTTTGCCAGAGTTAAATGCGATTTTATTGTATACCTACTATTGCTGTGACATTCTGGCTACTCATTAGTGAATTAAGGTTGTAACTGGTTACTTTTAAAAAGAAAGAAAGAAAATACATATATTTTTGGTACTTAAACATAACACAAACAGAAAAAAAAACACAAACAGGAAAGAACAAATTGGGGAAAAATATGCGTCACATTCGCGCAAAACCACGACAGCTCAGCATAATGCTGCGACCCTATGCGAGACAAAACACCAGCGCTGGTTGCTGGCTTTTGAGCAGTGTCGTGGACGACAGACTTTAGTCACAAATGAAAGTTCCTTAACACTATTGTCGATCTGTCAATTGTCATTTAATAAGTAAGTGCGAACAAGTTAACGATTTAATAAATAAATATCTTTATGTTTTGTTTGTTATGCAAAATGGGGAATATTTATTTATTACCTTGCTTTTACTAACTTCCTAGGATCATTGCGTTAGATTTGATTTCTATTGAGCTGTAAAAGGGTCTTATTAGTGTAAATATGGCTGGTGTTATAGTTGATATAAACTTTAGAGACTGTTAAATATCCTTTATGGTTCTTCATGTTATGGCCTGTTGATGCCTATTGAAAAGATAATCAAAACATAATCTTATCGTATCAAAGTTCTTCGGATACATACTTGTACTTTGGTACCCTAGGGTAAAAGTAATCCTAGCTGGATAACTTTTACTCTAGGAACTCTAGGCTCATACAGAAAAAGGAGAACAGATAATTTAATGTGACTGACCCCTCGCGCCCTTAGTCGCCGCAGGAGACGTCGGGAGTCGCAAGCCGATTTCCGGCCACCGTAGGCGCGGGCCTGCGGACGGTGAGCGATGGGTATTGGGTAGCTCGCCGTCCGATAAGGACCAGGCCCGGTCGACGGCGCGTTGTGTTCCACGCACGCCTCAAAGAGATGTCAGCACCAACTGACGGGGTCCGTTAGGACCAATGCCTGCCAGGGTTGCGAGTTTGTCCGAAAGGGATATCGCAGCCCTGGCACACAGGTAACGGAAGGAACACGGGTGGGTTTTAGTCAGTAAAAGTCTGATACCCCCTCCCGCTCCGCCCAGAGCGGGAGAAGTTATTTGATAATTTCCCACCCAAAAAAAATAATAAAAAGACACCTACCTACACAATTATCATTTACTTTGAACGGAGACAAAGTTATTTTTTTTGCAATTATTTTGAATTTCCACCGGGTCCGTGGCTTAGGCCCCCAGTGGTCGAGGCACCTGTGGTCGACGCTCTCGATTCGAAAAATTTAATTTAAAGCAATTTTTGATCAAATGTACTGTCAGACACAAAAATGTTTTACAAAAATAATAAATATACCTATATTGAGTATCCAAAGTAGCTATTAAGTATGTAAATAGTCAATCTGCCGCCTTTTCCCAACTATTTAGGGTCAGCTTCCATTTTAACCGGATGCCGCTGAATACCAGTATTTTACACGGAGCGACTGCCTATCTGACCTAATCAACCTGTAAGTGGCTAATAAGGTAAGATTGTAAGACTGGTAAGACTGGTTTTAAGATTTTCGGGCTTCTGACGACCCCTAACGACTGTAAAAGATCCAAGAAAGACAGCCGGAACTAACGACTTATCGTACCTTCCGAGGCACCATAAATGTTAAATAATATTAGTAATATGCAGTATTTGTTTTTTTTTAAAGATGGGTTCGGTGAAGCTTACCTCTCATCCCTTATCTTTTTATGATGATGACATATTCTGGTCCCATAATTGGAGAACGTTCTCAGTGGTTTTAGTCATTATAAAATGCATTCAGACGAGTTATTTTGAAGCATTTAAGTTTTTCATTATTGCTGTAAAAATACGTAAAAAAGTACATAAAAAAAAAAAATCGCAGCGATCTCATGCAGTTGGAGGCTGTTGAATGGTTTATTGTTAAGTTTAAGAAGATGCCTTTTGTATATATTTTTGTAATCACCTTTTTAAACTCTTCATTTTGATACCTCACTCGATACTTAGGCTTCGGAGATTTTCGCCGAAAATCCGCCATTTTTTTTAAATTTTAATATACCTAGTGACACTCGCGCAATAAAGAGGAATCTAACGATATATCATTCATCAAAATCGGTTCAGTCGTTTACTAGTTACGAGACACGACCCTGTGTCACATACATACATACGGGTCAAACACATAACCTTCCTTTTTGGCTTAGCCGCAGTCGGCTAAAAATATTTAAATTCAGTGAAACTTAAGAAAACGGCAAAGTTCTAACACGTGTATCATTAAATCCCAAGAAACACACCTAAATACCAAATTATCAACGTCAAATCGACCCAAGCGTCCCTATAACACCATATCAACACGAGGTCAGCAATTATTGCAGCTAATTTGTTCTACCAGTAAGGAAATGTTCTGGAATAGGTTCGTGAGGATCAAACTGCAGGTGCTCGGTGCTAAGGTGAGGTGAAAGGGCCAGTTGTTGAACCTGAAGGCTTATTCTGAAGCGCATTAGTGTAAGTATGGTATTTCTAATATCAATGTTGGTTATATTTCGGAGGGTAACTTATGAGTTGTTCTACCTTTTATCGTCCATGATGTGATATATAGCCATCTCGAAATGTAGTTATCGGATACTATTGAAAACATATACAACATTATTTTTAGTATTTGCGAAACCTGAATATAGTTTGTTCAGAATAAGGAACTGAATCGATTTCAATAATTTTTACACCATGTTATATTTTGTCCCAAAATATTTAAGTGTGATGGAAAATTTTATCACCATTTAATTACTTACAATACAATCGCCGTACGGTTAGGTACCTACTGCCAAATTATTATCAATGAGCGCAAGACGACCCTGGAGGCGCGGGGGCGCCGGTTAGCATGTTTTTGTACGGACAACCCGGTAAAATAACAACCTTATAACTTTGTGATTGTTCATGATACAGTTTTGAAATTTTGTACATAGATTCTTTACATAAAAATACTAGACACGTGTTTCGGGTTTCGCATATACTAAAAATAATATTGTATATCCTGTATTCTTCATTTCATTTCATTGTATCACGATTTTGTACTACTGAAAGCCTCTACAATTTTTGATGGTGTTTTAAATCCTCTTCTTTAATAGGAGAGATAAAACTTTCTACTGTCATTGTGTTTCTATTTAAATTTACCTACCATATGTTTTGCTTTCTTCGAGTTCTTGCAGCAGGATTAGCATGACGCCATCTATGTCTACTCTACTTTAGAATTGAAATCGCTTGTCTACCAAAAATGTTCTACTGTCTACATAGAAACGTCATTTTTGTCTACTCGTCCGTCGATAAAACGCTTCTCTACGGTTCTCGTGCTAAGCCTGCTGGTCTTTTAGCATTTTTTTTCTGCCAGCAGAGTAATAGTCTAATCATCTCTCTTGTCCTATTGAATGCCGTAGTAGGTACGAGTATCTGTTTTTACATTTGAGCTCAGTTTGGAGAAGAATCATCTACCAATCATCCCTCTTTGATGATTCTTCCACTCAATAGCTTAATTCTTTTTTTAATTTTCATCCTTTATTCATAATATAAATATATTTTCGCCGTACAATTTCACATTCACCAGAATAGTGGCACGTTGAATAAAAACAGTTCGTGCGTGCTTTAATGCTTTTGTCGCTTGTAAGTGATTACACGCCGAGTGGGGAAGTACTGCACTGGTGTGGACTGTACTCCATGTGTACATAATAAATAATAATAATAATATGTAACACGGTATATACAGCGAGCCGCTTTAATGGCGACGTTAATTTAATACACCTATTAGATACAGTTTCGTGTTTTCTTTATGCGAAGATATTTTAATTTCATTAAACTTTATTATTTATTATCAATTTTCTAAAATAGCATTTTATTTTTTAGGTCGTTTGCTCGGGTCACGGATCATAACATCGCATCAATGAAATTAAAACGAATAAGTACGAATTATTATCATCGGCCTAGCCTTTTCCCAACTATGTTGGGGTCGGCTTCCAGTCTAACCGGATACAGCTCAATACCAGTATTTTACATGGAGCGACTGCCTATCTGACCTCCACAACCCAGTTACTGGGTAACACGATTTCCCTTGGTAAGACTGGTTGTCAGACTTTTGGGCTTCTGACGACTTGTAACAACTGTCAAAGATCTACAAATGACAGCCGCGATCAACGGCTTAACGTGCTTTCCGAGGCACAGAGGAATCTTGGTATGAACAGATGGTCACCCATCCACGGACCAACCGCGGCAAGCGTAGCTTAACCTGATCGATCGACCCGTGCGGCACTTATTTATATCTTATTTTTTATTTTTACTGGCCACTAGTGTGTTAAATTAATGTCACCATTGTAATGGCACGGTGTATATGTTACGGCTAATACCCGAAGTGCGGCTACACCTAGTTTTAGCCGGTTAGAATTATAGGTCCAGACAATCCCTGTTGGATAAAACCAATTTACCAACAATAGAGGGGATCTGGATCTTGTTAATGGTTACTGTTCTAACCTAACCTAACCCAAATGATTTTACCCGAAAACAATCGGCTCGTACTAGGTTTAACCAAGAGTAAGTGGCTACACCTAGTTCTAACCGGCTAAAACTAGGTGTAGCCGCACTTCGGGTATTAGCCGTAACATATACATAAATTTGTAGAAGCTTGTAACCGATTACATGGCTAGTGGCAATGTGGTGGTGTGGAATGTGTATTAGTTTTACTTCTACGAGTAGTAACCAATTGGCAATAAATATGTCTACAATAATGGAAAAAGGATCGTTTTCTTACAGAACTTATTTTATTACGTTAGCAGGACCGTGTGAATGCTATAATACGTCCAATGAATCAATGGCTGATCTGTACATAGGCTCTCCGAAATATCGTGCATGTACAGTCGCCAGCACATCAAGTTACCACAAACTGTCAAATTTTCCCATTTGATTTTAGAAATTCGACAGTTTAGTATAACCTGATGTGCTGGCGACTGTACACACGGCTACATAATCAATATATACATTTATAGTATAAGCTGATCTCGCATCGTATAGGATTTCCATACAATGAGAGGAATATACCTACTGGAAATGTATAGCTTGATATGTAGCCGTGTGTACAATCAATCAATCAAAAGTCATTTATTCAAACTAGGCTGAGAATCAGTACTTTTCAAACGTCAAAAATTAAATAAGACAGTCCCCCAAAAACGCCCACACTTCACCACTTCCTAGTGCTTTAGCTGGGAAGAAGAAGTGGCGCAACAAACTCCTCAGCAGCACAGCTGGCTGCTCAGTTAGAAAACTTGATTCTGTATAAAATAATGTAAAATAATTTGCATTACGCAACACAAAACATTAAATTAAATTATTGGTCATAAATGTTAGCTAGCACACGCCACTAATACCAAAAAATAACTCATTTTGAAAATTTAATTGCGCAGCCTTCTGCGCAAAGTTCTGACCGGCCGGGCGGCCATGAGTCATCGGCCGTATTGTACCGCCGACCGCTGCTAGTTACCGTCCACGTTTGCTATTTGTACCCGACTACGGCAAAGCTGGTGGCCGATGGGGCCGGAAGGTTCTGGAGTGGTATCCACTGGATGCGGGTGGCACAGAACCGGTCGAAGTGGCGGTGCTTGGGGAGGGCCTATGTCGAGCAGTGGACGTCTTTCGGCTGAAATGATGACGACAAAGCCAAAAGGATGGGTTACAACGGAAAAACATAAAATAAAAATTTGGTTAAAAAAAACTGTAACCCGACTGCGGAAAAATAAAACTAAATTAAAAAAGTACGAAATAAGAAAATATTTCAGCCAGAAATCAAGACATAGGTACAATAAAAACTGGCCAAGTGCGAGTCGGAGTCGCGCACGAAGGGTTCCGTACCATTATCTATAAAAACGGCAAAAAAATCACGTTTGTTGTCTGGGAGCCCCAAGTAAAATAATCATGACTCGACTTATTACTGTCTCACAATAAAAGAAAATTGTATTTTTGAAAATGGAACTAAAGGCGGCTATCTCTTCGGTAGAATGCGTGCATTGCGTTGCGGCCTCGCCGTAGGTGAGTATAAAAATTCCTTGGTTGCGGCTAAAGAAGAAATTATTATCGGAGCCCCCCTTAGAATAGAATAGAATAGAATACTCTTTATTATGTACACCATAAAAGTTACAGATATAAATGTTGAAATTTTACACAGGGTGACACAATGGGCGGTCTTATCGCTAAAAGCGATCTTAAAACAAGAAAACCCCCCCCTTAAATATTTGTTTTATTTTAATTTAATTATTTATTTTTAAAGTGAATATATAACTACATATTCTGTGAGTATTTCAAGCGTCAACCTGTGGCCGTTATAAATATCGGGGTAAAAACGAGCAAAAAAATCACGTTTGTTGTATGGGGGCTCCCATACAAAAAACGTGATTTTTTTGCTCGTTTAAATATTTATTTTATTCTGCTCCCTTAAATATTTATTTTATTCTGTTTTTTAGTATTTGTTGTTATAGCGGCAACAGAAATACATCATCTGTGAAAATTTCAACTGTCTAACTATCACGGTTCATGAGATACAGCCTGGTGACAGACGGACAGACAGACAGACAGACGGCGGAGCCTTAGTAATAGGGTTCCCGTTTTACCCTTTGGGTATGGAACCCTAAAAATGGTCAAGATAAAGCCGTAGTCGTATAGGTATACCATGTCGGTGCTAGAGACACCTACACAATTATAATGGTATGCGACGACGGCTTTACCTTGACCATTTTTATTTATTTAAACTTCTCACACACAATTAGGTACAAAGGCGGACTTAATGCCTTAGGCATTCTCTACCAGTCAACCAAGGGTGGTGAAGAGATGGGATGGCGGGTGCTCTGATTGAGAGAAAATAATAATATTAAAAAATATTAAATTATAACATAATTAATTATAAATAAAACGGGTGCAAATTTTTGTACCTGATGTGTAGATTTCTGTCTGAAATATTTTCTTGTGCTTTTTAGATGACTTTTATTTTTCCGTGGTTGGGTTACAGTTTTTTAAACTTAATTTTTACCAGCTCATTTTGAAGAGTCGCCTCTGTTGTGAGAGCTACAATATTTAATAGTTACTTAGTTGTAAAGAGCCTCTAGGATTAACAAAAATAAAAACATCTGACGCTTACTGGGTAATCAGTCAAGCTACCATCTTTTCTGACCGTAGGTATTTTCTTTTCTCATGACTTCCAGAGGTGTGACTTATCTGAGATACAAGTATCTGAGATACAGATACAAGATAAAAAAAAACGTATTTTTATCTTATATCATCATCATCTACCTAGCCTTTTCCCAACTATGTTGGGGTTGGCTTCCAGTCTAACCGGATGCAGCTGAATACCAATATTTTACATGGAGCGACTGCCTCTCTGACCTCCACAACCCAGTTACTGGGTAACACGGTATTTTTATCTTATATCTGAGATACTTTTTCAAAATTAATTTTGTGTCTTGTATTTAAATACCTTTCGTTCGGTATCTTAGTATTTTGTAGATACTATGGTTGCTAAAATACTTTTACTACCTATTAGTTATGTACCTAACTAATTCTATTGTGACATCTTAGGTGACATTGAATATTTAGTCTGGGGCCAAATTGATAGATGGCATGGCAATTCTTTCTTTATACAAAATGTCGTCGGCTATGGCCCTTTTTTCTTTTTTTTTTGGGTGGGAAATTATCAAATAACTTCTCCCGCTATGGGCGGAGCGGGAGGGCGTGTCAGACTTTTACTGACTAAAACCCACCCGTGTTCCTTCCGTTGCCTGTACGCTAGGGGCCACGATGTACGCCAGGGGCCACGATGTACGCCAGGGGCCACGATGGCCCTTGACTCATGTCATTTTTAATTATTCCGCATAATAGTCTGTTTTTGAGGGAGACATCCCTCCACACCATCTAAAAAAAAACAACACAATATTTTGACGGCACAACGTATATGTTAGTTATTGAAGGGAACACAGTAATATTAGTTTAACACTTGCTGACATTGGTACAATTACCGCACGGCTAAGGGCTAAAGGCGGGATCGATGCCATTAAAAAAAAAATATTCTGTGTTCCCCATTAAAAAAAAAAATATTTTTCAAATACAACACCTGTTTGCCAAGTTTTGCCCCTGTAGAGCGACTCTTCTCATTTGGGGGCATGATCATGAGGTCTCATCGAAGAAAAATGAGTGATCAACTGTTTGAAGAACTGGTACTGGTGCTGGTGGGTTGGTGGCTGGTGGTTGGGCTGGTCTCAATTAAAATCTTAAAAATATTATAATATGTGTCACGTTTGCGCGATCAACGCGATTTACATGTAAAAAAATAAACTTTCATTTAAAAAAAAAATTGTTTTTCAAAAGAATTTTATCTATAAAAAAGTATTCAAAAGATGCGTATTTTATATCTAGTATTTCAGATACCATTCCAGAAAGTTATTTGCATCTGGTATATCTGAAATACTTAATTTAAAAGTATTTTGCATTTTGTATTCCAGATACTTTATTTAAGGTATCTTGTACATCACTGCTCGTTACAACGAAAAGATGTTTCAAACTTTACACCTAGGACATTCTCTAAATGATGGCGACCACAACCAACAACTCAACTTATCAATTATTTATTGTAACAATATTTTGGTTTAAAAGAGTGTCCATGGAGTTTTCTGCCCGTTCTCCATAAGAACTTATTACGCTTTGGAATGAGCAACTAGCTTCATCTAATTTTTTATCCACAACGTGGAAGCCCTTGGCCTTCATCTCACCTGATGGTAAGTGAAGATAAGGCTGAAGTTAGAAGCGAGCTTCTTAAGGAATCCACAACCACAGAGAAACTGGCTATCTTACCTCTAACTGTCGAAACACAAAAATGCTGTTAGCATTGTTGTTTTAGCGACAGACTTACAAATGATGGTGGTAGGTACTCAGGCGGCTCAGCGGACAGTGCTCCGGCGGGATCTCATGGCGACATGGAGAGTACGATTGTCGCAACCCAGCGCTGGGCACGCCACAATTGTGGCGATAAGCCCCTCTTTGAGGAGTGGCTAGAGAGGCGCCACGGCGTCCTCACCTTCCACCTGACGCAGGTCCTCACCGAACACGGTTTTTTCGGGAGGTTCCTGTTCAGGATCAAGCGGGAGGAAACGCCCGGGTGTCACCACTGTGTGGATCGCCCGGAGGACACGGTGGAGCATACGGTGGAGGTGGCCTTGGGCGGAGCACCACCATGTTCTCACGAAGGCGATTGGCGGCGGCGATATCTCACGTCCGGCCGTGGTTCAGGCCATGGTTCGGAGCGAGAGTGCATGGGAGGCCGTCACCTACTTCTGCAGTAATGCTTGCGAAGGAGGAGGCGGAACGCGTGAGGGAAAGGCAGGGCTCGCGCCCTCACGCCCCTAGTCACCGCAGGAGACGCCCTGGGCGTCGGGAGTCGCAAGCCGATTTCCGGCCACCGTAGGCGCGGGCCTGCGGACGGTGAGTGATGGGTAGCTCGCCGTCCGATAAGGACCAGGCCCGGGTCGACGGCGCGTTGTGTTCCACGCGCGCCTCAAAGAGATGTCAGCATGAATTGACGGGGTCCATTAGGGACAATGCCTGCCAGGGTTGCGAGTTTGTCCGAAAGGGATATCGTGGCCCTGGCACACAGGCAAATGAAGGAACACGGGTGGGTTTTAGTCAGTAAAAGTCTGACACGGCCTCCCGCTCCGCCCAGAGCGGGAGAAGTTATTTGATAATTTCCCACCCAAAAAAAAGGTAGCCAGGCGGACTTAGAACAAGCCCTACTATCAACCAACCCGAGCAGAAAATATTGCCCCCGCTGGGAATCGAACCCGAGACCTCTGGGTCTGAGACAAGTGGTCTTTTAAAATAAACCCCCCTCCACCCCGCGTGACTCCTAAAGGTTACGCTATTATTTGCATGTCACAATATTGTGAAAGATATAAGAACTCTTATACCGTTATTTTCGAATCTTTATCAAAAGACTTCATTGTTTTCATATTATTTCCTATTTTATTGAACTTTGTATTTTGAAAGCTATCCTTATAAACATAAAGATCGTTTCTCTTTACTAAATGGCGGTTTGTCTTCAGATTTTCATCACCGCAGGCAATATTTCTGCCTGGGTTTAAGATAAAAACTGACGCGGATTTAGAGCTGAATATTTTTCTCACTGTTTAACTTAAAAGCTGAGCTGAGCTGCTGTTTGTAACTAAGCTTTCATTATTTCCATTTTGGAATTTGAGAGGCCTGCGGCCATCAGTCATCATACGGAAGCTTGAAGATTCCATGAAGTGACTAGTTCAGAAGTAAAATTTTCATTCTTAGCGAATTCTTCATAGGTAGGTACTGTGGGAGATTTGAAAAGTCTTCCCGGTATCGCCGTGTTCGAAGTTAATCAAACTCCGATTGTTCTGGGTTATTCTAAATATGAAATGATGTTTTCACTCCTCTTGCTTAAAAAGTCCGTCATTTTAGCGTACCAGAGCGGGGCTAAAATAGCATACCTTCCTCTAGGGGAAAAGCTTTTTTTTTTAATTTTTGTGTCACAAACGAGCCTACAAAAACGAAAAAGTCATTAACCCGCAGCTGTAGCTGTAGCTGTATTTATGATTGTAGCTGTATTAATTCAAGTGGCTCCCTATTCGACTTCGCAGGAACTCGCGGATTTTGTGTCTGCTATTTAACCTCCTTCACAATCCTAAAACACCATCCTATCTGCGGGAACGTTTTTCCTACGCTCGTCCTTCTGATGCGCCTTGCAGGTCGCATCTTAGAAATCTTCTTAAGTCCCCTCCCCACTCCACCGACTTCTACTCCTACTCCTTCACTGTGCACGCGGTGCGGTTGTGGAATTCACTGCCACCTGATATAAGGGACTGCCATACTGTTTCAGTATTTAAAAGAAGAGTGAAAGAACACTATCTTTCCACTTTGTCATAGTTGCGTATGTTTTTATTATTTTAATAGAATTATAATTAATATTCTAGTGATATTTATTTTAGAAGTATGTATTTGTGTGTATGTATGTATGTATATTAGTATATTATTTGTTTAGTTTTATTAAGTAAATTGTTTTTGATTATATGTATTCTATTTTCTCTTCTACTCTTACACACGGTGTCTACATCTCTTTATCGACTTTCCTATCGCAGGTATGCTGGAAGAGATTTCTTTAGAAATAAGCATCACCTTTGTACGTATTTTTCTGTTCCTTTCTTTTTGTATGTTTATAATGTGTGTACATAAATGGTTAAATAAATAAATAAATAAATAAATAATTATTATAATTATGTAAATACGTATCTGTTATAGTCGCGAATCATATTGTGATTAAAATACAACCTGATACTGACCTGCAAATAGCAAAAACGTAAGAAAAATTGAATTTCGCGGTCTACAGCTGCGGATTCGCCTCAAAGGCTCTTACACACTCACGCGATATCGCGTGTGTTTGTGAGAGCCTTAAGTAAAATAATCATGACTCGACTTTTTACTGTTTCACAATAAAAGAACATTGTATTTTTGAAAATGGAACTAAAGGCGGCTATCTCTTCGGTAGAATGCGTGCATTGCGTTGCGGCCTCGCCGTAGGTGAGTATAAAAATTCCTTGGTTGCGGCTAAAGAAGAAATTATTATCGGAGCCCCCCTTAAATATTTGTTTTATTTTAATTTAATTATTTATTTTTAAAGTGAATATATAACTAAATATTCTGTGAATATTTCAAGCGTCTACCTGTTGCGGTTATCATTATATAGCAAAAACGAGCAAAAAAACCGGCCAAGTGCGAGTCGGACTCGCGCACGAAGGGTTCCGTACCATTATCTATAAAAATGACAAAAAATCACGTTTGTCGTATGAGAGCCCCCTTAAATATTTATTTTATTCTGTTTTTTAGTATTTGTTGTTAAAGCGGCAACAGAAATACATCATCTGTGAAAATTTCAACTATCTAGCTATCACGGCTCATGAGATACAGCCTGGTGACAGACGGATAGACAGGCAGACAGACAGACAGGCAGACAGACAGACGGCGGAGCCTTAGTAATAGGGTTCCCGTTTTACCTTTTGGGTACGGAACCCTAAAAATTACGTTTGTTGTATGGGAGCCCCCTTAAATATTTATTTTATTCTGTTTATTAGTATTTGTTGTTATAGCGGCAACAGAGATACAATATCTGTGAAAATTTCAACTGTCTAACTATCACGGTTCATGATATACAACTTGGTGACAGACGGACAGACAGACAGATAGACGGCGGAGCCTTAGTAATAGTGTTCCCGTTTTACCCTTTGGGTACGGAACCCTAAAAACGATATTTTTCTCTAATTACAAATTGAATTGGTGACCGTAATTTATTTTACAACAGTGAAAATGTCATCATCCAGTTAGAATGGAGACCCGTATTTGCAGATGGAAGAGACAGGAAATGAAATAAATTTCAATCCGTTGCCGTCTTGGATTATTTTATTTTCTCGCAATCGTAGTGAAAAGTATAGTGTAACACACGGCGCTAAAAACCCATTATAACTCGGTTTCTATTTACTCCCTCGTTTAAAATGGGTCATTTTAGCCCCTTGCATAACAATCTACTATTATCTCCTATTGACTTTTAAAATATACGTGGAGGTTGGATGAGAAAGCCACCCAGGTTAAAACCTCTATAGTTCTTTTACACTTAGTACTTCGAACCTCTAAGAACGTCTGTCTTTTTTGAATATTTTTTACAAAAATGTTAATCTCATTTGTCTTCCAATCTCTTACTTCAGAATACGCTGTCATCTTTGTAACCCGCTCCTGCTTCAAACTTGTACCACACGCGTATTGACATGCATCGAAGTTCGACAACGGAATGCTGCCCTTTGCGAGGTCAAGTTGAGGGTCCCAGACTCGACCACCTACTCATGGGTTCCCATTGACAATCACACATTATTTTACGGTTCGCACGCAAATCGATTATCGTATCGTATTGATTGGAAGTTTCTATTTTCTATCGGTCTTTTATGCACTGTGAAAAGCGTTTTGTACAGTGAGTAATTGTATGTATTCTATGTTTGTGTGAATTGAACGGTTTTCGATTACCTGTCGTCGGATAGTTTAGTGGTTGAAAAATGGTTTGGAAAAAAAATGAGAAGGAAATCAAATTTTGTTGCTTAGTAGAATTAGTAACATCAACGTTATGACTTAGGCCTAAAACGCACTAGCGGCTGGCCGTGATGCGGTATTCCGGCTAACCGTATAGTCTCGGTTCTATTGCGGTCCGCCGCATTTCGAAAGCAATATTGGACATGATGGACTTCGAAGAAGTTGTTGCAGTTATTTATTTATATTCAAAGTCAAAGTCAAAGTCAAATTATTTATTTCAAATAGGCACATAAATGGCACTTTTGAACGTCAAAATTTACAAATAAAATAGAATTGATTCTAGTCGCCCCTTCCAAAAGGTAGCTTCGTATGGAGAAGAATGGGCAAGAAACTCCACCGTTACTCTTTTAAAATGTTATACAATAGTTGGTATTGGTACATCAATTATATAATTATATGTGAAGACGATGCACCTAGAATAAAATTACTATACCACAATAGGTAAAAAGAATTAATAATGAAGCAATGAGATAAATTAATTATGTGATAGATACATGGTGCTCACAAATTTACAAATATTGTAAAAAAAATAAAAAAAAAATATTTTCCTAAAATAATCAGTGTGTGAGTTAAGGTAATCACAGAGTGTAAAATAAATGTCACAAAAAATAATAAAATATACAATTAAAATAGCAATCAGTTAGATTTTGTCTAGACTCTAGATTGTCCTATGGAGCTGGACCAGCATGTTTCCAAGCGTTCTTATCCTGGATATAATCCTCTAATTTGTAATAAGCTTGTTTATATACATTATCGTGGAAAACGTCGTCGTAAAAATAAACATAGATTTTGGATACACGCTCTACTGTGTCTGACTGGGGCGGAAAGCGCTTGCGGCTAACCGCGTGGAGGGGATGCGGCGCGCTGCTACTTTCAACCGGTGCGGGCCGCCGCAACTTCAAGACAACAGGAGCGGTTGACGGCTGGCCGCAAGTCAGCGCGTTGATATCATGCGGTTGCATATAAAAATTGAAGTGCGGCCTGCCGCAACGGCACACCGCATCACGGCCAGCCGCTAGTGCGTTTTAGTCCTTACACATAACTTGACCAATGTGTATATGGGAATTGGCAAAGCAAATCTTTTGAAGGTATCAAGTTTTACGAAGGCTGTCTATCGAAGAGCCTCTTAGGTACAGGTCAAGCTACCCGAAACTGTCAAATTTTCCCAATCAACCTTGAACCTTATGCTTTTACAATAAAGTTGAAAATCTTTTAAATAAATTTGACAGATTGTAGTAGTTTGATGTGCTGGCGTCTGTACGTGAATATATTTGTCCGTGCAACGTTGCAACGAGTAGGAACAGTGTGTTTGATACCATAAAGTGCGATGTAGTGTCTGTCTAGCGCAGAGGAGCTCGTGGCTAAGTAATAACAGCCGCACGGGCCAATCCATCAGGTTAAGCCACGTTTTCCGGGGTTGGTCCGTGGATGGGTGACCATCTTTACATACCGAGACTCCTCAGTGTTTTGGAAAGCACGTTAAGCTGTTGGACCCGGCTGTCATTCGTGGATCTTTGACAGTCGTTACGGGTCGTCAGAAGCCCGAAAGTCTGGCAACCAGTCTGGTGGACTGGTTGTCCGTTACTGGGTTGTGGAGGTCAGATAGGCTGTCGCATCATGTAAAATACTGGTATTCAGCTGCATCCGGTTAGACTGGAAGCCGACCCCAACATAGTTGGGAAAAGGCTAGGCAGATTAAATAATATAAAAAATAAAATACATTTTTTTTAGGGTACCTCCTTTGCACGTAAAGTGGGGATGATTGTTTTTCCTCGTCTATCACATGGTATGGGTATCGTTGGATACCCACACCGGTTTTTTTTTTTGGTGCGAAATTATCGGGTGCCTGCCGTTTTGCCGAAAAGATTTTGACAAAATTTCACTACCCAAACAAATTTTAGCAACCTTTTTTTATACCATTGCAATATTTCGAATGATTTTAGTACGCATATTTTCATTTGGTCAAATTTTTACTTGGCAAAATATTACCAAGTATAATGTCATTATGGCATTTGGTCTTTAATCAAATGATTTATTACAGCAAACAATCTTCAGACAATAAACGTTTGGTGAAATTTTTAGGTTAGGTTTTTAGTAGGTTACCCGGAACTCAACTATTTAGATTAGGTTAATTTCATCTTTAAATAAAAAAAGAATGGGTAGGTTAGGTTAGGTTAAAACTGTGAGCTCCTACGCACGAGCCGAGCGAGCGAAGCGAGCGGTGCCGCGGCAGCGGCCGGCGAGTGCCAGAAACGACTTGCATTAATAGAAAAAAAGAGATTGTTTTTAGTAGGTTACCCTAGTTAGACTAAATATTTGGCTTATTTGATTTTGCGTAAAAACTGTTATTCCAACTGAAATATTTGACAAAATAAAAAATGTTAAAAGTATTAGTTGGTAAACAAGTTATAGTTTAAACGTACACTTGCCAAACATTAGGTTTGCGTTACAATTTTTTGTGAATAGATTTTTTGCTAAGTAATAATTTGGCAAATGAAATTATGCGAAAAATCTTTTGGGAAGTGAAAATTTGTCAAATTCCTTTCGGTCAAACAAGGGAGACCCGAAATTATCAAATAACTTCTCCCGCAAAACCAACCCGTGTTCCTTCATTTGCCTGTGTGCCAGGGCCACGATATCCCTTTCCGACAAACTCGCAACCCTGGCAGGCATTGGCCCTAATGGACCCCGTCAATTCGTGCTGACATCTCTTTGAGGCGCGCATGGAACACAACGCGCCGTCGACCCGGTCCTGGTCCTTATCGGACGGCGAGCTACCCATCTCTCACCGTCCGCAGGCCCGCGCTTACGGTGGCCGGAAATCAGCTTGCGACTCCCGACGCCCAGGGGCCTCCTGCGGCGACTAGGAGGGGCGTGAGGGCGCGAGCCCTGCCTCTCTCTCACGCGTTCCGTCTCCTCCTTCGCGAGCATTACTGGGAAGAAGATGACGGCCTCCCATGCACTCTCGCTCCGAACCATGGCCTGAACCAGGGCCGGACGCGAGAGATCGCCGCAGCCGATCATCTCCGTGAGGAATATTGTGGGTCTGTGAATACCATTTTTCCATTCTTAGTAAAATGAAGTTTGCATCTTAATGCATCTGAAAATGAATCCAAATTGCACACTAAAAGACATAAATTTAAAGAAGCTGTGGTAATAAAATTTTACAGGTGGCAGTTTTTTCTTCGTCCTGTTAAGTTGCCATTTTACATATATGAAAGAAAGAAAGAAGAGAGAAACAAATTCTAAAATTCTATGGCTCCACCCATATACTGCTCAGTACGGGACAAAAAGCTCTGAACACTTTCAAGCCTTTAAATAAAGCGGTTACTTGCCTTAACACTTTGCCCGGAAAATTTCACATATGAAAGCAGCTATTGTCCAGTTAGATAAGGTTTTAGTATCGCTTTTACTTTACAAATCATTTCACCAAGGTCTTGTGCTAGCACATGTATGAGAGATCACTCTCACGAGTCTTGAGTCAAGGTGTGGGCTTGTTACTAAAAGATAGCCGCGGCTAGCAGAAATGTTTTATCAGAAAATGAGTAGGTAACTTTTAAGTGCCAACCAATCACGAGTCTACAATACCTCAAAGTGCGATCCCCCGTTATATCGAAAATACTCCAGTATTAATTTTGTAATAAATCTACAGGGACGCGCAGTTACCATTCTTGAGCCCCTGGGCTAAAATTTTTCGTAGGTTTAAAAAAAAAAATTCGCTGTTCCATACATTTTGACCGAGTAGGTATTGCACTTCTGTAAGAAACAGCTGTTTTTTTTAATTAAAGGGAAATAACGAGGTAGCCCCAACACAAGTATTATCAATTACTTACTGGGGTTGTCTCATTTATAATCTATGTAACTGTTTTGGGACAAATAAACGTTTTTCATTTTTTCATTTCATTTCATTTTCATTTAATTTCATACGAAACTACCTTTACGAAAAGGCAACTAGAATCAATTCTATTTTTTTGTAAATTTTGACGTTCAAAAGTGCCTCTTATGTGGCTATTTAAAATAAATAATTTGACTTTGATTTTGACGAAAACACAATCCCATAAAAATCTATAGAAAAAAATTACAAAGTTAAAAAAAAAACCGATAGTGTTAAAAAAACTTCTAACTAGATCATGAAACTTTGCATAATAACTTAACTAAAGTTAAAGCAGATACTATGGTTTAATTTTTAAGTTTTAAATTACCATTATTTTCATCGTAAAAATAAATTACTTAAACTATCGGCGCCTTGGAGCCTTCTCGCTGCCGCCCTGTCTGGCTTGCTCACGTGAACGTGAGCATTAATAGCGTGCGAGTGAGACAAAGAGTGAGGTGGCGCTGGGGTATTATGGACTCCTCAGGGCTAGACGTCTTTGAAACATCGTTTTGTGACTGTCAATCGTTTGAAGATGTCCGAGACAGAATTATGTTTTGAATATGTATAGACTTAGTACATTACTGCAGCGGCCTGCAATATTCGCCTCGGCCCACATACGTGAGTCCATAAATGCCTGGTTGCGGCCAAGGCTTGTATTATGTGCTTTTCTCAAATTATGCGCGGAAATTAAAAAAAAGTAAATTATTTATAAATTCCAGATTCAATGACAAACAACCATAATCTTTTTTTTTTTTTTTCTTTGTTTTTGGCTTGGTTTGTGCATTTAGCCAGTGTCATGTAAAATTAGGTAACTAGTACAAAGCTGTAACTAATATTAATAATGTATAATTATGAAATGAACTCCATTCAATGATGCATGATAAAGATGATAGATGATATCCCGCCCCGCTCCCCTTGAGTTTCAGTAAAGACGTGGCACTTTACTGAAACCTCGCGCGGGCTTCTTGAGAGAACTTAAAGTGATGTTGCACTGTTTTGTTTCATTTGTCTACACTAGTGCAGGTTCACGAACACTTAATGGTTAATAATCCACCACTATTACCCATTAATATTCGGCTAAACACAAATTTTAGAAAATAAAACAAAACTGCTAACATGACGCTTCACTTTCCCGCCAAGAAGTCCTCAACCATAAACTTTTCACGCGCTAATGTGTTCATTTGTTTTTTTTTTTTTTTTTTTTTTCAATATACAGCTTTCTATTCAGCAAGCCAGTTCCAAATTTAAATAAAACCTTTGATAAGTTACCTCTTTGGTTGCCATGTTTCGGAGTAAAACATCGTTCTATTTTTTTAAAATTACACGATAGATATGAGTTTAACATGGCCGATAAACCACGACAATAATATATATTATGGATAGGTATTCATACATTTTTTTTTTGGTGGCCGCTGCTCGCCTGTATTTGGCCTACAGCAATTTCGATTTATCTCGAAGAAGGTTGTCAAAATAATGCTCGCATTTCCAAGCATGTTTGAGAAAAACACATTTAGTGAGTTGCAAGCGAACCGTATTTTTCCTAGTACGGGCTTTTGCCATACAGAGTAGATGAGTATCTTCTACCTACATAAGGATAAGTCCAGCCCGATTCAAACTTTATGGCGGTTCGGAACATGAGGTGAGTCGCAGCGCAGTTACAAATTCACGCGTTAGCGGGGTGAAGGGGCCGGTACTGCGCAGCCAGTAGCGTACTTCAGAACCTCACTCAAATTTTAATCGAGCTGTAACATTGAACATCGTCCTTAGCGTTACAGCTTTCCATCCTATTAAGAATGTCAGATTTCATGGCGATCTTTCAATCAAAGTGATTGTTAAGATAATTATATTATTAGTCCTCGCTATTATTAACTCATGCCCGCTAACAGTAACTTGTTCACATATTTACAATCTTCAACGTCCCAACACTTTTTTTTTTTGGTGGGTAATTATCTAATAACTTCACCCGCTCTGGGTGGAGCGGGAGGGCGTGTCAGACTTTTACTGACTAAAACCCACCCGTGTTCCTTCAGATGCCTGTGTGCCAGGGCCCCGACATCCCTTTCGGACAGACTCGTAACCCTAAGGTCCGTATTAGAACGTCACTCAATACTCATCAAGCCATTTGATTGGTAATATCGTTTCCTGCGTGTCCTGTACCCCAAGTGTAAGTTTGCAAGAGAGTAAACGTAACTAGCGCGTTTGCGTTAAGATTTTTATTCGCTCACCCTTATAGGCTTAGCATTAGGATCTATGGGTCAAATTTTAACGCAAACGAAATAGTTACGTTTACTCTCATGCAAACTTACACTTGGGATACTGTTGTATGCACGTTACAGAATCTGATGGACGCTACGGATGCACCAAATTCGTAGCTAGATTCTAGGCCAGCTCAATTAAGATTGCCATATTCTGCCACGCTAAAAATTAGAAGTAAGTACCAATAAGGAACATAATCTTTCTTTTATGTTTTTATATTTAGTGTTTAGCCTGAGAATAAGTCAGTCAGACACGGAACTGTTTAATATTGTTAAAGATTGCCGACATCGGCATTCGGGTCCACGCAGATTAATTACGAGATTGTGACTGACACAATGTATGTTATATAACACACGACCCGTACAAATTAAGTTCATTGTACACTGAGAGCATTTATGGGAAATAGAGGTGAGAATATTGGGATAGGTTAGTTTGAGGAGTAGGTACAGAAAGGGTCCACCTCTCATCATTTTATTGTCATCTTCCACATTAGTTATCATCACATTTACTTCTTCACGCTCTAACGGCTTGACCAATTTTGATAAAATCGTGTATGGAGGTAGCTGACACCCTGGATTAAGACATAGGCTACTTTTTATCCCGATATTCCCACGGGATCGAGACTTACGCGGGTGAAACCGCGGGGCGCAGCTAGTCTCTCATAAAGTTATTGCAAAGGATACTGCTGCTAATCTGGAGGAGCTGGTGGCTAAGTAATAACAGTCGCACGGGTCGATCCATCAGATTAAGCTACGCTTGCCGGGGTTAATCCGTGGATGGGTGACCATCTTTACATACCAAAACTCCTCCGTGGCTCGGAAAGCACGTTTTAAAGCCGTTGGTCTCGGCTGTCATTCGTGGATCTTTGACAGTCGTTACGAATTGTCAGAAGCCCGAAAGTCTGACAACCAGCCTGACCAAGGGGTATCGTATTACCTAGTTACTGGGTTGTGGAGGTCAGATAGGCAGTCTCTCCATGTAAAATACTGGTATTCAGCTGCATCCGGTTAGACTGGAAGCCGACCCCAACATAGTTGGGAAAAGGCTAGGCAGATAGACTGCTGCTAATCTGCTTGAAGTCACTCCCAAATCATTCATTATTGAAATAACAAATCAATTTACACTTTGAAAATTGCTTGTGCTTTTTCTGCGAAAACTTTCAATGTAGTAATCTACATATTATACGAACGGTAGAAGAGTACGTTGACTGTTTGGGCGTTATTAATTTATGGTGACTCTAAATTATACTCGACTAGAAAACAAACTGAAAATAAGTTGAAAACTATCACCACATCGACGTTTATTACATTTAGATGAACACCACCTCGTTTGCAATATCTTTTGGTCATAAATTAATAAAGCTGAAGGCAGATGGCTGCATCGATTTTAAATAGACAATGCTCATTCGACGTAACGGGCTCACAGTCATATGGGATATGATTGGATAGAATTGGTCGCCCTGGTTTCTTTCATTATTACAGTTTATGATCTGAGTACTAATAGAAATGCTAGGAACACAATGAATGTCTGGGCAACGGTAAAACAAAAGATTACAGGCTAGATTTTTAGATTAGTCCATTATTTCAGTGGTGGTAATCGTTGGAAGTAATTTTTAACTTTGTTTATAAACCGCAGTTTTGCGACGTAAAATAGCTACTCATTTGATTTTTCTGAACATATGAAAGAACAGTAGAAGTACCTACTTATCCCTGAAAAGTAGTTTATCCATTTCTTATAAAGTAATACAATAAGATGTATGTACTTAAACAGGGTTACTGATAACTCGACGTATTCCTTGCAGGACTTTATATTAGGATAAAATGAAACAAATTAAGCCACCAAATGTCCTACCAAAATTCAGTAGTTTTTGCGTTTTTTAGGGTTCCGTACCTCAAGAGGAAAAAACGGAACCCTTATAGGATCACTTCGTTGTTCGTCTGTCTGTCTGTCAGTCTTTCAAGTCCATTTTTCTCAGGAACGCGTAGAGGTATCAAGTTGAAATTAATATCAAATACGTATGTTTATGGTCCCTTGAAGCTCTAAAAAAATCAAGCTTCCAAGTCAACGCAATAAAAAAATACGGCCATAATATGGCCGTATTTTTTTGATTTTATAAGCGACATTATTGCGACATATTTCGATACTCGCAAATAAATCAAAACCTATAGGGTACTTCCCGTTGACCTAGAATCATGAAATTTGGCAAGAAGCAAGGTCTTACAGCACAAGTATAGGAAAAAGTCCGAAAATAGTAAATTTGTAGTTTTATCACATAAAAAAAAAATGCGAATTTCTCGCACATAAATCAAAACCTATAGGGTACTTCCCGTTGACCTAGAATCATGAAATTTTGGCAGAAGCAAGGTGTCACAGCACAAGTAAACGAAAAAGTCCGAAATTGTTAATTTGTAGTTTTATCACATAAAAAAAACATTTTTTGCGATTACAAACTTAAATTTTCAGTTGGAAAATTGACCGTGGCGTATATCGATGTATGGGAGAACATGTTTTTCAACAACAATGTTAAGTTTGTGTTAGGGATAATTTCATCCTAACTACGGAACCCTTCATTGTGCGTGGTCCGACACGCACTTGGCCGGTTTTTTTATAAAGTAATGACAAAAATTACGAAAAATATAATGTTTAATTAGTGATCACTGCCAAAAGTTTTAGATATTATTGAACTTTTAATTAATAACAAAGACCAGCTATGGCATCAGTTATGATAGTAACTAAAATTCCAGTACAGTCGCGTCGTAAACCATTTTTAAATTGGATTTTTCATAAAACAACTAAAAACCTAATTAACTCAAAAACTACTGAATTTCGGTAGAACATTTGGTGGCTTAATTTATTGCATTTTAACCCTACTATGACATCCTGGAAGGAATACGTCGAGTTACCAGTAACCCTGTATATATTGTACGGTTTCTTAATTTAATATTTACTTAGCAGTTTAAGTTACATTTAAATTAGTTAATAGCTAATAAGCTAGATTGATACTTCTAACATACTACTAAAGAAAAAAAAAGCTATCGAACCCAGTGTGTACCGAACCTCTCTCCATTGTGAAAATAACCTCACGATCCTTGACACATCCAATCGTGGTCTCACTGTCATCAATACACTTCAAACTATATTTGTTCAACTAAAGGTACATTTTAATAACTATATCGTTCGCAACGTTCAAATTGAACGAATGATTTATTCGTGGGAACAAACTGTTATGACACGTTCACTCATACCTGATGAGAAAATGGCTAATGATTGTTATAGAGCTTATGAAGCTTATTGTCAGGGATGTTGAACGTTTTAATGGCTGTAATGCACAATAGGTTATAGAAACTTGGGGTTATTCAGAATAGTTTTATGATTGTGATTCATCTGATAGTATTGGTAAATAAGACAAAATTATGTGTCAATAAATCAACGGTTAAGGTTGAACTGTTCTTTGTGATTAGTGTCGGGATCCTCATTCCAACCATAATTCGAAATGTATTATATTGGCTATTAATAAGCACAATTTGACCGTTCACCACATGTTTGCAAACCCTGCCTCAAGCAAATAAATGAGTATTTTTTCGCAATGGGTCAACCATGGTCACGTTTGACAAGACCTCTTGGCATGAGGTATCATGTTTCATTGTTTATACCAAATGAAATACCTATACAAGTCGTACTGTATGAGAACATTGTTTAATGAAAATACCAGATTTAATATTTCCTTTCAAACAACAATCGGGTTCGATAATAAATCTTTTGTGGCACACCTTAGTAATTGCGTAACAAACTTATAGGTAGTAGCAATACGTTTCATTTTGACAGTTCAACAAATTCATTGCGTTATTTACGTTTTGTTCAGACAAAATTTTCGAACAAATGAAGCAATGGATAAGCAATATCCTTCAAAACAATTCAAATTGATAGTGTACTAGCTGACCCGTGCCCACTTCGTTGGGCGGAAAGTCTTTTCATATTTTCCGATCAATATAATTATAGGCACACTCACAAATAACGTGGCTTTCCATAGAAACCCAATCTGGATTCGATGAAATTTCTTTTATCTAGTAGATCCAGAGATTACCCCCTACAACCTCACACACTCACAAACTTTACCTCTTTACAATATTATATAAAAAAAAATTAGATTACGCAATTATGCCGTTAGTAGGAATTGTATTTACTTGTTTACAAGTGTTTGTAACGACTAATAAAATTGGCGAGGTAAACCGGACCCCGCCCGGTGTCCGGTGCGGGTACCGGGGGTAAAATCGGTGCTAGAGAATGCTGCGACCTAAAGAAAATGGTGTATCTTTTCATTTAGAAGACGTGCCTCGCTACGAGTGTCTATAGCCGTCCGAGAGTAAAGTACCTATCTATCACCGTCCGGCGTACTCTGGAGAGTCAGCAGCATTGCTATTACCAGTAGCAACCAGCGCCTAGATAATCTTTCAACCACTGAATGAGCTATTCTCGAATATACAGGGTTATTTTTTTTTTAAACCAGCTGTTCCCTACGTTTTAACAAATTATTCGAACATAAATGTAGGGAACAGCTGGTTTTTTTTTCGCCATTTCAGTTTTGGTCCCATAGTAAAAGTTGTTCATAATGATGAGTACAATGACCCCTTAAGAGGTTATTGACGACTTAAAAATAACCTTGTAGGATGCAAGATAATGGTGTAATAAAATTTAAAATTTTATATGCCCTCCATTGCCACTGTTATCTAGTTTTCCAAAAGACAAAGTGTCAAACCAGGGCCTCAAGTCTGCTATTACAATAGTGTCAGAATGGTCGATCATTGATTTCATAATTGTTGATTTTGACAAGTTTGGTAATCTACTATTATAATGGCGTCATTATGACTTTCCAATGATCGGCCACTGACACTACATTGAAAGAAATTGCATATATTGGTAATCTCGTACATAATGACAAATGAATTACATTTCTACTAATGGGTTTTATAATAATAACACAATTATATTACGAGAACATTGACCGACCAATGATCGACCATTATGAATTTACCAGATTACGAACTTTTAGCAAAATGACAATGGGATCGTGTTGGAATGACTGAATTTATAAAAATAGCAGACTCGAGCCCCAGGTCCGCTGCGCCATGTTTTCGTGTTATAGAATCTTCTAACATCGGACCGGGGTTCGGCTTTACGCATCCATCAATAGTTCATTTTTTCTACGACATTTATATCTTCTATCTCTAAAATCAAATCAATCTGCCTAGCCTTTTCCCAAATATGTTGGGGTCGGCTTCCAGTCTAACCGGATGAAGCTGAATACCAGTATTTAACATGGAGCGACTGCGTATCTGACCTCCACAACCTGGTTACCGGGTAATACGAAGACTGGTTGTCAGACTTTCGGGCTTCTGAGGACCCGTAACGACTGTTATAGATCCACGAATGACAGCCAGGACCAACAGCTTAACGTGCTTTCAGAGGCACGGAGGAGTTTCGGTATGTAATGATGGTCACCCATCCACGTGTCAACCGCGGCAAGCGTAGCTTAACTTAATGGATTGTCATGTGCGGCTGTTATTATTTGGCCACGAGCTCCTCTTCTAAATCCCAAAATCTTGGAAAAAAAGCCTTTTTCGTCTTTTTATTGGGTTCTCCTTTATTCTCAGGTTCACAAAGTGTTTTTAAAATTGAACTTTTTTTAAAGGAGAACAGCATTTTTTTTACTTCAGTACGACCCCTGTATTTGACGATGTTCATTTGTTTTTCTTAAGATCATTGCAGCAAAGTCTAGTCATCGAACTGAGGTCGAATTTCAAGCTTCATTTAATCCAAAACGAAAAAGAATAATTGATAATCGTAATTACTTAATCGTGTTACCAACAAATATCGTGACATAACCTCGTTATCTCGTGCAGATCATATCTCGGCCTCGTATTAAGTTTCATTCACATTTCCTCTCCGCTGACGCAATGGCGTTCCCATACCGTTAATTGTTAGTTCTATAAGAAAAAAAACTTTGTCTCGTGCTGTTTTCACTTTTTATTTTTTAGTTCCGAAGAGTTTGTGATATGTTTTTATTGTTTGTGCTGATGTGAGGTACTTTCTGTGTATTGTTTTCTGAAGCCTAGACCTCGTTCAGAAAATGTGTAGCCGCTAAAAAGTAAAGCTAGCTTTAAAGTTTTATTTGTGTCTTAGACTCTCTTGTTTTAAGAAAGTGTGTAGAGGCTGTATTGAATTTGCTTTTGATTTTGTAAAATGTAGACCACACATAGTAAATAATAGGTCCCCACCTATGAAATCAGCGTTTTGTATGGAGAATTTTAAAGAAGTTGCACTTTTCATACTAACGTTTTCTTAATTTATATACCAACCATGAACACTAATGTTTTAGAACTTTTATGCACTAATGTTTCAAAACTAAGATAACAATATGCCACTTAGATTAAGCGCTAGCGCATGCGCTTTTGGCTAAGTTAAAACAAATAGTGGTAATTACTGCAAAAAAAATGAGGAGTTATTTTTTATGTTTAGAAAACTACAAGTAATGAGGTTTTTTTACTACTGGTAGTTGTCTATGATGGTCAGTATTCGATATAATACCAAGCAATTGATGAATATTTGAAATCATAGAAGTGATGAGGTCCTCTATTTGTGAGAAAAAAAACGCTAATTTCATAGGTGGGGGGAACCCAATATTTGTGCAGTTTCTAAAAGTATAACAAGCACTTTTGCCTAACTTCGAAGAATTTTCAAGCTTGATTTTGCGGGCGGAACAAATATGCACAAAGCCATAGAACAGCCAAGGCCCAAAAATTACTATCCTAAAAGAAAGTGGAAACGAGCCTCAAAATGGTAATAAAAAACTGTGTTTGATAGAGTCCTCACCCTGATGGATTCTTGAGCATTCAGAACTACATCTGTGTCTCTGGAATATAATCGAGAATAACGATATTCAGAGCTTGTACTCAACGAAAAAGAGGTAGTTAGGTTATATGGGTTCTAGACGCTCCGCAAGCGGCACGTCAAAATTTGGCTAATTAGCCACATTTTCTTCGTCTCTTTTTCGCTCCCGATAATTCGACATGCCGTCCTACTTCCACGTGTCATCTAATAGTGTGACATTGTGCCGTTTTCGAAGATCGAATGTTAAGTAGGTAACATATCTACGTCTTTTTACTTATAATATGATTGGTACCGCTCGATTCAAACTTGATGGCAGTTCTAAAGTGCGCTACTCGCTGCGCAGTATCGCACCCCTCACCCCCGCTGACACGTGAATTTGTTACTTCACAGCGACTCGCCTCATGTTCCAAGTCGCCATAAAGTTTGAATCGGGCTGTACCCGGAGATGTCACGATATGCATTGCGAATGCGACATGTAGGTTGAGAGTAAAGAGTTCATAAGTGTCATTGAGCCGATCGTCTCGAATTCCGCTCTAAAATATTCTAATGAGAATGTTCATAACTCCATTATATATCAATCATGCCACTAGTAATAATGGAGAGTTCATCGTGATGTTGTCATATGATTAGCACACTGAAGAACTTGTTCTTGATTGTCAATAATTGTAGCTACCTACTGATTATTTTATTGTAATTTATTAGTATAAGGCTTGAGCATGCGAGGTGATCAATGATCGTGTCTTCTCTGTATGAGAAGAGGCTTTTACCCTGGGACTATAATAGACTGGTATTGTTATTAAAAAGTATGATGAAATGGTGCCTCATATACCTAGTTGATGGAGATAACATTGGTAGACTCAATAAGTTCAACGGCACAGGATAGCCTTTGCCAGAAAAGACGATCGTATTAATGGTTCAGCAGCTTCAATATCATCAAGATTGTGCCAGAATATAGCAGTTCGTCGAGGACGTGGTACGACAGCGGCTCCCCTGATATTATCTTCTATCATCAGAAGACAGCCGCCACGTAACCATCGATGCGAAGCTCTGCTAGAGTGACTGGCAGCAGCCAGTGTCACTCTTATCCGACCTTTTAAGTGATTCCAGTAACTTCGTAACAAGAATAGACAGCGCCACTTGCTGCGCCGTCAAGTACTACGTTTTTAGGGTTCCGTACCAAAATGGTAAAAAGGAACCCTTATGGTGAGACTAAGTCTGTCTGTCTGTCTGTCACAGCTGAATATCTCAAGAACTACTAATGCTATCAACTTGAAATTTGGAATAATTTTAGACGACGTTTACCCAACTATTTTGCAAACAAGAAAGAAATTTTAAAAATATATCTTTTTTGCAACAGGGCCTGAAAGGGGGTCTTAAAAATTCGAATGGAGTCTACTAGGGCATGTGGGGTATCATATGAAAGAGCGCTGTTTGCACATTCTCAAAGATATATTTTTTTGTTTTCGACTTTTGATGAAAAATGTAAACAAAAAATACCGCCTCCCCCCCCTTATTTTTCGTAATTTTTGTCATTACTTTATTTAAAAAAACTCAAATACTACTGAATTTCGGTAGAACATTTGGCGGCTTAATTTGTTGCGTTTTAACCTTACTATGACGTCGTGCAAGGCATACGTCGAGTTACCAGTAACCCTGTATACGTACAACGTAACCCTCGGTGTGCGAGTCCGACTCGCTAGTGACCGCGTTTTTTATAGTAGAGCCGCTGTAACCATTGGTTGATAAAACTTGGTGTATCCGTGTACAATAATTGTAGACTACTGGAGAAGCTAGGGTATTTAGGTCTCCCAAAGGCTTCTCAAGATTTGTCGAGAGACTCTTCAGAAATAAGAAGAAATAAAAATTACCTGTTGCTACACCTTTAAGTTTGGGTTTGTCAGATTAAATGAGCTAGCGAAAGTAAAAAATAAAAATATTTGAAGTTTTTTTTTGGGGGTTAACGACTGCTGCCAGTGTTATTACTTGAATAATGAGTTGAGAAAATCAGTTTTTATTTTATTGTGTTTAGGTGTCGATACCAATCACGTCTAACTCGAAAAAAACTTATTTATTTGCTAATATTTCAAGTGGCTACACTATGCTCTCGATGATCCCACAAAATAAATCATCAAATTCATTTATTTTTTGTTTTTTCATATTTAGATATGGATTTGGATACCCATCATGTCCGTGGAGTTTTGCTAGCTAATTTAATTTGAACCTATATAATTATTTCCACGTTCTTGTCTTTGAATGCTTCAAATCGTTAAAGACATGGAATGTTTGTGAGTATCTATCGTAACTCACAAGCATTTCATGCAATACCAGAGTCGTTGAGTTGTACCAGAAGTGTTTAAGAGCTACTCTTAACCCGTGCCCTTACAGACGTAGGTAAGTACTTCGGTTCGCAATTCGCACTCAAGAGTCAAGATGTTGGTAAAGGCACACACACGCATGACGAAAATATAACAGTTCGACGGTAGGTACCAGGTACACATCTACAGTTCAACAAAATGAGAAACAACTGAAGTATTTACTGTTGTAAATACTAGACTCATTTAATAGCAAAAGTCTATGGATAAGGTCATCGGTGAAGCCTGCCCAAATAGGCTGCTTTCGAGCAGTGATTTCCAATGTCAACGCCTTTTAAAAGGTTTTATTTATTACAAATCCTTGGTTTGATGTAGCTTTTACTACTCAATTAAGATTATATTAATTTCGAGGATCCTTGTTAGTACTCCTTAAAATTATCTACCATCTAAAAACCATCGAATTGTACTAACATTTACATCTGCATGATTAGCTAAAGGGTTTCATTTCTGTTATTCACTATTTAGTCAGCGTAAGTGTTAGAACATCGTTTGGGCGTGTTTTACCATTAGCTGGACAAGCTTTCACACATCATTGCTAAAGTGTCAGAGAGTATTGAAAGCTGGCCATAACATCGTAATGGACATCAGGTGTGGCATAAGTCACGGCACTAGTTTGATTGCCAATCTTCTACATCCTTGGTCGAATTTATCACTGACATTAACAAGACAGATAATTCAAGATGGCGCCCAATATTTGGCCCTCTAACACATTGTTATGTAACGACTAATCTATCATTTTAATGTTGACGCGCAACATCGGAAATTGAATACAGGAGCTGATAGATCGACTGGCTCGGATTTGAACAAGATACAATTAAAATTAACTGTTGATTGGTAGTCCACGAGAATAAGGTTACATCCTTATCTAACACAGTATTTCACAACCTTACATTCAGTCAATTACTCTGGAATGTAGACTTCCGACTGCACTATTAAATTCAAAGTTACGAAAGCGAGTTTCATAATCAAAACACAATAAATCACAGCAAAAACCATCTTCAAATCGCATTAAAATATCAATTCAATTAAAACAAAATAAATTTTCACCCATTCAGACGAATAACAACGCAATCTGCGTAAAGAAATAGTTAATAAATTTGGAAAGTAAAAGTAATTCACTTGCGTACGCGCATACATTCGATACAGTAAATTGATCCATCGTTAGAAGTAAATATAAATTATAATGATAGATTGATCGGATGCTCAATATGTAGATAGATAATTGGCAGTACTTGTGTAAGTGAAAACTGTAACTAGGTACTGCTGACTTGCTGACGCTCCTTGGTTGGGAGTGTCGCAATTGGTGGATAGATTTATAAGAAAGTTTTAAGCTAGATAAGTGCGTATGTGTCCGTGTGGTGCCGGACGTAAAGAATAGCACTACTCTATTTCCTCCCGTGGGTGTCGTAAAAGGCGACTAAAGGACTTACTAGAGAATGGGCAGCAGCGTTCTCTATGCATCTCACCATACTGCGATCGCCAACCCGCCTGCCAAGCATGGCGATTATGGCGCTCACTAATAAGTAGGGACTATACGCGTTCACTAATAAGTAGGGATGGGCCGAATTTGTTTCACATTAGATTTTATCCGAACTTCGGCTATCGGCCGAAATTCAGTTCAAATGCCGAACTAACGATACAAGAAAATATTAAAATAACAAAATAATAAAACTAAACCAGTAAAATAAAATCAAAAGCATTTACTTATTGTTTGTTAGGTGTAAAATAATATTTTACACATTATCAGAATTTTGACATCTAAATATTGAAATAATTATCACCAAAAATCACTATTTAAAATGTTTTCCTACTAATAATCTCTGTGTTAGAATGGTCCACTTTACACGGTCTGGCAAATTAAAATTCAACTACCTTGCAATGGACGTCATCGGTTAGGTAGGTACTTACTAAGTATTAGGTCATTTTCAAACATCGATTGCAGGATATTTCCCCATCTGTTTACTCCACTTTGTCCTGTACAGTACGAGGTCATATTGCCATCACATTCCTCAATTCAGAAAGACATCCAAAACGAAGCTGCCGGCAGTGGCTGTCCAGTTTCAACCAATTACTGAGCCATTATCGAATTATGTTCCTCTATGTAATAGCGGTCAGAAAAAGTTCTCGACATAGATTGAGGAATTAATCGGAGAGGAGACTGTCCATTTCAAGTCCTGTTTTGCGATGTTCGAGTTCCATAATGAAAGTATATATTTTTGACGTTTTCTCATTCTTCTGTACGTACAAATATCTTTTCTCTTCATTGGTTATCTGTTATCTACTTTCGTTTTAGTTTAGGTCGCGCTGTTGCAATTTTAATTCCTCCCCGGAAGTTTGTAATAATCGCCACGCTTGGCAGGCGGCTTGGCAACCACGGGTCCCCTATGTTGTTTCGAACGCCGCTGTTGCGACACACGCTGTTGCGAATTATTTTTCCACTGCCTCACAGGTTCGAAAGCTCATGGACTCGAATGAAGTAGTCGCGAAAAACGCTGTTTCGAAAAACATTTTCACTGCCTCATACGCTCGAATGCTTGTGATTTCGATTTATTTAGTCATAAAGTGTACAGAAAAGTATTTAGTGTGCTAAGGTGCTATTCTTTACGTCCGGCACCAAACGGCACCGTTTACTGTTTATACTACGAAACAATAAAACATTTTACATTTGATGGACGTGTAACAGTAGTTTTCTGATAAATTTTCTAAAAATCCCACACCCACTGTTTCCATTTCTTGATCTTTGCACCAAGGTTGTCAACAGCACAGCGCGAATTGATTTCTTATAACGAAGACAGATGACGATTGTTTATCGAATTTATTGCTCAGCGAAAGTACTTCACATCTACCCACATATGAGCAAGAAAAACAAAGTAAAAGTGTTTTTTATATCAATCACTTGCTTCTATAGTATGTAGAAGTCGTTGAGTAAGATTTATGTTGTTAGGAAGGAAGTTGAGTATGGACGTATCGAATAGTTTTTTTTGTATTCATAACTAATCTTATATTGGATCAATAAAAAGTTGTGGAGCAAAAGTTGAAACATTTCCTAGAGATAATTGGGTACTGTTTGTAGTTAGTGTTACATATGAGGCTTATGGTGATTTTTCTTATGTAATATTTAGAGCTTGATTTGTTATACCTATAACCTACTTATTAGTTTTGACAGAACGGCAAGGTGCAAGGTTTTAAATGGCGAAATTCAGATGAGGCATAAGCATTACCGCATAAGTATTACTTCGAGGTATCAGAAAGATACCTTCCCTTTCGGTTTCTGTGGGAGTGATTTCGTGAAAAGGGACTTAAGTGTGTAACAGGAAGTGACAGCTTGAGCATGGAATAATTAAGTACTTTTGAATAGCATGGAATTAGGAAGTACTTTATAATAGCATGGAATTAGTAAGTACTATATACAATATTAGTTTTAGTATATGCGAAACCCGAAACACGTGTCCAGTATAAATTTTTATGTGAAGAATCTATGTACAAAAGGAGAATGACCAAATTGGTCCAAAAATTGGTAAAAAAAATCAAAGTGTGCCCCCAGATTTACCACATAGCTCATTTGATAGACGGATTCAAATGCAACATTTTCTTCTATGGAACCGAAAAAATCTGTTCCACAGAAACATAGATATTAGCTAAAAAGTGATATTGAGAAAAAGTTGCACATTTCACTTTTTTATACAGGTAGCAACAGTTAGCGACCTTTTTTTTATCGCAGGTAATTAGCTTACACGCGAGTTTGCTTTGTTTGTACATCATTGTATAGTTGTGTGTGAGGGAGAAGGTAATAGAAAGCTCTGTTGTATGCGCTTTGCATTGCAAGTGCGCAGTCCTTCTCTAACGCTCTTTGCTTATAGTTGTGTACTGTGCGATTATTTCTGTGGATATCCTATGTTAAGTTTCTGACCGTTGCATTACGTTACCTGGACCTGATTTAAACCCTGTGATTTGGATTAATTGTTTTTAAGATGTTTCGTGCATCTGCTGGACAAGTGTGTATATTATCAGTGCTATCGATCAGAAGAAGGACATTAACTATGCAGCTTTTTGAAGAATATCCAATCGCTGCAAGCAATATAACAGAACAAATTCTCCCTTACCATGTGAGTGACTTTAAATAAAATGCTGCAATTATTGCAATCTACAGTTTACGTTGTTTATATTTTTAAATCTGCTACTGAACAAGGTAATTCAATAATTGCACACAATAAAACGGTAAACGTATTATAAGTAGAGATCTTTTTCAGTCAACTCACTCTAGCTATGATGTAATAGACTATGTGGGACATAAGCTAATTGAGTGTTAACATATGATATACATTCAAACTTACTAAGTATAATATGTATATACAATATAAATATCTAATGTATCTACATAAAATATATAGGTACTGTAAAAGATTAATAAGAGAGAAAAAGGTGAATATAATATGAATGAGTTGTGAGTCTAAGACTACATATTGAATTACTTTTGTTCAGTATTCTTGTCTTGTCTGTGTGGTGCCGGACATAAAGAATATGATAACTCTATTTCCTCCTGTGAGTGTCATAAAAGGCGACTAAGGGATTCACTAGAGCATGGGCAGCAGCGTTCTCTAGTATAAATACGAACTTACTGCGATCTCCAAACCGCCTGACAATTGTGGCGATTATAGCAAAACCCAAGAGAGGTTTTGCTATAATCGTGAAGGCCTATGTCCAGCAGTGGACGTCTTTCGGCTGAAATTATGAGTTATCTAACCACGTAACAACACAGAGTGCGCGCCACGAAAGAAGACCTGCGAAAAATTGTGGAACTACTTTTTTTAATGCAATGTGATGCGATGACATAGACACTAGCGCCACGTCAAGTTCTTCTGTCGTGGCGCGGACTCTATGTATATTCATTTACTAAATAACATATTTGTATAAAAGATATGTATGAGAGCCTGGAACCTTATGTTTCAGATACAATTAGACAACGCCGAGTTTATCTGCCAGCCTTGCTGGCGATGTGTCGCGTACCCACCAAGACCTCGTTCGTCCAGTGGACAAGAACAAGAACCACCAGTACTTCCAACTGAGCAACCAGCAGATCAACCCGTAGCACAACCAGATCAAGCGGAGGTGCCGCATGCTGATGATCAACGTGGAGCAGTAGTTGGCGAACAAGATAATATTCAACATTCTACGAGTATGATACGGTTGCCACATGTCAGTCGGGCACCAAATACTTCAAACTCGTGCATTGTATTCGGATGTACAGGCGAGACAAGGCTTCGAATACCCAAAGCACATGAAAATCCGTTTGTTAAAAGATTTTAACTACTACGCACCAACTGCTGCACGCATTTGTGAAGAACATTTGCTTTTAAATGAGTTTGAGGTTTTATTGTCAGCCAGAAATGTAAGTCATGACATTAACGAAGCTCACATCATGGACATGATGCAGATTTTGAAAACTATGCCGCAAGAGGGAAGGGTGGATTTTGAAAATACGGAGACAATGGATCCAAATGAAGTCTACTTTCTGACTGGTCGAAGTATCGAACAGTTCAATAGAATGTTTGAAGAAACGCCATCTTCGTCTAGGAGGAGCAAAAAACCCAAAACCGCTTTGGCGGTATATTTAATTAAGTTAAGAACTGGAACCAATACAAGACTGGCAGATATGTTTCACACAAGCAGATCAACTTTAGAAAGAGAAATGAAAACGGCAAGAGGCTGTCTAAAAGAAGAATTTACACCTCTACATTTGGGTTGGGATCATATGACAAGAGAGCAAGTGCTTAGGCGAAACCTTTTTATACCTCAGGCGCTGTTCGGAAACCCAGAACAAAACAATTGCATTATTATACTTGATGGTACTTATGTATACATACAAAAAAGTAGCAACTTCCTCTTCCAGAGATTGACGTATAGCCATCACAAGTTCTTAAATCTACTAAAATCATTCCTAATAGTCTGTTGTGATGGTTATATAATTGAAGTAGCCGGTCCCTATTCAGCGACTACATCAGATGCAAGTATTTTAAAGAATTTAACTGCTGATGAGAACAGCGTGTTTCATTGTTTTTTCCAAGAAGGAGACGCTCTGATTTTAGATAGAGGTTTCTGAGATGCCGTACCACATATAGAGTCTTGTGGCTATGATGCCCACATGCCTAAATCTGTTACAAGAGGCGAAACTCAATTGACGACGCCTGATGCAAATAAGTCGCAATTAGTGACGATTTGTCGATGGGTCGTGGAAGTAGTGAATGGCCGCTTCAAGAGAGATTTTAAGATATTCAGGCAAGATTATTTTAACAGAGCTCAGCCTCATATGCAGGATGATTTTAGGAATGCCGCGGCCATTACAAATGCTTTCCACGACCCAATCACTGATAACGTTAATGCTTCAGCTTTTGTGGAGAGAATTAACAATAGAATCAATGTTGAAAACTGTCTCGCACAGTATGTGATTGACCACAACCTCAATAGCCGGCGAGTTCCGTTTCAAAGTATGTCTGCAGAATTACCTGATGTAAGAGAATTTCCACGGTTGTCTGAGGAAGAACTTGTTATGTTTGCGTTAGGAACGTACCAAATAAAACTGGCCAGGAGTTATTACAGTGAACACGCTCGTAATGGCGTATATACAATAGAAGTGTACAGAGAAAACCGCGATTTGAATAACCTTTTAAATAATTATAATATAACTGGTAATAACTTCTGGCTATTACGAGGGAAAGTTCAATCTAGGCATACCCGAAGCCGGATTTATCACACATATATACTTGTAAACTCAGACCACCTTGGGTTAGAGGCTCTCAATCATTATTACTGTTCATGTAAGAGTGCCAGGCGTACTTTGGGCTCGTGTGCACATATAATGTCTATCGTGTGGTTTCTGGCGTATGCGCGATATGACAATATTGACCATCCAGCACAGTTTCTAGACAATATTGTAATCGATGAAAATGATTTGTAATAACTATGCACTTTATATAAGCTGTGCAGAATGGTCCTCGATGAACATGGTTTTTTTTTTTTTATAAACAGTTTTTAAGTAAATATGTTGTCTTTTATTTTAAATTCAATCATTTAATTATTTAGTGCATTTTTAAAACAATATTTTTTAACTAATAGAAATAAAATATACAAATAATAAACGCAAGCAAAAGCGTATCGTTGCAGTATAAAATAACGTTGAATTACTCTGTAACTGTGGGTTAGAATTTGATGCGTATGTGCACACATAGTTAGTCCATCAGTACAAGTGCGCCGACAATAGTGTCAAATCTGGGGGCAGCAGATTTTTTTTTGGACCAGAGCCCATACAAATTTGGTCATTCTCCTTTCAAAAGTGTATCTTGAAAAATCACAAAGTTATAAGGTTGTTATGTTACCGGGTTGTCCGTACAAAAATCGTCGTCTTGCGCTCATTGATAATAATTTGGCAGTAGGTACCTAACCGTACGGCGATTGTATTGTAAGTAATTAAATGGTGATAACATTTTCCATCACATTTAAATATTTTTTGGACAAAATATAACTATATACAACAGCATGAGTTGCATTGTAATTAGCTTTCAAATAGGTATATGACAACTTTCGAAGCGTTACTTCTCCTATTACCAAGTCTCAAGAACTCTTACCCTATAAACGTCTCTTTTGACATTATCAGAGCAACAAGGAAACAGCCTTTACCTAGGAAATATGTCCACCATATTATTACAGCTGTAAGAACTAATTTTTAAGTGGTTTGCTCACTGTGTTATTAAGTGTCGCGGTGGTACTACAGACTGGCCTGTGTATCCTCGGGCTAATAAAACATACAGTTAAGTGTGCACTAGGCTTGTTCATCGGCGAGTTGTCTGCACTTTCAGTTTTCATCCGTTTAGGCTTTTGCGCTTTGGAATTTAAATTGGTAGGTGTAATGTGGCCAAAGAAAAATAGCCGCACAGGTCGATCAATCAGGTCAAGCTACCCTCGCCGCGGTTGGTCCGTGGATGGGTGACCTTACATACCAAGACCCCTCTTTGCCTCCAGTCGCTCCATGTAAACTACTAGTACTTATTCAGCTGCATTCGGTTAGACTGGAAGCTGACCCCAACATAGTTGGAAAAAATGGAGGCAGATGATGAGGTGTAAGTACCTAATGTGGCTTTTTTTAGTGAGACGGACGATTATAATTTTATTCGTTTTCAACCCATGAATGTGACTACGATTAAATATTATGGCTGGTTTTATAGTCACGCCGCCAGATGCGCCGCGGGACGCGCCGCTGGGCAGCGGTGCACTTTGAGTAGTAGGTACCGCGCGTTCCGTTGCTGTGAGACAGTCGCGTACAATAAAGTAACCAAACGGTTTACGGCGCGTCTCAACGGGGCGGCGTTACTCTCATTATATATGTATGTATTAGTCTATGGGCGTCACACTAAAACGCAAACTGAATACTGGCCGTAGAAGCGCCGGCGAACAGCGCGCGTTTACTGAGCAGCGCTGCTCAAGCGCCTTTGAAAGAAAAAGCAACTATTCTATAATATCATAATAATTCGCTGCTGTTATTATAATTGCTAAATAATTCTAATTGCTGGAATTAGAATATTTGGGATTACAAATTCAAATTGGAGAGTGGTAGACATGGAATAACTTTACTAATGACCATCTAAATACGCTTTTTATCTTTACCAAGTTGAATAAGCTGTGTAAGTGCCAAATCTATATTAATAAAAAAAATAATGGCTAAATGTGTTGCTAAGCGCAAAACTCGAGAACGGCTGGACCAATTCGGATTTGTTTTTTTCATAATTATAAACTATTAGTTTAAAGTCCGAGGAAAGTTCTTATGAAGAGAAAAATTTGAAAAGTTGTCGGGAAAATTGGAAAATTCTGGAATGGGGTTAGCTAGTATATGTAAATAAAAGGGAAAACAAACGCACTTAATTATAACGATACTGTAGATTATCCGACACGAATTTCAACTACGTACTTGTGCATTGTTCATGCACATAGATACTGCCGTTTCGACACCGACCCTGTCTTATCTTTCAAAGTCTTGACTTAAACAGCATCTCAATAACTAAGCCAAATGGATAGGGAAGGTGAAACCGAAGATAATCTAAATTAAGAATAAAGGCTCCCGCAGACTGGCGTCACCGCAACTTTCCATAAAGTTTTCATAGAAATTGTGCTACATTGTCGCGTCGCGCTGTCGCGTTGCGCCTGTCTGCGGGAGCCTTAACCTAGAACGGTCGTGGGCCACTTGCGCTTTTAACTTTTCAAGGCCTCGTTTGTACCTACATCAGATTATTTACGAGTACTGTGTCAGTATAATGTTAAAGGCAGTTGTAGTGCTAAGGGGGAAGGTGCACAACACGATCCACTTTTCCAAAACACGACTAAAAATCTTAAGCACCTTAAATAAATACCTTCAAGAAAGTCTAGTAGTAGTCTAGGTCTACTCCGAAGCGTTAAACTGATGTATCGGCCGAATGTTCGGCCGTTTTTTAACTTTCATAGTTTCCTTTTTTGACTTTGAATCCATACCCGACTTAAAGTCACATTTTTGACTTTGGCTTATCTCTTTGACTGTGGTTTTTTTATCATTCGCCGTAGTCAGCCTTAGCCGTAGTCAAGCAACGGCCGAACAGGCGGACAGCTGTTTCGGCCTTCGTGAAAAAAGCTTGTGTGTGTGTGCGTGTGTGATAAAATGCTCTTCCTATTGCTCTTAGCAACCACATTGCTACATTTATGTATGTAATTTATATGGTGTACTAATAACGGGTACCTATTCTATTTAAAGCTATCGCTACCACGCTTGGGCGAGTCTATCTCCTTTGAAGGTTCCATTGAGGTTTTGGCTACCTATCTGTCAATGAAATAGTGAAGAGCTTTATGTTGTTTATTATACACTTGAGAGCAATAAAATCGCACACGTTGACTTTTTGTTGTTAAAGCAGTTTTTTTCATGAATGTGAATACATATTAAAATAAAACTTACACTATTTGAATGTTTACTTCAGTACCTTTCTAATGATATCAAATACAGCGTAAAAAAATACCTATAGGGGGTTTTAGGGCACAAAACCCAACATACGGATAAAATTACCCAATTTTGCTTAAGAAAGAATAAAAATAAAACTCAAAATGCTTGATCAAATTGTTTTTTAATAAGGTGTATTCCCTTACCTAGCCTTGATTACAGCTCTTAATCGGTTTTTCATGGACCGTATTAATTTCACCATGAAATCTTGTGGTATGGCGTTCCACTCCTCTTCAATAGCAAGTTGAAGCTCTTGGAGGCGCGTAGGAGCAGGGCCTCTTGTTCGAACTCTCTTTTTAGCTCATCCCAGACATGCTCAATCGGATTGAGATCAGGACTACGAGCTGGCCACTCCATCGCGGTGATTCCAACGTCTTCCATGTAGTCGCAAACTGTTCTAGCGACATGCGGTCTGGCGTTGTCGTGCATTAAGAGAAAATCTTCTCCCATAAGCCACGCAAGCGGCCTCACATGTTCTTCGAGCACTTCTTCGACGTATCGTGCAGCCGTCAAACTTCTCGATCACGGGCCGGTATTCGCCGTAGTGATGAATACAATGTCAGTTTTAGTGTCCAACATTATGCCACCCCAAAACATACACGATCCACCTCCAAAAGCCACACGTTCGCTTATGCAGCATTGTGAAAATCGCTCTGATGACCTTCTGTAGACCCTAGAGCGTCCATCATGACCATGTAAAGTCATTCTGCACTCATCAGAGAACATAACAGCCCGCCATTGGTCATACGTCCAATTTAAATATTCCCTAGCAAATTGTAGCCGGGCTTGTCGGTGAGCTGTGGTCAATTTGGGACCATTTGCTGGGCGATGTGAAGTCATTCCTGCTTCACCTAGTCTTCTTCGAACTGTCCACTTATACTGACATTGCGAACTTCTCGAAGCTGTTGTCCCAGTTGAACCGCGTTCAGTTGCCGATTTCTCAAAGAGCTTGTCACAAGAAAGCGGTCATCACGCTCTGATGTTGTGCGTCGCCGGCCAGATCCTGGTCGCCGAATGAAGCCACCGGTCTCTTGGAACCTCTGGTATACACGACGAACAGAGTAGCGGCTCAAATTTAGCCGTCGAGCAACTTCACTTTGGTTATGGCCTGCTTCGAGCAAGGTAATAACTTGAGCGGCTTCTGCGGGCGTGGTATCCATATTTTTCCAGTAAATCCGTATGCTTCCAGTAGAGATGTTATCACGTTGACCTTCGGTATGCAACTGATTAAAAATTCCAATATACCTTTTTATACCTGCGGCTAAGGGTGCAAGTGGTGACAACGCAAACGCGTGAATTTGGGGAATTCGGTGTACGGTCGGTTTTTGTAAGTTACGTGAAGGTCAATGATTTTAATTTTATGTTTTTGTAAAGCTAAGCTTGTATGCTTTAATTTTGTCTAATGATTTTTACTCAATATCTTTAGATTTTAGAAAACAATCAGTAATAAACCAAATTACAAGGGGTGTGCGATTTTATTGCTCTCAAGTGTATATATCCATGCTTTATAATATTAGATACATCCATGCTTTATAATATCTACACTTTATTATACACATCTATCGCCTTTAAACTCTATCAAAAATAGTGGCAATGTTTCATACGGATTACACTGAATTAAACAATTTAATATCTCAAACAAATTATAAACTCTATCAAATTCCAATTTATAAATATAACAATTTGCCATCTTTCATGATACAATACACGTCATACTATCAAACAATTGTTTTATGTAAGCGCCGCCACGGGGCGAAGCTAGCTCACGATTTAATATCGCATTTACAAGCAATGTGTACTGTTTAGATGGCTGATAGGGATGGTGAACCTTTTTGCATCGTTGAATTACGTATCTAGGAAAAGTTTAAAAAAATCGACTTCATCCTATTTTGGGTAGGTGCATGTCTTCCCAAATTAAAACAAAAATCCCTTGTTATGGATGGTTCAATAGACAGACCAATGGATGAATGAAAGATGGACTAATGAAGATAAGTAAAATAAATAATAATTATTAGTAAAATATATTCATTTTTTCTGTCGAAAGACTTCGACTACTGGACATAGGCCTCCACCAAGCACCGCCACTTCACCTGTTTCTGTGCATCCCGTATTCAGCGGATTCATGCGGCCTTCACAAGGTCATCGGTCCACCTTGTAGGAGGCCTTCCAACGCTACGTCTCCACGTCAGAACCTTTCCATCGACGAGCAATGTGCCCTGCCCACTGCCACTTAAGTTTGGCAATTCTTCGGGCTATGTCGGTTACCTTAGTTTGCCTGCGGATCTCTTCATTTCTGATTCGATCATGTAGGGAAACTCCAAGTATAGCCCTCTCCATTCCTGTTATAATGCATGATAGATCTGTAATATAGTAAAATTCCGTCTGTTTCTGTATTGGTCAGAATATTGTGGTGCCATAGGTTGACCATCCCTGACGTAGGATTTAGTTTGGTAATCGTATTGATATTGTTATGAGGAAGGTATATTCTGTTAGCAAAGTGTGTCAGGTGTCGACACACAATTGGCTATTCCTGTTGATTTTAAAATTATAATATGTATTATGTCGACAGGTTACATCAAACGTAAAGTTACCTGTGAAGCTGTAATGGAGCTTTGCATCAGTCAGAAGAGCAGAAAAAGATACCAGAGGAGTTGGAGCGGATAGCAAAACGGGCCTATTATTTTTTGAAAAGTATATAACCCATTTAGGGTTATACTCGTATAGTTGTCAAAAAATAATAGGCCCGTTTTGACATTTCACTTGAATCGATTCAAGTTAAATGTCAAAACAGGCGTATTATTTTTGGACAAGTTTAGTATTATATAACATGAGTTTACTGCAACGCCACTCCTGAGGAACCAACACTGAAACACATATTTTACCTTTTGTTTGTTAGAAATAGTAATCATTTATTTATTTTCATATAACATGGTGTATAAAGTTGTTTTGAAACGACAATAAAGAGCGTACATGTTTTGCTTATGTCATAGCGTGAAAATATAATAGGTTACATTACAAAATGTTTTCCGTCAGTATGTTTTTCTTTCATGGTGGTTATTATTGGTGTTTAACCATTTCAGTAGTATTTCTTTAAACAATCTTAAATTGAAAGTTCTTAAATCACTTGGAATTTTATAATATATTCGAACACACATGGCTAAATACCATTTATTATATTTAGCCAGTCTTGATAAGTAATTGTGGGGATCTCGCGCCGGGTAAGCCAGCTTAACCAACATAAATCCATTGAATAATTAAACAATTGATTGTTTTGATTTTAGTTTTTATTAACCCTTTGGTAGATCCCATATAAAAATAATTGCGTTGTGAAACCATGAGTCAGAACGATCGGATTTTCTATACAAAGAACCAGGGCCAACTCCGAAGGGTTATTCCGATGTATAATCGGCCGAATGATCGGTCGTTTCTTTACTACGGCTAACTATCGCTGACAACGGAGAAAAAAAAAAGACAGTCAAAGAGATACGCCAAAGTCAAAACTGTGACTTGAAGTCGGGTAAGAACTCAAAGTCAAAAAAGGAAACTATGGAAGTTATAAAACGGCCGAACATTCAGCCGATACTTCGGTTTAGCGCTTCGGAGTAGACCCCCCTAGGCTTTTAAATAGTACAAGAGCTAGCGTTACATAACAAACAAATGAAGACTATTTAAATAAACTCCCACTTATTAAATACATCATTGTAGTACATAAAGTTAATTATATCGCAGCGCTTGATAATCTCCGTTATGTCATAGCGTACGTTCAATATGTTTGGTTAGATTAAATGGTTTGTCATGTATTGTCGATGTTGGGTCACGGATTTCCGGAGCTAATCAAAATAGCACTTGCTTGTATGCCTCTCTTGTAATGGGTTAATGAGCGAATAATTATTGCTAAAGATTATAAAGTAATTTAATAAATACCGAAGACGACGATCTATGTTAAGAGGATAAAGTAACTCTACGTATAAATTAAAATGTGTGATTACCATTCGTTTTAGTTAATTATAATCTGCATATTTGTAGTCCACTGCTGGATACAAGACTGCCTGTACTATAGTATTTACGAGAAGGTATTTTTGTTATTAGTGTGTTACTTATAACCGAAAACTTTTCTGTAAAATTGGAGGAGAAATTCAGGGTGACATCGACGCGAAAGTTCGTAGTTGTGATCTTAAGTAATAAGTACAATATTTACGAATGTTTGAACTTTTTTTACTGCGTAAGTCTGTAGAAGACTTCTCTTCTACAGACTTACTTAAACAAAGTAGTAGAAAAGTTTTCAGCTTCGTAAGAAATGGGGGAAAAAACTCGAGGGTAAAGTTTCGATCATTACTAAGTAAAAGAGAAAGGGATCCCCTGAATATCAACAGTGCAATAGAGGTACCTACTACTCTATTAATGTTAAACATTAAACTAAAAAGATTTTTATTTATGTCTAGTATTCCTGAAAAATTATGGACTTAATTTAATGTACAAAGTTTTTTCTAATAAAATCACTAGCAAAGCACAATCAAATCACGCAAATAATAATAATCGGATATACACAAACAATTTGGGTCACATCTCTAATCATCATACCTACTGACATAACCCACAATCAAACTGCGAACTAATAAAAGCCAAACATAATTCGCAAATCCGTCTAATATCAGTTTAACAACATGACTTAACATTGATTCCTATAAACTACTGTTTAACTCCTTACATAACCAATTTAAGGCATCTAGTTGAAAGTACACAAAAAAGGCGGGGGACAGTACTTATTGGTAGGTTAACGGTGGATACTGAATTGTATTTGTAATTCATTTGTAATGGGTATATTGTTATCTAAGAGTAGATATGAGATATAGAGCGCTGATGTGTAGTAGTTAGGTATCTACTTACAAGATGAGCTGAAAGTAAGGAAGCGTTGATGAGGAAAGCCATGTTTGTCGAAGGACCGATGGCCTGTGGAGCAGACGAGTCCTGGAGTAGAGACCGCGTATCGGAAAGCGTAGAGTGGAACGCCGCCAAAGCTAAATGGACCAACGACCTTAAAAAGGTGGCTGGGACAGACGGGATGCGGAAGCTGGAGGACAGGGCCTTGTGGCACGGCCTGTGAGAGGCTTGTGTCCAGCAGTGGTCAGCGATAGGCTGAGTTAATTGATTGATTGAAGAATAAGAGGGTTTTCTAATTTACCTCTACATTTAACAAAGTATTCGGATGGCCAACAGAACCGTGACTGTCAGTAGGTAAAGAAAGGCAGCTGGTAACCATATAATTATATTGTTTTGCATCTAGACATGCTACGTAGACCGTAAATTAATTGGTATAAGGGCAGAAGGATCTGGACGATGATGATGATCTTAAGGTATCAAACTGTCTAAGCATGCTCTACACTTTGTCTTATTCATACTCTGCTCAAAAAAACCTCGATGGTAGTAGCTTCTGACCGCAGTAGGTAAAAGCGACTCAAAGGTACATAATAGCAGGCAATTTGTACGAAGGCGTGTACCAATATACTACCCAAACATTTTAATTAAATTAAAATTGATTACTAGATTAAGCAGACAAGTAGAAATGCCATAAGGAAAGACAAATACTTCAAGTGCATTTTATGTAATAAGTTTCTCGTCTACAGTCGAGAAATTGCGTTTCGTAAGAATTTGATCGAATTCTATGGGAGTTATTTATGTAAGGAAACCGATAAAAGACTATAAACTGAAGACAGTGGATACTATTTTCTATTATCCATATTATATCGATGTCAAATAAAATGTGTACTTGATAACACATTAATAATATCAGTCTATTATAGTGCCATTCCAGGGTAAAGGCTACTTCTGATCAGGGACCATTTTGGTTACCCATTGAAAGGGTTTTCGATATGGTTTTTCTAAGCAGTTAATCGAAAACCCATACGATGTGACACCCTTTTAGAACGGCTAAAATTATAAGCCATTCAAATTTTGGCCACCCTTTGAAAGGATTTTCGATAGAAATCCATACGGTGTGGGTAACCGCTTAATTTAAGCCATTCAAAAGGGTTACACTTTCAACGCTTAAAAACGATAACAGCGTAACATTCCGACTCAGAGCAATGTAACATGATCTCTCGATGATGGGCATAGGTTGCAAAATGGAATAGCACGCGTTAAAAGCCGCGGCGGCGGGCGCCTCTGTGGCTACTTACCGAGCGGCTTGTAAACAGGGATCTATGATCAATTGATCATTATTGCATGTAATATAGAGTTAATTTCAGCTTTGCTGGGTGGATATCGAAATGCCATATTATTGTGAATGTGAGCACTATGTGGGTCTTTTTTTTTTCTTTAAATATTTTCCTATTGTTTTTACTCTTCTCAGTTTTAATGATGGTCTGGAATTTTGAGCACTTTATGCGGCCTACCCAAATGTCCTTTCTTTGGTATTGTTCGTCGAGTCATTGAGCTCCTTAAGTCTTGAGTCGAGCTGCACGATTACTGACAAATGCTTGCACTGATTGGACAGGTCCACTTAATTTTGTGTGGTTCGTTCCTCAAAAGACCATTTCAGACAGGGATCTACATGGTTCGTAGGTACGTTTATTTAAGGTAAACATGATGCAAAAAAAACATAAACATAAAAAAAAAATTACAAAAAAATAAGAACCGACTACCAAAAATAACACTACAAAGTGAAAAATAACTTTAATTTCGGAAGTCGGTGGCAAAAAACTCAAATACAGATCCAAAGACACCGACTTCCGAAATTAAAGTTATTTTTCACTTTGTAGTGTTATTTTTGGTAGTAGGTTCTTATTTTTTTGTAAAAAGTTTTTTTATGTTTATGTTTTTTTTTGCATCATGTTTACCTTAAATAAACGTACCTATTTTCTTTCTTTCTTTCTTTGATACAAATAAAGCACGCACATTGATGACCAAGATTGCTCAAGACGGCGGGCAGGTAATTGCGTAACACACTTAAAGTAGCCATGGGTTTCATTTTGACAGTTCAACAACATTCTTGGGATTATTTACGTTGTTGAGCAGACAAATTATTGGAACATATAATAATACTACTGCGCTACTGCTGTCCATGAGGTCCTGGGTTCGATTCCCAGGTCGGGCAAAGTGTGAATGGGATTTTCCATTAGGAATTTCTCCAGATCAAATCCAGACTCCGTGCTGTTAAGCACGAGATTTGTGCCCGATTGATGGCAATAGGCTCGCGCCCTATTACATGGGACTTAAACATAACTGGCGAAATGTGGTTGTACTATAGGTACACCTCTGCCTAACCCTTCGGGGATTACAAGCGTGGTGTTATGTTTATATAATAATAATATATACTTTATTGATACAAGTCCTTACCATAATATGCTTAATATCTAGCTAAAGTTCACAATAATTAAAGGTGTACAAAAGCTGAAACCCTGGCTTCTAAACTAGGAATACCTCTGACTTAGGAGTCAGTGTATTACTGCCACTTGGACACTATAAACCCTTATGGAAATTAAGAGCTAGTAAGCTGGTAATTTAAAAAAAGAATATGAAGCAATGGATTACCAACATCCCTCACAATCATTCAAAATCAAAAAATCAAGTTACGAAGGTATATATATCATTTTAAAATGGGCCGATGAAATAAAGGTCACAGACAAAATGATTGCCAAAGCAATTTTGGTAGATAAGTTGTCCTTAAGAAATATTTGTTTAAATGCTTCATTCGGTAAAAATCCGGACGAAATTATTACTTTGACTCCGAAACTGGAATTAATAAAAAAAAAAAAAGAAGTGGATACTTTTTTCCAGAAGATGTCGGGGAGAATACCTATGACCAATACGAGTATTTACTTAATATACCTGAACAATCATCGCCAGAATTCCCACAAATTTAACCCAATATTACTGAAATAATATCTTTCAACAGAATAATAAAACGGTTTTCTGAGGTCACTCAGGTTAATATCTCAAAACCTTTGACATTTCCTAGGTAAACGCTGTAACCTATCATAAACTTCTTAGTAATCAGATTTAGCTAGAGAATGTCAAATAAGATCCGTTCCCATTGCAGTTGATATATTAACTAAATGTTAGATGTTTTGAGAGGATTCTCGGGTTTCTGACATTTAATTTTGTATTATCAAGGACGAGTGATGGGATAAAAATGGCTTGATTATGTGGAACATCATTGATGACCTACAGTTGTTTGATTTGCAGTTTAAAAGCTGATTTATTTTGTAAAGGTCTTCATGATTAAAGGAATGGTCTAGTCGACTTGGTAAGTTTCTTCTGATTCGTTTTTACCAAGATCTTTAATGTGGGAACCGCATGATACAACCTGGCATTTGCGAAATTGAATAGTCCTGAATGGCTGCAGATTTTTTTTGTTTTCTTCTCACAGCAGTTGTCTTCTTTTATGTATTAAAAAGAGTGTGAAACCATCTTAAATTTATAAAACTAGATATCCTATACCAGCCTATGTATGAAGGGTTCTAACAGTGCGATTAGAGTAGCTTAATTTCGAAAGTACTTTCCTTCATATTAAATTTATTGTAATATTAAATCATAATCTTTATCACACAGCATAATATAATACCTACATATATCAGGATGTCAAAGGCCACAGTGTGAGAAAATGTGAAAAGAAATAGATACAAAATGAAAGTGTGCTCACAATGGCGTGTGCGAAGTTTTGACATAACTCCAACACCCACGGGGCCACGAGGCGGTGGATTGTAATAACAGTAATAATCTTATCTACTGATGACAAATACGAACTTCTGCGATTGTTTAAGATGAAGTGCTTTCTTGATACAGGTTTTGAGATTAGTATATACCTATATCGCAGAGTAAGTAAATTTAATAACAGTCTAGGCTCCAGTAGATCGTGAATAGGTACCGATAAAAAGAATAGAATTACAGATGTACATGTTGAAGTTTTACATAGGGTGACACGATGGGCGGTCTTATTTCTAAAAGCGATCTTTTACAGACAACCTTTGGATGGATTAAAGGGACAACGAGAGAATACTGCAGGTACTGCAGGTGGTGTACCATTTAAATATTATTATACAATAAATACATAAAGCATAATTATACTTATCTATATAAATATACATAAACAATAATAAACATGAAACAAGAGCAAGGAACTGTGTTATGTAATGATGATGGCATTATGAATGACATAATTAAGCTTGTTAGGAAGATTTGGAATAAATTGGCACAAAACAGAAAATACTTTGGATGATCAAGAGTAAGGCATGGATGATCATGATCAAGGGTAAGAGGGAGGCACTGAAACGAAAAAGACTTTGGATGATCATGCCGATAGTCTTCTATTAGTACAAATTCCGCTTAATTGTGTAATTTTTCCGCTGTAAAGCAAGGGCGAAGAAAAGTAAGCAGAACCATTTTGGATAGCTTTATAACATAACCTGTCGATCATGTCAATATCCTTCACGTACCGTTCATTGTATCATTGAATGAGGGTGGCCCGTTTACCAGCAGCCTTATAGAGGCAGCAAAGCACGTGACGCCTCGTATTAATATTAGAAAATCCATAGAAAATAATATAAAACAACGGGACTTGAACGTATTTGGAAGGTTTTACCGTTAAAGTTCTACGTTCCAAATATAGTGCATAGAATCTAGAATGTTGAATGAATACTCTTGGCTCTACTGTTATAAACTTTAGTCTAAGTTTCGTAAGGTACATTGCGTAATCTTTTATAGCCCATATTTTTTTGTTTCAAATTGTGTCATAATTATAATAATTGGTTTGTCGCTTTTTCACAGACAGTTTTACGATGAGCTTTTGATACTATTTATTAAATGACCTCTCCTCCGCAATATTTTTGCTTAGTTCATGTAATAGCTTTTGCGTACCCTTAATTTAGGGGTAAGAATTGCCAAACTTATGTGGCAGTGGGCAGAGCACGTTCCTCGCAGAACAGCTGGCTGATGGGGCCGAAAGGTTCTGGACTGGCGACCGCGTAGACGTAGCGTAAGAAGGCCTCCTACAAGGTGGACCGATGACCTTGTGAAGGCCGCAGGAATCCGCTGGATGCAGGAAGCAGAGAAATGGTCAAAGTGGCGGTGCTTGGGGGAGGCCTGTGTCCAGCAGGACGTCTTTCGGCTGAAATTATGAAACTTAGGGGTCAGAAAAAGCACTGTTAACATTTAAATAAATTGAATTAATTGCATACGAGGAACAGAATCACATTGATTTAACTTTAGTGCTGTACCTACTATATTAAAAATATATATTATGCATCACAAGCAGCCTTCCCCTTAAACAAAACAAATATCAATCACCTATGGTCGGTAATATGTAGATAAATAGTAATGGCCATTTATCGGGCACTCGTCATTAATAGATAATGCTTTCAATATGTTATGAATGGCGGTTACGTCGCCATCTTTGTCATAGCACGGATAAGATTATATGCTTGATTGATTATACTAGAGTTTGCTTATTGAAAGTAGGGGTTGCGTAAATTGTTTTATGTAATTTGAGCTGGTTATCAATTATCTTAAGCCTATCGTAGTTAACGACGTACCTGCATGCTGCATGCCTCGCATACCTTATTAGTGTAGTGCTGAATGTGGGTTTGCTAATGCTACAATTAATTATTTTGTGATGTGGAGATCCATATTAAACGTTATAACTTGCTTTCCAATACATTTATTGGCATATAAAATACCTATAATATGTGAATATTATAAAAGATATTACCTTTTTCTTAACCGACTTCCAAAAAGGAGGAGGTTATATGTTCAGCTGTATTACTTCGTCAATTGTAGACAGATTTTGAAAATTCTATTTTTGTTTGGAAGGGTATGCTCCCGAGGTGGTCTCATTACCACCAAATCAGGATCTGATGAAGGGATCCCATGGAAATCGAGGGAAATCGTCAAATTTTATAGCATACCTATAGCGATTTGAGTATTTTTTTATAGTAACTCGTGTATTTGCTCTCGGAAAGCACCATATGGTGAAGTGGAACTGATGATGAGGCCACAGATGGCCACCGGAACTACTTAATAATAAGTATTTCACCATGGCGATTCGATTAGGTACTTTAATATGGTTGATAAGCAATTTATGCTCGTCAAAATGCATATGGTGAAGTCACCATCAGTTCTTCTGGTTCTTACCAGGAGAACTCCTCAATAATTAACGCCCCTGCATCGGGAAAAGCAATATTTTGTAAAAGTTGATGAGCATATGACATTAGGCTATTGTAAATCAGATAAATTACGAACTGACCCACTAAAAAGTGAAAAATAAAAAACTTCTACAAAAAAAACAATCGTCTTCCAACAAAAAAACACAAAGTGAAAAATAACTTTAACTTCGGAAGTCAGTGGCAAAAAACTAAAATACAGATCCAAAGACCGAATTCCGAAGTTAAAGTTATTTTTCACTTTGTAGTGTTTTTTTGGAAGTAGGATGTTTTTTTTTTTTTGGTAATTCTTTAATTAATAAACTTTTAGGTGGGGCTATACTCACAATAATCAAAGACAATGCCTCCCACGATACAGGATTTTCCTAGTTTGGGGGGCAGGGTACCGATTTTTATTGGACTTTCGACCTCACTACCTACCTTTTGTATCCAGTCTTTGTGTAATTTTACTCAAGTCTGTTTACCTGTCTGTATACTTATTGTCAATATTTTAAATGTTTTGTGATTAAAAAAATATTTATTATTTATTGATACTGCACATCCGTTTGCCTGATGATACCTATAGGTTTTATTATTACTCTAGATACCCACGAAATTGGTATATTCTCTGGTGAACAAGAGCTCTGCCACAATGAAGAAGATATGGAAACCATATTATATTGAAAGTCTCTTGTTATGAGTAAGACAGAAATACCTAAAAAAAAAATGCCGCATAGCAGGTAAAAATGGCGTTAAATGTAAGAGACAGTGCAGCAGTGGTTTGATAATGAAGAAAAGGGAAATATATTGTAATTAGGTTAATAAAGCAAAACAGTTTTAATTAGTATTGAGATGTTGATTGTTTTGCTTAGGTATTTTGAGGTCATAGTAGTGGACGTTATAACTGACTTATAAATGACTAGCTACTGCCCGTGACTTCGTCCGCGTGAAATTTATTGTTCCCCCGACCCACTGCGTCGCATTGCATCGCCCGTCCGCGCTATAACTTCGTTTTCGCTTAGCGTTCTTTCTGACTTTTTTTCTCTTTGCTCGGCTTCTAAGGGTCGTAGCGTGATGTTAAATAGTTTATAACTTTCCTCAAGAATTGGGCTATCAAATTGAAAAATATTTTTCATATCCGACTGGTAGTTCCTGAGATTACCCTACATACAAACTTACAAACAAAAGTCAATGATAAAAAAGAAATCGTGGCCATCAAATTATCATTATTAATTAGATGCAGAATAATATGACGAACAAAAGTTAATATGCGGTAACATAACCTAACAGTCTGAACCGAGTTTTACAGGATCAAATTAAATTAGCTAGCAAAACAAAAAATAAATTAATTTAAAGTTTTTTTAGTGGGGTCATGCATGGTCTATGGACCGCAGTTTATGTACTCACTTGAGATATCAGTTTTTTTTTTGTGTAAACTTCACAGATGTGATGGGTAATAGATAACTAAACACGATAAAACAAAATAAAACAGATTTTCTCGACTCATACTTCAGGTAATAACACGACGGCTTCAGAATAAAACCAAACAAATGCGTCACTTCCCATAGTGAATTGGCCAATGGTGCCGATTCTGTTGTCACAAAATTCTCTAAACTAGACTAAAAATCACCAAAATTTAGTTTATTCCTGTCAAACGACGTTTCCCATTCTGAAATTGACTAAAGTGACGCAACTTAACTATATTATAGTTTGACAGCACTAATGTCATTTTAGTTACTCAATTTAGTGAAAATGGCAATTTTGCTATTCTGAATTTGACGTTTTTCACCTAAAATTAGGATTAGTGCCGATTCTGTTGTCACAAAATTCTCTAAACTAGACTAAAAATCACCAAAATTTAGTTTATTACTGTCAAATGACGTTTCCCATTCTGAAATTGACTAAAGTGACACAACTTAACTGTAATAAAGTTTGACAGCACTAATGTCATTTTAGTTATTCAATCTAATGAAAATGGCAATTTTGGTAGTCTGAATTTGACGTTTTTCAGCTAAGATTAGGTTAAATCGACAATTTTAAATCGCGATTAAAAAGGTGTGGAATAAAATTAGTTGTCATGAACTAAAATTTACAAACTACATTTTTCTTCTAGTTCTTGAAAGTTGGGATGCTTTTGTTGATTTGGGAGTCTTTTACAAGTTCAAGCTACTGCTTGAACTTGTAAAAGACTCGACACGGGTAAAGCATTCCATAACCATACTCGGTTATGGAATGCCCTACCCGTGTCGTTATGGTGTGCTCAATCTTTGTCCACTTTTAAAATTCTGGTAAAAAAATACTTCCTCTCTCCTTAAACATCATCGTTACAGATTACAGTTCCTTGCTCTTGTTTCATGTTTATTATTGTTTATATATTCATATAGATAAGGGTATGCTTTATGTATGTATATTATTGTATAAGTAAATGGTACACCACTGAATACCTGTAGTATTCTCGTCTTCTCTCTTTAATCCATCCTAAGGCTGTAAAAGGTAGCTTTTAGCGATAAGTCCACCCATTGTGATCTTGCTGTTGCATGGTATCACCAGATGGGACGTGCAGTAACTAATAAAATCAGGCCTATCCTGTTTAAGCTAGGCAGTCTTGCGCTTTGGGATAAGATTTGGTTTTCCAAAGGCAAATTTAAGGCTATAGGCGACACCATTAGCCAAGTTCCTAACAAAGGGGGTGGCATGATCTGTTCTTGGCTGCGAGAGAAATATGCGGTGTCACCAAGAGCTGGACTAAGGATGGCTGCGTGTATTTCCTTGGTCGCAATGATTCGCGGCATCGGGTTGAGACCCTTGCTGTATTGGACAAGATTGCGCCGAATCCCAGTGAGCCCGAGCGGAGTGATCCAATAACGGATGTGCCAGCCTCTGTCCCGTTGCTGCTGCGAGGACCGCTAGCAAGCGTGCTGCTTTTTTGAAGCAGTGATTTCTTTGTGATGTTTTATTCAAAGTCGGGGTACGAGTATTATGTACATTTATATCTGTAATTTTTATGGTGTACATAGAAGAATAATATAAAAATGTTTTGTTGTACTGTGCTAAGTACTTAGTACAGTATTGATTCATTCAAGTCACAATGTTGTCACTGTCAGCTGTCAGTATTAGTCAATACCCATGTCAATTTAATTCGGTGCGTTCCGTTTTTCGTAAAGGTGGAATGGCAGACTGTGTTTTGTTTTCTTGTTGTTTTTTCTCTGAAATGTTTTACATATTATTTTTATATGCTTTTGTTTAACTATTTTTACCCGGACTGAGTAAGTAGGTTTTAATTATTTTGATTGAATATCGCAACCGGCAGGTGGACTAGTTATTGCTCCTACAGACTGGTGCGACAGGCATTGCGACCATTGTTGCGCCCGCGATATCGCACCAGTCTGTAGGAGCCTTTATACGATTTATTTTTATTAGTCTGGTAAATGTTTATTGATGAAAGCAGTGATAGACGACAGTTTCGTGCGTACTCCTTCTCTTGCAGCGCAGTGTGCGCGATGTTCCTAAGAATTTTAACGTTATACATATTAACGCTCAGAGCATTCGGGCTCATTTCCACGATATGCTGGCAAGCTTTAACTGTAAAAACGTACAGACGCCAGCAGATCAAGGTACCCGAAACTGTCAAATTTTCCCAATCAACCTTGAACCTTATGCTGTAGGATTAAAGTTGAAAATCTATTGAAGAAATTTGACAGATTGTAGTAGCTTAATGTGCTGGCGTCTGTACATGAATGCATAAGTCATGGCACCGCTAAATCCCCTAACTTATTTTTCTGTCGTATAAAATTCGTCCACCTAAGGCTAAAGCTAAGAATCTCATGCAACGCAATTTTGGTGGAATGAAAGTCCGTCGACAATCTTTGCAAGGATTCCGAAAATATAGATCGGTGCTGGATTGATTGCCTCTGGATCAGTCGATGAGCAAGTTAATATTTTTATGGCTAAACTTATCGAGCTTTACGATCACCACGCATCTGTTCGAGCAGTTAAGGTTGACATTTGCCGGCACCATGGCTCACGAATGAGATAGCGCTACTACACAAAAAAGTTATGGCAACGTTTAAATTTAAGCGTGGTGCTAATGGCGCTATTTTTGTCAAAATTCAAAGATCTCTACTAGCATGAATTGACTCCTATTCACCTTTTATGTTAATTTAAACAATATGGCTGCCTAACCACCAAAGTGGAGCTGGAAAATTGCAACCAGTGAAATTTCACAATCATTAACATCGGTTTCCCAGTTCGATTTCGTCGACAGACCTTATCTAGAAATGTGATTTTGAATTTCCCGCTTTCGCGAGTTTTCGGTGTCATCCACCAGGACGCCCCCAATGCCGTACCATTTTATTTGTACGGACTTTTTATTCTTCTCTCCAGAGTAAATATGTTTCTTGCCACCAACCAATTGATATGGCAAACAAACAGACAAATCCAAGATGTCCTTGATAGAGCTTTCCTACGGTGACGAGAATACTGGAGATTTTCAACTTACTGAACACCAAACCGGATTTTCTTTTCTCGAGATCACATTTTTATTAGAACATTTGCTTTATTACGCTGAAATAAAAAGCAAGATAATCATGCTATAAAGACGCCGTCATTATGTTCTCTGTATTTTATTTGAATCATTATTGATAAACAATACATGATTATTATGATTTTACCCAGGTTTTTATGCATTTCGGATCATTTCGTTCACTCTTTTTTTATTTCCCAACAAATCTTGGTCTATGGTTTATTCAACTTAGCGATTGTCAAACTCGATTATAGTTGTGTCAAAATTGTTTCTAAGTTTAGTGAATCTTGTTTTCAGAATAGCTTTTAAGAATAACTAAACTAAAACTAAGAAATTTTAGTAATAGTTTAGTTTAGTTCGGTGTACAAGAGAATCGGCACCATTGTCGTTTTACCTATTTAGTGAAGATTATTCAATCTAACTTACAACATTATTAAATACAAAATGAACGATGACACACACACACACACAACATGACACATGACAGCGAAGCTTGTCTTATAAAGCCGTATTTAATATTAAGTTCACAAGTCAAGAGGCGCCATACAAGTTTGCTGCATGTCAGTTAATACCATTTACGGACGATCATGATACATTGAATATAGGCTCATAATATTGAGATAGACGTGTGTAAACTGTCGCCTGCGCAGATTACAGAACCGTGCGTCTCAATTTACCTTCGCGACTTAAACGTAAAGATGGATTGCTGTTTCGTATGATATGTGATTTCAATATGTTATGTTGGCTTATTTTATTTATTTATTTGCACAATTTATTATATTACCTTAAGTATAGGTATTGGGGGCCGATCGCGCTAATTTACCAAAACTAAACCACAACCAAAAACGTTACGTTAGACACATTTCGTATCGCGCTAATCATTTCAACGGAAACGATTTAGCTTAACTTTGGAAGTTACGTTGGAGGAACGATCGATCGAACAATTCCGCACCAAACGTTGAAAGAAAATCTTACTTGATTGTTAGTTTCATGAACACGAACAGGATTCACTCGAGACCAATAATGGTTATTGCGGCGATTGTACATGCCATTATTGCTGAAGTTGGTTTCGTCAGACCATACAATGTTACTCAAAAAATTTGGGTTTCGGTCAATTACTCCAAGCATGTTTTCACAAAATTGTAATCGTCTGTCACGATCCCCAATATGCAATTTTTGCACCAACCGACCTTCACGATAGCATTTATACTTATACTTTTTCAGCACTTTAAGTACGCGAGTGTGGGTTGTTCCTAATTCATCGGCAGCATCTCTACTTGAAGCCTTTGGAAATGATTCAAAGTATGTTAAAACATCTAGTTCAAAATCGAAATAGTTTTGCTGAATAGTTTGCCGTCTCTTGTTGAAACCACTCGTATTCTTTAAATTTTCTACCATTCTTTTCAATACGAACCGAGTTGGTGCCTGTCGGTCTTGATATCTCTCTCCATACCACCGCAGAGCTAGATTCACGTTTTTGTTATTTAAAAAATAAGCTTCCATTAAATCAAACTGTTCTTGATAAGCCATTTTCACCGTGAGACAAAATGTGAAATGAGTTGTAAAAACAATCAAATGTGAATAACAACTATGACAATCTAATTTTCAAATTTTAATCTAACATTCCATATTTAAATTACCTCACACACGCAGCTACGAGTATGTCGCAAAGGAGTCTGCATTACAAAAGATGGATGTTAGTTAAAGAGCTTTAACTTGACTCATTGAATTTGTAACTTCAGATTTCCTGGTTTTCCTTTCATTTAATTTATCATGTTTGTTAGAGAGATTTCATCCTTATAATTGACCCTAACGATCGATGCAATAAAAGTACAGGGTATATTTTTTTCATATTTTAGCCGGTTCGATTCCCGGCTTTAAATTCCACCCTGTATAAGGCCGCCCGTAAAAATCACAATACCCCCCGAACTATTTGATACTGAATTACAGTGGGGTATTATTCCTCATTGCTGTGATCCGTAGAGTGACAGATTAATGAGAACTTAAGATATATATATATAATATATATATTTATTTTTTATTTTTGGCTTCGCATGGTTTGTGTATTTAGCCAGTGTCATGTACAATTAGGTAACAAGTACAAAGTTGTATAATTATGAAATGAACTCCATTCAATGCATGATTAAGATGATAGATGATATCCCGCCCCACTCCCCTTTGACTTTCAGTAAAGACGCATTTTACTGAAACTTCGCGCGGACTTCTTGAGAGACAGACAGACAGCTGTGCTGCTGGGGAGTTTGTTGCGCCACTTCTTCTTCCCAGCTAAAGCACTAGGAAGTGGTGAAGGGTGGGCGTTTTTGGGGGACTGTCTTGTGTAATTTTTGACGTTCGAAAAGTGCTGATTCTCAGCCTAGTTTGAATAAATGACTTTTGATTTTGATTTTAGAGAACTTAAAGTACATCACTTTAAGTTCTCTCAAGAAGTCCGCGCGAAGTTTTGTGTGTGCACTGTTTTGTTTCATTACTAATGCAGGTTCACGAACACTCAATGGTTAATAATCCACCACTATTACACATTAATATTCGGCTAAACACACATTTTAGAAAATAAAACAAAACTGCTAACATCTAAACACCGGTTCACTTTCCGGGAGCCAAGAAGTCTTAAGATATATTATAGGCTCCTTAGGAACATAAAATTAACAAATGAAAAACTTAAAATAATTGACCAATAAAATAGCTACACTTAATACTATCCCACCTACTTATCTGTGATTGAGTGTGTGTTGTGTGCAGTGTGAGTATGTTTGATAGTAGGTATGTCTGTATGTATGGAGTTTGCTATTTCAGATTTATAATTTAAATGTGATTTTTTTTTTTTTTTTTTGGGTGGGTAATTATCAATTAACTTCTCCCGCTCTGGGTAGAGCGGGAGTGAGTGTCAGACTTTTACTGACTAAAACCCACCGTGTTCCTTCAGATGCCTGACTATTATAATTTAAGCAGAGTAGGTAAGTGTTTTCGTACAATATTTTTAAATATGTGTGAATTATATTTCCGAAAACCTAGAGTTATATTTTTATAAAAAAAACCGGCCAAGTGCGAGTCAGATTCGCGCACGAAGGGTTCCGTACCATTATCTATAAAAATGGCAAAAAAATCACGTTTGTTGTAGGGAGCCCTCCTTAAATATTTGTTTTATTTTAATTTAATTATTTATTTTTGAAGTGAATATATAACTAAATACTCTGTGAACATTTCAAGCGTCTACCTGTTACCGTTATCAATATCGAGCAAATACGAGCAAAAAAAAACACGTTTGTTGTATGGGAGCCCCATTAAATATTTATTTTATTCTGTTTTTTAGTATTTGTTGTTATAGCGGCAACAGAAATACATCATCTGTGAAAATTTCAACTGTCTAACTATCACGGTTCATGAGATACACCCTGGTGACAGACGGATAGACAGATAGACGGTGGAGCCTTAGTAATAAGGTTCCCGTTTTACCCTATGGGTACGAAAGCCTAAAAAACGAAGTAAAATCCATGGCGTATAAACCTAAATTTGACCAGTTTACGCAACTGTCTGACTCCTAAAACTTATTAATCGATAAACTATAAAATACACCGATTAAATTAAAATATAACAATCATTACTGAATATTTTTTTTTCTTTTTGGGGTGGGAAATTATCAAATAACTTCTCCCGCTCTTGGCGGAGCGGGAGGGCGTGTCAGACTTTTACTGACTAAAACCCACCCGTGTTCCTTCCGTTGCCTGTGTGCCAGGGCCACGACATCCCTTTCGGACAAACTCGCAACCCTGGCAGGATTACTGAACATTGGCTTTGACTACCTAGACATTCGTCCATTGCTCCACCAGACATGTCCTTTCTAATATTGTATAATATAATTTAAATGTGTCTTGAGTACTTTATTTATAATTTAAGCAGAGTAAGTGTTTTCGTACAATATTTTTAAAAATGTGTGAATTATATTTCCGAAAACCTAGAGTTATATTTTTATTGTAAGTATACGGAGCTAGGAAGAAAATAAATCGCTGTGCAAATTTTGTCCTACATTTATAATTGGCTGTTTGTAGACTTTGTAAGCTCTTCGTAAGTTCATCGTATAGCGTCTGGATAATCCGGTAGTTTGTTATGTTGAATATTTAGGATCTTCTCAAAGTATAGAAAGAAAGAAAATACGTTTATTTGCGGTAAACATAACGCAAAGAAATAAAAACACAAACACGAAAGAACAAGTTGAGGGAAAATATGCGTCACATTCACGCAAAACGGTCATCGCTCAGCATAATACTGCGACCCTATGCGAGATAGAGCCCCAGCGATATAGTTGCCGAATGCAGAGAACAGCACTTAGCTTCAATAGTTCATCGGTCGGAAATCTATATTTTTTAAAGAGCAGAGTTTTTAAAATAGCCCGTTGCGCTCTTTCTGCTTTGATAAGCCGTGTCTTAGCACATCCTCCGTAAATGGATATGCTTTATTTAGTAAGTCATAAGCTTTAATTAAAGGGTACCTACCGGCAAATGGTAGGTAAATTTCAGAAAAGTCATTTTATACACATAAATAAAATTAAAGTGTGAGTTTGTAATGTCAAAATAAGAACTTTTTACTAATGCATATGAAAGTATATACGGTACCTACATAATTATAACAAAAAAATTGTTTGTTTGTTCCGGCTAATCTCCAAAACAGCTAAAGCTTTTAAGACGGGACTTTCACTGGCAGATAGCGAATGTTATAAGGAGTAACTTAGGCAACGCGGCCGAAGCCGCAGGCTGCAGCTAGTACCTAATATAACTTTTGGTTAGTAGGTAAATAAAAATATGAAATTACTGTTACCTGGACAAGAATAAGGGAATTATTAAAGACGGGACATGCCAGTGTATGTTTGGAACCTGTCCAGTGTAATTTTTCTTTTAGTAGATGGGTACCATCGTACAAGACGGTCAAGGAAAAAGTCTGATTGTAGATCAGAGTTATTTTAGTTGATACGTATATTCATATTCAGATTCTGTTATTCTTCATTACCTGGCAGGAAGGAACGCTGACACCTGAGATACAGAATACGTCCTAGTTTGGGTGTCAGGAGTTTCATGTGAAAACGATGCAAAACGTCAGAAGCGTCTGTGATAAAAAAAAAAAAAACCATTCAAAACTATAATAAGGATCTAAGTTAATTTAAGTAATTCATTGTTAATCGTTTTTCTCTCCTTATGTATTAGGCTTAAAGAAAATAAATTTAATTACATTCTATCATTCGTTTCTGAAGAAACTTTCAAATACCAATCTGTAAAGTTCAGACTGATCAACACCTAAAGTGACGAACTAAACGGATGTCATTACTTCACAAATCCATCTAGTTTGTAAGATAATTATATCCTATTAACTCTTAATAATCCGGTCACAACAACAATAGTGAAGCGAAAGGCATAGCGCAACCATTTGTCAAATGTCACATCGCTGTAAAAATACCAGTTTTAGTTGACCTGTCGTTGTCCGTACAAATTCTCTTTTTTGTTCGTGAGTTATATGATGTAAGGGACGAAGGGTAGGTCTTGCTATGTTGGTGGTCGGGATTACAAGTCATCGATAGGGTGTCAATAGGATGTCATAATGTAAGTAAGTATTTAAGTTGCTTAATAGGATTATCAGGTAGTATCCAATCACTATACTTAAACAGTTATTTTGGGTTAACGAGATGATTGGTGTTTTTAGTAAGAGATCTTCTTTAATTCGTATAAAGTTTTGGTCTATAAAATTCTATTGCATGACCGCAATTTTCAAAAACAAAATCAAAATATTTTATTTCACATAAACCTACATGGGCACTTATAAAACGTCAGAAGCTAGGTGCACGGTTCCAATTGGTCGTTTCCTATGGAGAAGAGCCGGCAAGAAACTCCACGGTTACTCTTTTAAAAATAATGGGCTTTTGCAATGTTTTCAAGTTACAGTGTTAATAGGTAAGGGAGGACAGTGTAGGCCCGTCAACAAGTACTTAACAAAATAGAAAATGGTTTACAAAGCTACAGTCCAATAAGCCTACAATGTTCTTACATTCACAAATTAAAAAAGAATCTATATAAAATATTATTAAAATATTTAAAGTAAAGACCTATTTAAACCAATTGACATGATTTCCATTACAACTGTAACAAATCTGAACTATTATCATGTTCACAAAAGCCCCTAATCAATACTTGAAATTAAAACTGTAGGTAAATAATGTTAAATAATGAAAATATTATGTCAAGGAAGTATGTTAAAAAATAAAATTAAAATAAACATCGTAATTTGGAAGCAGTTAACATCAGATAACATCTACATAGTTATGCCAGTAATGAGATACCAGGGAAGCCACATGTGCAGAAGGCATTATTGCCAAACTTCCTTGTCTTCAATGTAGTCTTTAATCTTATAATATGCTCTTTTTCTACAGAAAAGCATCCCTGCCTTAGAGTAGCCTCCACAAATTGAATGGCGTATCTACTAGCGATAGAAAGGTACGTATCGTTGGTACAGCGTAACTTTGGCAGTAAGCATCGCTACTATTATTATTCCGAATTATCAGCACACTTTGCTACGGTTTAAGACTTTTTTAAATAGTTAGAAGAAGATAATGAAACTGCGCTGTATTTCGAAATTCGAATCTTGGGTTTGAAATGATTCGATGTAGAAGGTATTTAAATAGGTACTTAGCACGAGAACCGTAGAGAAGCGTTTTGTCGACGGAAGAGTAGACACAAATTACGTTTCTGTGTAGACAGTAGAACATTTTCGGTAGACAAGCGATTTCTATTCTACAGTAGGTATAGTAAAAATAGAAAGCATCATGCTAAGCCTGTTGATTGTGTAAACTATAGGGGAAAGAAATTCAGTCACTTTCAGCATAATTCAGAATTTACTGCGTGAGATTATATTTACTCACAACACGATATTTTACTGTAATAATAAGTACTTGGTAGTTTGCCAATCCAATCACTTAGTTGAACTGGAAACCTATATTAGGTCACGCTGGAAGCTTCATAGCATAAATACTAATCAATGTCAGTAATGCTTGAGATTCGGTCTCCTCTCAAGGACGGTTGAACCAGGCAAGAGGTAACAAAAGTCCGGGGGCCCAATTCTGTAAAATAACCAACTTGTCAATAGTGTCTCAATAGAATAGTCATGGACATTTGGGCCCAATTCTGTAACTTTGAGTTAAGCAACACGCCATTGACACTCTATCGACACACTACAGACATTCTTTTGCCACTGTTGCAAATTTGGCATTCTGCAAAAACTTCAATGGCGTTTCAGTGGTGTCTCAGTAGTGTGTTGGTAGTAAGTCGATAGTGTGGCGTATAATAGTTTTAGTGTTGCTATCAAAAATCTACCATGAGGTAAACCAAACCTACCACTTTTTCAAATCCAATTTTTATCAATTAAATCTTTATATTAGGGTTTATTTATTAATATAAAAACGTTTTTTTATTAGAAACATCAAATTTCACTAAAAACATGCATTTAATAACGTTTAATGAGTGTAGCCTTAGGGGCGCTATGGCGATGGAAACGGGCCTTCGATATTAAAAAAAAAAACCTTAATTCATGTTGAGATACTGTTTAAACGGGGGGTGGTACATAGGGGGTCAAATTTTGGTTATTTTTTGCCTAGGACGCACCGTTTTCGAAATATTTGAATTTGTATATTAATAAAAAAAAATATTAGATATTTGAAGAAAAAAAAATTTTTTTTTTCGTAGATTTTTTACATCATCTCATGGTTTTCGGTCGGAGTATCAAATTAGGTACCATCACATACAAACCTTTAATTTAGCAGGGATTCCATTCCGCCGTCGCTGTCTCTGGAGAAAGGGAATGAGCTCGTCAATTAGCTTCCTTGCTTGCTCTACGTCCACTTTATCAATTTCACTACGTAAGTCACACACACACACGGACACTTTATTTCAAATTTAAAAAATATACAAATTGAACCCAATCAACAATAGGGAAAATAGGTGTCGTTGTTCGATGGCTTCACAATGGCGGTTCGATGGCCAACACACTATTCAAACACGATAGAAACAACTGTCAAATACACTTAAAATATTTACAGACTACCGTAAGCTTGGCATCACGATGCCATTGTATCATTATAGTGGACCAGATTACCAATTATTGTTGCCAAATTTGCAACAGTGGCAAAAGAATGTCAGTAGTGTGTCGATAGAGTGTCAATGGCGTGTTGCTTAACTCAAAGTTACAGAATTGGGCCCCAGCACATCACATTCACTGAGAAAAAATATACAGGACCTAAATAGGTACTTGTTATTAGAATGGGATTACTACAAATGAAGACCATGTGATTTCTTTCCATTATGTAAAGGGCTATAGCTGTAAATGTGAGTACCATGCTGGCTAGATAAAATCCAGCTCCTGCGTGTGGAATCTACACGAACGTACCTACGCGCTTTTATTGGAAAAGGTACAAAAAGCGTTCCTTTGGATTTTATATAAGCGTAAACACGGTTATTATTATTACCTCTATCCGATTACATTTCTATTGGGATGTCTTGGATATAACTCATTTGAGGTAAGGCGAGCACAAGATCAGTTCACCATAGCCTGCTGACGCACCTGATCTGCATGTTGTGCTGGCTCGATTCTTTATCCCAGACAATTACTGTCTCGGCAGAAAGCACAAGCTGTTTGCTGTACAGTCCACGTCTCACCGTTGCGTGTGCTAAGTCCCCAGTACCTCGCACTCTTGGATGCTAATCCAACAAACGACCTGTTTGCGGATGAATGGACGATGATTTTATTGGCATGCCAGTAATACTGTGAGAAGGATTCATGAAAGAATTGTTAATTTTTTAGGGTTCTGTACCTCAAAAGGAAAAAACGGAACCCTTAAAGGATCACTTCGTTGTCCCTCTGTCTGTCTGTCTGTCAGTCTGTCAAGACCCTTTTTCTCAGGAACGTCTGGAGGTATCAAGTTGAAATTAATATCAAATACGTAAGTCTATGGTCCCTTGAAGCTCTAAAAACATCAAGCTTTCAAGTCAACGCAATAAAAAAATACGGCGATACAAGCGACATTATTGCGAAATATTTCGATACTCGCAAATAAATCAAAATCTATAGGGTACCTACTTCCCATTGACCTAGAATCATGAAATTTGGCAAGAAGCAAGTTCTTACAGCACAAGTATAGGAAAAAAAAAATGCGAATATCTCGCACATAAATCAAAACCTATAGGGTACTTCCCGTTGACCTAGAATCATGAAATTTGGACAGAAGCAAGGTCTCACAGCACAAGTAAAAGTTTTATCACATAAAAAAATCATTTTTTACGATTACAAACTTAAATTTTCAGTTGGAAAATTGACCGCGGCGTATATCGATGTATGGGAGAACATGTGTTTCAACTGCAATGTTAAGTTTGTTTTAGGGATAAATTCATCCTAACTACGGAACCCTTCATTGTGCGGGGTCCGACACGCACTTGGCCGGTTTTATTGTTTTATGTTGTCCTGAATTTTATATTTTCTTTTCTTTTGTATAGGTGTCTTTGCCTTTAATTATGGTAATTATTGGTGTTAATTACATTTTAAATAAATAAATAAATAACTTTATAACTGTCTGGCAGTTTGAGATATTTTTATGTGACCTTCGCTAATGTCCTGCAGATCTGGTAACGTCGTGTGTCGGGTTGTTGAGGTTCCTAAAATAGGGTTGAGCTACACGATGACTGATGCATGCATGCCGTTTGTCGGGAAAAGTAAACCCAAACCTGGAATGGCTCTTTCATCAAAAGGCCCTTCCAGACATGGCCCTGCATTGTTAGACTCACATAAATGTTTGTTTTTTACTTTGAAAGAGACCTCTGAGTTTTTTTCGGCATTTCTTCTCAGGGATCAGTCAGCTAGGAAATGCCGGTGGCATCTAGTTTTAAAATATTGACCAAACAATTCATGTGTAAAAGTGTCTTAAGCCACTTTTACGTGCCTCTACGGGCCCAATCAGAATAGAAGCGCTGCAGTATATTTTTAAAAAATATTGCAGCATTATGCTGAGATATGAGCCTTGTTGTTGTTGGAGCCCCGGCGGCGTCGCAAAAGTCTTGATTGTTTTTTTTTGTATTTTGTTCGAACAAATATGTCAATTTTAAAGTTTTAAATGCTCCGTTTTTAACTTTTTTTTTATTTCTTGTGCGTGTCACACATAACATATTTTTCTTTCTGAAAATACTTACAGTAATAAAAATATAATATAATTTCATTTCATATAAAATTTATTTCCATGGCTAGCTTTAGCCGGATGAGAGGCTATGTTACGAGTACAGGGTCAACAGCATCATGCCGTGAAATAAGAACAAACTGTTCATCCGTTTCTAAAGCTGCTCTTCACATAAGACCGACTTCTTATGTACATAGGTAATAAAGTACCTTTTATTTCATATTATCTAACAGGAAATGTCTTATTAGCCCGTCTCACCAGTCCGCATCCATAATTCTAAAAGTATCAATTAATTCGTTGTGAGTAAATATTACGAATTGATTGATGAGCGCCCCTCAGATGAAAGGTAATGATTAATTATTATGTATTTATGTAAGGTGTTTTATTTGTTTGTACATGAACAAGGTAAGCCCAGTAAGTTTGTCTGTCTGAGTGTTTGCTTGTTTGTCATTTGTATAATACTTATATTACGTCTCTTTTTACAATATAAATAATATTTCATGATGCTAACTGCTATCCCTGAAGTTTATCTGGTGAATTGCTTTACCTAAGTTAAAACTTTTATGTCTGTTCTAAAATATCTACGAAATTAGATGCATAGATTATCTACTCATATTGTTATGATTTTTTTTCACAATTATTGTCCCGACACTGTTCATTAGTTTTCATTGTTCTTTTAATTCCAAAATTATTATTCTTACATCATCATCTGCCTAGCCTTTTCTCAACTATGTTAGGGTCGGCTTCCAGTCTAACCGGATGCAGCTGAATACCAGTATTTTACATGGAGCGACAGCCTATCTGACCTCCACAACCCAGTTACTGGGTAACCCGATATCCCTTGATAAGACTGGTTGTCAGACTTTTGGGCTTCTGACGACCCGTAACAACTGTCAAAGATCTACAAATGACAACCGGGACCAACGGCTTAACGTGCTTTCCGAGGCACGGAGGAATATTGGTATGAAAAGATGGTCACCCATCCACGGACCAACCGCGGCAAGCGTAGCTTAACCTGATCGATCGACCCGTGCGGCGGTTATTACTTAGCCACAAGCTCCTTTTTATTATTCTTACATCATTAATAAAAAATAAAATAAACCAAACCTATTCAAATCTTGGAAAAGGCTGTTAATATCTTATGTGATGTGTTACGACTGACTGGGACATTAAGCTGAGCTAACAGACTAAGTACAAATTAATTGTTAGTTACCGAAGATCATGACCTGCACTAAACTAAACACGTTGTACCTATGGTTATAACACCAGTTGACTTTTATTTAACTTGTTATGATAACAGTTCCTCGTTATTTGTTCATTTACGTTATTTTCCCTTTTCTATGGATACGAATATACACCGTGGCATTTTAATCGTCTTACAACGGCAGCCCACTTCATGTAGGTATCCAATGACTACTAATCATTCATAAAAGTTTTTTTTTTTTTTTTGTAATATTGTTAATTATGATTATGACGCATGGTGTAGTTTGTAATACCCTGTTATGAGCGCGATGTGAGCTTTGCGCTCCATTCCGCGCCGCCCTTGGAATGCAAGGCTCGTAAACAGGATGTTTCAAACTACGTCATACGTCATAAATAATAAATATTTCTTTTTTAATTATTCAAATGTTATTAAATATTATTTTTACTTTGGACTTTTGAGTTTTTTTGTTTTTTTTGTTTTGTTTTTTTTGAATGATTAGTAGTCATTGGATACATGAAGTGGGCTGCCGTTGTAAGACTATTAAAATGCCACGGTGTATATTTAGAACTTAATTTGTTCCTACCAATTAATTTTTAAGTTTTTTTGTAAATAGTGGTTATCTAGGTACCCTTATTATCATTACTGTCGCCTGAAATACTCACACCTTCATCCCACGGAGGTAAGCAGAAACTACAAAACGCCACCTGCTAAAACCTTAAAAACGATCCTTACTATTCTTTTGAAATAATGGTAATTTGTTCAGAATAAGGATGCAGGAGGATGCATTATTTCAGAAGTGAGTAAATATAGACTTATGTCACTGTGCAACGGCTGATAGTCGAACTTACGATCTACGTCATCAGCTATTTGTCGCATGTGTCTGCTGCCAGTGTGTAATACTGATCTTGAGTCTCCGAATGGTATTAAATTGTCAAAAGGCAATTTTCATAATCACAAATCCTGTTTGTTTTTTGCGAAATGGGACTATTCTTCGATATCTTCGTAGACACATTGGTGAACGTATTGTGTGGTGTACATGTACATAAATCGAATGCCACCGAAAGGGAGGGAAGGATAATATTAATTTTAGTACATTTGAGTATGCTAGTATGATACAATTGGTAGCATGCTGGCTGTCACTGCAGGCAGCATGCTAGTAAGTGTTTTATATTTTTGACTCTATAAGGCTGGCATAGCCACCCAGAGTGCACTGAAGCCTCAGATAATAGATTAAAAAAAAACAATGAGACCAAGCCTCCCCTACATATTTACATAATGGTCGTGTGCATTCAAATGTAAACATACATTTTTATTGCACTTTCCCAACACGAAGCACAAAATATCGATTCTTACACAATTTCGTAAAAACATAAATTAAGTAAAACGTCATATTACCGAACGTGAGCGTGCATTTCATCATAATATTAATATTACTGCAAAAAAACCGGCCTAGTGCGTGTCGGACCACGCACAATGAAGGGTTCCGTAGTTACGATGAATTTATCCCAAGAACAAACTTAACATTGTCGTTGAAAAACATGTTCTCCCTTAAATTCCAACTGCAAATGTATGTTTATACGCACGATATTAAGAAATTTGTCATGTTATTTTAAGACCATACACTAGTCTTATAGGTTTTCCTGTAATCTAGATATAATTAAAGAACGGTTTTCTGAATTTGTGTTAAAAAATTTGGCTCATTAGTTTCGGATGGTCAATTTTCATTTATATTCTTTTAAATAACTTAATCAAAACTTTTTATTTATACTATTGTTATAAAAAAAATTGAGAACCTCACAGTAAGCGCTTCCATTTAGACTGAGTGTCACACAGTACAGTTGTAAAACAATTTTTTAATTTTCTAATTTGTCCCCCAAAAGTGACCGGGGGTCACTAGGGATAGGGAACAATTTTGAATAGGGGTATTCAAAATTCATTTATTGTGTTTGGATCACAAAAATCATATGTATACCAAATTTCAACAAAATCGGTCCATTAGATTCGGAGCCAATTGGCTGTGAAAGACTGACAGACAGACATACACAGGAGCGATCCTATCGGTTCCGTTTTTTCATTTGGATGAACAGAACCTTAAAACATGAATGTATGTAAGCACTTACTTGTTGTGTTTAAGTATCGTAAATATTTATTTTATAAGTACTTAAAATGTCTGTGGAAAGATTAACGACATGTCCCAATACTTTTGTAAACAAATTACCATCTTTACTTTACTTATTATTATTATTTATTTTATTTATTTCTAAAACACTTAGCCTATTTTACAAATTGGTTTTTAGCCACACAACGAAAACCTCATACACCGTTACTCATTTTCTTAGACTGAGGTTCCTCTTTTTTCGTCTTTGGATGCTATTAGGCATAGAATAATAAAATCTGCCGAAAAATAAAAAATAAGGAAATATTCAAACGCTTGTGAAATGCGACATACGACATTGTTGCATCCATTGACGGAGTCTTCGCGAAGTAGTGAATGTCACGTTGTATTGAACAAAGAGATACTAGAATTCGTCGAAAATACTGTTTTCCTGGGAATCACGCTTGACTCAAAGCTGCAGTGGAGTGCTCACTTAACATCTCTTGCAGGGCGGCTAAGTTCAGCCGCCTACGCTGTTTGGAAAATCCGCCAATTAACAGACACACACACACACACATTTACAGCGAGACTGGTCTATTTTAGTTACTTTCATAGCATCATGTCTTACGGTATTTTGCTGTGAGGACGGGCTGCAGATATTGTTTCTATCTTTATTCTGCAAAAGAGGGCTATCAGAGCCATTTACAACCTCAGCAGACGCGATTCTCTAAGGGAACTGTTTAAAAAAATTAACATCATGACGGTACCTTGCCAATATATATATGAAAATATAATGTATGTTAGAAAAAACCTACATCTTTTCAGTAAGATTAGTGACAGGCATAATTTTAACACTAGAAATAGGAACAAATTAGATCAACCACGTTTCAGATTGTCAAAAGTACACACTTCTTTTATTGGGTACTGTGTTAAATGTTATAATAAAATACCATTAGATATTCTTCAACTAAATGAGAAGAAATTTAAAACATGCATTAAACGCACACTATGTAGACAAGCATATTATAAGTTGGATGATTATATCGTAGATAAAGATGCTTGGCTTAATGCTGGTCCTGCTCCACAACAACTTGGGCTCACTTGTTAGAATTTTAATATTTGGAAGTGATGCTTCCCCCCTTTTTTATTTTTTGTTTTGACATTACATTCGTAACTATCGTTTTTTTTTATGTACTTAATCAAGTTTTAGTTGTTGAATACTTCAATAGGTAACAACGATTTTCTTTTTGCTAGTAATTTTTTATTAATCATTGAAATACATTGCAAGCTATAGTTTTGTATAATTTAAAAGCATTTTTTCATTTTTGTAAATGTGAGTACCATGGAGCCGTTTATTATGTTATGATGTATGTTGACTTAAAAAAAGCCTGGCAGTTGAGAGTATGTCATGCTCACTTAAATGTCTCGCTGATGGTGGCGCGTGTGTTGGATCATTCGGTTCCCTACAAAGTGGTTGAGCTGGATGGTGCTGATCCACGCGTCATGTTCGTGAACGGGCGCTGTCAGTTGAGGCTGGTCATCTCTTAACTGCCAGGGCTTATATTGTAATCTTTTAATCTTATATTTTGAATTGTTTTTTTTTTTAATATATTTATTTTGGTTTTTTACATTGTTCTCACATATAGAAGCGACAAGAATAATGTACCTACCCAGGATTTTGTAATATCTTGATTTAAAAGAGTGTCCTTGGAGTTTCTTGCCTGTTCTTCTCCATAGAGATCTACGTTTTGGAATGGGCAAATAGCTTCCACTTTCTGACTAACTGACCGACTCTTTGACAATTCAAAAGTGCCTGTAAATGGTTTATTTGAAATAAATGCTTTGAGTTTGAGTTCGCCCCACAAATGTCTACCTGCGTAAAAAATCATGGAGCTACAATCGCTGACCGCTGGAAAAGGCCCTTTAGCGCAGTGATCGGTTGGTCAAGAATCATCATTTCAATAATCCGTGTCACTAGCCTATGCATTCGCGGCATAAGGCACAAATTTAAACCAATAGCCAAGTTATTCGGCTTCGACGATGGAGCAACCCTACCTAGATAATACTGATGTGCATGCGGCCGTCGAACTGACAAGTCGTCGATTGCAAAAATCGTCATAAATGAGCTTGTTTTATTAGTTAACTAATTAATAACTCGTAATGTGTTAATATTGCCTCTTCTCTTCATGTTATTACCTCCATGAGAAGAAGGCATGAGTATTTCAGGGGACATTAATATAAAATAAGAGTACTTAGATAACCAATATTTACAAAAAATGGTAAAAAAGAAATGGTAGGAATCATTTAAGTTCTAAATATAAGTATATTCATATCCATAGAAAAGGGAAAAGCCCGTAAGTGAATAACGAGGAACTGTTTATAGAAATAGTAAGTAAGAATTAATTAATTACAGCTATTCATGGCTACTAATTAGCAGCTAATGGGATTTCCTGTGAGGTAAATATTGCCCTGCCTTGTAACTAGTTGTATGTTGATATATTTTTCTTTTAAATGTGGACATCTTAACCCATCAAACTACGTGGTTGCCGTTCCCAGGATAAATTATGGATAACTCGTAAATATAACTAAGTAATTAGATATCTTGTAACGTTACAATTGGCCGGAGGGCCAGTCGTAAGTCACAATCAAAAATTAAAATGAGTAACAAGTAATTATTAATATAAAAGGTATTAGATTAAGAGTTCGTCTTCAGGTTTTCGTTGCTCGGGACGCTAGGATGGCAGGAACCAGGAACGGCAGGATGAAGCGGGACAGGATGTGGACGAGGCTGAGGTGTCTTGAGTCGTACCTAGTGAAACGGGAGGAGGTAGTTCTGTTCAGGAGAGTAAAGGTTGTATAAGCAAGAGGCCATGCAAGGCTATGGGAGCTAAGTGATTCTTCACAATAGCAGGTTATGTTGGTTGTCAAGCACCATGGGATGCCCTATTGCTGTTCAGGAATGGGCACAGAAGAGGGCGTCGTCGGCTTCCTTCACGCCAATTTAATACAAGAGACAGCGCAGGCACTGCCTCCTGCTCAGCAGGAGGAGACCCTTGGCCTCCTACGAGTGAGCGAGTGATCAGACGCGAGTCGTTTCACGCCACGCAGCTAGAGTGCCGCTGGCATCAGAGGCCTCCCTGAGGCACAGGCGAGAGTGCCGGAGGTAACGGAGGAGAAGGTCTTAACACACGTATGATTTTATTCAAATGGTTATATTCAAATATTTCACAATAAAACCGTCGTAAGACTAAAGACTTAGCGTAAAGACTTCATGTAAAACTGAAACACGCTTAAACTGAACTAAGACTCGACTCGAAGTAAAACTGGACTGAATCAAGACTAAACTCAGGTAAACTAAACCTTTGTCAGGTCTGATGGTCGCTTTTATAGATTCTGGCCAACGTTCTAGAAGTATCCAAACAACCAAATAATTTAAAATTACTTCTTGTTTGATTGTCGGCCAGACAATAAAAGATGTCAAAGACTATAAATATTCTAAGATTTTTTTTAATAAGAGAATTAATACTATAAAATACAGTATTGTATGCGAAAACAGTTAAAGGTAATTAAATAAAAATAATAAGTAATAAGTGAATGTCATAGATTTCATGTTTCAAAACAAGGAATAGATATTATACAGGGTTACTGGTAACTCGACGTATTCCTTGCACCGCGACGTAAGGTTAAAATGCAACAAATTAAGCCACCAAATGTTCTACCGAAATTCAGTAGTTTTTGAGTTTTTTTAAATAAAGTAATGACAAAAATTACGAAAAATAAAATGTTTAATTAGTGATCTCTGCCAAGTTTTCGGCATTTTGGATTTTTTTATTATTAACAAAGATTTGCTACGGCATCAGCTATGATAATACATTAAATTCCAGTATAGTCACACCGTAAATCATTTTTAAATTGTATTTTTCATAAAACAACTAAAAACCTAATTAACTCAAAAACTACTGAATTTCGGTAGAACATTTGGTGGCTTAATTTGTTGCATTTTAACCATATTATGACGTCCTGCAAGGAATACGTCGAGTTACCAGTAACCTTGTAGGACACAGCAGCCCTACAATCCCAGACTAGAGCGGGCCGGCGCTGCCTTGAAGCGGCTCCTGCCCAACCTAGGGGGTCCAAACGCCTCCTGCCGGAGGCTCTATGCGGAGATCGTGCGGTCCATGGCCCTTTACGGGGCACCGGTGTGGGCGCGTTCCTTAAGGCTGCGACCAGCTCAGCGGTTGAACGCGTCCCAAAGGGTCATGGCCATCAGGCTGGTACGGGGTTACCGCACGGTCTACCGTGAGGCGGCGAGCCTCCTTGCCGGACTGCCGCCATGAGATCTGGAGGCAAAAGTCCTCGCGCACATCTGGGAGTGGCGCGAGGAGGCGAAACGCCGGGGTGAAACTCCGCTGCCGCGAGAAATCACGGCACAGCGGACAGAGCTCCGGCGGGATCTCATGGCGACATGGAGAGTGCGATTGTCGCAACCCAGCGCTGGGCACGCCACAATTGTGGCGATAAGTCCCCCCTTTGAGGAGTGGCTAGAGAGGCGCCACGGCGTCCTCACCTTCCGCCTGACGCAGGTCCTCACCGGACACGGTTGTTTCGGGATGTTCCTGTTCAGGATAAAGCGGGAGGAAACGCCCGGGTGTCACCACTGTGTGGATCGCCCGGAGGACACGGTGGAGCATACGGTGGAGGTCTGCCCAGCTTGGGCGGAGCACCGCCGTGTCCTCACGGAGGCGATCGGCGGCGGCGATCTCTCGCGTCCGGCCGTGGTTCAGGCCATGGTTCGGAGCGAGAGTGCATGGGAGGCCGTCACCTCCTTCTGCAAAGCAGTAATGCTAGCGAAGGAGGAGGCGGAACGCGTGAGGGTGAGACAAGGTTCGCGCCCTCGCGCCCTGAGTCGCCGCAGAAGACGCCCCGGGCGTCGGGAATCGCAAGCCGATTTCCGGCCACCGTAGGCGCGGGCCTGCGGATGGTGAGCGATGGGTAGCTCGCCGTCCGATAAGGACCAGGCCCGGGTCGACGGCGCGTTGTGTTCCACGCGCGTCTCAAAGAGATGTCAGCACCAACTGACGGGGTCCGAAAGGGCCAATGCCTGTCAGGGTTGCGAGTTTGTCCGAAAGGGATATCGTGGCCCTGGCACACAGGCAACGGAAGGAACACGGGTGGGTTTTAGTCAGTAAAAGTCTGACACGCCCTCCCGCTCCGCCCAGAGCGGGAGAAGTTATATGATAATTTCCCACCCAAAAAAAAAAAGCCCCTACAATGGTAAATATATAAATATAAGAAAGATGTGGTTTTGAATAGCAAAATACCACAATCTTATGTGATGATTTGCTTTGCAGGTTGTGCAGGAGCATCTTTCAATTTGCTAATGACAACATAACTTTAATTGTTGAAATTTACAGTAAGTATAAGAAAAGGCGCATAGTCAGCAGTGGTGATGTTTTCATGTTGATGATTTTTTTCTAACTTGCACAGACAGAATAGCTATAGGCTACATATGATTATTAACTAGGATTCTTGACGAAGTAAAGCTTTTCAGTTCCACTACTCGCCACTAGATGGCGCTATTCTTAACTTTTAAAACCTTATTAATTAGGCGCTCCTTTTATAGCATTGTCCAACGGATTCGCCGTAAAGAGTTAAAAACATGATAACTTGTGTTAACCCATCAATTTGCCCCATGTTATGTGGTATAATGACACGTCAGTGTAAGTCTGTCTGGTGAAAAATGTCCCGCGAAAAAACTCTTAATTCCCTACCGCTGCAGGCGATTATTTAACTTTCTTATGATTGTATGTAATTTCTTTAAATTTATTGGTTTCATTTTTGCTGGGGAGGGAAAAGTTTTGATGTGGAGACATTTGGATGAAGGTACTTACACGACTTTATGGCCCGTGCTACTTTACCCCGTGACACAAAGGGCAAACTTGCAACTTACTTGACATTATATTGAGATCTATCAACTGCTAGATTCAGTCCATGCCTAACATTAAAGTAGGTAATGTTTTCAGGCTTTTCTTAAACAACTTTAAAGAGAGCAAAGAAAATAACAATAATTGTGACTAATTTGAAGAAAAAGCTGGGTTTAAAAACATGGCTACATGTTTTTCATAAAGAAAATTATATTCATATTTGTATGCCATACAGGAGAATATCTTCAATTATTTGGGTAATGCTTTTAATTTCTGTCTAATACGTAATTGACTAGGTAGTTACATACATACTGTATACTCTAGCTAGTTATAAATTTAAATTAAACCGTCAATTACCCAATAAATTACTATCGTTAAATATAATTCCATTGCTCTATTACTGTCTTCCTTAACTTAATGGTAACTAATGACAGCGTCTGCTTACCTCAAGTTATTCAATAAATTAATTAATACTGTCCACTCAGCATCACCCTTCTTTAAGATATTTCACCTAACCTATACCGAAGTCTTTAATGATTTGATTAAAGACTTCATTCACACCCCTGCGGCTTTATTATACAATTCTTAAATCTATCATAAAGTTCCATTTACCATTGAAAAATCACCTTTTAACCTTAAAATGAGACTTCGCACTTCGCAATACGATGATATCCAAATTGAAATGGTTTTATACGGACGGTAAAGTTAAGTTTGTCATTGATAGATATAATAAAACATATTAGTTTGCTCGTGCTCAAGCATTTGAGGTCATTCATCATCATAATGGTGGTCATTTGGCGATGTCTTTGGCTGAGACGTTTTAGTAAATATTTTTAAGAAGAAGACAAATCGTTTTGTACGTTAATGTCTATTACGTGAACTGTTATGTGGTACATATCACGTTAAGTCGTTTTGTAGTGTGAAGTATCGTTTATTTTTGGTCTTAGAGAGAAAGGCTTATGGGGTCTACAATTATCTATATATAATATGTTTGAATAATTACTAGAATTCGTCAAAAGAGGTTCATACTTCTTTTTGCAAAGGCCAACATTATCTAAGTCTAAGCCGAGACGAGACCCTGATCAGTGTTCTAATTGTTTGAAGCTTTCATTTTGATGGTTGAAAAAAAGATCCATTACTTACGTATGTTAATTGAATATGAAGCGACAGAATATGAAATTGATAAAATTATCGCGATAATGAGTGATTTATGCAAAGAATAGTACATTGTGATACAAGGGTGGAAAGTAGGTTATTGCAAACGAGCTGTCATCAACAAGCCCGAGCCGAAGGCGAGGGTTTTTAATGACACGAGTTTGCAATAACCTACACACCCGTGTATCACACGACGTTTTTCAATACACTTGTGGCAAATAGTAAAAAACAAATCACTAAATATGTTTATTTCAGATAAAAAAATACCAAATAATTAATTCTGAAAATTAAGAGTAAAATTCGAGCAATTAGTAAAATTTTGTGAAATTTCTTGTTGTGCACGGGATGAAGATCGCTTAAATCGTATAGACTCAGTAGTTTTTTCAGTGGTCTTTTTCTCAAAAGATGTAGTGCCACTGAATTTTAGTTGTTGTGAGATCGGCGCGGGCGGCGGCAGCTCTTCCCAAGATTTTGATGGACTTGTCTCGAATGACGGCCCTTCTCGAGACGTCGACGGACGTACCTCCGTTTGATTTATTTTTATAGAATCTGCGATTTAATGGGCTTTTTATTTTTATTTTCCACCGAATCTTCTATGTACCCCTCTGCTACCGTGGTGGAGCGCCATCCTCCGTGACGCTTTAAAGTTGTTATATCTGCTCCTGCATTTGCCAGCAAAGTCGCAGAAGTTCTGCGGAAGCTATGGCCAGTATATGTCTCAGGGTTTGGCAGTTTAAGGAATGTAGCAATATCTTTAGGTATGGACCCTATTTTATTTACGCCAACATTCTGACGGATACATTTTTCGTGTTGGTAATTTTGAAAAAAGCGGCTGCTGTTTTGCATTGTAACACGCAGACCTATGTATTTCGTCACAATTTCATAAAATTTGCCATCTACTGTGAAGGTCCGGGGTATTTTATGTTTTGTGTTTGGTACTTTAACCAGAAGCATTTCGCCATGGAATTCTATGTCACTCATATCCATATTTGCTTTCTCCTGTCGTCTCATGGCGCCAGTTATGCCAAAAATCAATATAACCTGAAAACAAACAAATACGTAAACAGGTAAATATTGCACATAAGTAAATGCCGTCCTTAAAGTTGTTTGATTTATAGAGCAAATTATACTGTATACAAATTTGTGAAACAAACCTTTGTTAACGAATATTTATCGTCTGGCGCTTCATTTAGGTATTTCTCCACGTCATCGGCTGTCAATACTTTTGATTTTTTGCTTCTAAAACCATCAGACTGCCGTTTCATAAAACCTGATAATTTTAGGTAACTTCGAAGATCTGTGTCATTATTTATTTTGAGAGTAGTTTTTAACATGGAATAAATTGACCACAATGTAGATGGTTTATATTTGCCACTCAATTCATGAAATGTGCAGCCTATTCGATTTTTGACAAATGTTGATGTGAAAATAATTAAATTAAAACTGGTAATTAAATATATTAAAGAACCATTTAAAAGACTTTTCGGAATTCAATGCTAAGACGTACGGACTCATTCATTTTTTCTCGTATAAAATCTATCCCATTTTATTATATGTATGAAAACTCCTTGCTACCAAACTTTTTAAATTGACTTATAAATTTAAAACTCAACTGCAAAACTAATGATAGAGCGCGTAAACAAAAGTCACGACCGTGTAACAGAAAGATGCCTATGCAAAAGATTTAATTTTCGAATCATAATTATAGTCTCTGAAAGTAAGCCATGTTTAACAACTGTATTGAAAAGTTCATTGTAGTAACTTCTGGTAAAGACAAAATACAACTGCAAAGTAGCGTTTTGCTCTGAAGGTCATCACACTGCATTTTATTTATCACATAGCCAGCATACTTACAGACTTGTTTCGTAGTACAGCATTAAAATTCGTAGAAGGCTTTTAACCGGTTGGTATTGTTTGCTATGTTTTAACCTTAACTGTTTTAGTCATTGAGGAATGGGATGGATTGTCCGTTTATTCTCTTCTGTTTATTATCAACTGTCCCATTCATGGATCCATGTTGTCAACATGTCTGACGAGATTTGACTCATTTCTGGGACGTTGGGTTCGTCATTTGTTCTTTTAACATCGTTTTGTGTGTAGACGAGAATTCTGCTGCATTGCTTATGAATTGTTGTCGGTTTCAGAATATTGAATTTCCTTCGCATTTGGTCCTTTTTTATTTCTTTATGGACGAAATCATGGTCAAAACTCAAATCATTTTATTCGTTACTCTATCTACTAATATTTTGTCGTATCACGTTTTATTTTGAATCAGCAATCAAAATTATGAATAACAAATTTTATCAATGCGCAATATATATTTTTTTGTAGTTCTTATTGCAGTTTATAACACTTTCGTATTCATACCTAGACTCAACAACATGTTGACTATATGACTTAAGAAATTAGCTATGTACAAGTCATTTGTTTATTCGGATTTATTGAATTATTTTTATTGTTATTATTTTAAATTTTAAGGTGTTGGCTTTCACATTGTTTAGTATCCTATTGAAGAAATACTCGTAGTGTTTAAATCCTGGAATTGTGTTTTTTTATTTCTTTATTTATTTAGGGGATGTTTGTACACTTATGCGACGTTGCCAATCCCGTCGTGATTTTACAAATAACAACTTACTCCTAAACTAAATTAACTAATCTTAGTCACACAAAACTTACATAACACACATAATCAGCCTATAATTTTCCCACTGCTGGGACACAGGCCTCCTCTCTTCGAGAGGGAGTGGACACAAAACTTAACTTACTCTAATTTCTTATCTAATAAAAAAGTAGGTATATAATATTTTTGCTGCATCAGAAGTAGGCTTAGTTAAAATACCATGGAAAATTCCAACATCCTTTACCGACAATTTCAACGAATTGAGAAGTGCGTTTCTTCTGTTAGTATACCGAACACATTCCACCAATACATGAATTTTGTGTGTAAATTCAGATACAAGTTACTTGTTTATGGATAAATAACTATGACTATGACTATTGAATATATGTCGGTTTAGTCACATTTTACCCCATTTCCTATAATCAACATCTACTTTCACGGGAACACAAACATTGACCCAGTCACCCATCTCTTCTAGAGCACCTTAGAAACCTACTTACCTTGAAATTGAAGCAAAAAAAACTCGAAGCAACTTGACGACTGATTGACTCGTCCCTCAAGTTCAACTAAACTAGTACTTGGACGAGGCAATCAATCTCACATTCAAAGAAAGCCCTATAATCAATACTTTATCTTTACCTTATCGAGGACCAGTTGTATGGTTTATTTTTAAATGGTTTTCTAAATGAGGCATCGAAAGTATTGGTTTAATAAGCGGCTGCTTTGGTGACGACATGAGAGGTGGACCGATACATAAGGGCAGTGTGTTTGCGAACGGCCCGACCCACTAAACCTGTTGAGCTGCATGTGACGTGAGGTGACTATGACTTTGTTTACGATTTTGTTCATGAAGAAACCATTGAAAATGATTGGTATTGTATAACGGTAAGTTAAAATTAAGCTGTTGAATATTATAACACAACTTTGCAAGGGCAAGATGGGCGGGATATTAGGGGTTTAGGATAAAGCTGATGAAATAAATAATCTCGTTTATAAATGCAAGCTTCAAGACAATTGGTGTCCAATCAGTCTGTTGAGTTGATTTGTCATCAGCTGGACAGCTGGTTATATCTCTACATCTATATTTACCAGAGTGTCTGAATTTACCTATCCACTGTACAATAGGCATAACATATTGGAAGGTCCCGAAGGTACGAGTGCCTGGGTACTGCTGGGTAGTACTAGCACTGGAATACATTTTAAAAGCTTTAAGCCCTAACAATTATCCCATTCAAATGAATTTGGGAGGGTAATAACATAATTGCTACGCTTGTCAGGTAGATCGGTGATCTCACTATGATATCATTGGGTCCTGCTAGCCATCAATCCTGTTTGCGGAGTGATTTAACCGCTTCCTTCGACCGCTTCGTATAATGTACACAATGAACTATTTGATGTGTTTTACCGATGACGCAATAAAATCACGCTTTGTATTTTCTATCTTAGTATCTTGAAGTTGATAATGGGCAAGTTTTGTTGATGACAGAATTTTAATTCATATTATCCCTTACAATTTTAGTTTCAATTATTTCAATGTTTTAAAACTTGTTTCGGATTTAAACGAAGCTTTTACCAAATTATGATCATAACAAACATATCCATTCCAGTTTAAATCTCAACTGGATAATCCTGAAGCAGAGTGGGAGAGAGAGGTACCTGACCTAAGAGGATAATGTTAAAAGTTTCAATAAATGACCAAATTTGTTTGTATTGTAGATTTTTTTATAAAAAATTTCAGGAGCACACAATCAAGGGACAAGAGTGATATATGGCATAAGAAATGTCACTTACAATCAAATACATTTAAGTATATAGTTGAGTACATTGCCTTTTTGCCGAAGACAATTTTAACATTATTATTATTATAACGGTAAATCGTAATATATATTGAAGTAAGGTATTTCCCATCAGCCGTAATCCATATCCACCCTACAATGGAACAAGTGCAGGCGGTTCGCCTTGCACGGACGTTTCACTGCGCCCACACACACGCGTATAGCTCACGCACACAAACACAACCAGGCTTGTGCGCACACGCCGCTACATTTGCAACTTATATCCGATTGATATTGATTTCTCTCCATAATCAATGTTGGATATTTCTATATTTATGATAACTGTGAATCATTTGCATAAACTGCTACTTACTGTTTTTCTGATGAGCTTTTATCTAATAAAATGAAGAAGAGCAATGGATTAGTATAAAATATAATGATTCACATCTATGATGAAAGGATTAATTTTGTATATAATATTAGCTGTTCAAAGAAAGCAAAAATATCATTTTACAAAAAAAAAAAATGTATATAGATAATATTTTGTGTCACCCTAAGCACGAAGCTTTAATATTATTGCATGTTAATCTTGATGCAAAAGTTACTGGTAAACAAATAAATAAAATATGAGCTCCTTAGCCTTGAAAGTAAGTGAGAGCCAAAGGTTCCAATTCATCACGATTTAGATCTTACACGATAGACACTATAGGCTATCTACATAAATCGTTCGTGATTGCTGTAATTTTGTATTAACTTTTATTTAGAGTAATAAATTATTTGAGCTTTTTTTTTTTTTTTTTTTTTTTGGGTGGGAAATTATCAAATAACTTCTCCCGCTCTGGGTGGAGCGGGAGGGAGTGTCAGACTTTTACTGACTAAAACCCACCGTGTTCCTTCAGATGCCTGTGTGCCAGGGCCACGATATCCCTTTCGGACAGGCTCGTAACCCTGGCAGGCATTGGCCCTTTCGGACCCCGTCAATTGGTGCTGACGTCTCTTTGAGGCGCGCGTGGAACACAACGCGCCGTCGACCCGGGCTTGGTCCTTATCGGACGGTGAGCTACCCATCGCTCACCGTCCGCAAGCCCGCGCCTACGGTGGCCGGGAATCGGCCTGCGATTCCCGACGCCCGGGGCGTCTCCTGCGGCGACTAAGGGCGCGAGGGCGTTGACTTTGCCTTACCCTCACGCGTTCCGCCTCCTCCTTCGCAAGCATCACTGTTTCGCAGAAGGAGGTGACGGCCTCCCATGCACTCTCGCTCCGAACCATGGCCTGAACCAGGGCCGGACGCGAGAGATCGCCGCCGCCGATCGCTGCCGTGAGGACACGGCGGTGCTCCGCCCAAGCAGGGCAGACCTCCACCGTATGCTCCACCGTGTCCTCCGGGCGATCCACACAGTGGTGACACCCGGGCGTTTCCTCCCGCTTAATCCTAAACAGGAACCTCCCGAAACATCCATGTCCGGTGAGGACCTGCGTCAGGCGGAAGGTGAGGACGCCGTGGCGCCTCTCTAGCCACTCCTCAAAGAGGGGACTTATCGCCACAATTGTGGCGTGCCCAGCGCTGGGTTGCGACAATCGCACTCTCCATGTCGCCATGAGATCGCGCCGGAGCTCCGTCCGCTGTGCCGCGATTTCCTGCGGCAGCGGAGTTATGCCCCGGAGTTTCGCCTCTTCGCGCCACACCCAAATGTGCGCGAGGACTTTCGCCTCCAGATCCCATGGCGGCAGTCCGGCAAGGAGGCTCGCCGCCTCACGGGAGACCGTGCGGTAACCCCGTACCATCCTGATGGCCATGACCCTTTGGGACGCGTTCAACCGCTGCGCTGGTCGCAGCCTCAGAGAACGCGCCCACACCGGTGCCCCGTAAAGGGCCATGGACCGCACGATCCCCGCGTAGAGCCTCCGGCAGGAGGCGTTTGGACCCCCCAGATTGGGCAGGAGCCGCTTCAAGGCAGCCCCGGCCCGCTCCAGTCTGGGAGCCAAACGTCGGAAGTGCTCGACGAAGTTCCACCGGCTGTCGAGGACGAGTCCCAGGTACTTCATCGTCGACTCGACGCCGATGTGAACCCCTCCCGCCGTTATCTGGGAACCCGACAGTGGCGCGTTCCGAGGACCATAAAAGCACATGGCCTCGGACTTGTGCAATGCCACCTCGAGTCCCAATTGCCGGATCCTATCGACGATTGTCGCAACCCCACGTGCCGCCAGTTCGGCCGCCGCCTGATGCGAACTCCCTTGTGCCAGGACTAGCGTGTCGTCAGCGTAGCAGACTACGCTGACGCCACTAGGGAGGTCGGCGCGCAGCACCCAGTCGTACCCGATGTCCCACAGATGCGGCCCCAGGACCGATCCCTGTGGGACACCGCACGACATCTCTCGCCGGTTCCACTCTCCTTGGTGACCGGGGTAGATGACGGCCCTGTCCGTCAGATATGCCTCGACTACGCGACAGAGGTAGGTCGGCATCCGGTGATATCGGAGTGCCTCCCTGATGCAACTCCAGGGCAGGGTATTGAAGGCATTGGCGATGTCAAGAGACACCGCCAAGACGACCCCACCCCGGGCCACAGCATCCCCCGTCGTGAGGGCTCGAACGCGCATGATGGCGTCCACCGTAGAGCGACCCTTGCGGAAACCAAACTGGCTCTCCGCCAAATCCGGCCCCACCCGTACCAGCCGCCCGACAAGGCGGTCTGCAATAACTCTTTCAAAGAGCTTGCCCACCTCGTCGAGCAGCACGATGGGCCGGTAAGCGGACGGAGAGTCCGCTGGGCGCCCCGGCTTCTTAATGAGGACCAGTTTCCCCGTCTTCCAACGAAGTGGGAACTGGCCCCTCTCCAAGCATGCGCTTAGGAGCCCTCTTAGTCGAGGCCCGAGAGCCTCCAAGGCCAGAACCCAGGCTTTTCCAGGCAAGCCGTCGGGTCCTGGGGCGGTATTCTTGGCATTCAGCCTACGTACCGCCACTCTCAGGTCTACCTCGGTCACCTCCGAAGAATCGTCGTCGTCGTCGTTGGCGGTGTGGTCCGCATCGGGCACCGCAGGAGGCGGAGCCATGGGCGGGGGAGTATGTTCCCCTCGCGAAGGGAACAGAGCGCTCACCACGTCCTCCACGAGCTGGGGCCGGAGACTCTGCGTCAGTGGGGGAGCCCATGGGCGGAGTTTATCCCGCACCCCTTTGTAGGGGCGTCCCCACGGGTCTCCGTTGAGAGTCTCCAGCGACTCCTCGCGGGCCAGTCCTCTGGCCCGCTGGATCTCCGCTCGGAGGGCGTTCTTAGCCTCTCTGTACCCCTCGTACAGCTCCGCCTGAATGGCTTCCGTATCTGGAGGGCGGATACGGAGCCTGCGGTGCCTGGAATACCGGCGCCGCGCAGCAACACACGCCTCGCGTAACGCGGTCAGCTCGCGCGACCACCAGTACACCTGGCGCCGGGCACGTCCGGGCTGGACCCGGGGCATTGCCACGTCACAAATTTTGGACATGGCCTCCCGGAACCACTCCGCCTCGTCGTTGATGTTGGCAGGCCTGTCCGATGATGACACCCAGGCCTGCACGATCGAGGCTTCCAGGAGGAGCTCCCGGTCCAGCTGCTTCAGCGCCCACCGCGGACCACTCGGGGCCTGTCGGACCGGCGCGCTCAAGGTCGGGGCGGAGACGTCAAACCGTATGTACCGGTGATCGGAATAGGTCTCCACCCCCTCCATGACGTGCCAGTCGATGACACGCGGCGACAGAGCGGGGCTGGCGAACGAGATGTCCACCACTGATTCACCCCGCATCCGCACACACGTGGGGACAGAACCCCGGTTTAGGACGACCAGGCCAGTCTCCAGGGCCCAGTCCTCCACCATCCTGCCCCTCGTGTCCGTATACCGGGAACCCCAAGCCACGTTTTTGGCATTGAAGTCCCCGAGGACGAACACGGGGAGGGGATGGTACCCGACGACGACGACTCTCAGCTCCCCAAGGGAGTTGTGGAACTCGGCGAGAGTTCGGTTCGGGGAGAAGTAAACTCCTACCACGACAATCTCCCCGAACTGTGCTGCCACGCAACCCTGTCCCCTCTTGACGGCCTCGAGGGACGGGGTACCGGCGGCGGCTGACGAAATTAGGGTCACTGAGCCGCTCAGGTCCTCCACCCAGTCATCCCTGGGCGGGACAAAGTACGGCTCAGCGACCACGGCGATGTTAATCGACCACTGCGCCATGCTCTGGAGCAACAGATCCTGGGCGGCGGCGCAGTGGTTGATGTTCGCCTGGAGGAGGCGTAATGGGGCCATTTATTGGCAGTCCATTCGAGCTTCCTCCCGGGCCCCATGAGATGGCCCTGCCGCGGTGTTAGCGGCGACGACTGCAGTAGAGGCGGCAACGGCGGCTGCAATGGTGGCGGTTGCGGCGGTGACGACAGGGTTGGAGGGCTTGCCCCTTCCCCTGGGTTTGGGAGGGGGAGCGCAGGCCTTACCCCCAGCCCGGTGATCGGCCGGCTTGCCAGCCGCCGCACATGCAAAACAGTGCGGCGTGGCTTTACAAGAACCGGCTTTGTGACCGGGCTGACCACAGCGGAAGCAGTTGTCGCTGCGGTCCACCTCCGAGGTGCAGTGTGCTCCCACGTGGTGGCCCACGCGGCAGCGGAAGCACCTCAGGGGTCTGGGTTCCAGCAGTTTCACCTGCGCGGATACCCAGCCCACCCGGAGTCTTCGGCCCTCCCCGGCTATCTTTTGCGCCACCGACACGGGGCAGCTCACCGTTATGGCTTGCATGCCCGTGGTGTCAGGGCGGATGGAGCCTGCCCTCACCTGCTCGGCAGAGCACCCCCCAGTCTTAGCCACGGCGGCCACAACGTCCTCCGCCGTCACGCAGTCGTCCAGGCCCAGGATGCGTATGTCGGCGGACTTTGTGGGCCTGGACACTCGGACCTCCTCCGCATTGAGTGACGCCCTCAGTCTCTCGGCCAGGGCGTCAGCGGTCGGGCCGCTTGCCGTACCGGGGATTTCGAGCATCCGGGCTCCAGTCGCCGTGACTTTCATTCTGAGGCCCTCGGTGACGCCGATCTCCTCTAGGTTGACCGCCTTCCACGCCTTCGTTAGCACTTCGCGGTACGACACGCCCTTCTTTGCCGCTTCCGGCTGTAGCGTAATCACTACAGCTGCGGACTTCGGGGCGCGGAGCCTAGCCGCGACGCCACGCTTCTTGCGTTGCTGCCGCCTTTCCTTGTTTTTAGCCGCCCTTGCTGCCTTGCCCGCCTTCCTGCTCTCCCCGGCTACCTGCCATTCGGCGTTGGCCGTAGAGGAATTAGGAGGCGGGGGGGGCAGAGGCGACCGTCCCGCCACCACGGCTGGGGCCCTCGCCTTCTGCGCAGCCATCTGCGCAGCCGTCCCGCCCTTCTTGGGGTTGAGCGGCACCGCTTTCACCGGAGGCGCGGGTTTGGCCGCGGCGTTGGCCGCAGGCTTAGCCACAGGCTTAGCCGCAGGCTTAACCGCGGGCGTGGCCGAGGCAGCCACGGTGGCGGCAAAAGTGGCCGGCCTGCTCGCCGCTAGCGGTGGGCGCAGTACTATGCCCTCCAATACGGAGAACCGGTTGCTGAGTGCAGCCAGCTCCTGTCGCACCAGGGTCAGAACGCGGTCCTCCGCCTGCAAAGGCAGGCCCTGCCCATGCTGCGCTCCCCCCTGGGGCACCTCCCGTGGTCCAGCTCCTCGAAGCTGGGCCAGGTCCGCTCGGAGCTCCTCATTCTCCTTTCGGAGAAGCTCCATGGCGGCTATCAATCGGCCGACCTCGTCCGACGAGGGCCCGACTTGGGGGGCTCTCGCTGCCGCCAAAATGGAGGCAATGGCAGCGGGGACGACCTTGTCTTTTGAGGACTGAATCCTCTTCAAGGCCACCCCCCTGATCGCTGCAGTCACGACCTCCTCGAAACTACTACTGGCCGCTCCCTTCGCCTTGGAGCTGCCAGCGGCGTCCGGCTCACCGCCCGAGGACTCAGAGAGGGCCGCCCTGCGGCTGGTCTCTCCAAGTTTTTGTTCTACCTCCATTTGATCCGGGGTGGTGAGCCCTCTGCCCACCCCCCGTTTCCGAACCCCACCCCGGCTGCTGATCTTTTTGCGAGCCGTACTTATTCCATCTTCAGAGGACGACCCCTGGCCGTCCCCTGGTTTGGAGCGCTTGAAGAACTTGCTGTTCTTCTTCTCTGCAGCCCCCACATCAACGCGCGCCAGGCTCTTAAAAGAGCCCTTCGCGCCCTTCGCGCCAGATGCGGCGTCGGACTCCGACTCCGCATCACTCCACTCCTCTTCTACGTCTTTTGTTTGGTTTTTATATAGGTTTTCCATTATTATTCCCACGAGTGTGGGGGATCTAAAAAGTCCTTCCTAGGGTTACCCCCTGTGCCTAGGTAAGTGTGACATTTGTAACCCAACCCAGAGATTCCACTGGTCCCTGGCTGGGGGTGCGCTCACGACTGATGCGCCACCTATAACTACAAAGTTACAGATGACACTACTCCTCAGCCATTCATACCCTCGCCGCGCACCAAAACTTGATATTAGAGGAATTTTTTATAGAGGTTTACATCCTCGCGATCCGGGCGACTAAGCCAAGATCCTCGTCCCGTTCCGAGTCACAAAACATGACCGTGATCTCTTTCCGGATTACGATTTCGACGGGTGCAGACTCCTGCTGCTAGCTCGTTGGCAGGGTGAGTGCACAACGAGCGCCGCCCCTGCTTCTCCAAAATGGAGAAACGTCCACCAATTTCGGCCTGTTTGGGCCCGTCCTCCACGGACTATCCTTACCCTAACTTAACCTAACCTAACTGTATTAATTATATGTACATTTTATTAAAACTATCTTAATTATATATACAAAATATGGTATATACAATATAATTGACTATCTATCCTAACTTAACCTAACCACTGGGGTCGTCCACCGCGGACTATATCGTCCGCCTTCCCACTCTGCGTCCGCTCGACCTCCCTCTGTTAGCAGGGGGGGGAGCGGACGACCGACGATCGGCCTCACCAGACCTAAGAGCCTTAGGCTCTCCCCCCCACGCAGAAATCCGCCGCAGTCAACACCCTCTCCGACATGGAGAGACTATTGGCCGCGCCCAGGGTGCACCGGCCCAACGACTGCTCTTTCCCCCGAACATATTCGCAAGGAACGAGCAGCAGTCAAGCACACGAGGAGGTTTTCTGCACGCACCCCTTATTTGACCAAATTGCACCCAATTATTTGAGCTACTTGTCAGTCTAAAAGAAGTCGTGTTAAATAATGTGGAGTATGCTGTTGCCAAGGTTGAATGAGGAATCGATTGATATAGATATATATCGAGAGCAATCTAATTTTATAGGAAGACTAGTCAGTGGGTAAGTAGAGGGGTAGGATTTTGAAAACTAGTAGGTTCATAGCTGTTACTAAAACTCCAGATTTTGACAAAACTAATACAGATATTGAAGATGACATTTCTGAAGAAAACACAAATACTCGAGCTACTATCATAATCAAACTTATCAACATAAACGACGAGAAAGGTATTACTATCAACCCAAATGATGCTACTGAATTCAATAAAACTACGGGATCTTCTAATAAAGCCTTTACATCTTCTAACTATATCAATAGAGTACCCTTACAAGGTCCAAATATGGCGAAAAACAATAACAATGAATTTGCCACCCACTCCCGGGCGGTAAACATTACAGAAACAACACGGTGTTACAAGTATTTCGCAATAGGCCATGGGCTGAGGATTTATATCGAAATATAAGGCATGGCCGCGTGATATCGCTTGTTATAATTTGAACAAAGATTATGAATATTTATGAGGAGTGCTGTGAAAGAATTGTGAATGGAGTTGAAGAGTTTTACGAGACTTTCATTCATTAAAGTCTGATGAACGGGATGGAGCTGATGAATGGTGCCGAAAGCTCCATACATGTGGCCACGTACTGATACAAATACAATACGTGCAATCGAGACATTTAAAGTAGAAGAAGTATAACTAGACAGTACCCTTTTAAAAGAGTCAAGTAGATACCTAATTAATATCCTCAAACTTAAATTATTCTACATAAAGCTTGGTGATTAACTATAAGATTACATTTGAGAATATAATTACCATTGCTAAAGAAAGCAAAGTAGGTATTATTTTCATCAAGAAAATCCGTCGCCCCAAACAAGAACGAAAGTTTGGAAAACCGGAGAAATCACGTCATCCCGCGTTGCACGTTGTGCGCCCTAGAAGGTATTAAGTTGGGCGTTGAGTCACCCGTCACGAATGAATCACAAAAACTTCACTCTTCATGGAGATCTGACTCAGAATCAGACAGTCTCGGAATACTAACATTTTGGATTTAGACGGCTTACTAATAAAATAAATGAATTTGTGGAACGCCACCGTCTGCTGGATCATATTATAAAAAGTGTGATTTGGAAATGTATCGGATTTCATTCTTGTTAATTTTCTCGATCACTGGATTTGTTGATATTAATAGTTTAGTTACTCATCAATGCAGTTAATAGCCGAAGACATGGCGCCAACCGAAGAATTCTATTTTATCATAGAAGTCTTTTCATCATTAAGTTCGTTACAATATTAGCAGTTAAGTAGTTTTTTATCTTTAATTTTTTTCCGAGCATCAAACTTACAATTCGCTAGGTCATATTGGCAATTTTACGGGTGAATACGAGTTTTGTTACTTTTACTTAGAAAAATATATCAATACGTCCAATATTTTTGAATATCCACTCCAGAATCATTTCTGTCTTGCCTAGTTTGCTTCTATAACCCTAACAAACCAACCCGACACATGCAACACTATCCAGGTATATGTTTGTCATAATCCATCCGACATATTCCATGTTTTACAAGCAGTCGGCTATCTGCATGCTGCTCTGTGGCGGTTGACAAAGGTCAGCGCAGCACCGTCACGACTTGAACCCCAGTCGACAGAGTATGGGAACAGGACCTCGGCGACCATACCATTTGTCTGGTCATTATTAGCTTTTATAGGTGAGATGTTAATGCAACTGTGTTTCGTAAAAGCTGGTCAAAGAAAACTGGGATTTGATAAAGAAAATACTTGACTATAGCACAATATAACTGGTGATTCTCGAATTCCCAATGCCTACTGGGAATTACCCATTAAAGGGACAAGATGCTCCTTGGTTTCTAAGCCAGTACCGTCGCGATTTGAACCCCAGTCGACAGAGTATGGGAATAGGACCTCGGCGACCATACCATTTGTCTGGACATTATTAGCTTTATTTATGTGAGATGATAATGCAACTGTGTTTGGGGAACGGTGGTCGAAGAAAACTGGATTTTCATAGATAACATAAATTTCATAGATTCTGTAGTCAAGTGACTACAGAACAGTATAACTGATGATTCAAGAATTCCCAGGAGCTACTGGAATATGAGGAAGCCGTTTAACTTCGTTAAGTAACATACATATTTAGGGTTTGTAAGTTTGGCCAGTCATGATTGATATCAAGCAATCAGAACTGAGGTCCTCCCTCAATTACCATACCATTTGTGTTGTGATTATTGTATGGCTGAGGTGTTCAAGTTTAAAATAAAACAAACCTCATAAATACTACAAATAAACATCATTGACCGTACCATTTGTCTGGTTATTATAAACACATGTTTACTCAATCATGATTACAATAAAGGCCAGCGTACACCGGCACACAGTGCGGGCGAGGGACGGCATCGAAGGGGATACTCGTATACCGCCGCCAGCGCACGCTGATGATTTTCGATGCTGCCAGCGGCTGCATCAGCAGCGGACGGCAGCGCGAGCGGGTGGAAATGAGAAGTGCAACCTCGCTTGCACTTCCTCTACCCCGCGATCGTATGCTAGCAGACTTCGGCGCATACCGTCGCATGCCTTCTTATCCCGCCGTGGTATCCACCAGCGCGCTCATCAATACCACAGAGACAAATCCTCTTCAATCCCCTTTGACGCTCCGTGGCCGTCTCTGAGCTTTGGAATCTATATTTTGTTACTATTAGATACGTACGATTTTACGTTTATAAATTTAAAATACCCTACCCTACCGTCCGCCGACGTTCGCTGGCTGGCCTTTAGGCGTTTGGCGATAGGCGATGTGGTCGCTAAGCGACAAATCCCTTTAAATAAATTAAAAAGAAAAAAAAAAAGAAGGCGATCCTTTGAATCCTTTTAAAATCTGATTATATTCCTGCATCTAATAGATTGAAATCATAGTATTCAGTAGTAAGGTTGAAACTGAAAGACTGACAGTCTATGCAACCAGTTAAAGAGGTTGATAAAATACTTGAAAATGACCACACACACACACACAGCTTACAAAACAAATACAATACAATATTGGAACAAAATAAATCACAATTACGCCAGATATATCAGTATACCTGACTGATTCAAACTACAACCCAGTTGTCCTTGTTACCCATTCCTTCAACATTAATATTAGATTATCTTATCGAGTGTTTTCAGTGAAAATGCACCGATGGTAAGGCGTGAGGGAGCTGGGCGCGGCGCCTGCGCCGGCCGGCCAGCCACTCAAGATAACTGCCTTACTAATGTACCAGATAGTATTGAATTATGACGTCTACCAACGATATTGTTCTACGTGAAATTTAGCGAAAGTTTGTGTATCGCGCTCTGTTTGTTTGATGTGTTTATTTGTGCCTGATATCCTGGTGTTGCGGCCATGGTGGTCTGGAGTGAGACATTCTTTATGAGATGTATGAGTGCCAAGTCATGAGGTAGTGAGACTGAGAAGTTATCTAAAGTTCCTTTCGTAATAATTATGTAGATCATACTGTAGGATGAATGAGGTTTGGGTTGTATTTGTGTTTGATGGTTATTGAATAAGTTAGTGATACTAGCCAGGTGGTTAGATAAGTTGAAAAGTTGGTACAGGAGAGATGATGCATAGTTCTGGCTTATTCTTTGTGCTCAACCGTGATTTGACTGCTAGTTGGGAGGGCTTGTAGGTCTCTTGTTCGGCGATTTTCTCTATTTATCCTAAGTATCCTTGGAATAACCAAAGATACCGTAGTCAAGTACTGAACTACAGTTTATTAGTAAACCGTGTAACCTATTTGATTAAATCAACGTTTACACTGTAGTACAAATTAATTAAACTAAAATGTCAATCTAGCTTAACACGTTCCGGGACACTTGACTATTTGCAAATATCATGATATGACACTTCCCTGCCAGGGTTACGAGCCTGTCCGAAAGGGATATCGTGGCCCTGGCACACAGGCATCTGAAGGAACACGGTGGGTTTTAGTCAGTAAAAGTCTGACACTCCCTCCCGCTCCACCCAGAGCGGGAGAAGTTATTTGATAATTTCCCACCCAAAAAAAAAAAAAAAAAAATGATATGACACTTCAAAATCCCATACATTTTATCATACCGTCTACAGGCGTACTATCATATTACATAACTATTAAATTTTCACGCCGTGACACTAAATATCAACATAATTGTATGGCTAAGTCTACGCCTGTCGGCTGTGTGAATGTGGTGCATAAGCACTGTGTATGTGTGTGTTGAAAAATGACTAGAAAAGAGATTTGCCGTGACTCCTACGAACGAATTAAGTCGCGTAATGTGACACTAGATCATGTGCTTCCTAGGAATGGTAGGGGCAAGCAACGGCTATCGACGGTTTGCCAAATTACATGAAATAAGTTTCATCGCCCTTAGCCGTACTGTCACGTAACTACATATATACCGAGATATCGTACAAAGGCGGTCTGTCGCGAAAAGTGTTAAAGTTTCTTAGATCATTAGGCAAAACCAGCTTAGAGGAGCCATTTTAAAATCTTATCCACGCCTAACAACGTGCCTCAAACACAAAAATGTTGTTATCGGAAGTAAAAACAATAAGATTTTTCGTTCTTCGCGGTTTCAAGAACTTTAACACAAAACGTGCAATGTGTGAATGATTGTGTCCCAAATATTTCTGTGCGTGCGCAAGTCAGTTGCCTTTCGTTACGATTTTGTTTAATATAATCTGCTGTTTCTGCTACCGAGAGAGATGACCGACTTCCTGAGTTCTTTAGTTGCGAATGTTTAAAAAATATAAACGAGTAAGAAGTATTTTAGAGCAGTGGTGGCTCAGTGGTAAGTTAACGGCCGCGACTTACGAGTTGTAGGTCGTAGGATCCAACCCTGACTGGCCCTTTACTTTGTGTAAATTATTTCATCACCACTGCTCTCAAAACGGTGAAGGAAAACATCGTGAGGAAACCGGCATGTCTTAGAACCAAAAGTTCGAAGACAAGACATGTGACTTCTACCGACCCGCACTGGGCCCGCGTGGTGGATTACGGCCCACTCCCTCTCACCGGATGAGGCTTGTGTCCTATCAGTGGGAACATTATAGACTGAAAAGAAAGAAAGAAAGAAAATACATTTATTTAGCACAGACTAAAAGGCACACCAATATTATATAAACCAGATAAAAAACAAACAAGTAAAAAGTGTAAAGTGCGATGAAATAAATTAGCAGAAAAGTGCGCCTCAGGGCTGCGCCAAAAAGGCCCAGTTCAGCAAAAATGCCAGACAACTAGGCGCTACGCTTATGCTAAGAAGTATTTTGATGGATGCGAGAAGCACTGGACTGGTCGATGTGGCAACCCTTGGTGGAGGCCTATGTCCAGCAGTGGACGTCTTTCGACTGAAATGAGGATGATGAAGAACTAAGAAGCGACGAGAATTTTGCCCCTAAGTTCGCGCTTGACTTGGTTTGATGCAATGTTGAAAAGGTTTTGACATTGAATAGATGACTTTCCTATTAAGATTTTTTATGCCCACCATCCCAAGAAGATGAGGGTCAACTTACGGTGCTTTAACACGCTGCGAAGTATCGTCTTCGGTGGTCTATGAGAAAAGTCACGTCCAGCAGAACTATTAATACTAGATACTAAGTAGTCCACGAGTATATCACAGTGAAGATACTAATGCCCGCATTCTTAACCCACTCTCTCCAAACCCGGAAGATATTCGAAGATCCCACATAAACACTAAATATAAATCAAAAAGATAAAACAATTACATAATAAAGCAGACACGTCTGACACCAGAGAATTAGATCGAATCGTGCGCAGATCATGCGGCACATTTTCCTATTGCTGTCGTTAACACAATAAGGAACCTCTTCTAATTGCAACGGATAACCCCAGGGCAATTAGGTTGTTCTAACACTTTGTGACATACCGATAGATAATGTTGCGAGCAGCAGGTAAGAGCGGCCAACCCGTCATATTTATCATACAAATGCTCGTACGTGATTATGGCGTTGCGACACATCTGGACTAATAGATATCTTGTGCACCATATCTAGGTTTCAATGAAAGCAAAAAATAGAAATTTGGAGAAACAAATTCAGTATAAATCTGCAAAAATCTGCATTTTTGCACAATTTTTTCCGGAAGGTTACTCTACCAGAAGTTTCATAATTTAGGTACTCTTAAATTGTAAAAGTAACGAAAACATCTTCATAGAAACCACACACGTGTAATGGAGATTCTAAATGACAAACATTTACTTATTTCACAAACTTGTAAGGCTTACTCAAAAATACGTATTTCTTGCAACAAGTTTTATTTTTCGTTTAATGTATCGCGTTCTCACTTGCTTGTAGGTAGTTCTCTCTTACGCTGCATGAAACAACAAGCTTCTCGCCCATGGTCGTGTTGACGATAGACGGACCGGGAAGGTCACTATGCCAAGTGTCCATCGGCAAGAATGACACACTTCTATACAAACTTTTATCCCCTATTTAAACAGGGTTAGGGTTAACCTAGGTTAACCTCTTTAGGGGATGAATTTTAAAAACCCTTCCTTAGTGCTAACTTCCATTATATAAGGAATTCTCGTGCAACATTTGAAGCTTCTAGACCCAGTTCTTTGGGATGTGCGTTTGTCCGACAGTGAGTGGATTTAATATTTATATGTTTTAATCATGAGATTGGTTATCAGAATTATTATAATTTCATCAATCGAATCGAAAGGGGTTTGGGTGAAGCGAAACTTATATTTTAAGTCCTACGCATCCAAATTTAAAATATAAGTTATAGGTTGTCAGTGTGATCCAGAATAATAGTACATTTTGATACAAGTGGAGAATGTTTGTTATTGTATTCGAGGTTGTTTTTGAGCCAAGAACTGCAATAACAAATGTCCACGTGTATTAAACGACGTTTTTCAATACACTTTTGGAGAACTAAAAAAAAATTACGAAAAATATTTTTGTCATGAATTAATAAGAAACTATGATTTAATTTTCTTTTTTTTTCGCGCTTTGCTTTCGCCAGGTTGCAGGAGAAGCAAAAGTATAAAGCCGATAAGCACCTCCGAATTAGAGGACCGTCTCTGGCGCGAGACGGTGTGAATAGAGGCATTGAGGCAACCAATTTGGACTAAGTATCAGTAGCGAAGCTAAAACTTCCATTAGAGGGAAGCCGAAGAAAAAGTTGTTCAGTTCACATAAATTCAAGATAACATCAAAATTACCTCAAAAATCTTTGTCGGTCCTTTACTTTTCTTAATTTAACGCCATCTAAATTTGTCGGAATTTTTAGTTAAAACAGAAAATATAAACTTCGCGATTTAGGATACCTATAGTCTATCTAAAAACGCGTACGTACCTAGGTACGCGTTTTTTTATCTTATGATTTACATATTAAATACCTGTAATGTGACTATGTACTATATTATTTAGTAATAGTAAACTCAGATAGTCTGTGTTCCGAAGGGAAGCCGGTAGGAATGGGGTTGTATGAAGCCGTCGCCCCTGCTAAGTATAAGTTACCTGTGGCAATTTTTATTCCCGCACACATGTTGGAAAATAAAAAATCGCACGCATGTGAAATACATTGCATTGTTGTGGACCTAATCGTAGTTCGATATTAACCAGTTTTCGAGGAAGTGTATTGAAAAATATGTTATATCGAGTCTTTTAGAGAAGTCGGTAAGACTGACTGGAACACTGACTGACTGGAAGCAGTGGTGGCCCAGTGGTAACAACCGCGACTAACAACAAGTCGTAGATTCTAACCCAGACAGGCGCTTTACTTTGTGTAAATCATTTCATCACCACTGCTTTCAAAACGGTGAAGGAAAATATCGTGAGGAAACCGACATGTCCTAAAACCAAAAATTCGAAGTCATGTGACATCTGACAACCCGCACCGGGGCCGCGTGAAACCCAGCAGTGGGAACTTTACAGGCTTAGCCAGGCTAAGACTTACTGAATAATGTATCGAATCACAGGTTCATAATCAATTTTCAAGTCACAAATTGCTCAACCACTTGCTCTCCATACACCACGACTATATGTCACAAGGAATGCTTTCAACAATAATTAACACACTGTCGCGATTGTCTGGGAACGAACAAACAATCGTTTGGCAACCAAACTTTACGGATGCGTTGTTTTTGTTGTGCGTGTGTTTCAACACAACGCTCGACGCACTACGCTCCCGTGTGTATGTCGCAAGTTAATTAGCGGAACGAAGATTATGTTTTACACAAATCTTGTTGTTTAATAGAAACTTGAGGACGATACTGGTTTGCTAAGAACTTTTTGGTGGTGTTTCTAATATGAATTTACTGTGTTTGCAATATTACTTGATATAAGTACTTGCTTGTCACGTAAGTTGGTTTATGAGTGGGAAAAATACTTTTTCTTTCAACTATCTACTAGTAATAGTAATATCGTAGTTATTTATTCAAAATACCAGCAGACACCTGGACATTTCTGCGTCGCTAAAACAGTGCAGAAATGATTGTATATATTTTCATTACTGCATCGCTAAAACGATGCGGAAATGAGTGTGTGTTTTTCATTGCTGCATTGTTGTTACTTTTTAAAATTTTTCATTGACCAAAATGTTTTCATTTGTTCTATGTAAAATGTACGCAGACAACCAAAGAGATTTAAAAATAGTACGTGCCGGCTGTAAAAAAATAATAATAAAAAAAAGAAAACGAATTTATAATTTTTACAGTTGAACTTTACGAATTTCATCAGAATTAGTAAAAAAAAACGGATGATTTTAGTGAAAGTGAATTTTTCTTACTTCCTACCAACTTTTATTGCTGTAGTAGTTGAAAGAAAAGCACATTACGCACCTCACTCGACGTGACTTTTTGTTGCACTAGTGTTTTTAGAGTCCTCGCTAACGCTCGGGCTCCAATCTAACACTCGATACAACAAGAAGTCACTTTCTACTCGATGCAGTAATCTAATATTGTCTGCATATTTAAAAATCGATGATCGGTAAAATGATGGTGTTACTAAACACGACTTTTTTACGTTATCCTCATGAACATAATTTTTCCTAAGGTTTAATTTTAGCCCATAGTTATTAAGTGACCTCGCCGAAGTAGGTAGAGCTTATGTAGGTATTACGTAGCTTTAAAACGTTATTGACGTGACCCAGTTCTAGATTTGTAGGTTTAAGAGACTGGATAGAAAAATGCGGCATACTGCAGGAAAAGTTAAGGAGACAGTGATGGATGATGCTCTGTATTTTCAGAAAAATAAAGAGTATACACAGAATATTTATCAGGTTGAAAATATTTTAAATGGATTTTTATAGAAGAAGCTTCTTTAACAAAAGGTGCAGAGACTATATAGCAAAAAAATATGGTATGTTAGGTTTTAGCAGTTAACTTTAGCTACTTATTTCTATTGCAGTGTGATTCACATCTAATGTCTTTCCGTTTCGATAAAGTAAGTATAATGCAAAATGTGGTTAGATACAGCTTCCTATAGACAACATCCTGCACGAAAAAAATCAAGCTTTAGCAAAGTACCGATTTGGCTTGGCTAAAAATAACCAAGACTTATTTAAAACGTCTGATACAGCTTTGCTAATACCAAACAAGTAACATACGCTAACCAAGTTCACTTGTTCAATTATACACATTGTTGCTTTGTTTTGTTTTATATGTTTAAGTTCTGGTACGGTAACCAATATAACACAGTGAGGTGGGCAGGCGCATACTCAGATATGTACAGGTTAGAGTGCGGGGTGAGGCGAGGGGGTCTAACCTCGCCCAAGTTATTTAATATTTATGTGAATAAGGTGATCGAGGAACTCAGCGGGTCGGGGACCGGATGCTCAATAGATGGTGTGTCTTTTAACAAAATTAGCTGACGATATATGCGATTATATGCTGACGATATGGTGCTGCTGAGTCCGTTAATCAGGCCCTCAGGAAGCTATTGAATATATTTGAGTGCTATGCTGGAGCCCATGGACTAAGGTATAATGCCAAGAAAAGTGCAAAACGTATGAAGTGGTACCACCAGTCTCGCTGCGGTGGGACTCTAAACAGAGTAAAGCAGTTTAAATAACGTGGTCACTGGGCTACGGAGGACGGCACGGATAACTGTGATATGGAGAGTGACCGCAGGGCTTTGGCCGAACGCTGCAACATGCTGGCCCGCAGATTTGCAAAGTGCGACAATAGTGTCAAGATAACACTGTTTCAGGCATATTGCCAGGCTTTTTATTCCTGCAGTCTGTGGACCAGATACACGCAAAGAGTGTTTAATGCCCTGCGTGTGCAAATCAACAATGCTTTTAGGATACTGTTGTCGCTGCCGCGTTTCTGTAGCGCGTCAGGGATGATCGCAGCAGCGCGTACAGATGACTTCTTTGCAATCATGTGTAAGAGATCCGCGTCACTGCTGCGTCGGATGCGAGACAGCGACAACAGTCTCCGAGCATTGTTGCTAATAAGATTGAAGGCCACCTGATGGGCCACCTGTGCGCAGTGCATGTTTTGTTGCCGGGTGTCTCCAGATGGTATAATAGATTTAATGTGTAGTATTTCTTAAGTTGTGTTGTGTTGTATTATTATTATTGTTTATGTTTGCGTCTTAATTAATTATACATACTAATATAGTTTTAATAAGTACCAAAAAATTATGGGTAATGTGCCTGAATTAAATATAAATAAATAATTCTAGCAACAAACTTTGCAGGCTCCCTCTGAACCAAGTTACTCGGTTGTAGATAGCTAACAACTTGCTTATTTCTAGCCGTTACGTATTTCCGTGTCCGATGTATTGCTGGTCCTTTATAGTTGAAAACTCTATCATATCCATAGCCAAGCTATGTTGACAGCTGTTACCTTCGTCACTGCTTTCTGGTAACATCCTGTTGGCCCTCCACCACACAAGAACAGAACTAGTGCGAAAGTAATAACCCACTAGCCGCACGCCATATAATCTCGCAGTAAGTAGGTGCTTCTTAAGATAACCTTGCTGCGGTCGCGGCCCACTTGCCTCGCCGACTTTCCTATCAACCAACTGGAGTATTGTTAGCAGGTGGAATATTTTGAGCTTGAAATGTATGAATGAGATAGTGAACGGTGGGAGAAAGATGTAAATAGCTTTGACTGAACCGTCTTAGTGTTCCTTCTGGTACTACAATAATGCACGTATACTTTTATAATGTTTGTAAATATGTGAGCACATACCACACAATTAATTTATTTGTCATTGCTTCATTTTTAATTCTTTTACCTATTGTGGTTTAGTAATTATATTCTAGGTGCATCGTCATCACATTTAATTGTAAAACAAAAAAAAAACGCAACAAATATTTAATATAAATATTGTAAAACATTTTAAAGGGGTGACGGTGGAGTTTTTTGCCCATTCTTCTCCATACGAAACTACATTGTAAATTTTGACGTTCAAAAGTGCCTTGTATGTGCCTATTTGAAATAAATAATTTGTTTTTGACTTGATTTTTAATAAATAAAGGGTAATAAAGGAAATAATAATAATTGATTGACACCAGAGATATTCACATTATAACAATAATACACCTAATAACCAACCACGGGGCCACAACCATGGGCCTAATGAACCCAGGCAGGCCATAATTGACAGCCAAACAAACGGCTACATTTCACGCACCCCTGAAACGGTCTGGTTCGAAATAACATATTATTGCAAGCTGTTAATTTCATTATCACACACCATACTAATTTAGTTGACGTTCGTGCTTTGATACCGATACAGTAGCCAAAAGGAACGTTAGAAGTCATGTGGCAAGGGTCAATGACTGATGAGGTCTGTAACTGTTCTGTTAGCAATATTTAAAGCTATATGCAGCATAAAGGCAGCAATAGATTTCAATCTCAATGCTTACGCACGTCAATAACCTAATTTCTTCAATTGGTATTCAATTTGGGTTGAATTGATTTATTCATCGTGGGAATTACATCTATACAGAGTATAATAGAGATAATAAAGAAACTTTAATAATAAAAATAATAAATAGTTTCGAGCGATATTAGGGAAAGACCAAAGAAACGATGGATGGACTGTGTGAAAGATGATATGGCTAGACAGAAAGTGACTACCAAGATGACGACTAATAGAGAAGTATGGAAAAGAAATACTCATGTTACGCCACCCCCACATAAATTGCGATAAATAAGGGCAGAAGAATAATGATGATTTGTGACTGATATTTTTGTATAGAACCAATACGAATTTGATACTAACCTCTTTCTGAAATGGTTTTTTATTTTTTTTATTGCGGAATGAACTTGCTCTTGACCCTCGCCTGATTGAAAGCGATAGATGAGGACGGTCTCGATACCAGGGGGTCAACTCCGAACATAAAACTGAAGTATCGGCCGAATGTTCGGCCGTTCCTTGACTACGGCTAACTAAGGCAAACTACGGCGAAAGAAAAAAAAAACCGGCCAAGTGCGAGTCTGACTCACGCACGAAGGGTTCCGTACCATTATCTATAAAAACGGCAAATAATCACGCTTGTTGTATGGGAGCTCCCTCAAATATTTATGTTATTCTAGTTTTTAGTATTTGTTGCTATAGCGGCAACAGAAATACATCATCTGTAAAAATTTCAACTGTCTAACTATCACGGTTCATGAGATACAGTCTGGTGACAGATGGATAGACAGACAGACAGACAGACGGCGGAGCCTTAGTCATAGGGTTCCCGTTTTACCCTTTGGGTACGGAACCCTAAAAACGACAGTCAAAGATATGAGCCGTCAAAAATGTGACTTGAAGTCGGGTAAGGACTCAAAGTCAAGAAAGGAAACTTTGTAAGTTATAAAACGGCCGATCATTCGGCCGATACTTCGGATTATTGCTTCGGAGTAGACCCCTGTTCTCTCGCATCGGAATAACTAAATGAGAATAGCCTCATGCTTTATAAGGAATTGAATCACAATTTTTTTTTGACCGCCAAGCGTAAGCTCTTGGCCTTCATCTCACCTGATGGTAAGTGATGATCAAGCCGAAGGTGGAAGCTAGCTTCATCCGGAATCCTCAACCACAGAGGAACTGATTATTACCTCTAATTGCCGAAACACAACTATGCTGTTAACATTGCTCTTATGGCGACAGACTTAGATAAGATGTTGGTAGCAAGCCAGGCGGTCTTAGAGCAAGCCCTGTCACCAACCAAACCGAGCAGAAAATTGAACCCTGGGCTGGGAATCGATCTCGGGACCTCTGAGTGGGTAAAGGTAGTCTTACGAGAGCTTAGAGGCGTCATCATCATCAATTATGTGGATCACAGCTCTGCAGGAACTATGAATCAGCTGTGTATTGTCCATTGACACCTATCATATGACTATTGGAAAAACTATCACGCTTGGCTACGGAAAAGCTATCTTTTGTTTTAAAATAAATAAATATAAAAATGAGGCTACTGGCTCTCATGAAGTATACCGTCAAACAATTCTTGAGCCCCGCATAATTTACCATTGTAGTGTAATCTGCTAATTTATATTGTTTTGTATATCCCCTAATTATGCGAATTTACAGAGAAGGGACCGTGTGAATACTGAACTGGGACATTTCGTCACGGTGACTCGGAATGGGCCCACAGTGGCTAAGTGAAGGGGCCCACTTTGCTATGCTTTAACTTTTTTGTTTAAAAAACCATTACCTTATTTGCCTGCTCATTAAATTAGGCACACTGTGCATAACTAATGGAGTGATAATGCAGATTGTAGGCACAATAGAATATTATTTAAACACATATTGATAAGCAAATTGATGAAAGGCTTACACCCGTTTCTGAATTGAGAATGTGAAGTTGAGAACTAGTTAAACTCTACTTTTAATACTTAAGGTGATTCCTTTAATATAGCCCACGAAATTCAATATTTCTCATTTTTTTGCAAATCAATCTTAAGTACTACTAAAGCAGAGTTAGAAAACTTCTCAACTCCGAGTTCTCAATTCAGAGACCGGGTGTTAATTCTCATTCTCAATATTCTTTTCCGAATTGAATTTTAAAGAGGTTCTTTTTGTTAGTAAATTATGAAGTGACAAGTGATTTGAGGTCAATTTTGATGTTTATTTTAACATTGATTACAGTTGCAAAAGTGTGCTTCCTGTATGACACGCGCCATCTTGATTAATGGATTTTTAGGCTTTTGTTAACTGTAATTGCTATATTGGTCTCATTAGATACTTGATCGAGATTTGTATAGGAAAAGACGCGGTACCTACACTTTGAAGTTTATCTAACATTTCACTGGCAGCAATTTATTACAAAATTGTTTTTTTTTTTTAAGTGTGTTATTTGATGGACCATGTTTTTAATCAGGATTAAATGTGTTTTCATAACTTCCAGCATTTGTATTTATTCCGTGAAAAGTGGATTTCCGAGGAATTATCAAAAATAGCAAATTATTTATTAAGCTTGGTATTTCATGGGCTTGTTAATTGCTCGGAATAATTTTAATATTTGGCATGGTCTCACACACACTGTTTCTTTTTTAAAGATTACTATATCAAAAGATGAACGTGCTATACAATGAAAACGTGGTAGATATTTAAATTTTGTCACAAATTGCATAACCTATGTCCATTAATGGAAGAGGTTAGCAGAGTTGTGTAAAAAAAAAATCAACAGTAACATAAGTTTTCATAATAAGACGTGCAGAGACAAACGAGAGCAAGAAGTTAGGAAAATTACAAACAAATCGGAGAAGACTTTTTTTTTGGTGGGATATTACTTTTCTAATAACTTCTCCCGCTCTAGGCGGAGCGGGAGAAGTGTCAGAATTTTACTGTCTAAAACCCACCCGTGTTCCTTCAGATGCCTGTGTGCCAGGGTCACGATATCCCTTTCGGACAAACTCGAAACCCTGGCAGTCGGAGAAGACTGATACAAAAATGTTGCAACTTAAACTACAAGTAACAAGACTCCTTACTTTAGCAATACCCAAGTATAAAGTTTAGCAGTAACAACAGAGTGTCCACTTTAACCAATATTCAGTAAATGTTAAAATAAATCAGACTCAGGCCCAGCCCACAATATCAATATGAAATTCCTGTTTATATTTTATTATTCATAGGTTAGGTTTAATTTGGAGCGTGGGATAGTTGAAACATTTTGTGGGTAATGTAACAGATGTTTTGTAGTCACGGCTTTACTGTCGCCTGGTAAGGAACCTATTATGTTTTAAATGTTTTCCTTGTGTGAATTTCTTACGCAAATAAAGTAGGAAAGTTAGTCGGCTATGTAGGTGGAGGTGTGTTTTGGCGTTTTGGGTTTATGTTTAAGTAATGGGTTTGTGACGTTTAAATGTAGGTTGGTTGCAGAATAATAGTGTTCGGTGTCCAGTAACCTACTTGTAGCTTGAAGTCCTGTGCGTAACAGCATCTGTTGGACATATTGAATGTCTACCAACAGATTATTATCTATATATCGATTGACTGGAGTAGTATTTGAATGGAGTTATAGACACCATTGTGATACAATGACTACTTACTATTGAATAGGTGAAGGACGCTGTGACATCTTACAATGTAGAGGGGATTAAAGAGAGAAATTGAAATATATTTTTTTCGAAGCCCTGAAATTGTTAGAGGAATTAAGGCCAATAAACGAATAAGACGTAAAAATCAAAATTAAAAATAATTAATTCGCAGAAAAAAAGCAAAACAAAATGAAAGATCCCGTCCTAAAAAGAGATGGCGCCACCAACCAATAAACTCTCCGTTCAATTTTAACACAAGTATGAAGAAGCAGACAAAAATACTTACCATGAAGATATAAATAAATATATAATTCCAACAGTCTTTACCTACTTAGAAGTCTGAATATCTTAGTATGAATATAATATATAACTTCTGGTATATCGCCATAAATTAGTGTAATTAGTACCAGAACAGCATAGGACCAGCTGTCGCCTTGCGTATCAACTACCGGCTCATAAGCCATATTGTACCGGCTCATAAGCCATATTGATTAAGTAAAGTTAAGACGTCTCTGTTCGTAATCGGCGTGCGTAAATGTATTTTTTTTAGCACCAATCGTTTATATGCCTACTCCTCTGTTTAAATACATTAAAAAAATATCTCATAGCAGAATAGCAGAATTTTTAAATAAACGCAATTAATTTAAATAGATTCCTGTATTTACGTCATTTTCACAATTTGACCCTCAAATCTGTAAAACCGATATTTTTTTTTACTTAAGTTATTAATTTCATAGTTATTTTTTTTTGTGTTGACTTGAAATCTTTTATGGTTTATTCTAAACCAAATATAACCGAATATTTTATTTTATACGCCAGAAATGGCAAAACATGCAGATCTACCTGTTATTTTAAGACCTTGCACATATTATTTGATGTATCTCATGTTTTACAATAAATATATTCTTCCCCCGCCACTGCCTCGTTGGTCTAGTGGTTGCAAGCGCTACTGGCGAGCACGAGGTCCGGGGTTCGATTCCCAGGTCGGGCAAAGTGTTATTGGGTTTTTCCACTAGGAATTTCTCAGTAGCAGCCCGGAGTCTGGATTTGTGCCCGAATGATGGCAATAGGCTCGCCCCCTATTACATGGGACTTAAACATAACTGGCGAAATGTGGGTGTACTATAAGTGCGCCTCTGCCTAACCCTTCGGGGATTACAAGCGTGATGTTATGTTATGTGTGTATATTCTTATTCTTAAAAAATATGTTTTTTTAAATAATAATATAAGTTTATTGTAAAAAGAGAAACACATAAAATGACACAAACGCAACAAACAACAAGCAAAACATGAAAACACACAAGCATGATTAAGAACACACAAACAAAACATAAACATGAACAAACATGATTGTACAAGTTGTGGTCAAAATCAGATTGAACAGCTGGCTCCTGAATTAAGTAAAAAGATACTTGCAACAGGCAAACTTCCTCGTATACTCGTACAAGATTAGTATAACTTAAATGCAATCAGGTTAAAGTGACTCAGTAATTAGAGATATCAGTATTGAGGAAGGTATTCATGAGGTGATCGTTAGTAAATCTTCTGTACTTACCAAATTTATAATAAAAATAAATTCTGTATAAAATGTTTTACTGCCATTCTTCATCCAGACGGAAGACGTCCACTGATGGACGCCTTATTCTCATAGTAAATGATTCTAGGTAGATCGTAATCTATTACTCTCGACTTTACTAGTTGTTTATTGGCATAATCTAATTCGCTATTTATGTGTTCTTGTGGGTGTTAACGTGACTGGCAACCTTGAAAGTCTTTGTTTCATTTTAGGGTGGTAAGATTCAATGATGTCAAGTTACAATCTAGGGCTGCGTTAAAATATTGAATCCTCAGTTTCGATCATTTGAACTAATAAAGTATAAAGTTATCTCTGCTTGGTGAAGTATTTTGATTAAATTAATGACACACGTTGTCAACATATCCGTTAATGTTTCAATAAATTAACAAAATTACTTTTCCACTCAACGATACATTAAGCTATCGATACTTTAAACTAAAACACGCTGATGAAAATACGAGTAAAGTTCAGCGGCCGGCGAGCCTAATGCGTCTTTACGACGCAGCCCAGAGGGACCTGCCAGCCAGACGGTACGAACAAAAAGCCAATTTCATAAAACTATGCACCCGACTGCGAGCCATAACAATAAATGAGCAAACCTCCAGAACCTGATACCTCGCCCGGTTATACTTTTCACATGTCCTGTGTCAACGCACACGGGAAATTCATCTACCATCCCCAGAACTCCACTAATGTGGAGTTTAGGAATGCTTACTGAGGCAGCAATGGATAAACTTTAAAACCAACGAACGCATTGCTTGAATACAGTGGTAGAGGAATCTGCAAGTCTGCCGCACACTCAAGCGCCCATGTGGTGACGAGGAGGCTTCGACTGCACACTGCTGTAGTAAGTAGTTTTACATCGCGCGCCAGTCTGCACCGTGCTACCGCCCGCGACGCTTGTGTTGTGAGACGCGACGACGCCGAACCTCCGACATCGCGAAAAAAGTTTTCGTCCGACACACGAAACTTTCCTAGACTTTCCTTTCAACCCGCACATTGTTGAATTGGAACAGTCTGTTTTGAACCCGGCGAACGCGAAAAGTGACCTTCTCAAACCGGAATTCGGTATCCTCCGGAACGGGTTTAGTCTCGGACCCCGCCGTGCCAGGACTTTCGTGAAGTGCTAACTTGATTTTCATAGTGGTGTGTTCAGTGTGAGTGACTGGATTCTACGCTTAACACGGAAGGCCCGTTGTCCCAACATTTTAAGGTCGGCTTCCAAGTAAAAGTGCTGTTAAAAATTTCAGTAAGTATTGTTTTATGTTGCAGTTCATAGACCTCGAAACTGATGACTATAAAACAAAGCTCAATGCAGAACATGCGCAGTGGGTAAAAAATTGTTAATTGGAGCATAATGGAATTATAAAACAGAATGTTGTAATCGTCCTTGCCCTTGTCAAAACAAAAATGAACTAATATTTCCATCAGACGTCTTAATTCGACCCGTAGAGACAGCAAAAAATAAGTCGGTCAGAGACTAAACAATAGACTTTTAACTATTTGAAGTAATCAGCGAATTCATTGATTGCAGACATAGCTTTAATCTTGGGCTAACAATAAAGGAAATTACGAAAGGCGTTTAAGTAACACATTCAAACTGCAATTAATTTTAATCTTTTCCGAATTGTTAGTCGCTGCAGGTTTATTATAGCGTTCGGAAACTAATACAGATTTAAAATTATGAGTAATTGGAATGGGAGAAAAACGTTTCGAGTCAGTGCACCTTTACCGGATCTGTAATTCGTTCAATTTGTGAAGCTTTTTTTTGCATATTTGCATATTGAGAAGACTCACTCGACCTCAGAGTGTTTTGCATCAATCGAAAGTGCCATGTGTCTGTTAGTCTATTTCAAACCGAACAGATGTGCAAAAACTGAACCAAAAAAAGACTATTGAGCGCTTTGTGGAGTAAAAAAAAAAACAGTGCAGCGTTAACTTTATTATTTTTTACTTTGATGCCAAATTCGCTCTCGGCACAGCGTTAGTAATGTGCTCTTATTCTATTTTTGATCTCAGTGAAATTATTTTTGACATCTTCATAAGCTGTAGGTATATGTTTTGAACTTTGAAGACCTTTGACTTTTGTTACAATTTCGCTATAATGCAGAATTCGTTTCGTCAGAACTCAGAATCAAGATTAGTTAAGAAATATTAATAAAAATACATTTTAGCGTTTCACAAGGTTACATTTTCACAGGTCATAATGCCAAGGCCGAATCTAGCTGCGGATAACTTTAGAAATTCTGCGGCACCTATTACAGTAGCCAGCTAGTTGGGTACCTACTTAACTGTTAATTAAAATTTTGCAACAGTATCCAATTACTTTTGGGTACTTTGATTAGGAAATGGGCTATCTCTCATATTGTTAGCTCTTTTAAATTCTAATATGAAACATATTATATTTAAATTGAATATTAGTAACATACACTACCGCAGTTCTCTTTTTTATTTTATTTCATAATTATGGATTGCTGACATTTTGCTAGAGTGAATAGATACCCTGAAATATATTTGTTCTCTCTTCGGTAACTCCGCCATTGAAGCCATCTTCATTACTTACATTTTACATTGTTTGGTTTTTTTTAGCTGGAGCCAAACTTACGAATGACACCCTTTTTTCAACTAACTTTGTTTTTTAGAATATTCCAAATCAGTTCTTATACCAGAAAATCTGCACATAGTGTAACTTGATTTTAAAAAAATGGTGACCGTAGGCCGAGTCAGTCGTGCGTTTCCTTAACCCAGGTGGTCAAATTACAGAAAATAAAAAATTACACCTTATTTACTTTAGCTATACGATCATAGCTTACAATAGATATTTGAGGTTCTCTATCTCTATAATCTTTTTCTTCTATGGAACCAATTATCGATTTCAGAATTTAGAAGCGATCGCACTTTGCGGATTTGTCTTCTAACCGGAGATTTTGTACGTACAGCGAACTTGATAGTTTTTTTTACCGACTTATGGGTCAAATATATTGAAGTTAAAGCTAGCAATCTGGGATTTTTATATTCCACTATTTTTATTTCATTCATGTATTCTTTATGAACATCAATGAGGTTATGCTGCTGGCCTGTGATTCATGCTTATTTGAATGTATTTTTAAATATAACATTATGTTTTATAAACGTTTGGGGCGTAAAGTCCCCGAGAGTCGTCCAGACACTCTCAAACATGTGTGGACCAAAAACATTGAACCCACAGCTCGTACGGCAAATATTGACATTTCAGATGAATTTTCGGCACAAAATGAAAAAGTAAACAATCATTTCGCCTTTTTACATGATGTATTGATTGAATATTGACCTCAAATGTTTAAACTTCAATTTTAGAAACACTTTCACAGCATGTCGATAGAGAGATCGTTTGCATAAGTTCATTGACAATGTATTCTGCGGTCTTGTCAATACAATGTAGTTACTACTTATCTTCGCTTAGTACTAAAACTGTTCCAAACAAACTTTCTATTGATAATCTTGATATGAATTGGATCAGTCTCGATTTCCGTTATGTGGGCAAAAACTAATAAAAGACCACAATGGCCGTAGGCTATGAACCTATAAGTTTTGTATATTAATTCATTTTGAACTCTAGTTTTTCTGAGCATTGGAAATGGTGCCGCGCGATGTAATTCGCTTGAATCGACTTTGAATATTTCTTGCTTATCATGTGACAAGTTCCTATTGTGTTTTTTTTTTCTGTTGCTTATTCATTTTCAATATTCTACCAGCTGGTCTTAATTTTTAACCAAGATCGAAGATTTAGATCTTACGTTATTTATCTTATTCTGCTTAAGAGTTACAGACAGAGGGATAAGACTTATTTAAAAGTTCATCAAACTGATTCAGTGGAACTTTATTATCTTTGCGCTTACCTTCAATTCTTAGATCATCACTGAATTCATCAAAAACAAGTTTGTTTGTCAAATTTTTAGCTTCCTGGTGACGCCTGAATGTGTATGGCGTGTCGATTGTTTATTCATTAGTTAGTATCACTGAAGGACATCCATATTGTCGGCTTGTTACATTACACGTGATTGGACTGTGTAACCAGATATTTTGTAACATTAGTCCGTTATGTATTCTTAACATCTGCTGCTGATTAAGACGCAAAAAATTGTTATTTTGATGGAGGCTGTCTAACTTTGAAGTTTTGAGGGTATCAAGTTTTAAGTTGATGAGTGGTATTCCTTTAATCATGCTACCTTATTGTTTCTAGAAGTTAAATTCTGGGAAGTGACTGAGGCCCAATTTAATGATCGTCTGTATCTTCTTCAAAAACTATGTAGACTGCACTGATCAGCTGGACTGTTGCTAAAAATAATTATATGATCAATGAAAACTAATAAATACGAAATCCAAAAAGTCATCACTGACAAATCAAGGTAGATTAAACAAAATGGCCGGTAAAGTGGCCGTTAAGTCAATAATTAAGTTAGTTTAATAATTAAGTTAAGTCAATCATAATATAGTAAAAAAAATTGCCAGAGCCAATTTTTTTGAAGATCCTATTCTGGCTTTACTGGCTGTTGTACTTAATTTGTGAATGACTATCTGCGGTCACTGGCCTTAATTCACAATAACATATAATAATAAAATGAAACAAAAAACATCGATGTGTTATATTCTTAGCAATTACTGAACATAACCTGTGTTTAAGGTGGTATATGGTGTTAAAGTCACGTCATTGTAATGACATTACGGAACGTGAAAAATTATGCATAATTCAATGCTATTTTGGACCCCATCGTTAGCGGTGACGCCCGTGGCGGTTGACAGACATGGCGTGAGATAATGTAGCCTGTACTCACTTTTATAATTTTCTAGAAATTAAAAAATAACCTGGCATTTGTCGCAGTAAAATCATTCAAAAGATTTGAGTAAGTAAATTCGATTTGTCTGACAGAAGTAACATATGTATTTACGTCAGAGATTCTATCACTCAAATTGATATTATAATAACATGTGAAAAGTTTGATACATTTTTGTCCGCTGCCTCACATTTTAATTAAATTAAACAACTCACACATATAAGAAAAAACCCAACTGATCACATACATAAGAGTAACTCAAATGAATATTGCACTGAAAGGCAATTTTAATTAACATTTGTAAAATTCAAATACTTTCTCATTCATTTAATTCCATCAACATTTTTAATATCAGTAGTTGCTTTACATTTGATTTCAAGATAACTATCGTCTTGTATGTCACTCTGACAAGATTATCTAGTGATGCAACGAAAGCGTTCGGAACAGGTGTCTAGATCTATCGATAAATCCATACTCTTGCTACTTGAACGTGAAATTTCACAGCTTGTTTTGTATATTTCCACGATGCAGTTGGAATCAATTAGCTTGAATAATACCGATGGTTTTAATGTTGTTTGAAGTTCTAATGACAGCCTGACAGGAGTATGAGATTGAAGAATATTCTAATACCTAGTCAGAAGAAAGGTAAGCCAAAAACTAAAACTGACGTATATGATACTAACTGTGGTTGGAGGTCACAACAGCATGAGTTTACAACCTATCGACCATTGCTATTTTAAGTCAATGGACTATCGTGACCTGTGGCTAGCACCTCTCACCATACTCACGAGTGGTATCAATACCCCTCAAGATACAATTCACGTTTCTCTTATATTTTAACACCGTTACGTACTCGTCAATTACAGTTACAAGTTAGGTACAGGTCATGGACATGGGAACAACAAACAATGCTTCTGTTACCGAAGCAACCATTTTCGGCATATCAGCTCTTAAATATTACAAAATCAATGTCGTAACTAGACAAATCGTTTGTCTAATAAGCGTTTATTAAGACGGGATCAAACAACATGCGGCCTTGAGGTTAGACGTAGACCTGCCTATATGTTGTGAAACACGCGTTGTCAACTTTATTACAGCTTATTACTTCGTCACAGAGATCATGTATCGTCAAATTATCTATAACACCTTGACACATAGGTAACTGACAACCTTCAGAACTAATGTTTGCTTTGCCATAAATTACGAATCATTCTTTATCATTAATAACTGCCAATCGTGCTCCCGCTGATAATAATTCATCGAGTTCTCACAATTATTTAGTTCATGTACAATCTCGTGTAATAACTTCATCGCATTTGATAAACATACAAAGATTGGCAATTTCGAAATTGAATACAAAATAATACTTCATTAACTTTATTAAACGAAAACTTTTGAATGCTATGTTCATGTGGATTAATAGGTGTTTATATTAGGTGTACATTCATTATATAGAGTTTACCATTAAGATTGTATTCAACATGTGTGGCCTTCGCTGCATCGTTTGTGGTCCTATTTGAATAGCTAGTAAATATTGACCGACAGACATCTGTTTACGGACTATTGAAGTGGATTGAGTATTACGATTTTGAAGAATTATGTCGAGGTCTGCGTTGTGCAAGGTGATCAATGGTCCTGTTGGTAGCTGGATTGTGAGTTTCTGTTATTTTTTATGTAAGTAATCGGTGAAAGTGTTAAAGCCATAATCTGTTATGAACCTATAAGTTGTTAAAAAGTAACCTTTACATAATATATCTATATGATTTCACTGGTGGCGAAATGTATCACAAAGATTTCCTTCAGTGTTTATACCATTTATTACTAATACGAAATCACTAATACTATGTTTGCATCTTCGCTTAATTAACCTGTATTCAAATTAAGTGTTGCATTAATGTCAATGGTATTAAACAATTACTTGTTGACCTATAGCCGGTTAATCGATAAAATCTCACACCTTTTCATTCAATTAAGATCACGGTAATGATAATGATTTGCAGGCCTTAATTAAAAGCCCCTGCAGCCGCTAATTGTGAATGCACTTCTGTGCCATTGTTCCAATTGTGTGGAGGTACAATTATTCAGATTTCCGTTCCTTAGCACCTCCCTGACCGAGATATGAGAAGGTCGTGTAAGGGCCGCCCTAATTCTAAATGTACACACTAAGTTGAGTTTTTGTTGATCTGTACTTAAAAGAAATTCGGTATATAGTTGGTACAACGAAATTAATATGTACGCCGTGCTTTTTCTCACAGGTGCAAGCCTCTAAGTTGTAGTGAAGTGTGAATTTGTATTGTTTGTGATGCTACAATAATGCATAATAGAATATTAACTTTTATGTCCCAAAATTAATTGTTCAACTAAATATTTCTGATCTTACAAGTGTGAGAGTTGTGAGAAGTGTTAGAAAACGAAAATGTTTATGACGCGTAGGCGATCATCTATCTATCACTAATGATCCATAATTACAAGCTTTTATTACAACAATTTGTTTGAAAGTCACTTGAAGCAATAAAAAGAAAACCATATTTCATTTTGGACATACAAGTTCAAGGAAACAGAAATAGATTCGCTTAAAAAGTGGACACTAATGATAGTCTTAGAGGAAATTATATTTGGACAACTGTAATTATGGTGACGACGGGTTACCAAATTCGTAAAATCTAGGCAAGTAGAGCATAAGAATTGTGTGAAACCAAATATGGAAGTTTTTATGTACTTTTAATGTTTTATACAAAAGGAGATGAGTTCTAAGATTGGAGCTTATTCTTTTTGTGTTTTTACAAATATGGACTTAGGCAAAGTTATTTATGATATGGGAATATAGGTATTGGTAATAAAACAAAAAGCTATAGCTTGTGAAAGCACTAATAAAGAATTTCTAGTGCATTCGAAGATAGGAGCCAAAATGAAATAAGCACCAATCATGTCCGACCTTCAGCAACAGTCCAAGGAGCGTGTTTTAATTACAAATTACAATATTGTTACGTAGTTTTGCAAATTGACCTAATAAGGCCTTAAGTCAATGAGCTAACAAGGTCACAAGAATGAAAGCTAGTACATTCAGTACAATGATTATTGTTTTCACTTGATTTGCAGGTACTGCTAACAATGCCACTCATCTAACAGATGTTGATAGGCCATCGTTGAATTAATATGATTCTGATTCATTACTCACTGCATCACTGATCTCACCTACAGTAATTTCGTGACTTTGACTGGGACTGAGTTATGAGGCTATGGTTTGATAGTACCTGAGACACTTCTGTTTTGACTTCTGATAAAGAAGATCACTTGCTCATCATTTTTTTGTTTTATATGAAACTACATATATTCATGAGTGGATCATTGCAGGAGAGTGGAGATGAAGACAAACAAAAATCTATTACTGTAATTGAGGTTAAAACTGCATAGCGGAAGTATTGAAAATATATTCTATTACTAATTGGACATGTGTTTTATACATAGATTCAATTATACGTTTACTGTGTTGATGTATTACCTCTACGTCTGCATCCATTCTGACTATTTATACCACGCTACTTGGAAGAAGTTTTCTAAGCTCAATGCACACATTTGGTAGCTGCACTTACTATTTTTAGGTTACCCAAACACACTTAGTTTCAAACAAAGTTGTTTACAACTGGCACTTAAGACAGTGAACCAAAAAGTATGTTTTAATCCGATGATTCGATTATTCGAACCGATACTGCTATACAAAGAATTAAATCGATTATGATATCGAAACGTAGACACAATTGAAACGATGCCTTTTGTTCATAATTTTATAAAATCATTAATATTATTGCTATGAGCTATCGGATCTCTTTCGTAATGTCTGATATAAAAATCTATGAAGTAGAAAATCGTTTTATTTAGACGAAACTCGATTACTTTGAAGTAAAATGCCTCAGTCGGAATTAGATGGTATTAGTTAAGTCATCAGAGACGTAACCGTTAAAAGAGAAAACAAATCTGCTTCACTTTCATTTTTGGCTTGTCGCGTTTTCAATATCAAGGTCGTTGCATGGTTAGCATGTGCTCTTGTATCAGATGCAGCGCTCGTTGCGTAGACATTATTTATTTTAATATTCACATCTTCATTGCCATGCTCTTGCGAATTTTAATTTCATGCTTTAAGCTCTTCGTTTCGTTTGCTTTAAGCTTGCTCATCATTATCAACTTTAACAAGATTACTTACATGTTTTGCTTCTGTAATGTTTACGGTGTAGTTGACTAGTATTGTTTTCTGGTTAAAATAACTCGTAAATCTCGTACGTAACTATTCATAAATATGAGAAGAGAAAACGTGTCATTACGTCTTATGGTTATTAATCTCATTGTTAGTAAATAGGGGCATGAGAATATGGGAGATTAAGTTCGTTATTTAGAAACAATGAAATCTTTACGTGATTTCTAGAAAAAGCGAAACTAAAATAACTTGAAGGAAGAGATATAAAGGAAATTATTTTACTAATTAATTTCTAATGAAATAAATTGTCTATTGAGTCATAGATATCTGAAACCGATAGGCATATTTCCTGAGCTCACAACGGTAGAAACATTAAATTTTGTTCCTGCTGTTCTAAAACAATATCTCTACCATCAAGAACATATAGCTGTCTCAATAAGTTATGTTCTGATTAAATCTCTCGGAGCAATAACGACGCATTGTATCGAAATATCACTATTAGTTCCGCTCGGATTTGCTGCGGGCGACACTACCAATGCCCTTTCCCTTTCTCCGATTGTTAACACTTCTCTAATGTCCATTGCTTCTTTTACACGATCTGCTGTATCTAAATCATCATCAATGTCGTAATGTACTTCAAATGATAAATCGTTTCTACTTAGATCTTGACTACCTGGTACGTCATTATGACCGATCATTAGAGGGCAGAGCAGTGTGTATTCGTAATTGAATGTTGCGGATCCGTAATAAAAAACTATGCACTTTCGATTGTCAAGTTGTACTGTTTTTGCATCAGATCAGTATAACTGTGAACCAGTTGTGAATGAGCATTTGTTAGTTCTATCTATTGTTACATCACGGTGTTTATGTGAAGGTTGTGATTTCGTATCATGGAATCGCAGAGAAATGTTGATTGAGATATTGATAGTGGCTACTTGTGTTCCGTTTAGATTCTCGTTGGCGAATGGTTTATGTGTTCAAGTATTTGTGGTTGCTCTTGACGATCCTAATCGTCCATAAAATGTTACTTTATCTTGCTTAACATCAAATTTTGATTATTTTTTTATGGGAATATTTTATTTATCATTAGGTTTCTCTTTTTGACCGCACCTTTAGTGATGGTAATCCATCGTTTGTTGAAAATTAATCAGCCATGAACTATGATGACATACTACTACTTGGCTTACTACAGCTAATTCATTATTAAGTCCTTTACTACCTCCGAGTTTGTTATTATAAATAACGCGAGATTTATCATTATACTGATTATCGTATATATCATAGGTAATAAATATCAACCTATTTGGACAAGGTTACTGATAAAGATTACCAGACTTGCGATAAGCTATAAAATTTTATATACAACACTATGATAACACAAAAGATTCAACAGTCCCAAAATCTACGCTCAATTTAACCAATGCTTTTGTTCGAATAATTATTTTTCGCGTCCTTTTGTTCCAACTTTTTTTTTAATTACTCTTTACTCATGTCTGTGAGGGTTGAAAATTCCAATTTGCATACAGAGGGTGGAAATATTAAAGTCGTTGCATATTTTATGAAAAGTTATGGGCAGGTGGGTATTAGTTTTATTATGTGTTAAATGTACATCTATTATTATTCTAATTTATTCGTTGTTATGGTTTAGTTGAAGTTTATTTAACTCGCAGACGCATTTATGGATTTTGTTAACTTATGTACCTTGTTACTCTACTGATGATATTTTACCACTTCAGCGATATCAATATTTCTAGGTGGCGTATTAAGGGTTAAGGACTAAGAGGTTTAGCGTTACAACCATTTCAATCTTAATCGTTCAAAGTATGTTTGGCATCAAAGCAGCTCACAAACGCGCTGACCCAGATCACACTTGGAAATACCCAAATTGGCGGTGACCTTTCGACTCTAAGGACCATAAAATAACTCTTATCCATAATAAGGGTTCATTCGAGCAAATGGTTTGTGACGATAAGATGCTTGACACTGAATGTTTATTTCAGTCTACCCTACTTAGCTTAGAAATGACTTTACTGAATGAATGGCTGGGCTTTAGAGTTATTTAGATGCCACAAGACGCTCTATGTTTTAAATCAACATTGAATAGTTCGTCTTTAAAACTTAAAAAATTCTAACAATTACAAAAGGCAGTCAAATGATGTCACAATAATTTTAACGTTTTATAGCACTGTATCAGCTCTGCAGCTACAACTTCCACTTCTTATTGATCTACCAGCTAACTTATAACAGCTATCGGTTCTCTTCTCTCGCAGGTTCTCGGTATTTTCATTCCATTTACACCCACTGGTCGCATTGGTCTCATGGAATTCTTAGCTTCCAACCTTCATTACTGACCGAACACCTCAAACCTGACATCTCAAGCCTCACTTAACGACAGCCCCAGCTCATTGAAATAAAATGAAAGTGTTCTCGGCATAAAATGGCGGACCCATTCGTCTTGCTGTGTGTCGGAAATTAACTATTGACGGACAGTTCTCGACTGAACACTCTAATTGGTTTATCTGACGCTTTTTTGGCTGCTGTTCAAGTAAGGAGAATCGGAAGAAAGTTGTGTTTGGATTGTTGTATGGTGTTTATTTATTTTTAGGCTTGTGGTAATTGAAATGCAGGTGGTATTGTAGGTATGCGTTACCGTAGTAACACATAATATACCGGTGTTTTGATCATCGAATCCTGGCTGACTATAGACGTCTTCTGGCTATGCAGTAAATCCATTATTGATATTGTCATTTTTATTGCGTTTGATAGCTCATTGGTGATCGTCGGTTGTTTTAGCAGACAGTTGAATGTTGCTGACTAGCTTCTTCATTTTTAATGTCATAAAAATGTAATTATTTTCGTAGGTAAGCGCATAACTTCATAAAGGCTAGACCGATTTTTGTTTTAAAATGTTCGTATTAGTCCAAATCCGTTAGAAAAATGGAAAATACGGGAAAACTCAAAATGCATTTTCTATGGGAATTTTGTATGCATTATTGAAATTTGGTCAGGGTAACGTCCGGTCAGCTAGTATTTGGTAATCCTTAAGTTGTTAATTTCGATACCCCACCGATAGTGTTTTAGGCTATTAGGCAGTTATATCGGAGGGATTCATCCTGTCATCTATTTGTCTATTTAAAGGTAGTTCATATTCTATCTACGATTGAAGGTTTCTGGTTTTACCCAAACTACAGGGCCAATGATAAAATTGTCGATGGTTTGATAAAAGCTATTGCTGGGCTGATCAAGATGGATGTTTTCACAGATATAAAGGCGGAAATGGCTTATTGGAATCTTATCAGATATTAATAACTGCGCAATTTGGAAGTGGTAATTGAAGAAAGTGAGTAGGTAATAATTATGAAGGTAGATTCAGATTCCTATAGGTATATAGGAATCTGAAGTGCCTTCATAATTATTACCTACTAATGTATACAGGAATGTATACATTAGTTGACCACTGTTAACATAGGTCAGTTTATGAGAGTACAGACTGTTGAACTTAAGCGTTTCGAAAGATGGTTTATATTGCATTTAGTTCAACCCTTCTTAAGATCAAGAGTCACTTACAGATAATTATTTTAACAGATAGGTAGAAGTTTTCAGCAGTAAACAAATTAAGTTCAATCAGATAGAGGAACCTAAGCCAGCCTAACCTTTTTTTTTTAATCCTCTTGGATATCCGCCTTGGGGCGGGCGGAGGTGTCTGTCAGACTCTTACTGACAAAAAATCACCCCAGTGTTCCCTTCCAATACTTGGACCGGGGATCATGGGATCTTCTGCGACTTCCACGATCCCCGGGAGCCAGCCCAACCTTTTTTTTTTTTTTTTTTTTTTTTTTTTTTTGACGCTGGGAAAAATGCATTACGCATACCCACCCATTGGGGGATGGGAGGGGTATGTGGGACTCCCCAGAAGATCTGGTATACCCACTAAACGACCCAGCGGCGCTCCTACCTCGTCTGCAAGGAGGAGGACTGGGAATCCGGCAGAGCCATAACATCCAGTCCCCCGCTGACGACCGCCCGCCTTGCAGGCGGGCCCGACACGCCCCCCCCGTCGGGGAGGGGCCCAGGAATGACCGCGAGCGCTCTGTCATTCCCGCCCGACGTGGATGGTGAACTGTGCAATGCAGGAGAAGGCGCCCCCGCACCCGTCTCCCGCTGTTCACCACCAGGGGGCATAAGACGACGATCGTACAATCGCCTTCTCATGCCCCGTCTCCGCCTGCGGAGCGGCGCTGCGTGAGGGTCATCCTCCCGCGCGCGCTCCGCGTCCTCCTTCTGCGACATTACGTCCTCGCAGAAGGAGGCGACCACTGTCCAGGCCCCCTCGCTTTCCAGCATCGATTTGACGACGCTGGGAAGCGAGAGGTCCTGCCCGACCGCTGCGCTCAGACCGCGGCGCAGCTCGGACCAGGCCGGGCACACCTCGAGGGTGTGCTGTGCCGTGTCCTCCACCGCGCCACAGTCGTGGCACGACGGGGTCTCCTCCCTTTGGATCCGGTGCAGGTGCGTTCCGAAACACCCATGTCCGGACAACACCTGCACCAGACGGAAAGAGAGGAAACCGTGGGACCGCTCGAGCCAATCCTTCAGAACTGGCCCGAGCGCGTCCAGGGTTCGGCGGCCGAAAACGGCAGTGGCGAGGTCCTCCGTCCAGTGATGGACGATTGCGTCCCTCGCCTCTTGCCGCACGGCCTCCCGCTCTTCTGCGGCGGGGGGCTCCCCGAGCGCCTTACGCCGCGCCGTCCATTCGTACACTCTGGTCAGCACCCATGCCTCGAGCTCCCAAGGAGGGGTGCCGGCCAGAGCGCACGCCGCCGAGAAGCCCACCGATCGGTAGGCCCTCGCCACCCGCAGTGCAATGGCCCTTTGGGGCCTGCGAATGGCAGTGGCGTTCTCCCTCCTGTTGAGGGAGTCCGCCCAAATCGGGGCCCCGTAAAGGGCCATGCTTCTAAGGATGCCGGCATACAGAAGCCGGCATCGTGCCTTTGGACCCACCAGGTTCGGGAGGAGCCAGGAAAGAGCGTTCGCAGCCTTCAGTAGGCGCGTCGACAGCCCGCTGAAGTGTGGGCCGAAGCGCCACCTGCTGTCGAGTACAAGGCCCAAGTACTTCATCTGGGCCTTGACCCCGATCCTGACGCCCTCCACGACAATGTGTCCGTCGGGTGGGATGCGCTGCCGAGGCCCGTGGAAATACACGGCCTCGGTTTTGTGCAGCGCCACCTTCAGCCCTAGGCGGCGGATCCTACCAGCCACTAAGGATCCGCCAGCAGAGGCCAGAATGGCCGCCTCCCTGAAGTTCCTCCCCCGGGCAATGAGGAGGGTATCATCTGCGTAGCAGATGATGCTCGTGCCCTGGAGGAGGGTCCCCCGCAGGAGCCAGTCGAATCCAATATTCCACAGCGGTGGTCCTAGGACCGACCCCTGTGGAACACCGGACTCTGCACCATACTGCCTCACTCTGGCCGTTTTGTCCGCGAGGAGGACCACCCGGTCCTCCAAGTAGTTGGCCAAGAGTGTGCGCAGGTATTGAGGTACTCCGTGATATCGGAGTGCCTCCAAGATTGTCGAGTGGGGGACAGAGTTGAAGGCGTTGGCAATGTCGAATGACACCGCCAGCACTCCGTCCCCCACCTCCACGGCCTCTTTCACTTGGCCCTTGAGTAGGGCCAGCGCGTCCACCGTTGACCGACCCCGTCGGAAACCGAATTGGGCGTCCGACAGGTCCGGCCCTACCGTCCCCAGCAGGCTATTTAGCCGGTCGGCGATTATCCCCTCGAACATCTTACCGACCTCATCGAGCAAAACGATGGGCCGGTAAGCCGAGGGGGAGTCCGCCGGGCGGCCCTCCTTTCGGAGGAGGCATAGCCGCCCCTCCTTCCAGGGAGCCAGCCTAACCTAATCTAACCTCTAGTGACCTAATTGGTGATGTTCATCAGAAAGGTCAGGTGTGCACCCGGCGCGCGTTTATGACCAGATGTATGAACGTAAACGAAGCAAAAGGAGTATGTAAGAAGCGCAGCAGGTCGTTAAGGCGTTCTATAGTTTCTGCCTAGCCCCATGGGAAGAAGGCGTAAGTATATGTATGTAGATATAGAAACAGCACAGTCGGTCAAGACTACGTACTAAGCTGACACGTATAAATACTAGATAGTATATCGACACTTTCTTAGTACAGCTCTAGATAAGTAGTTATCAGGAACTTGTTATAAGACCTAAATATTATCGTTTACTGTTGAATATAAATCGTTACTTGATATGTTGTTGGTGGTGAGGAATTTCGTCACCAGTGTGGTCTGGGAAAGGCGCCATGGAGACAAGAGATACTTAGTTGCAGAATCTTTGAGTTGCTTAATTTTATTTGATGATTCTACCTATACAAGTATTCACATGTCACCGTATGATTATGAGCTTCGTTAGTTTATAATCTATCGGTATTATTTCCGTTAGATAATAAATTGTCGAGTAATTGTGAACTGCAACAAACCGTTTACAATTTAACGCATTATTTTTCGATAGCTTATAATCTATCCATGTGAAACGGATAAATTGTGAACTAGTATCAAAACTGGGAACTACATAATCTAAAGGTTTTAATGAAGTGATTGAACTAAACTCTGAACCTTTCTTTAGATTCGTAGAACGTTTTAGAAATTTGATTTTCGGCTTTTAGCTTCTTGTTGCCAAATCCCCGTGTCAATATTAAGGAAAATCTTCGTATATAAAAAGTTAATAACGTCGCAAGTTTGATACCAGCGCTAATACTAAATAGCCTGCCTAGTTGGGAGCAACTTGGAATTAGCGCGGTTGTCACAGTCACAGTTCACAGGTCACAGTTCTGACCTAACCTAACCCATATCACCGAGCTCACAATTTTTCGAAAGTTTATATACTTAAACTAATGGTTCTCATAATCTTACGGTGACACATACCTACGTGCATGGCGAATAAAACTGAATTTTCCTCATAGTGCTTGCATTTTTTACTCTGTAGGTATTACTAATGCAATTTATGTAGGTTTTTTTGCTGATATATGAATCAACGATCAGGTGGCAACAGGGACTCTCGGCTAAGTGCCGATTACAATCGAAAAACTTCGTTAGTTATGCATAAGTAGGACGTTACAGGCAGCTCTGCTAATGCACAATAATTAGGATTCAGTATGGAACACCTTCGTGATACTTCTTTTTTTTTTTGGGTGGGTAATTATCAAATAACTTCTCCCGCTCTGGGCGGAGCGGGAGGGCTTGTCAGACTTTTACTGACTAAAACCCACTCGTGTTCCTTCAAATGCCAGTGTGCCAGGGCGACGATATCCCTTTCGGACAGGCTCGTAACCCTGGCAGGACCTTCGTGATACTAAGGTTTGCTTATTCGTTTACTTACTAGCCAAGAAGCATCTCCAACGATTAGACTCATTGTGGAAATTTATGTTGAGCTTCTGATTGCTTTTATATGGGTACAAAACAAAGGCAGACAAACTCGTTGGTATCCCAGACAGTATCTTATTCTCAACAGTTCCCTAAGGACATCATCAACAAGATTCGATACAGGCGGAGTCGCAGTACTAGCCAGTCATCCATAACCGCTAGACTTTATAGAGGTAGCCTGCGCGGGCGCCAGCTTTCGCTCCTTGTACGCTCTTATCCGTTTGTAAGCGCGATTTGTTTCCCGATTGCCACGCAGATTAGTATCTAATTGAAGAGTTATATTACTTAACTGGCTATGCTCTATAGTCTGTAATGTTTATCATTCAATACTACCAGTAATAAGCTATTCATTTGCAAAATTCCATCAAAATTGATTGAGGAGTTAAATTAAAATCGTAGGTACAATCACGAGCATAAATACCTTAAACTTACGCAAGATCAAAAGCGATTTTCTACTGAAGTATTGATATATATTTTACAGTGTTAGAAGAGAGTTGGTGGTTTACGTACATTCCATATTTTGCCTGTTTAGGACATGCAAATTAATTTTACATTAATACCTAAGTAAAGTAGTACTTATTTTACTAAGATATTACACGGAATATACGAGAAAATATCTATTAGGATTTTTAAATAATGATAAATTTTAAGTTACAATAAAATATACACACATAACAAAACTAAAATTCTTAAAATAATATTTTTCTTTAGGTTACGAACATAGTATTATTCTTAGGTAATAGGTATTTTCTCAAAGTTACAATTTTTATTTCACGAGAAAAACGCTTTTGAATTTGCGTATTTATTAAGTATTTATGCTCGCGACTGTCTTAAAGGCCTCAGTGCCTTTAAGACAGTCGCGAGCATAAATACTTCATTTCAGGTTCATTTTCCCAATTTGTAAGGATTTATGTAACGTCTATGAACGGGTACTTTGGTAGCACTTGTAAAGGCAATAGTGGAATGGAAGGTGTTGTATGAAAACCGTGCTTAAATAAACTTAATTGTTTTGAAGGCCGTTGATAGGCTCGGTGAAAAAAAATGTTTGATGTTATAGTTATTTTAACGAACTTATTTTTATGCCATGAAGTAAGTAGGTTAGTCGTTTTAAGGCTCCCAGCAGGCGCAACGTGAGAGTGCGAAGGGACACTTTCGTAGCGCAATTGCTACGAAAACTTCATGGAAAGTGTCACGCCAATCTGCACGAGGCTTTAGTTAATGAGTTTATGGAAAATAACCACCTTGTTATGAATACCTTATATCTTAGTCAAGTGGGTATTTACTTCTATTGTATTATGTTATCGTAAAACAAGATCAATGCAGCTACCACATAGTGCCCTACACAGGTTAAAATACACCAACAGCAACATTAAAAACAACTGCACATCTACAAAGCAAAACACTTAAGAATAGTCTCCACTTCAAATTAAGTTTTATTAACACTATAAACACCTCTAAAAATGTTACAACCCGTCCTGACAATATTAGGCAAGTTTGACCGGTCTTGCGTCTTGCGAACCGATATTGCCCAATGCCCGTAAAATTACACATTACCAACATAATTTCTTAGTACCTACTTAAGTGAATAAGTGTCAACTTGAAGTGCCCCTGTGCAAATATTAAATATAAAAAAACAAAATGGACAAAGGCTTCTTGTAATTGCAAGGTTTGTCTTACAAATAATATGTTTGCACAAGATGGTATAATGGTTTTGTAATACGAATATCAGCTGTTTTACTGGTAAACAATTGTTGACAATGAAAATCTGCTATGATAAACAAAAAGTTGATACAATTGTTTTGTTACGCAGATACAATTGTTTTGTTTACAGGGCGTTTAAAATAATTATAGGTAGGATTTATGGAGTTTATATTATTTAAAGAAAATCATTGTTGGCATTTACTGAAAAGTAAAGAAAAAGTGGAATTTTCAGTAAAGCACCTACCGAAACACACAATAAAATAAAATCACAATGACAGTACTGAGATCTAAAATTTGCGTATTGTAAATAATTCTTCGTCATTAGCTTTTTCCTAACTTAAAACGGTGAAGGAAAACATCTTGAGGAAACCAGCATGTCTTAGAAACAAAAATTCGAAGACATGTGATATTTACCAACCCGCACTGGGCCCACGTGGTGGATAACGGCCCTCTCCTTCTCGAAACGGGCGACCTGTGTCCTAGCAGTGAAAATTGTATAGGCTGATTATGCAGTAACTTTTTGAAATACCTAAATATTTCCTTCAAATAATTGAAGAAAAATTTACTTATTATGCATTTTTTGCCAGTTTTTTTTTTAATACGGGAGGCTAAAAATAAGCTGCAACACACTCTTTCAATTCGCCTAATCATCCTTCTACACCCAATTAAGACCCTTAACATCTATTGTCCAAGTATTCCCAACAATCACACAAAACGTATTCAATCTCTTTGCATAGGTACCAGTTCTCACGAGATTCACGTTAATAACTACTGTAGTCGATAGTGAAAAACGAAGGCTGTTTACGAATTCTAGTCACATACACAATATCTTAACTGGAATGGGCCTCTTGGCTTTCCTCTGCTGCGCAGTCTTGCTAGGGAAACGATGCTTTGAATTCTACGGTATAAGTCATAGGCGGGCAGCGAGATAACTTGCATGACAATTGTATCCTGTATGACCACGTGGGGTGTTGATGGATAAAGGGGGAGAGGATATAAAGGAGTGACTGATAGAGTGACGGCTGACACAGAATGGAAGAAGTAAACAAACAAAGTAACATGGAACTAGGAGAGAAAGAAGTAGATGATCGCGTGGGGTGAGAGAGAAGTTGATTTTCTTTTCAGTGTAGAAAAGTCATTTGCAGCGTTAAAATCAAAGCCGAATGGCTAGGTGCGTCGCTTTGTGCTTACTGTACCACTGCGTGCTAAGTGACATGCTTCTTCCAAATCAACGCATGGTTTTACAGTTGCTATGGTAACACTGGTGCTCACTGCCATGCTGTATGACTAATTTGTCACTTGTTCGAGCTACTGCTGCTCATCAACAGTGGTACCAAGAGAAGCTCCTAGGACATAACTAAAAGTACCTAACCATTTTCATGTTTTAGATAATTTTCAAGCTCATAATTGAAATGACGAATACCTACACTATGTCCTTGTAACATAAACGTGAGATGAGCACAATACTACGTTGCGTCATAAATAATTAAATATTTAGTAATTGTGTGCCTGATTAATAATGCATTTAAATGATTTATTTACGTAGGACATTTGTTAAAGCATTTTTATGATACATTGCAAAATAAATCATATCAATAAAGTAACTTATCTACACAAGTGGCAACTATACAAGCAAGTGCAAATAAAAACTTACGCAATAAAAATGTTTGAATGAGATACATTTTTAATTTATGTAATGTAATATAATACTCACCTACAGTGAATGAAATAATTTATTACGTAATTAAGTATCTGATGTATCTACATATTTCACTAAAGTGTTCTCAAGATTCAATCAAAACACTTCTGACTTCGTTCATTCTTCCTTTCATATTCAGTCCATTCTTCTCTGGAATGCGCTTCCTCTCGATATCAGGACGGCCACCAGTCGGTATGCATTTAAGCGTAGAGTCATCTCAATTTAATGTCTTTTCATTGAATTTGTATGTATATGTTACGGCTAATACCCGAAGTGCGGCTACACCTAGTTTTAGCCGGTTAGAATTATAGGTCCAGACAATCCCTGTTGGATAAAACCAATTTACCAACAATAGAGGGGATCTGGCGCTCGGCGGCCGCTGCCGCGGCACGCTCGCTTCGCTCGCTCGCCTTCGCTTGTTAATGGTTACTGTTCTAACCTACCCTAACCCAAATGATTTTACCCGAAAACAATCGGCTCGTACTAGGTTTAACCAAGAGTAAGTGGCTACACCTAGTTCTAACCGGCTAAAACTAGGTGTAGCCGCACTTCGGGTATTAGCCGTAACATATAATTATACATAATGTAGGGATATATTATAGTAAATATATGTGTATTATAACTAAGTTTATAACCTATTTATGTAACTTTGTACCTATTATATTTATATTTAATTATGTTATATTTTAATATTTTATAATATTATTATTTTCTCTCAATCAGAGTCAACCAAAGGTGGTGAAGAGATAAGAAGGCGGGTGCCTTCTTATCTCTTCACCACCTTTGGTTGACTGGTAGAGAATGCCTAAGGCATTAAGTCCGCCTTTGTACATTATTGTGTGTAAGAAGTTTAAATAAATAAATACAACAGATAATATTACATTACTTTATGTGGAATGACTAAAGTGTGCCTGTCAAAATAATTATTTGTTACAGTTGCAGCAAGTAAGTGCCACTTACTAACTTATAAACATTGATTAAATTATTGACCTAGTCATTTAATATTCTGGTGAAATTAAATTACATAACTTAATAATTTCCGTTCTGATAGCTACAATCAATGCACAATTCGGACTTTAAAATTCTTCAGTTTCCATAGGATTCCTGTGAAATGTTCCTTCCCACGAAATTCTCTTCCGTTTTTAACTTGGAGCATGCCCTAAGCCCTAGGCTCAGTTGATGTGGTGTCCTCTCACTTTCACCACTTGCTCGGTATCACTCAAATCTGCCATCTCATTAGAATAACCCTTGGAGGGACAGCAACATGGTGTTTTAATCTGTTCCGATACTATCCAATGGTTTATGGAACAAATATTAGCTTTTAATAGGGAAACCAATATACCGGATACTTCAGCGACTAACTTTCTCAGGTTTAACGATAATGGGGTATTCTAGAATGTTCTATGGAAGACTTTTCATTCGTTGGTAATGTGCTTAGGTGTAATTTGTGGTAAGAACAAGAAAACAAAAGAGATTAGGTTACTTAGTCCGCCGTGTTTTGTTTTTAATATTTTATATAGATTAATTTTAATTTTTTGTGTGAACGTTGTAGGCTTAATATACTGTAGATTTATAGTCTATTTTTATTTTCCGGTACTTGTTGACGGGCTTACACTGTCCTCACATACGTATTAACACTGTAATTTGAAAACATTGTAAAAGGCATTTTTTTTTTTAAAGAGTAACCTTGGAGTTTCTTCTCCATAGGAGACGACCAATTGGAACCGTGCACATCTGACGTTTCATAAGTGCCTATGTAGGTTTACGTGAAATAAAATATTTTGATTTTGAGTGACATCTATCTATCTTGATAATGATGATCTTTTGACGCGTGGCTGAAATCTGGACCAACTAACTATTTTGTTTTTTCAATACATTTCACAAAACAATAGCATAGTGCCAAATGATCGTTGTTGCAATATGTGGTGACTACTTAAAATTAGCAAAGCTTTAAATGTAAAAGCAAATTTATAAAATAAAAAAAAACTCGACTGCAAAAACACATAACTGAAAAAAGAAAAACAAGCATCATCTATTATCTATTGAACTTTGTTTTTTGTAAGATATTGCAGGCGAAAAACCAATAACCTGAAATATGGTGTGACTTTTGTTTGTCTGCCCGGCGATTTCTTACTAAAAACAAATTCAATATGTAGATAATAATGCTTTTTATTCTCTTTTCAGTTACGTGTTTTTGCAGTTGGGTTAATTGTTTTTTTTTTTTTAATTTGCTTTATTTAAATTTATATTATTATATTACCAATATTATTGTAATTTATTAAAAAAAAAAACCTTGCCTCCCTTTTTTGTGTTTGCAGATAGAATATACATAAGTCACTCCCAAAATTAAGACAAATGTAACGACACCTCATAAATATGTTAAAATCCATCAAGCCGTTTAGGCTAGGCTACAGAGCGCGCCAAAGAAATAGACATCTCTCTCATTCTGGGGCAGACGGGTAAAAATGTAGCTTCAGTTTATTGTTTTCATGCTAAAATCTGTTGTTGCTACCTGTACCCTGCCGTGAGGCGTAAGGGCGTGACCAGATTAACCGCAATGTCAGTCACTGATGACTTGATGACAGTGAGTGGAGCTCGTATTGCTGTATCGCTTTCCATACATTACAGTAATGGGATATCGTCAGTCCCAGAGCCGGATTTAAAGGTGTGGAAGCTCAAGCAACCAAGAAGTGGAGGCCCTGAAATATTTTTGGAACCCCCGAAAAAAAAAATGCAGTTTTCAATCATTTATACACCATTATACTAAAAATATACAAAAGAAAAAAAGATAAATGTGAGGCGAATGAAACTGTGCGAGCTCTTTTCGCTGAAAAATCATTGATAATTTTGGTAAAATCCAGTTCTCGGTGAAAACCAGTTACTCAGTAGGGATAACTTTGATACGTTTTGTGTCATTGTAGTCAGAATTATATTTCTTATAATTTTCATTTTCGAAAAAAGGTTCCTTGTAAAGGCGAAAATTAAAAAAAAAAACAATTTGTGGAGGCCCAGGGCCAGGGCCCCTTTTGCCCTGACTTAAATCCGGCTCTGCTCGGGCCATTGTCAACGTGGGGTCTAAAATGTATGGAAAACGATACTGGAGTCAACTCTAGTTAAGCTAGTGACTAGAAGATCTGTGTATGACATTCTTGTAAGTTCTAAATCACGCTTTTAGAACAAGTTAATAGATGATTGTTGGATCAGTTATGCTTCAGTAACATATTTCTATTAAACACTGGTTATTTTCACTATCCAGTGTTTGTCGTAGACAGTATGGTTCGAACAAAAAAACGAGCGAGCCTAACAGTAGTCGCTTATGATGTGTAACATCTGACATCTCACCTTGGTAATAAGCACTGAGCAGCGACAAAAATTAACCTCAAAATTTAAAAAAGCTAAACACTGAAATATTTATTCGAATAATTATTCATTACTAGTGGTCGCCCACTGGTTGAAATTCCCCCTCTACTTATAATCTATATAGTATATTTTACTAATTCCATGAGTAAACTATTAAAATAGCGCTGGTACTTGTGACACCGATGGCCCACTGGTAACGGCTCCGACTTGTTTGTCGTAAGTCGTGAGTTCGAAGCCAGGGGGTCTACTCCGAAACGCTAAACCGAAGTATCGGCCGAATGTTCGGCCGTTTTATAACTTCCATAGTTTCCTTTTTTGACTTTGAGTCCAAACCGACTTCAAGTCACAGTTTTGACTTTGGCTTATCTATCAATTTTTTTTTTCGCCGTAGGCAGTGAGCGTTAGCCGTAGTAAAGAAGCGACCGATACTTCGGTTTAGCGCTTCGGAGTAGACCCCCAGGCCTATCAGTAAAGGGCCTACTTTACAGTGTGTATTTAATTTCTATTGCTCTAAACACGGTGAGGAGAAACAACGTGAAATAAATTGAAGAATTGTGACAACTACCAACCCGCACAGGGCCCGCGTGGTTGAGAATAGTCCAGTCCCTCTCACAGGGACGAAGCATGTCATGTACAGTGGAAACGTTTTATGCTTTAAATTATGGTACTATAATCATCAAGCTACAGCTTTAAGTAGGTACCTGTTTATTTAATAAATCCTTTAACCCACCAACCCTCTTAAAACCTTGACAAAACCAATTAGCGATGTCAACCTTCTAATCTTTTTACGACAATCCGCTGAGGGCCGAAGTCATTATGTCTTATGTCAACATCGTTTAGATGAATATCTCGTTATGGACGCAAAGAGGCGTCATACGGTGGAACAACGGCCAGCACGCCTTTGGCGGAACTGCCATGATTACATGGGGCCTATAATAAGGTCTTTTGACTTAAATATTATGCAAAAATAGTTGGCTAACAGCCTTTAGGCCTACCTAAAGGCTGTTCTTTATACCTGATACTGAAGATTGAAACATGGATGAAGATAGTTCTTTGAGCGTGGATGTGCTAAAGAAAGGATTTTTTTTTATGGGATATTGGATTTGTCTGCGAACGAAGTTGCAGTATACAGCTTGTGGCTGAATACATAATAGTTTTGTGTAAGAGATTTGATTATTCGGGTTTATAATATGAAGTGGAAAAGAAGACGAATGTTCGTTGTTGATTGGCATTTCGTCACTGATTACCGTTTTGTACATTAACAATAATATTATATTATACAAATCTAAAAATATTACTACTATACGGTACTTAACGTATTGGGAAAACAGTTTGAAAATTATTTATCCTTAATGCTTAGCTATTTTTGACCTGAATTTACATAATAATGTAATTCTTTTATGGCACGGGAATATCATCGTGTTCATCGTTCATCGAAAAGCTTAAAATATGTGATTTATATTTTACGACGGAATATTTAAAGGTGCCTACAGATTTGCTCGATTTTTAGCGTTCGTTATTATTGCTCGATATACTGAGTTGTGTGGGCTTGTGGGTAAGTATTACCAGGCGCACGGGTCGATCGATCAGGTTAAGCTACGCTTGCCGCGGTGGTCCGTGGATGGGTGACCAGCTTTACTCATACACACCAAGACCCCTCTGTGTCTCGGAAAGCACGTTAAACCGATAGTCCCGGCTGTCATTCGAGGATCTTTGACAGTCGTTACGGGTCGTCAGAAGCTCGAAAGTCTGACAACCAGTCTTACCATGGGGTATTGTATTACCCAGTAACTGGGTTGTGGTGGTCAGATAGGCAGTCGCTCCATATAAAATACTGGTATTCAGCTGCATCCAGTTAAGACTGGCAGCCGGACCCAACATACTTGGGAAAAGGTTAGGCAGATGATGATACTGTGTCTTGAGGATATGATCTGTCAGTTTCTTACAGATTTGCTTACAAAAATACAATGTCGATCGTTTGTTTTACTCGATATGTTTAAGTGTTGATCGTCAAACATCGAGCAAATCCGTAAGAAAATATTTATCAAGATAATTTTATTGCAATTATACATCTCCGTCATTGTGCCTGATTACTATTTTATTATATTGTTTTACGGTTTTAGGAGTATTGTCATTATAAAGGTCACCTCAGCGATTTGCTGAAGAAGGCGTAAGAACTTTAATCGACTTTGTTGTCAAATGTCTACTATTACAATGCGGAAATTATCATAAACCACCAAATTTATTTTTTGTTTAAAAATTGTGGTTGATTACGTAGTTGTTTATTAGTTAATAGATGTTTTTTTTTTAATTATATAAATTGCACTTTGTATAATTTCAGAAAATGAGTACAAAAACAAACACAGGAAATATAATCAATTCAAAAATATGTATCACAAAAATAAAACTCATAACATAACATCACGCCTGTAATCCCCGAAGGGTTAGGCAGAGGCATACCTATAGTACAACCACGTTTAGCCAGTTATGTTTAAGTCCCATGTAGGTAGGGGGCGAGCCTATTGCCATCAACCGGGCATAAATCCAGACTCCGGGCTGCTACTGAGAAATTCCTGGTGGAAAAACCCAATTACAGAAATAAAACTAATTATTATGCGTTTCAGTTTAATTTTAGCTAAATCAACTATATTTCGTTGGTTTAGGTAGTTAAATAAAGGTAAACAAAAAAACCCACGTGACGAGAGAGCTGTCAAGTAACCGACTAAACGTAATACCTGGCACTTCAGTTGGCATGCTACGTCACAGTTGTACTCTTCAATTTAGCAACGTTTTATTTCGTTGACGTTTAGAGAACATGTCTTTTTGGGCTCTTTACAATAGACAGATTACAAAATAATATAGTAATATGTAAAATCTAAACTAAATAATTGTGCTCAAGCAATTACATCTACGAAGAGTAGTATAAGAATATTAAGAATAAATGATAAAGTTAAGGAAACTATCGTAATACCTAATAAAAAAAACAAAAACGATTATAAGTTACAACGTATTTTTAAACAAGAAAGTGTCATCTATAAGAAACCCTTTTTATGATTTGTTTACCTTTATTTAACTACCTAAACCGATGGATTATAGGTACCTAAACTTGACATCTCCACAATCTAATTACTACGTGCCAACAAATATGTCTAAGTTAACCAGCTAAAAAATTACAGAACCAATCAACACATAACTAAGCCATATAAAATATAATCTATAAATAAATAATTATCTACCTCCAGTCTGACCTTAAAGACTAGAGATACTTGACACCAAAGGGTTTGACAAGACCTTGTCAGTGACGTCATGACAAAGTCACTTCACGCATGTCAGTCAGTGTTTTTGTCATTCTCGTTTTAACCTTGGTGAAATAAAATATTAATTTATTGACATTTTTGTGTATGAAGATGAATGACAAATTGATTGGTTAAGCAGTACTTGTTATGTTAAGTGTATACTTGTGTGTACTTATGTATTTATATTTAGTATTATTTAAGGTTATGTTTTCTTTTGTATGTTTGTGTATTTTAATTCGTTTTGAAGAAGGTGCTTCGTAAATCTTACGTCAGTTTTAAAGTTCGTGTTTGTACAAATATCTGATGACTGTCATCATCTTAAGCTGACATTAATCATCGAAGGCCGTGGCGTTATTTAATGTTGGAAAACGATGAACTTTCAACATAAGGGCATAACTAACTGTGATAAACAAAAAGACAATAAAATAAATATAGCTGAAAAAGTCACGTTCGTGTAGTAACTAAGGTCTCATAAATGCATTTAGTACCTATCTGTAGGTACATAACATTTATTAAGAGCAGGCAGTCTAAATCAAATTTCGAACGCAGATCGCTCCCCGCCACTCCGTTATGTGCTAAACGCTAATACATCAGTAATAAAGTTGAATATCGCGTGCGCTCTTTGATCGTGTTCGGGCACGAAAATAAATAGCGCAAGTCTCAATTCTAATTTCGTTTATAACTAATGTAGATCTGACTGTGTGATCTAGAGAAATCGGGATAATAAACTATATTTTCTTGCTGTGACTATTTATTTTAGACATAAAAGCTAAACAATCTTGTTTGTTTTTAGAATTATCCTTAAAAAGACATGATTTTCGAATAATAAAAATATTGAGACAAAATATTACAATTACGTAACTGTCTTCAACATGGAAAAAAAAGATCCAATAAATCATATACTAAACTTTCATTTTGCTTGTATGTGTGCTTGTTTCAGAATATTCATGCAAATTAACATAAAAATAGCCTCCTCTTAAGTCAGTACTCTAAAAATAACTTTAACAGCATTCAAGAATAAACGACCATTTTATAACCACTTAATTGTCTAGCATACGTTGCCAATATAATCTTAAATCTCAGAACACCCAAGTATGAGTACATATAAATAACATGCGCTGCGAATAAATTACTTTCCCATAGTCGGTACAGAACATTTTATTACAGCCATAGGCAGTTCTATAAAAGGGTATTTTACCTCGAGTACGGTAGTACGCCGACCTTGAAAGCAGACTCCCTTGGCGTGTCGACAACCCCATAGTACGCGCCGTGGGATTACTGCACCATGTGATTTAGAGCGTACGATTTTGAAACGATTCGATTGCGATGCGATTTGCTAAGGGAGTCGCTGTTGCTCGTGACTTCTGTGATCCAGGAGCCAAAGTAGCCTATGTCCTTCTCCAGGTCATGGTCTACCCATAAGCCATTTCATCCAATTCCGTTCAGCCATTTTAGCGTGAAAGCGTGTTTTGAATACTAAATAGGCTTTTAGCAATTAGAGTGTTTTTGTCAATTTTTAGGGTTCCGTACCCAAAGGGTAAAACGGGAACCCTATTACTAAGGCCCCGCCGTCTGTCCGTCTGTCACCACGCTGTATCTCATGAACCGTCATAGTTAGATAGTTGAAATATTCACAGATGATGTATTTCTGTTGCCGATATAACAACAAATACTAAAAAATAGAATAAAATAAATATTTAAGGGGGCGCCCATACAACAAACGTGATTTTTTTGCTCGATATTGATAACGGCAACAGGTAGACGCTTGAAATATTCACGGAATATTTAGTTATATATTCACTTAAAAAATAAATAATGAAAATAAAATAAAACAAATATTTAAGGGGGGCTCCTATACAAAAAACGTGATTTTTTTGCCGTTTTTATAGATAATGGTACGGAACCCTTCGTGCGCGAGTCCGACTCGCACTTGACCGGTTTTTATTTTATTTATGTAAAGTATGCAGAATAAACAATGTTTCTTTCTTTCTTTTTTTCTTTTCTTTCTAACAAACAAACTGACTTTAATATTAGTTAGTTTGTTTGTTTGTATGGTAAAATACATGTTATATTCATTTCTTCCGGCTTCCGGTGTGATGTGTTTCTAGGGATTTTTAGAGGAATACAGTTAAATTTGTTTATATAATGAGATATGCACATCGGTAGGTACTACATTAATCTTTTCGTGGGTCACGGGAAAAGTCATCAAAATCTCTACAGTCAATAAAAATCCATTGCATTCGATCTTTCCCTGATTAGTGATAAAAGAAATACAGATGATATCTATACATCTGACAGGAATTAGTTACTGTTTTCTCTATGATACCTATGACTAAAAAAAAGCACAAAAAATATCCACAATTGCTCATGTAATAATATCATATGACTCGGATATCGGTCTCACAGATATTATTGACAATGACAACAAACACATAGTACGTTTAGAAGTAGGAATATAACGTGACATTGACATTTAGTTTACAAAATGGTTTCGGAATTAGGTAATGAACAGACTTGCATCACGTCACGTGCAAGCAAACGTGCGTGACTTAGAAAAACTGTTTTAATATTTATAGACCAGACATGTCTCTTTAGATAGTCTAAAGTTAATTGTGGCTTTCCTAATAAGTAGGCTACAATGAAATAAATAAATAAATCATCATTTATTTCAGATTCATCATACGATTACATCCAATATAATATGTTAGTAGAATTATTGCGAGCTTACAAACTAGTTAGTATTAAAAACGACCTATTATTTATTTTTACTATAGCATCCATTAAAATCCATTTGTTTAGTGGAGTTCTATTTTTAAAATGTCGTCTTCGTTTCAAATTCGAAGGTCCGTATTCTAAAACGATGATCAAGTATTGAATCTTTTTTTTTTTAAATAGACAGATTTCATAATAATCTCTTCTCAAATCTACTTTTTATAGAACTGTCATGTTTGAGCAAATGAGCAGTTTTTTTCAAACACGGTCTTTAATAGGTAAATAAGTTGAGCATCATTAAAAACGTTCGATTAGAATTGGACAACACGGCTTTTTTACGCTCCTAATCAAGTAAAGCGTTCTACGTTTGAAATGCAATAATATACCTAAATAGCCGTTTGATTGACAGGTGTTTTGAAGTAAAAACTAAATTGGGCGACAGAACTGGTTATTTAGACTAAAGAGTAGGTACGATAGTTGAAGGATTTCGTATGTGCTCGATTTATTTATGTAAAACTCTATAAATAAATCCTTCTTTTGAGTGAGGGTTTTATGAATAAAAAAAATACATGTTTTTAATTATTTATCAAATAAACTATCAAAAACAAAATTACCACTCAAAAACATTTTAAAACTAAAATCGCACACTGTAACACCACCCATATATCTTTCAGCTTCAATTAAACCAACACTACGCGCTCCATAATCGTATAATCGGAAAAGATAAAGCGCGCCACAGACGGGGAGGCGTTCAGACGCGGGATGCGATCGATACGCCCGTCTGCAACCCCCGCACTGCGGCCTGACCTTGCACCCGGCTTACTATCGCAGGTTTGCGTAAACTGCAGTTACGGGACGTCTGGGTTTGGTTATACGGAAGTAAAAGTAAATGTAAAAGTTATTTGAAAAAAATGGTAGGTATGGACTTGAGTATTTACGTGGTTTTAAGGATTAGGTATTGACCATGCGAAATATTACTGTATTGAAAAAAAAAAACATATCATTTTTTATGAGCGTTGTGTTGGCTGGTGAAGTCCAGGGGGTCTACTCCGAAGCGCTAAACCAAAGTATCGGCCGAATGTTCAGCCGTTTTATAACTTCCATAGTTTCCTTTTTTGACTTACCCGACTTCAAGTCACAGTTTTGACTTTGGCCTATCTCTTCGACAGCCTTTTTTTCGCCGTAGTCAGCGATAGTTAGACGTAGTAAAGAAAGACCGAACATTCGGCCGATACTTCGGCTTAGCGCTTCAGAGTAGACACCCAGGATTTCTAAACGTAAAGACAGATAGAGTAGACTAGAACAGAAATATCAGCTGGTATTGTTGTTGAAAATAAATTGTATTTAAATCTAGGTATGTGCACCACAACTGTGCCACTTCTGGGTATTTGCGACAAGACACAATACAGCTTGAAACCGCATTTGGCACAAACCCTAGGAAAGATAAATGCTGATTAAGTGTCTCTTTGTGGTCTGCTGCCTATATCCATTGACCGGATTCTAGGTCCATTACATTATAAATATTGGCAACTCATAACTTATTCCAAACGAAGCAAAAGGAGCAGGTATGGAAGGATTATAGCTGGTGGCGTTCTGTAGTTTCTGTTTATGGTATTTTTTGGCATCCTAACATAATTTTGACAGTGTAAGAAAATCAAAGTAACTCCAAAATATAATACAAGAGGTCGTTAAAAGGCTTAACCCCTAAAACCAGGGGTCTACTCCGAAGATAAATCCGAATTATCGGCCGAATGTTCGGCCGTTTTACTGACTACGGCTGACTATGGCTGAGCACGACTTAAAAAAAAATACGGTCAAAGTCAAAAACGCGACTTCAAGTCGGGTAAGGATTCAAAGTCAAATAAGGAAACTTTGAAAATCAAGAAACGGTCGAACATTCGGCGGATACTTCGGATTATCCCTTCGGAGTAGGCCCCCAGCTTCGTTTATTTGCCGCGAACTTTCGAGCTCGGCACACTTAGTATGCCATCTCTGTGCCATCGCGGACACCGTAAAACTAATTACCATGGGAAATCGTACAAATTATACACCACTGCCATTTGCAAGCAAGAAATAGGTTAAGATATCTCTTTTTGTAAGTGCCGAAGAGATGGCGAAATTATTCTAAGTGCAGATAAGTGGGAAAATTCGACTAAGGCACTATGGTAAAGTTAGGTAGCTGCCTTTAACCATGACGATACCTTAAAATAGTTACCGGTAGGAAATGTTTCTTGCATTTGCCAGGCTAGCCTGTACAATCTCACTTTTAAACTCGTTTACGTGACGTGATCGCAAGAGCAGTAGTGGTTTAGTGGTAATGGCCCCGACTTACGAGTTGTCGTAGGTTCGAACCCAGACAGGTGCTTTACTTTGTGTAAATTATTTAATCACCATTGCTATAAAAACGGTGAAGGAAAACATCGTGAGGAAACCGGCATGACCTAGACCCAAAAAATCGAAGACATGTGACATCTACCTTTTTTTTTTTTTTTTTTTTGTTGCCGGTGTGGAAAATCCTCATGGATGTCCTCCGCCTTGGGGTGGGCGGAGGGGTCTGTCAGACTCTTACTGACTAAAAACCACCCCGGTGTTCCCTTCCCACACTTGCACCGGGGATCTTGGGAGCTAGTATTACTTCCGTGATCCCCGGCTAGTGCCGGCCCGCCTCTGCGGGCCACCTCAAGTCTGCGGGGGGGTGAGGTGTTAGACCCCCCCGCGACGTCTCAAAGGGGCGCGCGTGGAACACTACGCGCCGCCACCTCGGGTCCAGTGTGATAGGGGGCGGCGGACGATGTGACATCTACCTGCCCGAACTGGGCCCGCGTGGTAGATTACAGCCCAGTCCTTCTCGAAGAGAGGAGGCCTGTGTCCCAGCAGTGGGAACGTTATAGGTTGATTATGGATGCTGGCATTTTAATTGTGTAAAAGCTCTCAAATAAAATTAATGTCAATTTTCTATTTTCACTGGAATACTGAAGTGATTTACTCAAACTCAAAGCATTTATTTCAATTAAACTATTTACAGGCACTTTTGAATTGTCAAGGAGTCGGTCAGTTAGAAATATGAAGCTAGTTGCCCATTCCAAAGAGTAGTAGGTTCCTATGGAGAAGAACAGGCAAGAAACTCCACGGACACTCTTTTAAATTAAAATATTGATACAAAGTATTGGTTACATCATTCATGTTGAAATTATACATTGTGAGAACGATGCAAAACGTCAGAAGCGTCCGTGTTAAAAAGATTAAAAATGAAACAATTCAAAACTAAAATAATTAAAATAAGCCGTGGCAGCTAAGAGATGACCAGTCCCAACTGATAGCGCCCGTTCACGAACATGACGTACTTAGTATTTACATATTAAGTTTATTTGGTTATGGTCTTTAGAGCACACGTTGAGTCAAAAAGCCTGTAACTTGTATGTCAATGACTATTAATTCCAAAACGGCCGTATCTCCTCTCATTATAACGCGGTTTCGCAAACTCCAACATTAAGCATTCTGAGGTATTAAGAGAATAGAAAAATGGAGTAAAAAACAGCGATTGTCCTGTTAAAACAATGGTTGGTCGCGCGTCGGTGGTTGCGATTATGCGACCTTGGCAATCGACGTTTCCGTAGACTGAGTCATGTCGCCGTGTCGCGCGACTTTTTTGTCGTGAAATTGACGCTGGTGTCGATTTACTCAAAAATTGTTTTTTTTTTAATTGTACTCGTATTTCCATTTCTGTTTGTGAATTAATGAAAATTGAACGTTTTGTGTGATTGATTGTATTTAATCAGTTTCACGAGTAAAAAAGTAAAGAAAATACTGTGAACAAATCATGATAGAGTAGCATAGTATATTATAATTAATTCGACTATCCGCCAGTTGCACGTAAGTCCATTAAATTTAATTCTCCATTAAAAGTAATGTTGTCACTTTCTGATACGATCCGGTAAATACGTAAAGACAGCATTACTTTTAAAGGGGAATTAAATTTAATGGACTTACGTGCAACTGGCGATATGCCACTTAAATACTTAAGATTTTCGGTAATTAATGTTGAATTTGCTGGCGTTACGGACGAATGGAAGCACGAGCAGTTTTAAGCAAATCGTAACTTAACTTGGCACAGAGCCTCGAAAACGTCAAGTTGAAAAGTGACTTAAGTATTTTGTATTGTAAGTAAGGTACACAGACCTTTACAAACATAATTTAGTGGTACTTATAAGTTAGTTTTTATTAAAACAAGTGCGTGTCGGTCCACGCACAATGAAGGGTTCCGAGGTTGGGAATCATCTCTTAGCTGGCTTATTTCTAATTATTTTAGTTTTAAATTGTTTTTTTTTGATTTTTATCTTTTTATCACGGACGCTTCTGACGTTTTGCATCGTTCTCACATTTATAATTTCAATATGAATGATGTAACCAATACTTTGTATCAAATATTTTATTTTAAAAGAGTGCCCGTGGAGTTTCTGGCCCGTTCTTCTCCATAGGAACCTACTATTTGGAATGCCCATTCCAAATAGTTCCAAAATGCCCATTTAGTCAACTAGCTTCATATTTGTAACTTAACGACTTCTTGACAGTTCAAAAGTGCCTGTAAATGGTTTAATTGAATAAATGCTTTGAGTTTGAGTTTGGGATGAATTTATCCCAAGAACAAACTTAACATTGTAGTTGAAAAACATGTTCTCCAATGCATTCCAACTGCTAATGTAAGTTGATCGATTATTACTCGTTAACTTGTAAAGCCTACTCAGCTGTGATTGTTTTTCTTTTAACTTCGTCATGTACACTACTGCCGTGAATTTTTTCAAATGTCCAAAAACAATTATTTAGCTGACAGGGGGGGGGGGGGTACTTGACTCTAACAAAAATTAGCAGTTTGAAGCTTAATGTTACGCAAACCGATCCCCGAATCGAAAAATGGTTTTGACAGACCCGCAATATTTTTGAACGGCCTATCCAACGATACCCCACACAATGGGATAGATAAGAAAATAAAAAAACATCCCCACTTGACATGCAAGGGAGGTAAGTACCCTAAAACTGTTTTTTTTTCATGATTTTATTTTACCACTTTGTCGGCGTGATTAATATGTATAATATGTATGTGTAAAGGTTGTCTGTAAAATATCGCTTTTAGCGATAAGACCGCCCATTGTTTCACCCTATGTAAAATTTCAACATTTATATCTGTAACTTTTATGGTGTACATAATAAAGAGTATTCTATTCTATACCCATTCTAAATTAAAGCTGTCTATTACTAAGAGTCTTTTAGCTAAGCTGAAGACAGACAGACAGACAAACAGACGGACATGGCGAATGACTACGGACCCATAAAAAGCAGAATGTTCTGTATAATAATAACCTTGCCACCTTAACAAAGCTTATTTTTCTAAAGAGCTTTGTTTCGCCACGATTTATTGGATCCTCTTTTCCAGACAGTCTAGGGGCTTTAATCGATTTGACATTCATTGATTGTTAATGAGTCTGGAAGCATTTTAATCACCTATCTATTCTTATTTATCTACCTGTTTTTGCTACTGAAGCTGAAAGGTTATTTTTTCATTCACGTACTCGTAGCTATGAAGAATTCTAGATCTTTTTTTATTTTTCAAAAAGCTGTTCTTGTCTTTCCGCACTTTTCAAGTTTTCAAGATCCTTTTCTTTTCACGTTGAAGACTTTTACGTAATTGTAATATTTTCATTCGATATATTTTTTATTCGAAAATCATGTCTTTTTTAAGGATAATTATAAAAAAAAAAACAGGATTGATTGGCTTTTATGTCTAAAATAAATATTCACAGCACGCATATAGTTTATTATCCAGCCACCAGATATTTTTTCTCTAGATTATTGCTTTAAAAACGAAATTAGAACTGAGACTTACTTTATTTAGTTTCGTGCTTGAACACAATCAAAGAGCGCACGCGATATTCAACTTTATTACTGATGTGTTAGCGTTTAGGACAGAATGGAGTGGCGGGGAGCAAGGGGCGGAGTTTGCGTGGACATTTGATTTAGACTGCCTGGTCTTAAAATAAACCGTTTATTGCTTGTTTAGCAATATTTCGAAGATGTCCTTTCTTGATAATTTTAGTTATAACTACTTAAAGGCCCATTGTTTACGTTAAAATTGCTTCACAAAATTCTATAGTCGGTTAGTATTTTATTGCCGTTTCGTCAGGCAGCTTGTGTAAATCCAAATAAAAATAAACATTTAACCTATGTGTTGACATTAATGTTTAAATGTTAAACTGTAGTTTACTTGAAGTTAATTACGTATCCTTTTCAATAAGTGACCTATCCTAGGTAGTTTGGTATTTAACGCAAAAATACCTTCTTCAAATATGTCGTTAATTGTCGTGAAGTAATAAATAACTAACACGATGTGACGACGTGTTTGCACGACGCGACTTCTTAGTAACAATATTTATTGATAGAAAAAAAACATGACGAAAACTGCAACTTTACGTGTGTTTCAAAAGAGGCAGGCTCAGCAAAAATCTTTGTAATAAAAAATATAATGGATTCCTAGTACTTTTTTAATAATTTACGCTTTTACAAGCTCGCAAACTCAGTTAAGTACTACATACAATGTCAGAACTTTATTTATCATCCATTTCGCAGATAAAAACAAAAGAATATTTGATACGTATCTGCAAGATATCACTGCAAATAAAATATTATTATGCTTTCAATTACTCTTGTCAGAGAGACAAGACGCATTGCATTGGTATGTGAAGTATATCAGCCGATATAAGACTACACAATAGTCTTTAATGTCAGTTACAGTCATACAATCAATTTTTAATTCCCTCAATTTATTGTCTACCACGAGGTAAAAAATACGCATTTGTGGTTCAAGAAAAAAAAAATGTCTATTATAAATAGTCTATTTAATCCGTCCAGTTTCATGCCAAGTCTAGATGTATGTCGGGCTATAAACTTGGTCCTTTTATTAAGTTACTATGGCATGAAATGTCCTCTGTCTGCTGCCAAGTTAAATTGCTGCCATGTCAGTTTGAAACTTTATTACAGTTTTTTTTATTTTTTTTGTGTTGTAGACGGTAGCGCCGTCTGAACCAGACAGAATGATGGATTTCGATGATCTTAGATAGCGGCCATTAGTTGCAAGTGCATTTGAACTTAATGTTTCTTTTTGCTAATTGGATGTTCTAGTTTGTCGGGAGATGTATTGTGAGCATAGGTAATTTGTTTCTCGGTAATAAAAGCAATTTGACTGACTAATGAAACTGAACGCAATCAGCACATCTAAACTACGTTCAAGAGCTATCAGTGTCAATATTCCACAAGAATGATGACACTGACTGACGGCTCTTCATCTTGAACGTGGTCCAAATGTGCTGATCCCGTTCAGTTAAAAAAAAAAAATGCGTAATATGATAATTGCATTTTTGGTGGCGCTTTTTTGAGCCAATGTTGCTAGTAAAACAGGCGTGATGATAAATTATGTTGCCAGTCTTAAAATAATAACGTTCTTCTATGTAAATAAGGGGAAAAAAAACCTTTTTATCCGTTAAAAATAAGTCAATAACAAAACTTTACCATTCTCATATCAGAAGTCGACTTCGAAATCATTCGTAACTAAACTCAACGTAGAGTCAACCCATCAGGCGAGTCAACGAACTCCTGAAAATTTCGACCATAAACAGTGGAGTGGAGGTAAAAACTTCCGCGATGGGGTGTTCGCCGATTATTAAATTCCTGGCTGTCCTATGCAAGGGGAAGCTCCGACTGAATACTGGTACGAATAGTTAGCATTCGTAAACTACTGTTTTCATATTATTATTTTTTGTTATTTGACTGTAGGTAATTCAGGAAAAGAAAAGCATGTTTTGAATATAGGATTAGGTAGGTCTCGTGTATAACTAGCTAGAGTCTAGATGATTTTAGTTACGTACCTACTGCGTCTTTAAATAAAGTTCTATATTATGAAGGGCTTACTTAAGGGACTTGGCTACTGAAGGAGGAATGAGAGAGTGACGGCTGACTGAGGAGAATGGAAGTAAGAAACTTGTTGTGCCGGCCCCAGGTGGACAGGAAAACGATGATGACGATGATCTACTTTATTGTTTTTACTTTTAAATATTTTATAAAGATGGCGAACCCTATGATGAGAGTGGCCCAATGATTTTGATGTTTTTGAGGCATGAGGAACAGGGTGTCAAGTTTCAGATCCTCTATTGAAAAGGGAGGAGCCTCCGACCAGACAAGTGTTGTGTCTGGTAGGCAACTGCCCGACAATTGATGTCGGGACGTTGTATATATACTAGTCGCACGGTAAACAAAGCTTGCGCGATGCAGGATTTTACGTGACGTCAGTGTGATGCGTAGTTCGCATGTGGGATATTGATGCCGTTACATTACTCCCCCCCGGAGACCGGAGGACGATAGTGGCTGAGTCATGTATCTTGCGATGCTTGCCAGTGCCAATAGAGGGTTCCAGTAAGTCGGAACCGGGTGCCGCATAGTTCTGGGTGGGTCGGAACTGTCATGTGGCGATGTTGATGCCGCCACATCAATATATCAGAATCTGATAGTCAATTTTTTTAAGCTAGTAAAGGAAATGATTTTATGTAGGTACTATTTTGGCAAGCAAAATACGGGCTACATTTTGAGTATGTAAGTATAAGATGTTGCACAAACAGGTGCATAGATCATCTCCTTTCTTCGCAAACTCTTGGCGTCCGTAAGCGTTCAATAAATCTCGCAATAAAATGAGGTTCAAAGAGTTATGTAGCGACAGCGTTATGAAACTATTATGATTAAAGTTACGGGAAAACATAAAATCTACAGTAGGTACTCTAGTTGATAGGTAAGTAATATTGATAATCTTAGTTGACGGGATTTTGAAAGATTTTATAAATGTGTTTAGATAACTCGGGATCCTGAACTTTTGGAAGTGTACGAGGGGCCGAAGTCAATTCGTAGAGGCCCGTTAGACTCTTTTAATGAAATGAGACACCAACCGCCGATTATTTCTGTTTGCTCTATGCGAGTGCACCCACGGACGTATTCGACTATGGATTTTTTAAGGCCGCTATGTTAATTAATGTCATTAGCATGAAAGGGAACACTGTAAATTCAAATAGGAAAAGACTGCCAAAGAAAAACGATTACAAACATCCTGATATCAATCTATCGAAATACGAATACATGGACTTTGCAACTATTGCCTGGTCTATGAATATTTCTATGCAAGTGTCATAACTCATAATTTGCTAGGCCTATCACAAAATTGCGTTGTAATTATTATTTAATGTAGTGTGATAATTGTTTGATAATTTATGATAGTTGCATGTAAGGAGAAGTAGTAAGCAGAAATTTACAGTTAATTCTGAGCGTTTTGATTCGTTTTATGGTTTTGAACGAGATATTCCACACAATATTGCAAAATTCTGAGGCCACTATGAACTAAACCACTATTTAAGAGATATTATTATATAATTATATTTAATTTCGTTTACTTATTTACGGTAGTTCAATCCACCAGCTAGAATAAGTGCCGTCGCGCAATTTGTGAAAAACTAGCTTCGGAAATTTGGCTTTATATAAATAGATAAGAAAAATTAGGAAAAGGGAGACCGCTATAAACTATACTAATAACTATTCTCAACCACTTTATAACTAAAGATTTCTAAGTCTTTCAGTTTCTCAGAATAAGAACGTCACAGTTGGCCATTGCGCAAAAATCACGGCCTCTTAAATAAGTAAAAGTAGGCAGTAATAATCTTAACAGCTCCTCTTCCTTATTGCAGAATAATAATACCATTGACTTCATAACATTAATAGGATGTTAATACTAATATCATGAATACGATCGAATGATATGTAAAAATAAATAACTAATATTAATCGTGATACTTAAATTATCTCGCGATTTAAGCTCATTATGATCAAATTAATGTGCTTTTAAAATAGAAAATCAATGTTTATCATGGAATGTTACAGGTTAATTAGGATTTATTATTATATCATATGTTACTCCACATAAATAATAGATTAACCGAAATCTAACCTACTACGCTTTGGAATGGGCAATTAGCTTCATCTTTCCGACTGACCGACCCCTTAACAATTCAAAAGTGCCTGTAATTGGTTTTATTGAAACAAATGCTTTGAGTTTGTGTTTGAAGGCACTTATATCAACAAATCCAGTAAAGAATCTGGCTTACTATGCTATGAAAATAAGAATTACACTGGGAACTTGTATAACTATAACTTACCTAATGCAATATCACTCAAAAAAGGCAGGTCTGTCAAGCGACCGTGTCGTTGTCGCTGGATGGAACGGCTTTTTAAAAGCACCCGACAGACGGGCGCTGGACGACCGAGAGGATGACTGGTATTTTTCAGAAAGCTCAAACGACTCAGATACCCAGATACTCTATACTCAGATTTTTTATTTGTCAGACTAAATTGATATTTGGTGCCAACATAAAAATAACCTAGTAAATAACCTAAGTAGTTACCGAGTGACTCTAACCGAGGAACACTGAATCTGCTTGTGGAGGTCAGATAGGCAGTCGCTCCATGTAAAATACTGGTATTCAGTTGCATCCGGTTAGACTGGAAGCCGACCCCAACATAGGCTAGGCAGATTGATTAAAAACCTCCTTTTTTGAAGTCGTTAAAAAATGGAACGACAGATTTCAAAATGATTCCAATGTCAGCGTTTATCAAAAGACATCGCATGCGTTTGTTTTTGTCGAATTAATTCCTTATCGATATCTTATATTTTTTTCGACTTTCACTGTCGTAGTGATATGATAATATTGATAATGTCAGATACGCGTTATGATAAAATGATTATTTAAGTCTCTACTTTCTTTACACAGGTTGCTTGATAAAAGTTTATTAAAAAGTAAAAGTATTTATGGTTTCAGCACGGGAACGTGATCTGTAAAGTAAGTCAATTTGTGGAAATAACTAGGTTTTGTGAATATAAAGTGCTATCGTTATAATAAATAATATAATAAAATAAAAATATGCCTAAAGGTTAGTAAAGTTGCATGTTACGAGTTGCAGCCAATATCCTGTAATTATAGGTATCAGCTCCCACCCTCGTTATCATTAATTATGTTATTGTGCCTTTTTTTTTTTGGGTGGGAAATTATCAAATAACTTCTCCCGCTCTGGGTGGAGCGGGAGGGAGTTTCAGACTTTTACCGCCTAAAACCCACCCGTGTTCCTTCAGATGCCTGTGTGCCAGGGCCACGATATCCCTTTCGGACAGGCTCGTAAACCTGGTAGGCATTGGCCCTTTCGGACCCCGTCAATTGATGTTATAACTTGTAGAATAATTTAAAAATAATTGATAACTGAGTAGCATACAAAGGACGCCTACATTATGAAGTAATATGCATTTCTTTATTTTATTTAAATTTCTCATGGTTTAGTACAGGCAAGGATAGCTGTCTATTTTATGTTTGCTCTACATAGGTACCTTAACTATAATTATGATTGGAAAATTCTTACGGAAAATCTTCAGGATCACTCATACGTACACGTCCAACACTTAGGCCTAACTTTGTTTTAACTTATAATTTGAAGCAAAGATAAGATTGTTGATAGAAGTCACACTGTTTACACAACCACACATTTAATAAGACACAAATAACTCCACTTTCAACGATCGATTCAAACACGTTTACGAAACAGGTATTACAAACTTTTTCTAATAATTAATTAAAATATTCACGCTAGTTGCAGAGTGTGCCGTAGTAGATCAAGTCCTTGCATTTAACATTGACATTCAGAGCACCGCCGCGGTCGGATGTATAGCGGTCTTGTGTCCGGTTGCACAGACGACAAACACACACACACACACCCCACAAAGTCATTATCAATAACACACACGCATGTAGGTGTGCATTTAATGTATTTTCGCCTTATTTGGGTCAGAAATGTGTGAGGAAGGCAGAGCAGCAGGTGATGGTTCAGGAAGAGGTCGACGTCCTGTGATTGGATGAGTTTATTTATAGGTTTAATGTTAATGGCTTCGACTTACGAGTTGTAGGTCGTGGGTTCGAATCCAAGCAGGCGGTTAACTTTGTGTAAATAATTTCATCATCACTACTCTCAAAACGGTGAAGGAAAACGTACGTAAGCACGTACGTTTTCCTTCACCGTTTCTAAGGTGTTTCTAACCAGCAATTTGTATAGTAGCCACTTGGTTTCGGGTCGCCTGAAACAGTGTTGCTTCTTAGGAAACCAAGCATCTGAGCAGATTGTGAGGAAACCGGCATGTCCTAGAACTAAAAAATCGGAGACATGTGACATCTACCAACTCGCACTGGGCCCGCGTGGTGGATTACAGCCCACTCCCTCTTGAAGAGAGGAGGCCTGTGTCCCAACAGTGGGAACATTATAGGCTGAATTGGAATTTTCTTGCGAATTATTATGAAAGTGCCCATTTGAGGCCTAGATAGGATGAGGACCATTCATTGTTGGTCTATAATGATTATACCAGCCTATTACTGTCCAACTCCAGGGCAAAAGCCTGTTCTCAAACAGAAAAGGCATGAGCATTGACCACCACCCTTGCTCAAGCCGGGTCATTGTAATGAAAGTCACAGTGTAAATAAATTAATAGTACCTACTACGCTTTGGCATGAGCAACTAGCTTCATCTCTCTGACTGACCGACCCCTTGACCATTCAAAAGTGCCTGTAACTGGTTTATTTGAAATAAATGCTTTGTGTTTGCATCACAGATCATTTTTCTGATCTGTGGTTTGCATGATAATACTGCAATCTTATCTATGACGACAAATTCTCCTCGAAGTTTATGATTTATGAGGATGTACCAATTCATCATTTCCCATGTCAATCTCAACTTTGTCCACTTTTAAAATTCTGGTAAAAAAACACTTCTTCTCTCCTTGAACGTAATCATTACATAATCCAGTTCCTTGCTCTTGTTTCATGTTTATTATTGTATAATAGCAACATTCTCCTTTCCCTACCCCAATTTATTTGTGGTCGGCGCAACATGTCCCTTTCTTCCATACTTCTCTATTAGTCGTCATCTCGGTAGTCACTCCCTTTCTAGCTATATCATCTTTCTCACAGTCCATCCATAGTTTCTTTGGTCTTCCCCTACTCTTATAGCCATCGACATGCATACTCAAAACTTTCCTCACGACATTTTCCTAATTCCTCCGCATCACATGCCCATACCATGACAACCGATTTCCGCACAACTTTTCAGTCACCAGTGCCATTTTCAGACTTCCTCTTATGTAATCATTTCTTATTCTATCCATTCGTGTCACACCACACATTCCTCTTAGCATTCTCATCTCAGCTACATGCAATTGCTTTATGTATATGTATTTATTGTTGTAAATGGTACACCACTGACTACATGCAGTATTGTCTCTCCTACCAAAGGTTGTCTGTAAAAGAGCGCTTTTAGCGATAAGACCGCCCATTGTGTCACCCTGTGTAAAATTTCAGCATTTTTATGGTGTACATAATAAAGAGTTTTCTACTCTATTCTATTATTACGAACATAACAGGACCTAAATAACCCATTAATATTTACTATTAGTAATTAGGTGGCTTAAGAGTTAATTTTGTAATTAATTAAGACGATTTTCGCACACAAACTCACACATAGACACACAATATATTTTACTACGTTAGGATATTATGACAATTGTCTAACGGTATATTGAATTAAGTACAGATTAGTATTCTAGACTTTAGTTAGTGCTCGTTTAGCATCCGTTTATTAGATGCACAGGTGAATACGTAAGGTTAGGTCTAAAAGGTACTATGGATGTTATTACTATTGAGTCGTGATGTGAATAGTTTATTAAGAAAAAAATGTATGGATTTGTTATTTTGTTAGGAGTACAAACAATGGGTCAAACTATACCCAGGCCAACGATACGAGATAAATACATAAAATTGCAACTTATACAAGTATCAACTTTAAACTCCAGTAAACTAAGTTGATTTTTGAATGAAAAAACTACTCACAACTCACACAGCTGACCCGATTCACCCCGAAGTTAGCCGAACGTCACCTGATATTGCCGAGCTTTAAGGATAATACAGACTCGCGCGATATCGCGGGCGCGATAGGCATCGACAAATAAATTGTGCTACTAGTGTCGCATCGCGCCCGCACTAGTCTGTACGAGCCTTTATACGCAGTAGGCTGAATGACGCGCGACAATTCACGAACTTCTGATTGTTCACTTGGCCGAAGCTTCGGCTGGTTGATGGCCGAAAACGAAAATATGGCCGAACCGTCGAAAATGGACGAAAACGAAGCTGCGGTCGGTCATTAAGAAAAACGTTTGGTTCCATTAATCTTCTCTGTTCCGCAATTCACTTACTAATAGGTACCTGCGTTACTTCTTTCTTATTATCAGGAACATGACCTTAGTATCAAATGAAATATAACAATAGCCACCGTTATTTTCACACAAAACATGAACATCTTTTACATCAATATTCAATAAACGATGAATATCATAATTACACAGCAATATTTTTACAATATACCCGAAATCGTACTCATGATTTCATTATAATTTGACCCTCCCTTATATACAACTTGCACTTTAAAAGAGGTCTTTATAAAATGGTATATTTTTAAATGCAAAGTGTGCAGATTAAAAAAGCAAGGTAGATAAAATAACTGATTGCGAATACAGTAAATTGACACGATTATATTCATTCTTTATGAATGAATGAATGAATGGCTACACCCACGAGGTTCATTCACATACCGTGATGGACTTGTGTGCTATTAATGCGTGTGCACATTGTTGCGTACGATACGGTTTTACACTTTCACTTTGATATCGGATCAGCTGTTTTTAGGGTTCCATACCCTTTAGGGTAAAACGGTAACTCTATTACTAAGGCTCCGCCGTCTGTCTGTCTGTCTATCCGTCTGTCCGTCTGTCTGTCCGCCTGTCACCAGGCTGTATCTCATGAACCGTGATAGTTAGACAGTTGAAATTTTCACAGATGATGTATTTCTGTTGCCGCTATAACAACAAATACTATAAAACAGAAGAAAATAAATATTTAAGAGGGCTCCCATACAACAAACGTGATTTTTTTGCTTGTTTTTGCTGGTTTTTGCTCGATATTGATAACGCAACAGGTAGACGCTTGAAATATTCAAAGAGTATAAAGTTATATATTCACTTTAAAAATAAATAATTAAATTAAAATAAAACAAATATTTAAAGAGGGCTTCCATACAACAAACGTGATTTTCTTGCCGTTTTTATAGATAATGGTACGGAAGCCTTCGTGCGCGAGTCCGATTAACCATGCTGATTAAAGCCATAACTAATAGGCAATTTTTAGACATCACTTTTAGAAAATAGGTAACTAATGTAACTAGTTTTGTAGGATACAGAGAACTCTAGAAACAAAAAAGATTTTCTGGACCTGGAAAACTAAGTAGAGGTTCTAATTCTAAATTACAATGTTATTATTTCTCATTAAGAAATTCCACATTTCCTTTAAGGTGAATCGCAGCTGTAGCCCGCGTGATTAAAAGTTAGATTTGTTCCCCAATGTAAAAGTAAGTGAAAAAGTCATTCAATGGAACAAATCTAACTTACAGAGATGTATTAATGATTATAATTCTGTAAATACATATCTGTGATATTTGCGAATCATATTTTGATCAAGATACAATCTGACACTGACCTAAAAATAGTACAAAGCGTAAGAAAAATTGAATTTCGCGGGCTACGTACAGCTTGGGATCCAACTTAAGAGATTGAAGTTAAAGGTATATGTGTCCATCAAACGGTAGTATCTACTAGTATAGTGGAAACCCACATCAGCTGGTAAGTACTTAATAAACGAAACGATATCTGTCGCCCACGATACGTCTGATTTACCGCTGACTGTGATCTAGTTAAAAACCATTCTACGAGTACTATTCCGGTCACACTAGCTGTATCTAATATGTTTATAATTAACTAGCAGCACCCCGCGGTTTCACCCGCATAAGTCTCGATCCCGTTAAAATATCGAGATTAAAAATATGCTATATCCTAATTCATGTCATGGTCTACCCATGTGCCAAATTTCATCCAAATCTGTTCAGCCGTTTTAGCGTGAAAGCGTAACAAAACAAACTCACTATAGCATTTAAAATATTAGTTAGGATTCGTATGTATGTTATCTATCACTTCGTATAATATTTTAATTAAAATCTTGTTTCGAACCTTTACTTTGTTTTTTTTCTCTACTGTTATTTGAACAGCCTTGTTATCAGAATGAGTCGATTAATTAGGTACCTACCTATAAGAACCTACAGGTAGTTTTTACCAGTTTTTTGCTTTTGATTCAAGAAAACATCTACGAAACAGTACCTAATGCGCGATTTTTCTTATTTTCTTCAATATTTTCTGGCGATGATTTCCATTTGCATGGAGAAACCTGTTTGCCCCTATGTTTCGGGTGGCTCGATCTCAGAATACCAGATTCTCAAAACACCAGATTGTCAATATATCGGATTTCGAACAGTCGAAATCAAAATATTTATTATAATAATATATTTATTTTTATTATAAAACCTAGCTACTTTTTGCAGCAAATAGTGGTTTGGTAATGGCAAAACAAACCACTTAAGACGTATGTTGTAGATCTGATAAAGCTTTTAGCTCTATGAATATTAGGTACTACCAGTCTTTGAGTATAATGCCAGTGACAAACATACTGACGCCGATGATCTAGTTAAGAATGAACTGTTACCAGCCATAGAAGTACCCACGTTATGCTACACGTCTTCGCAGAATCCTAGCGAGTATCATTTACATCTCGTAAGTTGATATATTGAACCACTTTCAAGTTAAGGTCAAAGTATTTCGGTGGGAAAAATATTATCTGGTCAACGACTTCCATGTGTAAAGATGTAGATGGTAGACAAAAGTTTTGATAAGACAACCATTTGTCAGTAAACAAGGTTTGTATAAAACGGTACTAGAATTTTAGTTGGCATTGTTTTCGTTTAAATTAGACTGGGAAGCGAGATAAAGAGATCAGTACCCCAAGTGTAAGCTTGCAAGAGAGTAAACCTAACTATTTCGTTTGCGTTAAAGTTTGACCGATAGATCATAATGCTAAGACTATAAGGGTGAGAATAAAAATCTTAACGCAAACGCGCTAGTTACGTTTACTCTCTTGCAAACTTACACTTGGGGTACTGAACGATAAAATAGTATTTTGTCTAACTCCTGAACTATCATCCGATTATTGTTGCCTCTAGATTTCACACTACAGTTGCATGTTCGTTCTTTTATCATCTCATATAACCAGGGACCGTACAACCCCGGTTAAGAGTTAAGCCTTTCGAAGGGGTAACCCTGAATGGGTTACTTTTATCATGATGTAACCCATTGAAAGGGTTGTATACTAGAAACCCAGTGAAAGGGTTACATGATAACCCATCGAATGGGTTTTATACTTGAAACCCATTAATGGGTTCTATTGTAAATATTTATGTAAATCAATTATTTCAATAAACAATAAACAATATCAATATATATTTCAATATGTAAAAAAGAAGAACAGCATAATTTAACTATGGTCATAGAATTTGACAGATATGAAATCATATTTGTATGATAAATATTATGTTAATGTAATTGGGGCCTTAGAAAGGAAGGACAACCTATTTAAATCTACATCTACATGTGATATTAAACCATGCCAAATTTTACGTCTGCATCTCGCCAACACGACAGTTTCTTGAAGTGAAAACTTATTTAGGCGTGCTTTACGCTCTTTCTGTACAGTAAACAAAAACTGAACCGTCATCCTCGGGTCGCTGACGCTGAATCGGGTATACTCGGCTCCAGTCGGTCGGTGACACTGAATCGTTTAAACTCGGCGCTGAATCGCGTAAACTCGGCGCTGAATCGCGTAAACTCAGCGCTAAAACGCGTATGTACTCGGCTCAAGTCAGAAGTTTTCACTTCCATCGTGTGGGGAACTTCTGTATTGTACACGTTACAAAATGATATGATTTCTAGAAGTTTCAAGATTTTCCTTGGAAGTGTCTCTTTGCATGGTGTGCCAAGATTTTATCAAGCAAGTTTTGTTTGTTTTCACATTTATTATTTGTGCAGTATGATTTGACAATCCTGAGATTTCATAAAACATTTCTGCACCCTTTTATTTAAAACGAGCCAACCGGCACGACTTTGTTCGCGTGTGGTCCTACCCCTATCCTATCTCTACTTTACCCTACCCCTTCGCGGGCGTATGCAGAATAACTCACCAAAGTTTCATTAAAATCGGTCCAGCCCTTTCGGAGTCCATAGAGGACAAACAAACAAACATTGATTTTGATTTATGTAGATCAACATTTGTATGTGAGCAATATTTGTTTGCACACGTAGTAGCAATTCACTGGCGCCTACGATGGTTATCAAGTAACCTGATTCCATCATTTGACACCAGCAACCCGTGTGGGTTGATAACCTGCTGACGTACACATAAAGTAAAACAACACCATTATTTGCGAATCGATAAAAATAACGAATAATTTCCATACATAATGTGGTGATATAGGCAACTACAAAGCCCTTGGTTTTTTAAAACATAGTTGATTTAATAATGCGGGTAGGTCAACGACATTGCTACCTGTAAGTACCTGTAACTGTTTCAAAATAGCTTGATTAGTATCACCAATCCTCAATAAATAGTCACTATAACTATTCCAGGATTGCTTGATTGATTTGGTGAAGAATAATGAGTTGAATTGTTTGAATTGTCCCAGTGACTGATATTATTAACAATCTGTCAAATCAATCAAGAAATAGTTATTAGTAATAAACTACGAGCCTGTCCGAAAGGGATATCGTGGCCCTGTCACACAGGCATCTGATCTCACTCCCTCCCGCTCCACCCAGAGCGGGAGAAGTTATTTGATAATTTCCCACCCAAAAAAGGGTCTAACAGGATATAAAACATTTCCACAGCCGTTTGACAGATAAGGACAGCCATACACACACTGATCATGAAGACTTGCGATTTGAAGGATACTTTCCTAACAAGGGAAAGGACTTTTCTAAAGTGCGGGTCTTTTCCTGAAATAGTTATGTACACACGTTTCGTGTGCCGTCGTCCATTTAACGCAAAAATCACGGTCTAAATAGGAAATCGGTTCAGGGCCTCCTATTACATTTCGACCGTGATTTTGCGTTAAATGGTCAACTTTGGCGTTCTTATCAACTTTTACTTATTAAGTGGTGGAGAATAGTTATTAGAGTGTAGTTTAAAGCGGTCTCCCATTTCCCAATCATTTTTTATGTTTTAATAAAGCCAAATTTCGGAAGCAAGTTTTCATAAAATGCGCGACGGCACTTTTTCGAGCTCGTGTATTGAACTACTGTACTTAAGCAAACGAAATTAAATATTTATAATAATATATATAAATAGTGGTTTCAGTTCAAAGCGGCCTCAGAATTTTGAAATATGTATGGAATATCTATAAAAAAACCTCTTATAAACCATAAAACTACTAAAAACGCTCAGAATTAACTGTAAATTTCTCCTTGCTACATTAATATTACGTATTTATACCAGAATAACCGTTAGTTTATAAGAAATTATATATCATATGAAAAATTGTATGAAACTTAAAATAAACGTAATTACAATTGCCAAATCGCTACATAATGCGATGCGAGTTGGGCTAAGCAGAGGGCGGAGGACATCCATGAGGATTTTCCACCCCGGAAACAAAAAAAAAGGCTAGGCTGCTTAATCATTCAGAACGCAATTTTGTGATAGGCTTCTTATACTACTGGTTAAAAGACCCACCGTACTACTGAGTCGACCCGCGCTCGACCCACACCCGTTCTCTGCTTGTTTTGCGCTTTATCCCTACCTCCTCCTGAACTTGTCGTCTAAAGGGAATTATAAGTTTACGAATGAAGTCACAAAGAAAGACATAAAGGCACTTTTTCTTAACGGCAGAAATGAACACAAAATCAAAATACATTTCGGCTCATGATGAAACTGCATAGAGCATTATATTTATGGTGTAAAGAGTAATAACCTCGAACATATTCATGGTGAAAGTTATCTGCACGAAAGCAGAAGATTTATGAGTTGATGGCTATGTTTGATGGCGTGTAGAACTGGAGTGACTTATTGGGACCGTGTAGGATATAGGTACATGGGCTGCGTCGGAAGTAGGGTTGCCAATCCAAGGTGTTTAAAAATAAACCCGACAAACTCTATGAAGTGCTTTAAACCATCGAACTGAATAACTTTTACTATGGGACCTACTTTGAAATTGCAAAAAAAAATTTGCTGTACCATACTAAAATGTATACATTTTTTTTTTTGTTTTCGGGGGGAAACTTCAAAAGGCACCTGGACTTTGGGGAAAAAGACCAGGGAGTGTGGGATTCTTACCTCACTAAAACCACCCCGGTGATCACCATCAGCACATGGAGGGGATCCCGTTACCTCTTAATAGACCAATCCGGAACCCCCTTAGTGCAACGCCTGTTAGGGCACGTCTCTGGGGAGACTATAAAGAGGTCTCCCCTGAGCCTCGCTATGCAAGGCAACACGTGATCACAGTGCCACCGTATTCCCTGAAATCGCTCGGTGGGCAATCAGTGTCCCCACTATTCCAAACTGTATGGGTTAATCTTTAAACACCTTATATATTATATGCTATATTAGGGGTATATTACATTAAAAAATATATATACAGTAGGTGAAACTACTATATTTTCGATGAAAAATTAAATAACATAATTATTGTTCGTAAAATCAGTTCAATAAAATTCTACTTATTTTCCTATCTGACCAAAAATTGTTTGCTAAGTCTACTGCTGAAAAACGGCAACAATTTAAGTGTTGTTCAGTGATTCAAACTTTTATAATATTAAAAAAAAACGTATAATTTCTTCTTTCTATACCAGCAATTTCAGCTTTTACTGCGAATATTATTTTTAGTGATTAATACAGAATGGCGAGGTGAGCGCAATAGGGCCAGTATTAAGGTCATAAAAGCTGAACAAATTGTATTTTGTAACCTTAAAGTAGCACAAAATATGCATTCAGAGAAAAAAAACACAAATAGGTACTCACAATTTTTTTATATTTTCGCTATTTACTATATTTTTACAGGCAATTGAATGGCTTCGAAAATACAATACAACAATACTTCGATACTAGATAATTATAATATTTGATATAAAAAAAGTTGCCAACCCTAGTCGGAAGTAAGTTTGACTTATTCAGTCAAAACTTGATTTTTACTTGATGTCATTTGGTCCAAGTTGATTCATTTGAAATGCTTCTAATGAGGCTAATGCTTCTTTTGGTGTGTTTATATTGAGGTCATGATTGTACGAGTAAGTACACATAACTTTAAAAAATAATATGGAGACTTTCAGCCCTGTTTGTATAGAGCAGATGCAGAAAGAAAACACTGAGAATATTTTCCAGTTCCCAAACAAACAAACAATTAAGTAACTGAAACTATAAATCTAAACGATATTCAAAAACAAGTTAATCTACTATATAATTATCAATTTTACGGACCTTTTTAAGTAAAAGGTTGAAAAATATTTATTCTTAAATAAAATAACAAAACTCCACCTCATCGTATCAGTGCAGGCCATATTTTAAGTAGGTCTGTTGAAAGTTGGGTTACTAACTTATTATGGTCACTCAAATCAGCAAATCATGTCTTATTTGAGAGTGTCATCATGTCAAGTATAAAAAACTCATATAAATTATAAATAAGACATCTATTCAACTGGTCAAACATACTCGTACTGACATTGTGACACTTATTGAATTCAAAGAAATTACATTCTATTTCTGTTCTCGGAAGCTTATCTTTGATGTGCTAACAAAATGTGTGTAGTGTGTCATCTATAGTGCAGTATTTCGAGTGCTATAGTTCGTGACAAACTTTATGGCGACTCTGAAGTGTGCTACTGGCTGCGCAGTACCGCACCCCTCACCCCCGCTGACACGTGAATTTGTTACTGCGCAGTGACTCACCTCATGTTCAGAGCCGCCATAAAGTTTGAATCGGGCTGTACAAGGATATTTTGGCGCCTGAATAAAATTATTTTCTTCTTTTTTTTTTGTTATGGCTTCGTACGGTTTGCACATTTAGCCAGTGTCAAGTAAAATTAGGTAACAAGTACCTACAGTTTGTTTAAATATTGATGAAATTAATTATATTCAATGCATGATAGATGATATCCTCGCTCGCCTGATATAAGGGCAATCCAGTCTGTTGGCGATCATCGCTAGGATTGGTTTAAGGGTTGAATATCGAAAAATCCTTTCTCATTTAAAGCAAACGTTGCATCTAGAAGCCCTGAAGAAGTCTAGTATTTACATTTCCTGGAACAGACAATTAACTGGTAAGATTTCGCTGTTTATATATTATTAATCGATCGATTTAATGCAGAAAAACTGAAGGCAGTGGTCGTAATGCCGCGTTACCTTTTATAGATAAAAGTAATTTAACTACCAGCTGTGAGGAAAATCGCGCCATTTTTCATACTCCTTTCATTTCTTCTATACTTCCTGTATTTGGTTTTGCAACACAGACGGCGGAGGCTTTGGTTCGTTAACGGGACGTGCTGTTAGAGTTACAACATGAGTCCAATATATCTGGATTTTCCATTACCTGATATCGGATATCCGAATAACCGTCCTTATTAATGTTATCCTTCTTATTTGTACACGTGTGAGTAGTGAGCAGTGTACCTACGTAAAATAATGTGGTAACAATGAAAAATATTTAAAATACTATAAACAGTCTGAAATAATACCTAAGTTCACATTGAGGAATGCAATACTTATAATTATTGAGTAACAATAATTATCTGTTAGGTATGTCAAGAGTGAAAAAAAAACCACTATCCAAATATAAATTTTAAAAATAGGCAGTCATACTGCTTGACAGAAGTGAAAACTTAAAACTTTGGAATATCATATTATATACAACATGTCCCAGAATTAACGGACAACCTCTTAAGGGGTCATTGTACTCATCATTATGAACAACTTTTAATATGGGACCAAAACAAATCTGCTGTTCCCTACATTTTGACGAGTTAATCGAACACAAATGTAGGGAACAGCTGATTTTTTTTCGCGATTTCTGTGGGCCTAAAATGGACGCTTTGGCAGAATCATAATATGATCTACGTACAATGCATATCCCGCAATTCATCTGTTTGATAGTTTTATATGGAGTTTCGTAAAATGGTCCACAAATTATGAATTGCTATAATGAAGTCTAATGTCAAATAGCAGCTGTCAAACAGATTAATTGCGGGATGTATGAATTGTACGCAGATCATAAATTATGATTCTGCCAAAGCGTCCATTTTAGGCCCCCAGGTTTCTTCCCATAGTAAAAGTTGTTCATAATAATGAGTAGAGGTTGTGATTGAAGGGGTGATCCCTTAATAGGTTGTGCGTTAATTCCGGGACATGTTGTTTAGGCGTATACATGAAAAAAGGCCGCTGCGCAGTCGTCACATTAGCATGTCAGTGACGCGAACCCTTGTTTTGCCCTACCAAAAATACCCGACGAGGCTACAGAGGTTTTCACTTCAAAAATCTGTAAACAATCGTGTTAGCATTATATCTAATCCAACATAATCCAACCATAATATATGTATTGTACCTCAAAACGCCAACCAAAACATTACCACCCAAAAAATAATGCAATAATCCACACAACACTAACTACTTCTATTACTCCACAAAAAATACGAAGACGATATACGAGTAACTGGTGACGTAAAATTACATTCGTAACAAAAGTAAGTTACACAACACCGAAATTGGCGCTGATGCCGTTATAATGGCGCCAATGGACAGTATGGCACGGCCTTAATATCTGTTCAAAATGGAGTGAGCGCTATTCGTTTGGTGCGATGCCGACACGCGATCTTTGAAGGAAATGGATATTTTGTGTTAAATGTTTTCAGAGTGGTGAGTTTAACACCATGTGAGATTTTAGCTAAGAAAACAAAGGACAGGTACAGAGAGAAAGATTGATGGTACTAATATCTACCACGTGGTATTGCAGCTAGGAGCAGAAGTTTAAAAAAATAGTCTAAGCTCTAATTTTTATTTTGCTAGACCAAACTAACAGCTGCGAATGTTGCGATGAACCTTTTTAAAAAAAACACGATAAATAGTTAATATTACAGAGACAATACGACAACAGATAAGGTCCTCCTGCAGAAAATGATTCCACCTTGGTGAGAGCCATTCGGTAACTAGATTATTTACTAGGTTATTTTTATGTCGACACTAAATGTAATTTTAGTCAATAACTGATTTGTTGGTGAAACGCTTCTTCATGGAAATCTATAGAATCTGTTTGCGTTTAAACAATTATTGATAAGGATTCAAGAATCGAGTTGATTTTTTTAATTACGTTATGTTTTCTGCCGACCTTTTTGGTTCTTATTAAATAATAATATTAATTAAAACTTAAATTTGAAGTGTATATTCTTAACAAACACTTTTCATACGCTAGATTTAGGTGAATTTCCCAAATTTATAGGTTAAAATAAAATGATTTGGGGCCGGCGCAACATGTCCCTTTCTTCCATACTTCTCTATTAGTCGTCATCTCGGTAGTCACTCCCTTTCTAGCCTATCATGTTTCACACAGTCCATCCATCGTTTCTTTGGTCTTCCCCTACTCTTATAGCCATCGACATGCATACTCAAAACTTTCCTCACGACATTTTCCTCATTCCTCCGCATCACATGCCCATACCATGACAATCGACAACAACAATCAATCAACAACAACAACAACAACAATCAATCAACAACAATCAACAATCAATCAATCATCAATTTCAACATTTATATCTGTAACTTTTATGGTGTACATAATAAAGAGTATTCTATTCTATTCTATTCTATCGACCGATTTCCGCACAACTTTTCAGTCACCCAGCAGTAAAAAAATACAGGTTGAAAAAAAAATCCTCTTCTACCAGCTTATTAAGTGAGGCAAGTAAAAAGGTCTTTAGGGGATGATATCAGATGTCTACAGGAGAGCAACAGAATCTTCTTTGGTTGATAATATTGAAAAGGTTGGTGTGTGGCTAGGATATGTTCTACCTTCGGTATAGTGTATTCAGACATTTTCAGTGATGTTTGATTATACAGTAACCCTGGTAACTCGACGTATTCCTTGCAGGACGTCATAGTATGGTTGAAATGCAACAAATTAAGCCACCAAATGTTCTACCGAAATTCAGTAGTTTTTGAGTTAATTAGGTTTTTAGTTGTTTTATGAAAAATACAATTTAAAAATGATTTACGGTGCGACTATACTGGAATTTAATTTATTATCATAGCTGATGCCGTAGCAAATCTTGGTTAGTAATTAAAAAATCCAAAATGCCGAAAACTTGGCAGAGATCACTAATTAAACATTTTATTTTTCGTAATTTTTGTCATTACTTTATTTAAAAAAAACTCAAAAACTACTGAATTTCGGTAGAACATTTGGTGGCTTAATTTTTTGCATTTTAACCTTACTATGACGTCGTGCAAGGAATACGTCGAGTTACCAGTAACCCCCTGTATAATCTTATAAGTAACCTGCAAACAAACCTGAATCATAAATTAACAAAATGCTTTTCCTGCAGCAATATCGATTCATAGCTTTATACGTAGATAGGCCATTATCTCGGAATACAACTCCCAACTATAAAACGACAGTAGATTGAAGTGTCTCTATCAAACACAAGTACTACACAGAAACCAATAAATAGCTCCCATTTTCAGGAAATTGAACAACTTTTCCTTTATTTATGTCCCAGCAAATAATTCTACGTTATTTACAGTGAATCAACTAAAACACTTAAATTATATCTCTTCCCGACGTGCTAAATCATTTACATAATATGATGTAAACGTATTGTACTTGCGTCTGAGTTTATCATACACTTAACTTTATACCGATATAAACAGAATACAGAAAGAAACGAATATAACCTGTAACTCGTAGAAATAAGGTTCTTCAGGATTGCAAGTGTGTTTGGCAGCAACTGAATGGATATGGTAATGCTTTCGCTAAAAGCTGTTAGTTTAGAAGTTGAGAATTGCTTCGCTTATATAATTACTCCAGTTCTTGTTAAGTGACAATTTCAGGGCATAACTCAATCGTTAAGTTTATAATTCTTATTAAATTCATATTTTATAATAACGTTTACTAAAAGATATATTCTCTGTTGAGTTAAATAACGGCAATTTTTTTTTAAATTAATAATAATTTCTAACTAAAATTATTTCTGACTTTTACTTACTGTATGACTAACTGTATACTTTACTTCCTTCTCCTCATGAAAATAGAATATTTTCCGTGATTGGAGTCACTGTTACACACGCTACAGACTTATTAGTATTTTATAGGTAGGTACGTAACTAAACAACATAGACATCGTTCTTTGGCTCCTTCCTTGATGCGGAACTTTTGATAGTGCATCAACTTTTGAGGCATCAAGCGCATATATTGTCACTAAACTGTCTTGTTGTCATATATAGCTGCCTACAAGGATATTTTGGCACGTAGCCAAAATCGGAACTAACGCAGGCATCTTGTTTTTGCAATATAATTTCGCAAATCCATTTTCCAAAATTTTTACTAACAACGCCCCCCCATCAATGTCTTTCAAGCGCAAAAAAATTCTTGGGGCACTGTATCTATTTTCATTTTCTTTCCCATCTACGTACACAGCCTTCTTCATAAACAAGACAAACTAGAAAGTACGAACACATAGTTTGTAGCTTCTGCAACAACAATAGTACGTTAGCACAAACTAGGCAGCTGATTGGTCGAAATGTCAAGGATTAACTTGTTAAACTGGTGAACTGTTAACTACCTTATTTTATGTGCTGGAAAGGTGACTAAATACAAGTTAGGAACACATTAAAATCAATATTTTTTAACGATGTAATCTAATTTTGTAGAACAATTCATATTTAAAACGAAAAATGGGGATAAAAATAACTTTTCCAAAGGTAAATTCATCAAGGTTCCTCTTGCGAAATTTTATCGGAATTTATTTAGCCATTACGGCAGTATTGTTAAACAAACATAAATATTAAAACCTTGGCTTTTACAGTTTAAACTCAAGTAAATAGTGAGTGAAGGAAGACACACATTCAATATTAGAATAGATAACTTATAGACCAGTACGATATAAATATTGACTCGTCAGAATTTAAATGAATAAAAAGGTGAAACTCATTTGAAAATAATACTAAAACTTGCAAACACACTCGCAAAATAAAAAAATACCAAAGTAAAATAAACCGTTTTAATACTTTCTTTTCAAGGTAATAAACGTATATTCGCAAATGGCATAAATACCTTGAATTATTATAACATAAGAACTTTATTTTCATGAACGTGTTACCACAATATCTTTATCTAAAATTACATAATGGTTTTATTCTAATTTTATTCACAGATCTTTTGCGCCAAAACCCATTCACAACATTTATCTGATAGGTACCCTATTACGTATCCGGTACTATGGCAACCGCAAACGCTATTTAAAGGACATTGTAAACAATACTTAATGTCACCTTGTTCTCAAACTGTCATGTCAAGGGTCTCACACTCTGGCGATCAGTGTTCTATTATTAGTAGTGTATTCTTTTCATAGTATTGTTTATTAAAACGTTTAGATACGCTGTTTTAAAAGACAAATAAGGGGATTTAGAGGAAATTTTTACAACGTTTTGGGTTAAATTACTCGTAGCTTTATTTGTATTGGCGGCTTAAGTCTGACATTGATCTGTCTTGTCAATATCCGTTTGGAATTCAGATAATCCTGTGTCAGGTTATCTAAAGTTTGATCGACTACCAGGATTTTCAATGTCATTATCATATCAAATACATTTATATCGCATAGTAAAACTATTTGTAAGACATATTTGACGTCATACGTAATAGATGATGTTTTTATTTTGAAACCTTTTTTTGGATACCTATCAAAGAGGTTGTGAAACAAATTCGTTTCTTAGAAGTTTTTGTTTGGTATGGCAAGACAATGGATGAGACAGTCTTTAGATGTCCAAATTAGTAAAACGAAATGATCGGGCCGAACTTAAAACAAACAAGTTTAGGACATAAAGCTGTGGTGGGTCTGTGAGCGGAAATATAAAATAGTGTTTTTATAGCTAGCGATTGAAAGAAGATTTTTAGTTAAATTTGTTTAAGAATGATGAATGATCAATAATTTTATTAATTGTCATTTTATACCGGTAAACAGATTTTGTTAAATTTCGGTTTAGCGGCGTAAAATGATAATCGATAAAATTATTGATCTTTAACCCGTAAACTTTTATATCAGAGATACAGTATCTTTGTATTTCTATTATTACGTACTCTCCTCCTTACTTTTATAAAGGTTTACAATGTTATTTCTTAAATATTGTCTTCCAAATAAATCTAAATATTGTCTTGAATCCATTAAATCTAGGATTTCAAACAAGTGACAATTATTATTAGAATAATAACTAATCCTGTACTCTACCATTACCTACTGTGATTAAACTGTCATCACTAACAGGACTTCTGACTGTCCCGAAATAGTCCCCACAGCCCTTTCAGTTATTTTACCTCTATTTTTGCATTACTGTTAAAATCACAGTGAATCTATAACCTCGTTACAATAATTATGGTTGCTGTTAGGTTACTGCCACTGACAAGTCTGTCAAAATCGCAGTTGTTGCTGTCAGAGGTAAACTAAGTGTAAAAGGACTGTAACCATCTGATCAATTAATTCTTCCTTAACCATAGACAAAAGCTTTAACCTTTGCTCTCTTCATCCACAGAGCATGCCGCCCCCCGTGTAAGGCATGAGCGGTCGCGGAGCGGGGGGGCAGCGCTGCCAGCTCATCCTGCAGCGTTGCCTCGCGATTCAACTCACCAAGCCCGGCAACGCGCCCGATGACTTCTGGATGTATGAGTCTGGATATCTGCTCTTTCAGGTATGGTTCTTTAAGCTTAAGACTTATAACGAGTTTATTATTGACTTTAATTTTGAGGGTTTTTTACAGTTTAATCTTCAAACTATTTGTAACTTATTCCTTAAATATTTATTATTTTCTGGTAATAAGTAGAAACCCTATTGTGCTACTAGTAGGTATCTGGGCATTAATTTACCTACTGTTTATTAAATTATGTTATGTTATATTTAATTAATTAATATGACACATCGAGCTTTAGATAGAGATTCTCACACTGGTTACAAATGATTTTTGTGACCCGCGAGATAATTGCGTAACACACTAACAGTAGAAATCGCTTTCATTTTGAAAGTCCAACGATATTCATTGCGTTATTTACGTTGTTGAGCAGACAAATTTTTCGAGGTTATGAAGTAATGGATTAGCAATATCTTTCAAAATCATTCGGATTGTGATTTAAAGTGCGTTACGCAATTAGGGTGCCGGTTCTGTGATACTGTGTATAAAATGCATAAGTGATTGGACTAATAACCGTTACTAAAACTGGATAATACCTAAATGAAATCCTAAATAAAAACGCACTCTCGGTTTTGCAACGCTCGGCTCAGCGCTGAAAGTTCAAAATCCAACAGTGCTATAACTTTTAAGCATTTCTTAGTGTTAGTGAAAAAGATTAAGTGTGTTTATCCGGTGCCAATCTTGCTCGATTCTCACTTCCATTCGATCCTCCATATCATATTCTTATTTCAAATTCCCCGCTCACAGACGAACCACAGCCCCACAACACCCTAACACCAACAAAGCATGTTTACGTTTCGATCGGTTCCCAGCTGATGCGACGCGAGCCGCCATTACTCATGCACAGTCCGCCATCGATGGCTTACAAATGGCTACCATGGTTTACCGACCGGATTTAATCTGTTGTACGTGCCTATAGGGCTATGGCGTTTGTTTTGGTCCTAAAGCATGGTCGGTGAGATTTTTGACGTGAATGGGCAAATTAATGGGTCGTTTCATGGTAAGTGATTTTTTTATTGAAAATTTAAGGAGTTAATCTAGTAGGTAATGTTAACGATACAGCAATGGGCGATAGCTTTTAAGCGCATTCTGCACAAAAACATGTTCAATGTACAAGTAAGCTCATACAATACACCCTGCACGTTTAAGCACTGTAATGGACAATCCAGAATTTTTCACTTAAATCTAGAATCTCGTAAAACACAAGTTTTGAAGACTGGAACTTTACTGGTAGCCTGCAACTTACACCAATAAAAGTACCGTAAAAACCACACATAAAATAACAAAAATACTATAAAATTATAACCGCACACATATAAAATACACAGAGGCAAGTTTAAGGACTAATAAACAACGGTTAATTGCATTACATAGTGGTCAGATCGCTTCCTTATCTATGGTGATCAAAGCATAGACTAAAATACCAGACCATATTAGGGCAGAGTAGCCAGACATTAATTTATTTCGAGTGAACTAAATAACTAATTCAACTACTCTACTTTGATGTCAAGTTACGGGCGGTGGCGGGCCTTGAACAATGAGCAATTTATGGCGCCATTTTAAAATGGCCGCCAGCGGATGCAGGTCAATGGCCGCTGCTCGATTTGTCTTATTACTAATCCTTATTTGGATATTGGACTCAAAGCTTTGTTTATGCGTGTAGAAGGAATTGAATCAGTTTGACAGAATTTGGGATTGTAGTAGGTAATCGATAAGGATTTTTGTTTATATTGGATCAATTCATAAAATATTGTTCATATTGCAAAAGAAAGGATTTCGTTATTTCCAGGAAATTATCGCTCTTTTCCAGTCCATTTATTTTCTATTTTCCACCAAGTCACATAAATTTTTTGTTATACGTTAGTATTTGGGGTTTGATAAAAAATGATCGCCAAACGCAGTTATTATATACCTTATAAGGGAGTTTCCGCTACCGGTAATTCGTTTTCAAATAAACGCTATAAATAATTCAAAGACTATACCCATTTGATTAATGATTATTATTTTATTGCGCATCTTTCTCGCTACCGCTTATGCCTTAAAAACACGTAATCGAATGCACAGCTGAAATGCGATACGGACCGGTCAGCTGCGACAAAGTTCACACAGTCACACTTATCGTGCTAATTTATGCCATAAAACTATGTTAATTAAGTCCAGTTTCCTGTATGTTACGGTAGTCAGACTGTGATATCAAGTGACAGGATTACTAGGCTACATTCAGTGATAGTTTACTGACCCTGTGTTGAAGTTATATTTCTTTGACATCTTTTTTCTTGGTGAATAGGATAAATAGATTTAATAAAATATTCTATTAAATAAATAAAATATTAAATAATAAAAAAAAAAAAATATTCTAAAAATATTATATTATAAGTGCTTATTTAGACAAGTCCATAAAATAACAGGAATGATTTTGACTATTTCACAAAAGATTAATGGGTATATTGCACCAGCAAGGGAATTAATGGAATCAACTCCAAATGCGCCAACCAAATCGTCAATTTTGGAGTGAACTAAGAAAACTGCAACCGTACTATACAATATTAGTTTTAGTATATGCGAAACCCGAAACACGTGTCCAGTATTTTTATGTAAAGAATCTATGTACAAAATTTCAAAACTGTATCATGAAAAATCACAAAGTTATAAGGTTGTTATGTTACCGGGTTATCCGTACAAAAACATGCTAACGGCGCGGCGCCCCCGCGCCTTCAGGGTCGTCTTGCGCTCATTGATAATAATTTGGCAGTAGGTACCTAACCGTACGGCGATTGTATTGTAAGTAATTAAATGGTGATAACATTTTCCATCACACTTAAATATTTTTGGGACAAAATATAACATGAAAAAAAAAAATATTGAAATCGAATTATTTAAAAATTATTGAATTGTGTTCCTTATTCTGACCAAACTATATTCAGGTTTCGCATATTATACTAAAAATAATGTTGTATAGTGAGTCTATAGAGACAGTAATTCAACCGTCAGATTTAGCAGGAATATGACATGTAGATCCACAAAGAAAGTATCTAACACGCGTAGGTCGAATACAAGCAGTTTCACATACACCCACAACAACATAAATCTGATAAGGATCACACGGCAGTAGTTTTTAATTTGACCCATAAATTATGGGCAAATACACATGACCTCACGTCGGTAGCTGCCTCATAGAAAGTTCAACCTACGATGCGGGTCGGACGCGGTGTCTTTGTGAGTCATATCGCGAAAGATGAGAAGTTTAGTGTTGTTTTTAAGTATGTGGATTTACTAAGTAAGTACTTAACATAGTATTGGAATATTTATGTTACACTTTATGTTAATCGGATTAATCCGTTAGTCATCAATCCGTCCAAAGTTAGTCAAGGGTCATGATATGGCCTTGTTTCTCACGACTGTCGCGGTCACTGAAGCGGCCAGTAAGAAGGCCGATTTGCCGCAGTGCGCTTATGCTACTACTATAAAAAGAATAGGGATTCTGAAATTACAGCTTCTTCTCTTTAGCATAAAATCTAGGAACTACTGCAGAGTGCGATTTTAGAGCCTGTTTTTTGTAACTACTGCGTTCAAATGCACAATTTTTCAGTGAGTTTTGATTAAGTATTTCATTGTGATACCTTACGCTGATATTATTTTCAGTACTTTCAGTGCATTCCTTGGTCTATATAATAATATTAGATGGTAAAATATTATTTGGACTTCTTCCAGAACTCAAAATCCAATTCGTTAGCGCATGAGCCTCAATATTGAGCCAACTCTTTTTCGTTTCATAACAAAATGTTCCTAGAATTTATTGTCCGATATATTTCATATTACAAAGTAATACTTCTGCAGTAATCTCTTGTATGATTACAATGTTGTTTATTATGATTTATTAGGTAGATTTTTCATGTCTAAGAAGCTGTGCTGTCTACTTACGTAAGATATGGTCACGGGAAATGAGTGCTTATACTCTTACATTTCAACGTTCATACTTAGTTACTCTATGATACAATGATAGATATGCTGTGGAGTGTCATAATTTAATACAAATGCAAAAGCGTGTATATTAGTGTCTACGATATCTTTGATTGATTTTCTTTAGCCTCCATAGTAAAAAAATAGGATTGACGCATTTTACAATTTGTTGCATAGCCTTTCTTGAACGTGGAAACTGAAGATTTTACGATCACAAACAAAAAATTTCGAAATAATAAATAATGAGACAAAAAAGAAATAATGAGCACTTTATGCTCTTCTATCTTCATATATTTTTCTGTATTATGTGTTTTATGCTCTTCTATCTTTTTATATTTTTCTGTATTATGTGTTTTATGCTCTTCTATCTTTTTATATTTTTCTGTATTATGTGTTTTATGTTCTTCTATCTTTTTATATTTTTCTTTATTATGTGTTTTATCATCATTTTCATTATTTCAGCCGAAAGACGTCCACGCTATAGTATAGTGCTATAGCATAGTCCACATAAATTGTGTGTTAAGTTTAGTATAAATAAGAATTACTTTTAACTATAATTCTATCAACTAAATCCTGATCCTGACCAACCTTCATAATCAGTTTGCCAATCAAAACTGTATCACTTTACACCTAGAAACTGAAAATCCTCCTGCAAAACCTTTTCATAACAAATGAAACAATAGAAATAAATCTAGAATCTTTGTTGTGGACAATCTCATCGCCGCCTGGGGTGGTAATTTCCGTAGCAGACGTCTGGGTTGGAGCAAATAAAATGTTCAAGTCGTTTCATATGATCCGATGGAGATTGATAGCTCGTTGTGTGAACGGTTTTTTAGGTGATTTCTAGAATAGGTAGATATAATTTGATGTCGATTCAATAAGACACTATTATTTATACTTACTAAGTAATTTTGGACTAATTATTTTGTAATATTGGACATAATTGAGTTTGTTATTTACTCGATTGTTTTTTTTTTTTTACAATAACGTTGCCCCACACTAGGAAATTCTCCTGTATCGTGGGTGAATTTACAAACATTTAAACTCACATACACAAACAGCCAGACCCGGAACAACTACTTGTAGGTCATACAAATATTTGTTCCGTGCGGGCATCGAACCCGCGACGCGAAGCGCAGCAGTCAATCGCTTAACCACGGCGCCAACCGTCCGCGCCGTGTCGTTTTTTTGACGTGTGGAAGTTCTGTTAAGTAGATCTCTGTCAGGCTCTAACGCCTGATAAACTCCGAGATAGACGGCCTGGTCGAAAACATTTTATTATTTTTGCTTTCATGTGCAAACCAATATTTTAAAGCAATCTTTATCTTAACAACTTAATTTTCCTTAAGTTGCCATATGGCAGCTGCATGCATGCCTTTAAAAAAATCCAAAACTTAGTCCACCATTGGATATTCCACCATGGCAATTTACCTTTTCGCGTAGTCCAAGATCACACGTAATTTGACTAAATTCAAGACTTGCGTTCCGCTTCCAAGGACTCCATTTTCAATTACTATTTAAATTTTCTGATTAATAATTAAATCATTGTACGTTAATCAGAACATTGTTTACGCTTATAAAGTAATATTTCGTCAGTATTCGTGGGATATCCAACCGGCATTGACATTGGTGAAACAAAGTGAAAATTGTAATTAATTATTCGTTAATCGATTAATTAATTTAATAGAACTGTGAACGCAATTATGAATTAATTGAGCTTGGATTCTGCTAGTTGCTTATACACAAAGTTGGACAGATTTTACATTTTATAAGTCTTTTCATATATTTAAAAGACGATAATAAAACTGTTAACTATGTGGTAGACGACCTTTCTTGCCCGTGTTACCAATGATACTATCACTAGTAATACTGTTAATTTGATTTCCTTTCTTACTACTGCAGTAGTAAGTTGTTAGAAGGGTAACTACAATTTTCCCTTGTTACTACCCCCATTGAAATTAAAACTCCTTTGTTAAATATTGCCCTTGTTATCTCTAACAAAAGGAAAAAAAAAGAAGGAAATGTCTTTAATAAAAAATAATCCTTTATTTCAAGTAGGAAAAGCCACAAGGACTTAATAGAGTAAAAAGTAAAATAAAACTTATTACAAAAAAAATGGTATCTAGGTAAGTTAACGCAACTTCTCTAGGGCATAACCTTTAGAAATTTCTTACTACTACAGTAGTAAGAAAGGAGATCAAATTAACAGTATTACTAACTGGTAGTATCATTGGTAGTAACACGGGCAAGAAAGGGTAGACGATGGTTGTGACAAAGTACGCGCGTGCTCTATGGACCACACCATAAACTTAGTCGTCAATGTAAGGGCCATTATTTAGACATGGCTATGCGGTTACAGTTACCCAATAATAAGTGTTACACATCAGTGATCAGGTGCCGTATTATGAATTATAAATGCCATCATGATTCCAGTTCAAGAGAGAGATGGATCTATACATGACCGCTAGCTCCGTCCCTTTTTCGGTCTGGAATCATAATGGCATTTATACTTCATAATACGGCCCCAGACTGTAAAATACCACGTAAAAACTCGTACTTTAAAACTCATTTTTGAATCTAGAGCTAATCCATCAATTAATGTACCTAATGTTTAAAGCAGATGCTGCAGTAGACACAGAAAATTATATCATCGGTTACGAATAAACCATAACCTCTTTCACTTTTATTCAAGCAAAGATATCATCTAATACAGCCTATGATTTAATCGATAAAGACACTTCAGTGTATTTAATTGTGTGTATTCTTTTATAAACAGAGGAAGAATAAAAACTCGATTACAATCTCGACCAAAGGTTTGAGTGGTTATTGTAAAAGAGTTAACGTCGATTTGTCATAGTTTCAGTTACATTAACCGTGGTTAATGATGTATTGTGTGAACGTGTGTACGAGTATAGCTAACTGGCGCTTTCCAATGTTTTATGCGTGAGAATAGCTGCGTATTTCTGAAGAGGTTGACAACTCTATTAGCGTCGTTTGACAGCGATATTCATGCGTTAAGTGATGTGTCTGATTTCGATTTCTGATACTAGTACCGGTTTTTATAAAGGTTCGGTTTTATCAACTCGTTGGGAGCGTGTTGGTAGAACAGCACCCTATTTGCGTAACACAGTTTGAATCACAATCTCAATGATTTTGAAGTATATTGCTAATCTATTGCTTCTTAAGTTCGAAAATTTTGTCTGCTCAACAACGTAAATAACGCAATGGATGTTGTTGAACTGTCAGAATGAAACCCATTGCTACTGATAGTACATAACATAACATCACGCCTGTAATCCCCGAAAGGTTAGGCAGAGGTGACACCCACATTTCGCCAGTTATGTTTAAGTCCCATGTAATAAGGGACGAGCCTATTGCCATCAACCGGGCACAAATCCAGACTCCGGGCTGCTACTGAGAAATCCTAATGGAAAATCCCAATAACACTTTGCCCGACCTGGGAATCAAACCCAGGACCTCATGCTCAGCAGTCGCGCTTGCGCCCAATACTGCTACTGATACTGTTAAGCAATTACCTCGCTGATAGGATTTCCATTACAAAATGCCTTATCTCATTAATATTTTTTGGTGAATGCTGACCCCCACGATACGGTTAAACAATCATATGTGTACGTATTAATTATGTATTATAATAATTATTATCGTCAAGTGAATCTGTCTGGGTTGCTATCATTGGACCTTTATTATTTTATTTTATTTTAAAAACGTTACCCCACACTAGGAATTTCTCCTGTATCGTGGGTGCGTTTACAAACATTTAAACTCACATACACAAACAGCCAGACCCGGAACAACTACTTATAGGTCATACAAATATTTGTTCCGTGCGGAAATCGAACCCGCGACACGCAGCGCAGCAGTCAATCGCTTAACCACTGCGCCAACCGTGCCATCAAAAACCGCCGTATTTAAATTGCCAGTGACGATTTGCCAGTGGCTTTGGTGATTAATTGTGAAAAACATCCATAACGTTTATCGCTGACAAGAAAGGACTTTCCACGAAGGAGAAGTCCTAAGTTGGTATAACTAGATGGTTGAAGTGTGAACTATGAGAAACCTACACTAATACCAGATCAGAATCCCAACTAACACGTATCAGTAATCCAATATATTTTAAAATAATTTTAATGGCCATGCCATCGACAATTTAAAGAGGTGTCCACTTTTACCGTACGCCGTAAACGGCAGGTATGTAGGCAAAGATAAGCTTCTATACGGTCTTAGCAAATACTTTATGGTCGGTCACACTATAATCGATTAAAACTATCGAGTCGGCGGTACTGACGATGTTACTTTCATTCATTACATATTTTACTTTCGTTATTGATACTAATAAAATCTTTAAGAGCCTGTATTTACAATTATGCAACTCCGATAAAAATCGATATACTTAGTAGATTTAATCGGGTCCATTAAAGTCGATTATTTCTCGCCTTCAGCACTCATACCGGGGTTGTTAAGGGCATTTGATTACTCGTTATAAAATGTTATCGATTATTATATTTATTACTTACACCCATCTTCCGGTGATGTTCGCTGGTTATTACAAACTTCTTTTGCTATTAGTAAACGATTATACTATTCGAATTTGGATCTTATTTCTTTGGGATAAAGATTACGTTCATTACTTTCCGATTTTTGTATAGTTTAGCGTACCCCGCGCAAACCTTTCATTGCGATCAATTTGATGATTTTTTTAAATATAATTTCGTGTGTTGGACAATAGAGATAACTGGAAATTACATAAGCAGCCCTTTCTAGAATAACTCGTTTCCTAATTCTTTGGATATCTCTGGGAACTGTAGCAACTTTCATTGAAGAAGATTTAATGTGTAATTTCCAATTAAAATGGCGGCTGCGCCGCATATATTGGTATCTACGATTGCGAGCTTTCCTTCCCTTTCGAGTAAATTAAAGAAAATACGACTTTTCACTTCTGATCGACTGTTGATTGGTCTAAACTTGTTTTATTATTGCTCGGAGAGGAAACTGTGTATGTGATTTTGTTATTTATTTACTCGTGGTAAAAAAGTGTTTACTATTTATCCGGGCTTTATTTCCAAGCAAGTAGGTACACCTAAATTTGTATATTTACTCTCTACTCTAGATCTCTTATTAAGAGCTTATACGACGTACGGCATTTCATACAAACTTTCAAGCCCTTGTTTTTCTAAATGACTGAACATATTTTAATGAAACTTCATACGCATAAGCAGGATACAAAGGCCTAAGAACATTTTCGAAAAATAGTGTTACAGCCAAATTAGACCGATTTTAAATTTTCCATAGAAACAGAGATTTCCAGTTATCTGTTTTTAAATAAGACATTACGAAAATGTGCTTAACTAAATTTTTAGACCTTTGTATGCTGCTTATGCGTATGAAGTTTCATTAAAATCGGTTCAGTCATTTCGAAAAAAAGGGCTTGAAAGTTTGTATGAAATAATAATAATTATTCTACAAAAACGGATACAGTAACACATGCAACATCACACGAACACACCTTACACGACTACACACACCCCCACACACACACACCCACAAAACATCCCCTCCCCTCTCATACAACACACCCACCCCATCACACACACATACTCACACATTCATATTCATATAAGTAAAATCAGGTCATAATGCGTTTAATAACACACATAAATAAAGGTTTCTTTTCTACACGAAGTTACAGTAGAACACTGACTAGACCTAGGTCACAGGGTTCCCCTAGTTTAGGAGGCAGGGTTTTTCACTATTTGTGCAACCTTTTCCCAAAATCAAATGTACCTATTGTGAAATGTATTGGAATTGTTTAAAAGGGTATTTTTTTTGTGTCAATAAACTTATTTTATTTTATTTATTATTTTAAATGCCGTACCGACGTACGGCATTTCATCGTATACGCTCTTAAATAATGAAAAATCTCCCATATCTATTTTTCAGTATCCGTTTACACGGAGGGTCTGGTAGTATTAAGGCTCCCGTAAACAGGGAAATCGTTCTACCTACTAGAGTTGCGTTGCGCCTGTTTGCGGTACCAGCCTTTAGTAAAAAATCTTCCAATTTAGCTATAGAGTATTCAAATAAAAGTATGGTGTCTTTCGAATCATACAGAATCGAACCTTACGAGCTAGCATTACTTCATAACTTTCTGATGGGTGCACTGGACGACCAATGGATAAGTTACAATCGTGCAACTATAGTCGTATAGTCGAACTTTTAATTAGCTGCAGTAAAATGACACTTCTTAATGTAATTTTGATAAAAAAACGAGCGAGCCTTACAGAAGTCCGTATGATAATATTAAAAAAAGCTAAATACTGAAATATTTATTCGAATAATTATTCATTAGTAGTGGACGCCCACTGGTTGAAATTCGACCCTAAAAATCTATAGAGTAATTACTAATTTCATGCTGTTAAAAAGTACAAGTTAACATGTTCCAAGTTATTGACGAAATTACAGTAATAAGTGTCATTTCACTACAGTTAATTAAAAGACCTAGTGCAGTCTCACACATTGTCACCAAACACGGTTCTCATTACATCACCAACCACAGAAGCGGTGGTTTCCTACCTATATGACTTCAACCACGTGGCCACCGTGAAAATTCGAGTCTACACTGCGCAGTCTGTAACAAAACAATGTGTTATGTTTTTCATTAGGCACGGTCGATAAAAATCGGTAAAGCGATAAGGTATTGCGTGAGATTAACAGTGTGTACTCGGCCTTAATGACCTATTTCTCACCCCTATACCTATTTTTGTAATATGGAAAAATTGGGTTAATGAGAAAATATTAATGAGAGGGAAATTATACTCTTGATTGAAAAATTCTGGAGGGCAATGCCTGTTTGAATGTAAGCTGCTTAGCTATGTTTTATCAACAAAAATAGAGGCTTTGCTTTATACATACCAGGAGGAGCTTGTGGCTAAATAATGACTGCCGCACGAGTCGATCTATCAGGTTAAGCTACGCTTGCCGCGGTTGGTCCGTGGATGGGTGACCATCTTTTAATACCAAGATTAAGCCGTTGTTCCCGGCTGTCATTTGTAGATATTTGACAGTTGTTACGGGTTGTCACAAGCCCAAAAGTATGACAAGCAGTCTAACCAAGGGATATCGTGTTACCCAGTAACTGGGTTGTGGAGGTCAGATAGGCAGTCGCTCCATGTAAAGTACTGGTCTTCAGCTGCATCCGGTTAGACTGGAAGCCGACCCCAACATAGTAGGGAAAAGGCTAGGCAGATGAGGCAGTTGATGATTTATACATACCAAAAACAATAATTACTGAAATTATTATAAACTATTATTATGTAAGCGTGTATGTCTCTAATATCACGACTATAGGTATTGCGCAGAGGTTGGCAGATGTATACTGTTAAGTCTTCTGCTAATCCCATATAATATAAGTAGGCGATGTTCAGACAAATGTCTAGAAATCTCTTTCAACTTTCCACAGAAAGATTAACTTCTAATATTAAAACATTAATAACAATCGACTTGTTGAACCGTAAAATTAAAATGCGCGCCGACAGCCGGAAGACCGTCGTTAATAATTAGGAGAATAGGGTTGCCCAGCCTATTCATAAATTGATTTTTCATTTTTATACGACTTCAAAATGGAGGACGTTATTTATGTTAGACTGCGTTTTATTATTGATCGATATTTTCATGAATTGTGGACCGACTTTGAAACATAACTTAAAAGTGAAAAAAGAAATAAAAAACTGTATTTTAGTTTTTTTAATAATACCTATGATCATTCTTTAAACCCCATAGAATGTATTGGAGATTAAAGAATTGAAGCATAGCTGGCGATTTTTCCACTGCCTCACAGGTTCGAAAGCTCATGGACTCGAATGAAGTAGTCGCGAAAGACGCTGTTTCGAAAAACATTTTCACTGCCTCATACGCTCGAATGCTTGTGATAGTAATTTAGTTAAATTGGATATTGATGAAGAGTTTTTGTTTTGGTAACTGAATTTACCAACAATAGAGGGGACCTGGCGCTCGGCGGCCGCTGCCGCGGCACTAATAATTCGCAACAGCGTGTGTCGCAACAGCGGCGTTCGAAACAACATAGGGACCCCGGCGAAATCAGTAGGTACCTATTCGGGTGAAAAATAGCGGTGAGCTGTGGGTCCCCCATAGCACAGCATTATGCTGAGTGGAACCTTCTTGTCACAGTCATGACGTGCAGCCGCCGACTACTTGTTTTTTTGCGCTCGTGACTATAATATAATTGTAGATCTGTTTTGTTATTTTTTCGTTTACCTACCTTCTCGAGTTAATTATTTCTTTGTATGAACATGTTTCTGTGACAAATTAACTATTATATTTCTTTTGTTTCTTTCTATTCCATACAATTTTATGCGAGGTTCTGGCAAAATTAATTGCATAGCCTCTTCCATCCTTCTTTTGGGCAGCCCTACGCTAATGTCCTCTTATCTATCTCCCAAAGACAACTACAAACGTTTACTATTGTAATTAACAAATAACAAAATGCATAACTGAACCGTAGTTATGGTCAATTACGGTGGATTGAATAGAAAGCACCCGGTGGTCACGAAATGAGCGTATTAACTAACTAATAGTAATCGTGTAGTTATAAGTAGTGCAGTTATCGAGTGTGTGCTTTGATCTTGTTTGTGGGTATTTTTTTATTGAAGTGAAATAGGTATATTTCAGTTACATAGTAAAATGTTTCATTCTATTTCACTTGTGAATCGAAATAACTGGAATCTTGAAGTTGAACATTGTTAGGTACTATATGGAGACAAGTGAAACCACGGAGTGCCACTAGCATATTGTTTATTTGACGTATGAGAGCACCGAGTCAACGCAGTCTGCACACATACAGGGTGCTCGGTAATTCGACCTATTCCTTGAAATCCCACCCTGTATAGCTATACACACCGATCAGAAGTTCCTGGGGTCTACCCCGAAGCGCTAAACCGAAGTATCGGCCGAAGGATTGGCCGTTTTATAACTTCTAGTTTCCTTTTTTGACTTGGAAGTCCTTACCCGACTTCAAGCCACAGTTTTGATTTTGACTTATCTCTTCGACTGTCTTTTTTTTTTCACCGTAGTCAGCGATAGTTAGCTTTAGTAAAGAAACGACCGAACATTCGGCCGATACTTCAAGTTTATGTTCGGAGTAGACCCCCTGAATTCGAAAGATGTGAACGCAGTACCGTTTTGGGGTAAAGGGGTTATCCAATAACTTATCTAGTCCTTCATAAACCATCTCCTGTTCGTCTTACGCCAGCGCGCCAAGTCAGCTAGTTTGCAGGTACCGTCATTGAATGCGCTAAGTAGTATCGCTCGCCTCTTGATTCCTGCAGCATTACTTTTGCTATCGATTTAAATTGCGATGAACCACTGCTGATTCGACCTTTCCGTGTATATTGTGGTCGAAAGTTGACAAAACTCCTAGACGTACACTCGTCGCCACTGTTACTTACGATACGAAGACAAGTGAAGCCACAGACTGCCAATAGCACACTGTTTAATTGACGTATGAGAACACCGGGCGGGGACGCAGCGCGCACACACATATACAGACATTCATAACAAACATTAATCTGAATGCAGGTTGATCCCTAGTATTTGGGTATCTGGCTCTTTTGAAACTCAGTCCTTGGTCGGAAGCAAAATCTCAATAAGAGCGGACAGCTGGATTTTACATTCATCATAATCTTATTAAAATCTTAAATGAATTTAAGTAGTACCTAATTGTAACACGGGCAATCTAAGACGGCAACTTTCCTATCGCTTTCACGAAAGCTGTCACCCAAACCAATATATTTTACCAAGTTATTTCCTATTACTATCCAATTCCCAAGCCATCTATAAATTACATAATTCCATATGTACGATTTGTATCCGCTTCATCTGACATTTGACTCACTTGCCCAAACGTCAATTGGAACGAATCTCAATTAGCAGCCGTTATGCAGTTATGTTATGTTATAGGTACCAGGTATTCCGTAAATGTATGGACTTATGCAGTTTAAAAATTACGCGGTAAACGCTACCACGTAATTTAAAAAAATACGAGGTGAATAATCAATTAATTTTGATTTGAGAGGCTTAATGTCACTTGCTACTTAGCCCGTTTGAATAACGATTTTCAATATGGCGCCTGAGGGCAAATGTCAAAATGAGCTGTCAAATTTAAGTTAGCTTCTCAGAACACATCAATCTAAGGGGTATTTGCGGAAGTTCTCAAATTGTTTAAATGTTTTAAGTCAAGTTACTGTTAAGGTTTATATTATTTGATTGAGGTAATACTACACCCATCTTTAATTTAAGTTATAAGAATAAAAATTATGTAGTTAAACTTAATTTAAATCCAGCTAGAACTAGAACTATATGGAATTTATTTTTTATCCAATGTATCTGTCTCTGACTATCTCAAAATTAACTTAACACAATCATAAATCTTCATTAAAATTAATATAAATCTTTCGCAGCTCTGCTGGAAAAAAATCTTAAAAGTATTTAAGCAGGTACCTACCTACCTTTGTACTCAAAATTATAATTATGTCGTATCGCTATTTAATTGACTGTGTATATGTTACGGCTAATACCCGAAGTGCGGCTACACCTAGTTTTAGCCGGTTAGAATTTAAATATTATTTCTTAATCCTTGCAACGTCATCTACTGTTATTGAATCATTTGGGTTAGGTTAGGTTAGAACAGTAACCATTAACAAGCGAAGGCGAGCGAGCGCCAGATCCCCTCTATTGTTGGTAAATACTAGGTTTAACCAAGAGTAAGTGGCTACACCTAGTTCTAACCGGCTAAAACTAGGTGTAGCCGCACTTCGGGTATTAGCCGTAACATATACATAAATAATTATAAGTACCTATAAGTATAATCTTTATTTCTCTATGCGTGGCGTCGTGTGCATGGCTTCATAGGGTCCCATACGAGTACACGATTGACGACCGGACGTAGACCCGGTTTGACCCGGCTTAGCTCCGGCGAAAAATCGTCTCGTGGGCATGAGCGCTTAGTGACGGATCACCAGGAAATAAAGGGAAATAATAAAATAAATCTCAATTCTTTCCTACAAACTCGATAAACCCTTTATCCTCTACATTCTAAGTCCAAATCTACATCGAAAACCAGTCACATTTCACAAAAAAATCATTAATACATATCGCCATCCATTCATTGCCCCCCGCTACTTATTGGCACGAGCGTCTAATAGAAAAGAACCAACGCTGAAGATATTAATCATCATCGTTTAGGGGGCGATCACTTTCTCGTGAAGGTGTTATGCAAGACTGTTTGTAAGTAATTACAGCGAGGTTTTCAATTTTGTGGTCATAGGTCAGTTACTTAGTTCTTTTTTTGATTGTTTTTGTCGGTATTTTGAGTAATGTTGTAGTTTAATATCTACTGGTTGGTGGATAAAACCATCTCTTTATTTAATAGAAACCTTAATGAAAATATACATACACACTAAAATATATATAGTATATAAGTTTAAAATAAAATAAAAAAACAAAAAAGGGGGAAAAAGCTCATTGGGCATCAAAAAATTCGTCCGCATCGCTGTCAATGGGAACAGTGCCCAAAAGGCTGGCAGCATTGCCAAGTTGGATGGCAATGCTGTTTCTTTGGGCATAAAATAAACCAACCCTCTGGCCGCGTGAAGAGTCGACCAACCGCTTGGTGATGTACTGAAATACGCGATGAGCACTCGGACCCCAAGGCCCTAGTGTTTCCAGGTTGGTTGCCTGTTTGTCGGTATGTACAAAAAGATATATACCTATATTTGGTAGATTGACAAATCTCCTTTGTAGACTTTTTATTGTTATAACGTATTGTTGGTAATGTGATGATTTAATTCACATTTTGATTTGGAATCGCGGGTGACCCAATTGATTTATTACCCCACTGTGAGACTGACTCTATGTTAGCTAATTCTAAAGTTTACTTCAGGGTAAAATCAGGGCCCTAAAACAAGCTTTTAATAAAAAAAAAATAGATTCGATGTTGTTTGTATTAACGAGGCTATACAACCCAAAACCAAAGTTACTTTATTAAATTTTTAAAAGGTTTAAGTTAGGATATTATTTATCATTTATTTACACAGTAGGTAAAGTACACAAGATACGACATAGTTACTTATAATTTTAAGCACAAAGGTACTTCTTATTTCTTAAGAAATTTCTTCCATCAGACCTGCGAACGGAGTATTGAAAAAGAAATATAGACAATAGTGTGAATTTTGTTATTTTCTTTTTATTATTAGTTTAAGAAGTTTATCCAATGTATGTAACTTTATTCAATAAATTACCTTAGTAAAAACTACATAACATAACATCACGCCTGTAGTCCCCGAGGGGTTAGGCAGAGATGAGCCTATAGTATACCCACATTTAGCCAGTTATGTTTAAGTCCCATGTAATAGGGGGCGAGCCTATTGCCATCAACCGGGCACAAATCCAGACTCCGGACTGCTACTGAGAAATTCCAGATGGAAAAAACAAAAATGGTTACTTATAAATATAATACCTACGTTTATTGTTGCAATCTGCAACGCATGCAACCACTGTAAGTAAGCCGTTGGACAATGCAACACATTGTTATTGTGTGAACTGGGCATAACATGTTACATTCAGTTATGTATGTTACGCTAACTACCAAACGGACTGTCCACGGTAATTAGAGATCATCTTAGTTTAAGTTAATGTTTGCAATGTTCTAAGTGTAGTTTAATTGACTGTAATATGCTGGACTGTTATTCAATTAACATTTTTGCAATAATAAGTGACGAATATGACAATACGACTAATTAAATGATACTGCCTGCTCACTAGTCCATATCCAACTGACTTTAAGTGCGAGCCTTATCAAAGAATTTATTAAGAAGAAACTACACCAGTAGACAGTATGATACTAGCAAGTCCTTAGTTCTGCAGGGGTGAAAGCACCGTATAACACGATTCCTACCGGCTCAGGTGCGAAGCCCAACGGCTTCCACGTTGTGGATGAAAGATAAAAATAAAAGATCCAGGACTCAAACTGAAATTCAAAGATTTTTTTTTATTTAAACCAATTACAGGCCCTTTTGTTGTAATTGTCAAGGAGTGAGTCAATCAGGAAGATGAAGCTAGTTGCCCATTCCAAAGCGTAGTAGGTTCAGGAAAAGAACGGACAAGAAACTCCACGGACACTCTTTTAAATTAAAATATTGTATTATGTCAAATGGTGTAGCATATTATATCAAAGTTACATATTTAAAAAGAAACTCTTTTTAATTGACAACCGCGTCCATCTGTAAAACTTAAACCAAAGTAACCTTTGCACTATTCGTTACAAAAAAAAAAAAAAAATATAATAGTTTAAAAGTAAATACAATTTTAATGATAGCCACCACCTGAGGCGGCTTGTCAGTCAAGAGTCAGGAAGTTTCTTCGAGATATTTTTAAGAAGGATCTGTTTTAGTTTATTTTTTTACTTTGAATTTGGAGAGAAGAAATTAATTTTGTTTTGCGTTGGAAAAAGGAATGAGGAACAATGCGTTTGAAATTCAAATATACTGGAAAAAGTTTGTATCAGTGTGTAAATTTTGACAAATTAAACTTAAGTGAGTTTTATTAAACATATCTACTATCTGCCTAGCCTTTTCCGAACTATGTTGTGGTCGGCTTCCAGTCTAACCGGATGCAGCTGAATACCAATACTTTGCATGAAACAACTGCCTATCTGACCTCCACAACCCAGTAACTGGGTAATACAATACCCCTTCGTAAGACTGGTTATGAGACTTTCAGGCTTCTGACGACCCGTAACGACTGTCAAAGATCCACGAATGACAGCCGGGACCAACGGCTTAACGTGCTTTCCGAAGCACGGAGGAGTCTCGGTATGTAAAGATGGTCACCCATCCACGGACCAACCCCGGTAAGCGTAGCTAAACCTGATGGAACTAACATATATTTTTTTAATTTGATTTGTCTTAGTACAAAAAAAATAGATATCTTTAACGAAAGATGTTTACTTTGGAACTGGTTTTATGGTGACTTGCCGGCAGCGCGTGTGCGCGGTGCAGTGGAACTCCCGAAGGTACCTAAACAGCTGTGCGCTCCCTTTTTTTTTTTTTTGGGTGGGAAATCATCAAATAACTTCTCCCGCTCTGGGCGGAGCGGGAGGACGTGTCAGACTTTTACTGACTAAAACCCACCCGTGTTCCTTCCGTTGCCTGTGTGCCAGGGCCACGATATCCCTTTCGGACAAACTCGCAACCCTGGCAGGCATTGGTCCTAACGGACCCCGGCAGTTTGTGCTGACATCTCTTTGAGGCGCGCGTGGAACACAACGCGCCGTCGACCCGGGCCTGGTCCTTATCGGACGGCGAGCTACCCATCGCTCACCGTCCGCAGGCCCGCGCCTACGGTGGCCGGAAATCGGCTTGCGACTCCCGACGCCCGGGGCGTCTCCTGCGGCGACTAGGGGCATGAGGGCGCGAACCTTGTCTCACCCTCACGCGTTCCGCCTCCTCCTTCGCTAGCATAACTGCTTCGCAGAAGGAGGTGACGGCCTCTCATGCACTCTCGCTCCGAACCATGGCCTGAACCAGGGCCGGACGCGAGAGATCGCCGCCGCCGATCGCCTCCGTGAGGACACGGCGGTGCTCCGCCCAAGCTGGGCAGACCTCCACCGTATGCTCCACCGTGTCCTCCGGGCGATCCACACAGTGGTGACACCCGGGCGTTTCCTCCCGCTTAATCCTAAACAGAAACCTCCCGAAACATCCATGTCCGGTGAGGACCTGCGTCAGGCGGAAGGTGAGGACGCCGTGGCGCCTCTCCAGCCACTCCTCAAAGAGGGGACTTATCGCCACAATTGTGGCGTGCCCCGCTGTGCGCTCCCTCGATTTGCGATTTGTAGGTTGTTAGGTATTTTATTAGTATATCAAGTTGGTTTTTTTTTTTACAAATAATGGAAATGTGTTCTATAATCTACTGATGCTGAGCCACCAAAAAAAAAAAATGCGCTACGGTTATAATTTTTTCCTGTATGTAGAATAGAAATACTCGTTTTTTTTTATAAAATAAAAACCTGTTAAAAGAATCATATTTTTTCGAAATTTTCGCAAATGCATAGGTACATACCTTTTTTTTTTTTTTTTTGCCTGTGTGCCAGGGCCACGATATCCCTTTCGGACAAACTCGCAACCCCGGCAGGATAGGTACATACCTTAAATTAGCATTTGTCTTCAAGGGAATTTAGTACGTTTTAATATGGACAAAGTTTCACAATTATTACGTCACAAATACAGTTCAGAACTCCAATTGAATTCTCACAAAAATGAATGGCATTCCATTGACAAGAAGAGAAAGAGAAAGTTAGAAAAAAAATACAATACCATCTTTGCCAAGGGCGACAGGTCGTTGGTTTCCTAATTACCTAAAAAGGATTATGAAATTACCTATAACATTTTAAAAGCTCGAAGATGCTTTTTATTTAAATCGGTAGATACATTTCGCTAATCAAAATATTTTGTATTGCTGATTTTCAATTGAATAAGTATCTAATGGTGCAAGAGGAATGTATGTTTTTGTAAAGGATGAATGAACGAATGAATGATTGATGGCGTGTTGACGTATGAACTATGGAACCACGCCCGGTCAGTGGTCAGTTGCAAAAAAATGCACGTCATGTCCATCGCAGATCGTTTAAAGAAATACTGTATAAGATTAGTTTTGTAATATTGATTTGGACAGAATCTGTGAATCGAATGATATATTAGCCTTCCTTTTATGTGGGACTGTGAAAATACAAATATGTTCTTCAGCAATCTATAATTTTGTTACAAATGTATCCAATAATGAACCAAATACTATTATTTATTCATAAGTATTCTACTTACTTTTCATCAGCTTGACACTCACGTAATTATAAATTATACATTATTTGACATAAAAGAACACTGATACAGTGTGGCACTTAATTTACTTCAAACCCTGGTATATTGAAAGAAATAAGCCTGTATGTGCCCGACAATTATGTATTGCGAAGGCGACGGCCACGTCTATTGGCGGTGCCCAGTGGTAGGACCAATCTACTGAGTAACGCGTACCTTGCGTGTACTTAATGACGTAGCAGACAGAATTGATATTTTTACTTGTTCTCTGAGTGAGTTCACAAAAACCACGTTGTATATAATATGTTATAGTGAATACTAAAATTGTAATTATGCCCACACTATTGAATTAGGAAATCCCTGTAATGATAGTGATGATGAGTTAATAAATAAATAAATTTAAGCATGGAAATAGCCTGGTACAAAATAAATGATCAATGACCCCATGATAGGGAAAAACCTGTATTGCAGGGGTCATACATACAGATGTAGATGGTGTTAACTATTATATCCATATGGGACTGCCATGCATATATGCATATGGATATAATAGTTACTTACTCCCCGTAATGGACCTACAACTGTCTTATCAGTATCTCCCACAGCTCCTCATGAACCTCAATTAGGTCACCATCTCCTTTCTTCATTTCTGTTCCACTGCTGAATATTCAATCTTATTTTTTGATTTTTATTTGTGGTATCTCGCAGGTCAACCTAGGAGGTTATCGTCTACCTAACCGGACTTTCCAGCCAGGGCATAAACTTATAAACTAAGCGACTACTCGCTAAGGCCACCACCTGTGGGGGACGGACCTCAGCTTAGGGCGTCGCTGGGGTAGGACAGCAACGGACAGGCTGAGTCAGATTAATATTCAATCTTCAAGTTGCACTATATTATTTTTATGTTCGCTCTCCGTCCATTTCATGCCCTAATCCTATAAAAAGCATACACCCAGTGCATTTCATTGCCCTACAATTCCTCAAATCGTCATATAGCCACTGTTGGTTACACCGTAACAGCAATAAAACCGACAAATTGCACTGACTGTAAGTTACATCAAGTTACAAACTAGATATTGTGTAGTGTTCCAAGTTAACTTTAATGGAGTGAGCGGTTTGCAGGTTTGGGCTAAGTTTTGGCCTGAACATGTAATCTAAGTTTGGCTGTGGAAGATATTGAGGTGGGAAATTGATTTCATGGATAACATCAATATTGTTATACTAACCGGAAGAGTTGCGTCCTTTTGGAATCCAGTATCGTAGCAACTGAAAGATGCTACGCTCGATTTCAAAAGTAAAAAGAATAAGATAAGATAATAAGAAGGCTTAAGATCTAAGATAAGATAAAATTCAAACGATAATAAGAAGGCTTAAGATCTAAGAAAAGCCGCTGTCGTACGACGTCCACGACGAACTGCTATATTCCGGCACAATCCTGATGATATTAAAGCTGCTGAACCACTAATACGATGATCACTTCTGGTAAAGGTTCTATATATCCGATGCCGTTATATTTATATATGTGGCTGCAGTCATAATTAGTGCATAGCTTGAAAAAATAACTTAACAATGCATTGTTTTATCACCCGATCTCTGCTGCAACTCCTCTTCCACCGTTGTTTCATTTATTAATTAATTAATTATGCCCTGTGAAACAGTATTTGATTGTGCATTATCAAAGTGCATTAAAAAACGATATATTTCCCACCTTTACGACTTCCTTATTGATAATTCTCATGTTAATCTTGACACTTGTACGCAAAAAATAACGTAGTTTCCGTGGGTACTGTTACTGTGTGAGGAACTGACGGTACTTATTAGAATTTACGATTTGACGTGTTGCTATTATCTTCTCGTCAGCCATGATAGACCGGATAAAGTATCCTAACTATATAGGTAATCTAATATAATATAATACGGTATAATATAATCACACTAATATTACAAAGGCGAAAGTTTGTGAGTGTGTGTGTGTAGTGTGTCTGTGTGTTTGTTACTTCTTCACGCTCAAACGGCTGGACCAATTTTGATACAATTTTGTATGGAGGTAGCTGACACCCTGGATTAACATATAAGCTACTTTCGAGAGATCGAGACTTACGCGGGTGAAACCGCGGGGCGCAGCTTGTATATATTACATGTATAAACGTCGCGTTACGTCCTGCACTGGGTTAATACCCACATTAGGACAAGTAATTATAATGTACTAACACTAGGTTCATAAGTGGTACTCTACTAACATTCTATGGATTCTAAGTCTGAATTAAAAAGTTTTATTTTATTTTATTTCATCAATCAATCAATCAACTCAGTCTAAAGCAGTCCACTGCTGGACATAGGCCTCTCCCAGCCTGCGCCACAACACCCTGTCCTCCGCTTTCCGCATCCAGTCTGTCCCAGCCACCTTATTAAGGTCGTCGGTCCCTCTAGCTGGGGGCGCCCTACACTACGCTTGCCGATACGCGGTCTCCACTCCAGGACTCTTCTGCTCTACCGGCCATCGGTCCTTCGATAAACATGGCCAGCCCACTGCCACTTCAGTTTTTTTTCTCTGCAGGCTATGTCGGTAACTCCGGTTCTCTTCCGGATAACTTAATTCGTAATCTTATCCTTCAAAGAAACTCTGAGCATAGCCCGCTCCATAGCACGCTGAGTGACCTTGAATTTGTGGACCAGCCCGACTGTTAGCTTACTTACTGGCACCGTATGTCTTAACGGGCAGGACGCATTGGTTGAAGACCCTAGTCTTCAAACACTGCGGGATTGACGACGATAAGACTTCACGAAGTTTTCCAAACGCTGCCCAACCCAACCGGATCCTTGGATTTTATTTTATTTGTAAATTTTTAAATAATTCTATCTATCTTATAAATCTCTGAATGTTATGTTACGCTGTGAAGTGCTAACATTTGTAAGAACATTTTTCCAGAACTCGGAGCTGTGTACACGTCACTCTCGTTTCAGGAACGGTTCTGTCGAATGCATTTTTAACGAAAGCTCTATCAATCTACGTCGAGCACTGCCAAGATCCATTGCAAACGTTCATTCAGTTTCAGGAAAACTTTGAATTCCACCAACCATTCTGAAAACATCCTATTTCGCACCTTATTTAGGTTCCGTACCTCAAAAGAAAAAAACGGAACCCTTATTGGATCACTCGTGTGTCTGTCTGTCTGTCCGTCTGTCACAGCCGATTTACAACGAATCTACTGGACCGATTAAGTTGAAACTTGGTACACATATAAATTTCTGTGACCCAAACACGGACGTATAAGAAATTTCATCATTGTCTACCCATGTGTAAAATTTCATCCAAATCCGTTCAGCCGTTTTAGCGTGATAGCGCTTCACGCTAAAACGGCTGAACGGATTTGGATTAGGAGGACATAATTATGATACTTTTTATCCCGATATTCCAACTTGTGATCGATACTTATGCGGGTGAAACCGCGGGGCGCAGCTAGTTTATAATATTAGTCAGGACAGTTAGGATTCCTTTTCGGATCGATATGAACGTATAGAACAGTTCATACCATGTTATAAAGCAAGCATTCAGTAAGATGGGAGTGAGTCTGGCTGCCCAGGGTCCGTTGAAAGGTCGGTTAATTATGTATTGCCACTCTATAATTACGCGATGTTGCACAGCAATGACTAAAATTTAAATTCGTTTCGAACCTTCATGTTTAGCAATGAGGTTCCAGTTTCAGTTTATAGCTGACGTAAAATAGCCCATAACTTAAACGATTACTTAATAAAGTTATAAACTTTAACACTTACTTACAAATCAGCAGGAATAATAAAATCATATCATTTCTATCTAAATGTTCGATCTACACACAACCAATTACGTTGGTTGCATCTAGAATTAATTTGATTACAACATAAGCAATTTAAATCATCGGTAGTTGACTTATACTCATTTAAAGGATGTGTATGTAACCTCATTGAACTGTGCAATAAATAAGAAAAAAATATGATGTGATAAAGATTGCAAAGTCATCATTGAAATTTGGTTTATATTTCGTCATTTTGAGATTAATACTAAGATTTAAATAATAAATATTTACATAAACATGTAGAATTAAGTAGTTTCTAATTATTTTATTTTTTATATCTTATTGATAATCTCACTGTCTGCTGCACCGGTCAACCCAGAGTTGGGGCTCTGTCTCGCATACGGTCGCAGCATTATGCTGAGCGATGACCGTTTTGCGTGAATGTGACGCATATTTTTCTTTTGTATTTGTGTTGCTTCTTTGCGTCATGTTTAGCGCAGATAAACGTATTTTCTTTCTTCCTTCTTTATTTACTAGCTCTGAGCCCTGAAGCTGACCCAACATAGTTGGGAAAAAGCTAGCCAGGTATGACTAAACTCTACTTACTGTTCCAATGGTAAGCAGAATGTTCCCATTATTTTTCCACACCTCTCCGTCCATTGCTTTTACGACTAATTATATCAGTGTCTAACTCGTCTCGATTAAAAATGTATTGATAAATGATAAATGATAAATGATTTATTTCTGTAAGTAGGTTTGTACAAACACTTTTACACGTCAATCATATTAAAAAAAACTAGATGAGGTCGGCGTTTCGTATCCGACTACTCTGAGAAGAAAGGCCGAAACAAACTCAGAGGTCACAGTCTCTTTTTAAAGTCCAGACATAATCTTGGTCAGATCATGTGAAGACCATGTAGATTGGTGCCTGAAATGATCTTTTGACGAAAGAACCACACAGGTTGAGGGGACCTGTCCAGTCAGTGCACGCATTTGTCAGTAGTCGTGCAGCTCAACTAAGAACTTAAGGAGCTCAACGATTCAACGAACAATACCAAAGAAAGGACATTTGGGTAGGCCGCATAAAATCACTCAAACTGCCAGACTATGATAAAAACTAAATGAGAAAAAAAAGGAAAATGAACAAAAACCCACACACATTTACAATACTTAAAACAATATAATACTTAATGTTAAAAAAAAAAAAATTAATTGTTAAATAATCATAGTTGAATTGTTTTACAGTAGTATTGAGATAGTTTCCAATCATACAACACGTTTTGAAAAGTTGTGCAATCTCAAATTACATTCGCGCTCTAACTTCCCGGTTAGTGTCGTCCATTTTAGTCGAGTAAGGACTCATAGTCGAAAAAGGAAACTTTGGAAGTCAAGAAACGGCCGAATATTCAGCCGATACTTCGGATAATCGCTTCGGAGTAGACCCCCAGAATTAATTCCACTTTCCCATCTACTCCTACTTTAAATAAATAAACATTCCCGCTCCCATATAATATCCCCCTACTAATTGACTACCAAATAAACTATCGGTTAATCCGTAAAGAACGACGACTGGCTCTTACGGCTCAAGATGTAAGTGAAACTAGTTTAATTTCAATGCATAATAAAGTATGTTGAAAAGGGTTAGTATGCTAATTAGAAAATACTGGCACCTGACGATTTATGCAATATTGTGAATGGCGTGTGCTGCTCTTGCATTAAAGTGTCTACAGATTACCATCCGGCGCACCTTGCTGACTGAGTGATATTTATACCACGGCGTTATTCTCATATTGGTACCTAGTTCATGCATATTCGAGAAAAGAAGAACTTTTTAAATGTACTGTAGAGGTTTTGTCCGGTTGGCTGTGACATATAGTACTTTAAGTTTATGGGTATACCTTTTTTATGCGGGTACCTTTAAAGTTTCATATTGTGCCTATGGATAAATCGATATTCAAATGGTTTCAAATATTAATAAAATTTTCGCGTCAAGCCTCTTAGTGCATGCAAAAGTACTAAGAATAAATTTATATAGAGTTTCTTGTGTTTATAGATACGATCAGAGGCGGCTCGTGACATTTATTTATGGGGGTTCACTAAAAAAAGAAACGTAGAACTAGAGCTTACCATTTATTTTATTTGTAAAGAAAATCTATTCGGCGATCTTTATCGATTTTCATCAACGCGTTCATTGAACTCTCTAATAGATTTTCGATACGCAGAATCGAGCGCCTTACGAATATCTTGACGGCCGATAGATGCCAATTGCACTTCACATAAGATATGAAATCGAGATTGCGAATGTTTTTTCACTTTTATTGAAAGATGCGCTAAATCTTCAACACGGCCGTTTCCGTCCATACAGATTCACCACCACTGCCGGGCGCCAGCTCCAAACACCAGACACGGGAAACAAAATAATTTTTTGCTTTCTTCACATCCACACAACCAAGGTGTTTTGAAATATTGTTCAGATTTAAAATCACGCGTAAAAGATTTATTTTTCGTAACACATTTTTGAGAAAGTGCAATTTCGGGACGTGGTGGTCCCTTAGCTTTCAGTTCGATACGCATTTCGAGAATCTTTTCACAATTTTTAATAAAAGATACACTGTATTGTTCCATTTTTAATACAAATGTCGCGCACAAACTATTTTTAATAATTATTTAGAATAAACACTGCGAATCTACTGACAGCCGAGTTGAGCCGACCGTTTGTTTACATAAGATCGGCAACAGCGCATAGGCATAGATCGCATTCCCGCGCGCGGCCGTTTGGCAACGTCGCGCGTGAGCGGCGCTCCAAATTAGGCTAACTTCTCATACAAAATCTTCTGTTTCACGCGTCGGACTGTGTCGATATTTCTCTTTCGCACTCATTGAATACAGTGCCGGAAATCGTACTGAACTTTGTTTCATAGGAGCGCAATCGCTGGCGCTCCACACGTTACAACTTGACGCCAAATGTACGCGTAGGAAATGGTTTTCTAGTAAACTGCTATTGTATGCGTATGGGCATAGTAGAAAGAATGTATGTATAGGATTATAATAAAGAAATATAGATTATGCTATTTTCGTGGGAGTGCACTGCACCAGCGCTCTTTATGACGAGCCGCCTCTGGATACGATACACTATATACCCTAGCTAATAGCTTATTTTAAACATCACAGCCTAAAACTATAAGTTTATATTTTCCTTCGTTTATTTCTCATTTTTAGGGTTCTGTACCCAAAGGGTAAAACGGGAACCCTATTACTAAGGCTACGCCGCCGCGCCGTCTGTCTGTATGTGTGTCTGTCCGTCTGTCACCAGGCTGTATCTCATGAACCGTGATAGTTAGACCGTTGAAAATTTCACAGATGATGTATTTTTATTGCTGCTATAACAGGAAATACTAAAAAATAAAATAAATATTTAAGGGGCTCCCATACAACAAACGTGATTTTTTTGCTCGTTTTTGCTCAATATTGATAACGGCAACAGGTAGACGCTTGAAATATTCACTTTAAAAATAAATAATTAAATTATAATAAAACAAATATTTAAGGGAGGCTCAGGTATCAGGGATACAAGAAACGTTATTTTTTTGCCGTTTTTATTGATAATGGTACGGAACCCTTCGTGCGCGAGTCCGACTCGCACTTGGTCGGATTTTTTGTACCTACGTTTAAAATATATGTAGGTGTTGCATAATTAACAATACATAGGTAATTACATAACGCCATATAGACACAACACTACAAACAGTTCCTTCTGTTCTACACAGAAGGTCATAACAGAATAGATTAATTTCCATATAGTATTAATCACAGAGCACTGGACTGAGGTCAGAGAATGCTGACTCACCCGACAGTAGCCGTGCTAGTCTAGTGGGACGTTTGAATGGACCATCGTTTATTTAGCTATTGTCTTGGTATTAATGATAGTGGCGCCGATTCTGTCTGGCGAGGACTGAACTAACTTTAACTGACAGAGAAAATTATGAAAGAACAGCAAAGAGCTATGTTTACTTCAATCCAATTATCATGCTGAGATAGGGGCCTTTTGGCCTCGTACAGGACTTTCTGTTTTTTATTTTCATTTTTACTTTATTTTTGTTTTTGATCTTTATGTTTCTATGAGTGTGTTTTTGTATAGTTTAATTTGTGATCTGTGCGAGTCCCAATAAATGCTTTTTCTTTCTTTCTTTTCTTTCAATAACATACAAGTTGAAGCTACATATAACACATCTCTCTCTTCTTCACACTTCATCATATTCCTGTCCCTGTCCGATGTTACTTGGCATAAAACGTAAACCATCTTCTATTTTGTTAAGTACCTGGTACTTGTTGACAGGCCTACAATGTCCTCCCATACCTATTAACACTGTAACTTGAAATATTGTAAAAGCCCACTTTTTTTTAAAGAGTAACCGTGGAGTTTATTGCCGGCTCTTCTCCATAGGAAACCACCAATTGGAACCTTGCACCTAGCTTCTGACGTTTCTTCAGTGCCCATGTAGGCTTATGTAAAATAAAATATTTTGATTTTGATTTTGTAGGTGCAACACGTTTTATTCTTTAACTAGTGGTCGCCCACTGGTCGAAATTCAACCCCCTCTACTTACAATGTACTTAATAATTCCAAAAGTAGGTACACTAATTCCATGCTATTATAAAGTTCTTAATAATTCCATGCTCAAGCTGTCACTTCTGTCATCTATCTATCTTCAAGTCATGTGGCCTTGGTACTATGTGTGTGTGTGACAAACGCATGGTAGTGTGTGTAATGTTTTTTTTATTAATTTAGTTTATTTCTAATGCATAATAAACAATAAAAATATTAGCTTTCTGCACTCCATATAAACTTTACCTGCGCCAAATTTCATACTCCTCCGTCCGCGTAATTTTCGTAAAAAGAGGTAGGTACAAAGTTTTCGCTTCACGTACCTATTAATCAGCCCCCCCACCCCCCACCCCCCTCCCCTCTCACCCGTTACGCTATCATTCACTCTTTATCACGTCTCTAATTTATCATCCCTCACCCAATCCATCCATCTTTTCTTAGGTCTACTTCTTCACACTAAACTTATCAATAAACATCGTGATGATAACATAAATATTCATATTAAAACAAGACGGACGTGATTTGAATGAAATCGACCACGGATTATCAAAATTCAAGCTAACCGTGCCGTCATCGTCAACTAAATGATTCCAAACATGCAATTCAAATGATTCATATTGATTATAATAATTCACTTATCATTCAATATGCTTGAAAGATTTGGCACGAAACGATACCTTTACGGAATTATTTTGCATAATTTTATAATTAGGGTTTTCTGAAATGACGTTCACTAGGTGGCAGCCCTGATACGTCAGGTCCGGGCACCTGTCAAAAGTGTCAAAGCGCCTATATTTTCTTTAGTTGTGACTGAATGAAGCGAATGATTAACGTATATTACGTAAAATATATAAGTATATTACGTTAACGTACACATACAGGGTCAAATTAAATTAGCTAGCGAAACTCTGCAGACGTGATGGGTGTCGATACCTAAACACGATAAAAAAAACAAAAAGAATTGATCTTTCCTTTTTGGTGGTCAAAGCTGGTAGTGTTATTTTCTTGTGTTTTGTCGTGATTAGGTATCAATGACATAATATGCAGTTTACACAAAAAAAAAAACAGATTTTTTAAACTGATATTTTAAGAGACTACACTAACTGCGGATGACCCGACAAAAAAATCATAATTTTTTTTATTTTCTTTTTTTATCATGTTTTGCTATCGATACCTATCACGTCTGCGAAGTATCGCTAGCTAGTTTAATTTGACCCTATATTTTATATTTATTGTCGAAATGGCGTGAAATTTCATGAAATCCATCATTCAAAGAACATTGGCCTTCAGGGTTGCAATTCATTCAGCCAATCTGTGATCCATCCTCTTGTGATACAGATTGCTTGCTTTGTTATCACAGGGAAAATTCCTATGTTTTTAAGAACGTTCATCGTCTCGTACTGTGAAAAATCCTTCTAAGTTCCCTACATTTTTGACAAGCTTTTGACTTTGACTATCGAAAAGATGAGATTGCGGCTAGATTTAGAACGTTTTTAGGGTACCGTAGTCAACAAGGAACCCTTATAGTTACGCCATGTCTGTCCATCCGTCTGTTCCCGGCTTAGCTCAGAGACTCTTAGTAGGTACTAGAAAGAAGTAATTTGGCATAGGTATACATATTAATTACGCCGACGAAGTGGTAGAATAAAATCTTGGATTTTTTTTATGGTACCTTTTTCCCTTACACGTAAAGTGGGGACGATATGTTTTTCTCGTCTATCCCATGATGTGGGGTATCGTTGGGTAAGTCGTTCAAATATATTGAGGCCTGTGAAGAACATTTTTCGATTCAGGAATCCGTTTGCGTAATATTAAGCTTTAAAGTGCAACTTTTTGTTATAGTCAGCTAAATTGTTGTTTTATATGTATATTACATATGTGAAAAAAATCATGGCAGTTGTATATATGTTACGGCTAATACCCGAAGTGCGGCTACACCTAGTTTTAGCCGGTTAGAACTAGGTGTAGCCACTTACTCTTGGTTAAACCTAGGACGAGCCGATTGTTTTCGGGTAAAATCATTTGGGTTAGGTTAGGTTAGAACAGTAACCATTAACGCCAGATCCCCTCTATTGTTGGTAAATTGGTTTTATCCAACAGGGATTGTCTGGACCTATAATTCTAACCGGCTAAAACTAGGTGTAGCCGCACTTCGGGTATTAGCCGTAACATATATAACGAACTTAAAAGGAAAACTATCACAGCTAGGGCGGCTTTACAAGTTTTCGAGTAATAGTCGACCAATTTGCATTTGCAGTTAAAGAATTGAGTGTAATTTATTATGAACATATTTTTCAACTAAAATTTTGAATTTTTTTTTGGAATAAATTCAGCTAAACTACGGAACCCTTCATTGTGCATGTTCCGACACGCACTTGGCCGGTTTTTAATTACAGGAATTGGCCTAGAGATTTTTTTTAATGAACACTGAACCTACTACTATAGTAAATAAATGGTGAGAAGTATATTTTTACCGTAATTTTAATTATAATAAATATCACTTAAATTAAGATTAGTCATAGGTCCAATTAAAATGTAAGTATTTGAACGTCTGTGATACTTCCTACGTTTAGTTTAACGGTAGTTAAAGTTAATGATTATAATTAAGTTAAATCCGCAGCTGTAGTCCGCGAAATTCAAAATTTTATTACGTTTATGCAATTTGCAGGTCATTGTCAGGTTGTATCTTGATCGAAATATGATTCGCGACTATACCAGATAATTATGTATTTACAGAATAATATAATTCAATGGAACAAATCTAACTTAGTGAGATGTGTATGATTCTAACGATTATAATTCTATAAATACTTATTTGTTATAGTTGCGAATCATATTTAGATCTAAATACAACCTGAAACTGACCTGCAATGTCAAAGTCAAAGTCAAACCATTTATTTCAAATTGGCACGTAAGAGGCACTTTTGAACGTCAAAATTTACAAAAAAAAATAGAATTGATTCTAGTTGCCCCTTCCAAACGGTAGTTTCGTATGGAGAAGAATGGGCAAGAAACTCCACCGGTACTCTTTTAAAAATGAGCAAAAAAATGTAAGAAAATTGTAATTTCGCGAGCTACAACTGCAGATTCATTTTAAAAGTGTTTGCCGAGTTCAATAGCATTGATTGTTTAATTACCTACTTAGTTAAAAGATTAAGTAGGTAGATTATCTCACATTAAACTAGCTAAAAAAACACACAATACAATTTGAAACTGCATTGCTTCATGAATATTCATGAATTATGAAATTAAGTTAAAACGGTAAATGAAGATACTACTGGTGATGACGTAATGTTATAGTTTATTTCTTTTAATTTTAATCATTCTTCTTTGTTATTATGCCGCCGACATTGTTTAGTGTTAAAACTTTATAGCTTTGTTTTTTTAGTGTAGGTACCTACTTTAGTACTTAATTATTAAAATTATTGTGGGTTTCTCAGGTATGGCTCATAGATTTAAAAAACTACAGTAGTGATACCTACGTATGTACAGATGAACAAAAACAAAGATTTGTTTGCAATCATTTGAGTAAGACATTTGCATCCAATTCACACATCCTAACGTATTATGATGTAACAAAAACCGTGAAAAATAACACATTGCTAGGTCACTGAATTTACTAATTAAATATTACCAAAACTGTCCGAAATTGTGACGTAAGCTTTATTGTGTACCTACCTAAATTACGAAGGTATATCTACGTCTTACGCACCCTGGGGGCCGATCGCGCTAATTTTGAACGTTAATACCAAAACTAAACCATAACCAAAAACGTTACATTAGACACATTTCGTATCACGCTAATCATTTCAACGGAAACGATTTAGCTTTACTTTGGAAGTTACGTTGGAGGAACGATCGATCGAACAATACTCTCACAAAAAATTGCGCGATACCGTTTCTTACATCAGCTAAACCAAAACTAAACCAAAACCAAAAACGTTCCGTTCGAACGGTAATTACGTTGAGAAATAGCGCGATCGGCCCCCTGATCAGTCAACCTCTTTCAGACTCTGGCCTTATTATGTGGCAAATCAATACCTACATCACGAGATATGTACCTAAGCTTTCTTGTATGGCCCGTGACAAAATGGCCCATAATTCATCATCATCTGCCTAGCCTATTTTCAACTATGTTGGGGTCGACTTCCAGTCTAACCGGATGCAGCTGAATACCAGTATTTTACATGGAGCGACTGCCTATCTGACCTCCACAACCCAGTCACTGCACACGATACCCCTTGGTAAGACTGGTTGCCAGATTTTCTGGCTTCTGACGACCCGTAACAACTGTCAAAGAACTACAAATGACAGGCGAGGCCCATAGATATATTTTTATATTTCTATGGCCGTGACCAACGGCTTAACGTGCTTTCCGAGGCATAATAAAAATAAATGGTAAAAAATGGCCCATAATTATGGGCCATTTTAATTAATTCATGGATTGTCATGTCCATTAAGGGGGATTCGCAGTGGTAGCCCGCGAAATTCAAATGATCTTACGTTTTTTGCAATCTTTGCATCTGTCTAAGTTAGATTTTGCCCATAATGAGATTTGTTCTTATGTAACTAAGAGATGTATTAATTATTCAAATGATTATAATTCTGTAAATACATATTTGTTATAGTCTGATTCACGACTTTGATCAAGATACAACCTGACACTGACCTGCAAATTGCAAAAAACGTAAGAACATTTGAATTTCGCGAGCTACCACTGCGGATCACCTTAACGCCGGTAGCACACCTCCGCCGCGAAACCATAGTAGCGAAACCGCGGTCGTTCAATTCAACTGGTTCGCGTCATGTTCAGCTAGTCGCATCCGATTCGAGTAGCGAAACATGACGCGAGCCAGTTGAATTGAACTACTGCGGTTTCGCTGTGATGGTTTCGCGGTGGAGGTGTGCTACTGGCGTTAAGGGTTATCCTAAATGTCAATCTATCTTTCTGATATTTATTTGTAACCGTATCAGTGACAATGTGGTAATATTGTACCTAGTTAATCATTTTGTTAGGGGGGGAGGTGGGAAGAATCATTCATCCGGATAAAATCATTAAGGTCCATCTTACGCTGGGGTAGGGGCGATAGGGTAGGGGTATTGTGTTCAACTGTAGAGAGCTGGTCGATATTATTGAATAGAGACCTTCTTCTAATTTTGGTTTTGGTATAAATAAATGAAGTTATAAATTGGTCTGATGGTCATCCTCGTTGTAGTCTTCATGATCAAGGCTGAGCCAAAATCACGATTTGTATTGCAATTTGGAGGAGGCCTAAGTCCTACTTTTTAACCTGGATCGCCGAAGAAGTCGCGGGCAACAGCTAGTTTATTATCATTTTCTTTTTAGATACAAGGTGTAACTTAAATAACGCACTACCTCTTAAGGGGTCATTGCACTCATTATTATGAAAAAAAATTGTTATAGGCCCAAACTAGAAATCGCGAAAAAAAATAAGCTGTTCCCTACTTTTATGTTCGCATAAAGGCTCGTACAGACTAGTGCGATATCGCGGGTGCGACGCGACACTAGTAGCTTTCCTTGTCGGTGCCTGTCGCGCCCACGATATCACACGAGTCTGTACGAGCCTTTACTCGGCAAAATCTAGGAAACAGCTGATTTTGTTTCGCGTTTTCATTTGTGGTCCCTTATTAATAGTGGTTCATAATGATGAGTACAATGACCCCTTAAGAGGTTCTGCGTTATTTAAGTTACACCTTGTATAAATTGAAGACTATAAACCACTGCCAACAGTTAAATTCTGACAAAACTGGTTATTTTCCTTGGTTATTTGGTGCCTACCTACCTATCGCGTTTCGTAGAATAATAATTACGATTTATCATGCAATGTCGATAATAATACATAAATACTGCCAAAACTGCTATTTCTCAAAACAAAAGTTTGTTGTAATATACACAAAAGTGGAAATAACGGTTTGTATACGTAAGTTTAAAGTTAGTTAGCAGAAAAAAATGCAAGAACCGGCTCCAATGTGCGGGCACCGTTAACTTTTGAGTCAACAATTCATATTATGTTTAAGTAAAGGTGTGTCAGACTGACGTCGCGTTCACGCACGATTAATACAGTGCAAGATACTGCAATTAATCGGCGATCGTAACAATTTGTAACAGACATTGAGACCATCATGCTCAGTAGTGAAATTATTTAAGTAAAGGAAGTTCGGAGTCTGGTTAGTGCCCGGTTGATGGCAATAGGCTCGCCTGTTAACATGGGACTTAAACATAACTGGCGAAATGTAGGTGTAGGAAACCTCTGCCTAACCCTTTGGGAATTACAGGCGTGACTTATTTGAGTATGTGCTTTTTGTGTGTGCTTGTGTCTGTGTTGCTGTAAGATTCGAAAATAAAATTGTCAATACCCTGAAAATTAATATATACCTAGCTTCTTTCTGAATCCCCTGTATCTTTCCTCTTAAAGGATTGACGATACCAAACGTCAAAGTATGGGAAGGCCCAGCGGCGAGGTGTCAATTTTTGTATGAGAGAAGCCGAAGCGAAGCCGGTTTAAATTACTTACTTTTATTAATAAAGTAAAAATTAATTAATTAACTTAAAAATAAGTCTTTCCTTTACTGAATTTTTACACCATATATCGTCAAGTAGCAGAACCAAAAAGACGCATCACTACACAAACAAAAGTTTTTTGTTTGTTATTTCTATTCAAAGCTAATAAAAATAGGCATTTTTATTGTTTGAATGTTATAGTGGATTAAATACCCGTAGTGTAACTATATTTTTTGGCAATAGTAGACATTATTGTCTGTGCCATTTTTCAATAGCGGTAGAGTTGTTGATGCAAACCTCCGAAGGGAATCCGGTAGGAATCGTGTTATATGGTCCTTTCGCCACTGGGAAGGCCCATCTTCAGTCAACGTCTTGGCGTCTACGGCCTGTTTAATACATACTCGTACTCTTGTATCCACACCATGTTTCATAGTCCGTGTACCGACTAACAACGTACATGAATGTAACATTACCATTGCTTATTAATACATCTAAACAATCGTGAATAAACAAGCGATCGTGATATGATTTTCATTGAACTAAAACTAGACATGTTTAGCTTATTATTTAGCATTAAACATGTTTCGTTTAGTGTATTATTTAGTGTTGTGCTTATTATAATTTACCAGTATTGTAGGTGAGGGCTAATATTTAGTCCTTTATCATGTTCCATTATGTTATTTGAATACAAATTGGGTCGGTCTGGGTAGTGGGTGGTTTACGAGTATTTTATAGTTGTTGTTATTTGAACCGAATTTGCAATAGGTGACTTGTTGTCTGTGAGAACGCATTGTGGAATTTGTATCTGTAACTTTGAATTTAATCTGTAAAAACTGACTAGAATACCTAACTAGAAAGATACATTATTGCTGTGCTATTTAAGTAATAGATATATCTGTTAGAAAAGCACTTCCAGCGTTACTTTTATGAAGTCTTCCCATCTAGATTGAAGTAAGATATATGTTGTCGTTGCTAGGCTACACTTCTGTATGTACCTACTTCAAAATATTCTACATTGTACGCAATATATATTTTATATTAAACCAATTTCCACTGCGATTACTTTAATAATATCTACTAACATTGTATACTACAACAAAACACTGGGAACCCAACACATATTTCGGTCATAACTTTGAACAAACATTTTATACCAACAGTAAATCACCTCCCCGTCTGTTGCCACCTTAACAACTACTTGACTTTGAGATAATTACGATAATTCACATGTTACCCACGTTACGAGTTACGGCATATTACGGCATAATTGTGCCTTTCATACGCTGCCTCGAAAGGTCATCACTCAATAATGTTCCCGGTGAGATGTTCGAGAAGTAATGACTTAATTTAGAGTAGTTTAGAGCAGTTTAGAGTGAGGCGGAACTGTATTGATATTGTTTGGTGAATGTTAAATTGTTGTAGCTGTTTCGTCAGCGATGTAATTGTGTTGTTGGTGCTTTTCAACATTTCATAAGATTGTAGTGGCGTCCCATAATTAGTTGTGTGAAATGTTGTTGTTTTTCGATTTGCAAAAAACTTTTGCAATTCTTGTAGAGCCTTTGGTGTTATGAGGAACAGGGTGTAAAGTTCACTCATCTACCATGGAAAAGGGAGGATCCTCCGACCAGACGGGTGTTGTGTCTGATGAGCAACTGCCCGACGGTTGATTTCGGGAAGTTGTATATATGCTAGTTGCGCGGTAAACTCTGCTTGCGCGATGCAGGATTTGCGTGACGTCAGTGTGACGCGTAGTTCGTATGTGGCGATGTTGATGCCGCTACAAGCATGTCCATATTTAAATACTTAATTTGGCTTAAAGGACCCGGGCTTTATCTGGTGTTGTAAGTATTGTAAAAGTTAGAGAACTACAAAGCTAACTTTATAGACATTACAGCATAATAGACTCCTAAATCGAGCCTTCAAACATCAAAATAATGATTTAAAGTCCGAGAAAAAGCCAGCCAATGGTCCCAAATTGTCTCGAGCTCACAGAATGGCGCGCCTACAGTTGCACGCGAACATTTGCATTGGACTTAACGTCAGTGGAGCCAAGTTCTTTTTACAGATGAAACCAAGATTATGCTGTTTGGCAATGATGGACTTAGGAAAGTCTACCGAAGACAGAGAGAACGTTTTCAGTAATGTTACATTGAAGAAAAGGTGGGTCATGGACAGTCCGGGGCGGAATTTCCACTGAAGGAAATACTGGCCTTGAGGTTGTTGTGACGGGACCATGGTTGCTACCACTAAATAGTGACCGACATATTCGTCCATGTCTAGAGGCTCATGTGATGCCATAATGCTGAGTTTGTTGGCTAGAACTTCATATTTATGCATGATAATGCAACGGCGCACCCTGCAAGAATTGTTCGAGAATACCTGCAAGACGTTAGTATCGTAGTAATAGCCAGCAAGAAGCCCTGATATGAATCCAAAACAGCACTTATGATGAGTTAGGATGAGCTGAAGAGGCGTGTTCGAACTAACCAGCCAGGTCCAGAAACTTTGCTGGAGCTGAACACTGCCATCTTGGAAGCATGGGAAAATATTCCACAATCCGGTAGCATTAATTAATACCATGCTGAACCGCATGACGGCCGTCGTAATGATCTTAGAGGTAACATAAGTTACTAAATAAACGTCTTCTCAATGCCCTTGAGAAACGCGAAAAGACGACTTATTGCAACTGCTTATTTTTTAGTATTCCAATTTAATATTTGAGACAATGACAAACGGAACTGATAGGGAGTGACTGGCTTCAAAACCAATTTTCTTTTTCTTTGTTCTATACCATTATTTAAGAAGATACGAGACCTTTAAACAAAAATATGCAAGATGGCTGGATTCAGGTATTTAGTGTATAAAGAGAGGTAGGTACGTCTCAGTTGATATCACTGCCATTTCCTTGTAGCTTACAAAGTTACTAACATAACTTTTTGTAATAAAAACAAGTTGAGTGAACCATGAGCACTAAACGTTATAATACTAAAGATTCGGTTTGAGATAAGCAGCGTGTGGTTGTCACAATTTAGCTGTAAAACGTAATACCTAAAACTTTATTATTTCTTATTACCTGTAACCGCGGCTCCGAGAAACTTTTTTAATTTTCTGTTTTGAAAAGAACTTTATGCTTTTTCTGAGTACCATGCTAAATCGTTTAAAAAATCATGGAGATCTGTTTGGTAGTAGACTTTGAACGCGTAGTGAACATACAAACAAAGACATAGAAAGCACACTTTCAGTAATTTAACCTGGTTTACGACTCCATTGATCAATAGATACTTCTTCTCTCATTTAACTTATAAGAGCTCATTCTCCGTGGTAAAATATGACACTGACCGGGCGGCACCAAGGCTTTAAGGGGGATGCGCTAAGGTAGCCCGCGAAATTCAAAATTTCTTACGTTTTTGCAATTTGCAGGTCAGTAACAGGTTGTATGTTGATCTAAATATGATTCGCGGCCATAACAAATATGGCTTTACAGAATTATAACCAAAAGAATCAGCATTACAAGTCTTTAAGTTCAAAAAATCCTACTGAATGATTACTTCAGAAATAATCTTTCAGTCGGATTTTTTGAACTGATGATAATGCTTTTTTGATTCTAATGATTATAATTCTGTAAAGCCAAAGTTGTTATGGCCGCGAATCATATTTAGATCAACATACAACCTGTTACTGACCTGAAAATTGCAAAAAAACGTAATCAAATTTGAATTTCGCGGGCTACCTTAGCGCATTCCCCTTAAACCAAAAACTTTACAATTACCAATGATAATAAAAGGTAGGATAGGTTATACACGCTCCGCAATTGGCACGTCAAAACTTGGCTAATTAGCCACACTTTCTTCGTCTTGTCTCTTTTTCTCCCGCGAATTACGACATGCCGACCTACTCTCCCACGTGTCATGTTTTGTGAAATTGTGCCGTTTTTTAAAATCAAATGTTGAGTAGGTAAACTATCTTCGTCTTTTTCATCTTCATAATTCCAGCCGAAAGACATCCACTGCTAGACACAGGCGTCCCCCAAACGGGAGGTTTGTATAATTTCCTCGCTTGGCAGGCGGGTTGGCGATCGCAGTATGGTGTTAAAATGCTGCTGCCCATTCTGTAGTAAGTCCCTTAGTCGCCTTTTACGACACCCACGGGAAGAAATAGGATGGTGCTATTCTTTACTACGTTTACTTATAAGTTATAAGCAATATCATTGATTATTACCTACAAGTTATAAGTGCGTGTACAACAAAACACAAATCCACACAATTGTTAAAAAAGAAACAAAAATATTTTATTTGGGACACGTACAAGAAATAAGTACAAAAACAACGAACGTTACGTAAAACCTTAAAAATATGTATGTAAATTAATACTGTATTACGCAATTGTTTCTACAATTTAACAATTTTGTAGAATTGTAGACTTATATAGTTTCGTGATATTATAGGGCCCAGAATTACGTGATTTTTTTTTGTGTTTTGTTTTTAATATCTTGAATAAGCATGTGTTAGTAAAAACGAACTCATGCATATTCAAGATGTTTTATCCATAGGCCTCTTTGAATTTAATCTCATGCTTAAATATTTCATTCGCTCATTCAATTTACTATGTGCATAAGTAGGAACTTAAGTAGTAAATGCAAATATTAATAAGGCTTAGCCAACTTATGTTGACATATCTAATAAACTGCACTGAACATGATTATATTACTTCGAAGGTAACTTCGTTACTACACACATAGGTAGTACAGTAGGCCGCACGTTAGTCGTAACAAAAGCACTACTTTATTACCAATTGTTCTCTTTTCTAAATGTCCGTAAATGTCTCTAAACCTGACTTGGTTTCCGAACGCCGTTTTCAGGTGACCACTGAAAATCAGCGCTGTGCTGTAGGTGCATAGCACAGCATCACGCTGAGTGGACGCCTTCTTGTCTGCTGACTATTTATGTTCTGTGTTCATAAGTACAAATCTGTTTTGTTTTATGTTTTTTATTAAAGTTATCATATTATCTTTTTGTATGCACGTGTTTCTGTAACAAATAAACCATTTATTCTTTCTTTCTTTTCGGTATAATAAAATATGTGCCTCTTATTCTATTGAAAGTTTGAAATTCCATACAACGCTAGGCCAGCTCAAGAACCAAGTGTTACCAATTACGTGTAGGCTACTGTACTGTATTAATTAATATTAACTTCTCTATTAGTATGATATTACATTGCACAGTTCATTATCACTTGAGTTATCGTGATATAGCGAGCCTTGGTATTAAATTGTACTGTCAACTTATCTGTTCTGCTTGCATCTAAAATTAAAACCTACTTAATACTTACCTCCTCGGATATACCTTATTACTTTTTTAAAAATGAGGCAGAATGTACTTCATTATTGTTGTATGGGCGGGTCGAAAAAGTAAATGATAATCCATTGTTAACCTAATCAAATAAAGTAGATATAATGTCAAAAAACTAAAAGTTTTTATCACCAATAATAATTTTGATAAAACTGCCGTTTATTTTGACCGCGTATAATATGGGCAAGCGTAGTGTGGGGAGCCCCCCGCTAGATGGACCGACGACCTTAAAAAGGTGGCTGTGTCCCAGCCACCTTTTTAAGGTCGTCGGTCCATCTAGACTGCATGCGGAAGGTGGAGGACAGGGTGTTGTGGCGCAGCCCGGGAGAGGCCTATGTCCAGCAGTAGACTGCTATAGGCTGTTGATTGAGTAAAAAGTCAAAGTCAAATTATTTATTTCAAATAGGCACATAGATGGCACTTTAGAACGTCAAAAATTCGTCTTTTGAACGTCAGTAATTTTGATACTGCAAAATATTTTGGCTGAAAATTGATTAAAATAAAAAAATAATGAACAAGGTTAAAATGGCGCGCACGCGGATAGTTTTCTGTTGTTTTATTTATCTGAATTTTCAATTTGTGTTTACGATCTACTCGAAATGCCATCTAGTAGTGATAGTGATGATTTGATGACGTCGCCAGAACAGGCTTCACTTAAAAATAAATTCAATCTCGCAAAAAATATCTTACGAATTACCGAGAAACAAGCTAAACTTATCTTACAACAAACAACTTTAGCGAAACTGCGATTACATACTAAGTAGTTTGTTATATAGCAAGAAACTTGAATCCCAACCCGAGGTACTAATTAAAATCACTTATACATAAACTCGCAGATTGGATATAGAGATAGCAATAGTACGTAAATATTGATTATGTTGTACTCGACCTGTCCGCTAATATCGATATTTATACATATTTATAAACTAGCTGCTGCTCGCGGCTTCGCCCGCGTGGCTTTGTCTAATAAAAGTAGCCTCAGTTACTCCTTATAGTATCAGCTATCTGCCAACCAAACTAGAAAAAAATCGGTCTAGCCGTTTCGGAGATTAGCCGGAACAAACAGACACAAAATTTTTAGAAATAGTTTTATTTGTTTTAAGTTCCGTAATAATTTCTTATACACACATACACAAGCAGCCTACAGTGTAAATAAAAATAAATGTAATAAGGTCCTATACATTTAGTAAAAAGCTGTTATTTTGACATTACAAACAGACACATCAATTTCATTTATTTGTATGTATAGATTAAAGTCACTTTTCGTGTCTGTCTGTATGATTGCGCTGTTCTTCTAAACTACCCAACGGATTTTGATGCGATTTTCACCATCATTTAGAGTATTTATTCATAATGAATTATAATTATTCATAAAACATTAATATTAAACCTACATACAATAAATAAATCAAATCATAAACCGTGCGAGGCAGAGGTGGGTCCCTAGCGTATGTATATTTCTAACTTGTTTAGCTAAGAGAGGCTTATCAGGAAAAGGCTTCCGTTGCGATAGGCACTCCTGTGTTTAAGTACTTCAGTTTGTCAGGAAATGGAGATGTTTCTTCAAGTAATTCCAAGTTTTCAAGAGACTTAGGAAATTCCTACAACTGGACGTTTATTTTCATGAGTGTGGCTTGCCATCTTCCTGCTCTTGTCCTGATTTCCTTAGAGTTGGCAGGGCATGTCTTCTTCCTTACATCATTATTAGTCCGAGCGCAAGTGCTAGTCACCGCCTGAGGTATGTGAGCGGTGAGACGGGGGAGGGAGACTGAGTTAGCTTGGTCTTTGTCTACCTCCCCCGTCTCACCGCTGACATACCTCAGGCGGTGACTAGCACTTGCGCTCGGACTATAGTTCAGTATTCATTTCTGCAGTGACTATTTACAGTTAAACCAGAAAAGATGTGCGCTCTGGTAATGTTCGTGTTTTAGAATTAGCACGAACGTCGGGCCACAGAGTAAGCAAAGTTTCTAAGTTTTATACTGCAGCTGTTTGTAGTAGTGCGTCTATCATTGAGCGATTTAATGAAGTTTTCTCTTTGTCGGGTTACCTACTCCGGTCGCAGATATTTATCTACTACTTAAAAGTTTTTAAAAGCTTTTGGAATTGCATAGAGTTGTTAATCCATAATTCTGTAATCATGGTAATACAAAATAGATCTCATCTCATCATCGCGCACAGAAAAATGTAACGGCTATTTACAACCGAACGACTTGGTTCGGAGGGAGCCTGCAAAGTTTGTTGCTAGAATTGAACAAGTAAACTTGGTTAACGTAAATTACTTGTTTGGTATTAGCCGTATAATTATTAGCCAAGCCAAAACGGTACTTTGCTAAAGTTTGATTTTATCCGTGCGTGTTCATATTTCCGAGTTTTCCGTTGACGAATTTTCCCAAAGCGTTTACTTTTCTTGGGATATCTGTATCTACATAGTCACTGTAGAAATGAATACTAGGAAGCATAATTAAAATTATATCACTGTGAATAACATAATCAGCAAACTCTGCCCAATCTGTTACATAAATATTATATTTACCTCTGATAATTAAAACCAAGACGTGACTGAAACTCTTTAGTTCTCACAATTATAACGAAAAAAATATATAATCGTTTTGCGCATTTAATCGAGATATTAGTACTTTAAAGCTCATTTATTCTTGGAACAAGTATACAGTTTTATACATGCAATATCGATCCATGATCGTATCGATAATATTATGTAGGTTACATAAGTCGGTATCGATATCGGACCTATGTGAACTGGAGCACTCATGAAGATCAGTATTCACGTATGACTTAAGTTTATTGTTATAATATTGCTTTCATTATGCAATTATTAAACCTCAGAATGTGTAATTAAAACCGAAATGTCAATTTCATAAAATCGTGTGAAAAAGATCCGACATTTTAATTTATATTTCGTATTTTTGTTGCAGGTACTAATTTGAACGTTTAACAAAGTGACATTATCAAGATTTGAATATGTAAATCGTAAGTACAAAAACTTAACCACACAACAATTGCATTAACAATTGCACGAAAAATGTAACAAATTGGAAAACATTTTCAAACCATAGACGAAGTACGTGCAACTACAACATTTTTACATACCGCTTCACCTAAACATAAGTCACACAGCCCAACCACGATACACGAACTCAAACCTTAAGTACATCAATTCAAAGTTAAAAATTACTTGAAGTGATAGTTGATATAAGCTTTTTGGTAACTAAAAGACATAACCGACCCGATTGTGCCGAGTTACACGCAAATTCAGAAAGTCTGATTGATGACCCTACGAGCAGTAGATTGCAGTATTACGTGGAGGAAATAGCCCATGTGGGGCCCGGTAAGGTCTCTTTTAGACAACCGACTATTTAACTTTTACTTTAGAAGCAAAAAGCTTGATGGACATTTAGACTTTCTTTTGTGCTCCGGAAGTTAAGTTGACTTAAGTTTTTACTAACATATTGTTTGTGACGTGAAGATGAGTTTTTGTATCACTTGCTTATTAAATATTATAAGGCTAGGTTCAGATGTGGCTCATGTGGTGTCCGAGTAACGTTGACTGTTCGCATGATAAAATGTCTCGCGATCATAAGAATGGTCTATAATGATTGAAAGAAAAGTCCTTTTTATGAAAACGGTGGAATTTATATTAAACGCTAAAATAAAAAATAAACGACCTGTCGTCAGGCCCTCGCGTTTCACTGGTGGGACACCGATCTAAATACAACTACTCATACCAAATTGAGAATTCTAACTTATATTTCATGTGTTTAGGATTCCCTACCCGTAGGGTGCCCAACGGAATCCATATTAGGTACTGTATAGCTTCCGCTATCCGTCTGTCTGCCAGCGGACTGTACCATGAACCGTAATAGGCAGAAAGTTGTAATTTTCACTGATTGTGTATTTTTATTTCCGCTTTATCAACAAATAATAAAAATATAATAAAGTTAAAATTTAAAAATGGTCCCTAATATCAGACGCGTTTTTTTTTTGGCGTTTTTGCTGGATATTAATACGGTACGGAAACCTTCATGTGCGAGTCCGACTCGCACTTGGCTGGTTTTTCTTTTTCCTTTTAAGAAAACGGCGAGTTTTCCATCTTATATCGCAATGTAATCTGGTAAACTGGCAAGTTTGATGATGCGATTAATTTAAACTTAACACAGTGCAAATCAGGGGGTCTGCTCCCTTAGCACGAGGTTCATAGTTTCGGCTGAAGTTAAAGGCGTACCCTACTTCGTATCACTTACGGACATAAGATTAGCTAGGGGCCCAAACTAAGAATGACTTGAGAAGAATGACTCCTTATGTGTTTTTGCCCGTCCAAAAATTTTTTTTTGTTAATGATTTGACATTTGTTTCGACGGATCAACTATTTTCGGACGGGCCCGTATCTTCGTTGACGGACTTAGGACCAACACCTTGGGCCTAGGGCCTTGGGGCTTAATTTCAATGTTAACGGTCATAAGTATAAAAACAATACCGCGGTATGCTTACGACCGTTAACATTGAAATTTCAACTTTATTTTCTTACTGTTAAGTTATATTTTTATTTGTCGCCTAAAAATACCTTGCCATGCCTTGCCGCATATGGACGCCGGACCTTAGAGAGTACAACTCTGATGTAGTACCTACCCCGTCACGCCGCGCGCCGGTAGCACATCTAAACCGCGGTAGTTCAATTCAACTGGTTCGCGTCATGTTCCGCTAGTCGCATCCGATTCGAGTAGCGAAACATGACGCGAGCCTGTTGAATTGAACTACTGCGGTTTCGCTGTGATGGTATCGCGGCGGAGGTGTGCTACTGGCGTTATCGTCACTTTACTCAATCAAACGTCCTCACCACAAAATGCATGATATTAGTTACATATAAGTAACTTTTAACACAAATTCCGATTCAAACTTATAATTTCAATATCAAACAACCGTTATCCAAGCTCGCCATAAATGACGCAAGCGCAAGTCCTACAGTCCTGTTACGCACACAATAGTTCCCACGGGGTTAGGCAGTCTGCAAACGGCAAGACATTCACAGCCGGAACAATGAAATTGTTTTTACACGTCTACAGCGATCCTTATCTGTTTGAATGTAGCGTTATGCAGTTTCCTTATTTTTCTTGTTATTTTTTTTAGAGGTTTTTTTTTGTACTGTCAACTTTTTCTTTGATATCGTGTGACAGATAACGTGGTTTTGCCTGATATTTGGGAGCATTTGTGAAAGCATTTTAATGAATTTCAGTGATTATTGTTTTCGTTTATGATTTTCAGAAGGGAAGGGAAATTGTTTTCCAAGTTCGGAACAGACGTGTAAAATCGACATTAGAGGTTTTTTAGATCTACATTTAATGAGATAATAAAATAATTAGATTGGGTCAACACTGTTGTAAACGTTTAAGTTTTTTGTTCGTTACATAGGTACAAAATAATTTTAATGAGGTTTCATTAAAAAAAAATGGGTCGTGTAAGAGCGCGTTCACTAGAGTCAAAACAGCGGTGCACGGATGTTTTTATCCACATCTACAGTGTGTTTGTATACGGTGTCGCGAAAATGAAGGGTGTGGTACAGAAATTATCAGTGGCAATGTGACATTTGTTCAAAATGCATTTGTTCGCATTGTGTCAAAATGTATGGGACATTTGGTCGAGTAGGTATGACGATTTGTATGGGACAACTGATAATTTTTTCACGATTACGATGTTGGTCCCCGGGAGAAAGTTGTTCAGTTTTATGGTCTGTACCCTCAATTTTCGTCACATTGTATAGACAACTTAAAAAAAATATTTGACAAGATGTGGATAAAACAACCTACCGCAAAGATCGTTAGTTTTTTTTACCCCTTTGACACTGAAAATGTGGAAACGCCATAAATAAACGAGATCTGTGAGCTAACAATTTTTAGTATTGACTCTTTTTGTGCGATATAAGTACGGTGAGAGCAAATCTAACGATTTAAATCTTTGACCGACTGTCGCGATTTTTTTAACCGATTTCCAAAAAGGAGGAGATTATATGTTCGGCTGTATGTTTGTTTTTTTTTTTTTTTATGTATGTTCACCGATTACTCCGTCAATCGTGGACGGATTTTGAAAATTCTTTTTTTGTATGGAAGGGTATGCTCCCGAGGTGGTCCCATTGCCACCAAATCAGAATCTGATGAGGGGATCCCATGGAAATCGAGGGAAATCCTCAAATTTTATAGGCATACCTATAGCGATTTCAGTATTTTTTATAGTAACTCGTGGAACTGATGATGAAGACCACAGATGGCCACCGGAACTACTTAATAATAAGTATTTCACCGTTGCGATTCGATTAGGCACTTTAATATGGTTGCTAAGCAATTTATGCTCGTCAAAATGCATATGGTGAAGTCACCATCAGATCTCCTGGTTCTTACCAGGAGAACTCCTCAACAATTATCGCCCCTGCATCGGGAAAAGCAATATTTTGTAAAAGGTGATGAGCATTTGACATTAGGCTATTGTAAATTGGATAAATTACAAACTGACCCACTAAAAAGTGAAAAATAAAAGCCTTTTTACAAAAAAAAAAACAACTGACTTCCAAAAAAAACACTACAAAGTGAAAAATAACTTTAATTTCGGAAGTCGGTGGCAGAAAACTAAAATACAGATCCAAAGCCACCGACTTCCGAAATTAAAGTTATTTTTCACTTTGTAGTGTTTTTCTTGGAAGTCGGTTGTTTTTTTTTTTGTAAAAAGGCTTTTATTATTGTCGCCTTTTGTACAACTCGTCAGATATCCGTGCTTACGCCGCTGTTTTGGTCTGCCATAGACAGAGTGAACTATTTTGTCACAAGCCAAATGTTTTCAGTTTTGGCTTGTGGCAAAGTAGTTCAGACTGTCTAAGTACAGCTTTGACTCAAGTCTGCACGCAGCCTAATCATTGTATTAAATTAATTACTTAATTAAATATCCGTTAGATAATTTAATATAGATTATCGTGGTTTTAAGAAATATGATATCAAGTTTTTATGTTGGCTAATAATTAATTAATCACAGTAATCAATGAGATATCAAATTCTCCTTCGTTCTTTTGGAAGGGAATGTTTTTTTTTTTTTTATAGTATTTTTTTGTTACGTGAGTAGGTAAGTTTTTCTTTTAGTTTTTCTCTCCATTTTTGTAACCCAACTATCGAAATTAATGTTGTATTTCGTGTGTAAATCAACATCAATACATGTAACACAAAAAACCTGACATCTCCGAGGTTTCAAACTCCGCATAAACAAACAAATTAGCCTTCCACCGTCTCATTTGTTAATTGAACGATATACCAAAGAAATAATTATTTAACGGCCATTAATCTTCAGACGACCAAGCTTGCTTTCTACATCCTGTTGGACCAATTGGTATATCTTAGAAGTTAGTACTAATATTAATCAGAAGTATTTGCCCCGTCACCCGTTATTCATCATGCTGTATTTATATTCAACTAGATTTTCATGCTGTATTCATAACTCGATTTTCATGGTTTCTTCTTTACAAAGGAGCTTTGTAAATGGAAATGTTGTTTAATAAGGTAGATTATTCTAAATTATTTATTTACAGTTTAAGTATTAAACTGATGATCATCAATCAACTTTTATAATTGGGTTTAAAGCCATTTAGCTATTAAAAACCGCATGAAAAGGAGGCAGCCCCCACTTTCTTAACTTGTCGTACTCCATTATCACATGACTTGGAATATCTTACGAAATCAAAATCAGTAATCAGACTTTGAAACTTTCCTTATGATGATTCTTAAAGGTTTGTATCACGGTAAAACCCCTGCATTTTTATCTTAGGTAGGTTCGGTAAAACCCCACATAATTTTGGCATCATGATTGCTGACTCTACCTAAGTATTCCATTTTTTTTTAAACGTTTCCCCACGCTAGGAATTTCTCCTGTATCGTTCGTGCATTTACAAACATTTAAACTCACATACACAAACAGCCAGACCCGGAACAACTACTTGTAGGTCATACAAATATTTGTTCCGTGCGGGAATCGAACCCGCGACACGCAGCGCAGCAGTCGATCGTTTATCCACTGCGCCAACCGTGCCGACAGATTTGATTTGAAGGTATGTGTTTTACCAATTTGTATAGTTTTGTAATTTAGTTCAGAAGCTGCGGACAAAAATAAAACCGGCCAAGTGCGTGTCGGACCACGCACAATGAAGGGTTCCGTAGTTAGGATGAATTTATCACAAAAACAAACTTAACATTGAAGATGAAAAACAACACGTTCTCCCATACATAAGCTATGGTCAATTTTCTAGCAGGAAATGTAAGTTATATACTACTGCCGTGAATTTTTTCACATATCCAAAAACAACCATGTAGCGGGCACTGACACTTGACTCAAAAACAAAAACTAGCACTTTAAAGGTTAATATGACGCAAACGGATGCCTGATTCGAAAAAAAGGTTTTCACAGACCCGCAATATTTGAACGGCCTATCCAACGATTACACCACACCATGGGAATAGACGAGAAAAAAATATAATATTAGGTACCACTATACGTGTATTTTTTATTTTTTATTTTAATAAACAACTTTGTCGGCGTGATTAATATGTATACCCATGCCAAATTACAGCTTTCTAGTACTAAGAGTATCTGAGCTAAGCCGGGGACAGACAGACAGAGAGACGGACATAACGAAACTATAAGGGGTCCTTGTTGACTACGGAACCCTAAAAACGCACCGTTTAAACTCGAATCAAAATAAAATAATTTCAGAACGGAAACGGCATCGATAAATCATAGACAGTCGCGTGTTTCTGCTTTAAATAATTTTACTAAATCAATAGTCCACTTGTATAGTTTGATTTATTGTATCGTACCTTTGCGATTTAGGTACTAGAATTTATTAATGTGTTACGATGATACAGGAAACAGGAAAGAGTAACATTTTTTTTAAATTAATGATTTCTGCATTGATAATAATTGATTCTACAAGAATCAGTTTTCATTTTTTTATACTTTCTACTTAAAATTCATCACCGTTTCGTGTTGTTGTTTTGATTCATTGTTCAAATTCTGTGAATCGAATGATGATTGTTCAATTACAATTTAATAATGTTATTCTAACAATAAAGGCTCGTACAGACCAGCGTGACTTGTTGCGCGACGCGACACCGGTAGAACAATATTGAAAATTTAATGGAAATTGGTCTATTGGTGTCGCGCCGGTCTGTGCGAGTCTTAATTGTTGGGAAAAGTGGTGAGATTTATGATTGAAACCTTCCAAATACAGATGAATAAAAGAAAATAAAGAAAAATAATTTTATTTTTTCTCACAGAAACACGTGCATACGAAAACATAATAAACTCGAGTAGGTAAACATTACACCAAACAGATCTACATAATTATAATCACGAGCACAAAAAAAAAACAAATAGTCGGCAGCTGCACGTCATAACTATGTCAAGAAGGCTTGCACTCAGCATGATGCTGTATGGGGGACCCACAGCAAAGCGTTGATTTGCAGTGGTCACCCGAAAGGTATAAGGTTGAAACCTTCTAAATACAGATGAATGAGATACTGATTCTCTTTAGTGAAAGATTGGGTAAGAATTTAACCTGAACAGGGTTCGTTTATTTTCATCTGGTACTTTTGTAACTGACCATACATAGATACATAGAGAGCAGTCGTGGCCCAGTGGTAACGACAGCGACTTACGAGTTGTAGGTCGTAGGTTCGTACCCAAGCAGGCACTTTAATTTGTGTAAATTATTTCATCACCACTGCTCTCAAAACGGTGAACGAAAACATTGTGAGGAAATCGGAATGTCTTAGCCAAAAATTCGAAGACATGTAAAGAAAAATTGTTTATTCTACACAAACAAGACACACTTTACAAAAATAAATAAAAAAATGATAAAATACACACAAATACAAAGTAGCCAACAATATTACATATTTTAAAACTATTAGCTTTTAAATTATGTAAATATTATTCAGAATTAAAAATAAGAAAAAACTAGCCAAAAGCCTAGTATTCAAAACCTTAAAAGTTAAAAGTTTGACGATGTTGTCCATTGCTTGATGTCGGGGCAGGTCAAAGACAATACACAATAAGAGTTGAATGTGACATCTGGCAACCCGCACTGGTCCCGCGTGGTGGTTTATGGCCCACTCACAGAGAGGAGGCCTGTGTCCCAGCACTTGGAGGCTGATCATGCTTAGGTAGATAGATATACAGGTGCTTACATTACATAAAATGTTCTAACGTAAGAGTTATCTACATTGATTTGAAAACACATTGCAACTATTCAATGCATGCTTTCAAGCTAACTTATGCACTCTCCAGTATTTTCTATTTGAAGGTGTATTACACTATATTATCATTTATCAATCAGCAATTCAGTTATCATCGTTGCACTAAAATGCAACAGCTTCAAACTATGTGTTGCTCAAACAAGTCTCGTGCTTCGGAAGCTGGCAGCATTCTTAATAAGCACGCGATGGGCATATTATTATGTCTAGACTCTAGACGAACTATTCAGAAATGCAATACGTATTGAAATTACAGAAATGTATTTTTTATCTAGCTGTTGTTGATCTGTTGGGAAAGCTTCATTTCGACTCACGCCTTTTTCCCATTGAGGTAGGCAAAACTACACAACGCCATCTGTTACGATCCCTAATAAACACTCCATTTGCTTCGCCGACGTTCATACATCTGGTCATACACGCACGCCGCACAGTGGGCCCATACTGAAAATTAGTGGACTTAGGCAACAAAGTTCCTATATCGATGCGATTTTTTTTTATATGACGTGTTATATTATTCCTGAACTTTTATTCTTATAAAATTTCTTCTAAAGTTGATAGTTTGTCTTGAAAAAAATTAATTAGATTTTTTTGTATGGAGCGAATCACGTTTAATTTTTTTTCTTTAATTGTACTAATATGTTGAGTGTGTGGCGTGAGTATATGATAGCTAGGGTCATTCTCTATCCACGAAAAAAAAATCAGCGCCGGCCATCTGCGGCAGCGCGAGTAATCATTCGGTAAAAAAATAATAATTTGGAAGAATTTTTTTGTCATTTAAAATAAATTCAAAGCATATTTTTTGTCTCATTTGGCTGTTTTCACCTTCTTTTTAGTTAAATAAATAGTTTTAATAGCGCATACGTACTTAGAACTAGTAATTCTGGTAGAGATTTAGTTATTATTGCATGTTATCGGTACAAATGAGTCATCAATCACAATGCAGGTGCTCTGCATTGTGATTGATGACTCATTTGTTTGTGCGCGCATAACTAATGAGTCATCGAAAAATGCTCGTCTCTGATTGGCTGTGTTATTTTTTAACTGCACGTTATCTATTGTTGAATAAATATATCGTAATGTTTCAGGTTATACTAATTTTGTTAATGATAGGTGAAATAATTTAAATTTGTACGGGCAAGTCGTTGATAATTATCTACATAATCAACTGTATGTATATTATTATAGTATAAGTTATCGTACGTATGATCAATATGAAACTGTGAAGTAATTGTAGCCCTGAAAAGGGCTGTTTGTCATATTCCTAACCCTGATGGGCTTTTGTGGGAATAATTTAGAGCCGGATCACATTATTTCTTGTTCCAGAAGTGCTAGTGGGTCCGGCAAATTTTCGGCCTCTGCTATGAGGCATTCTTCTTCCTCCATAATTTCACTGTCACAGGGAGGCTCAGTAGTCTGTAACAACTGAGTTGCTTCAGGCAACAACTCATTATGAACCTGTTTCATTATTTTAGGCCTTATGTAGGATATGTGGGGATCAGAGCTTATTAGAAGTCCATGGAGGATGTCTTCGTTTGTTGCTATTCTCCCCGTTTTCCGAGTGTGCCTCTCCCTGACGTTTCTGAAGTCCTTATTACGGGCTTCCGAAGCTTCTTCAGATAAGGTACCTAAAACGAATAAGTACATACATTTTAATTTCAAAACGCAATCGAGTCAAATAATACATCAAACTATATTTATTTTTTACTTACCGATTGGCAAAACACCAAAGTGGTTACAGATGTCTGCACCGTGCATTAGAAGTTTATGTACACTAACTGGCATGTAGTACCACGAATAGTGTTGCACGTACACATCAGCTGTTTCTCTACAGTATCTTCTAAATTTTTCACAGTCAATGTTTTTGCCTGATGATATGGCTTGTAGAATAACGGAAAATCTGAAAATCAGATTTTCGTCAATTCCCGTTATTCTGGAAGATCTTTTGTAATCTTGGAAAAAGCGCCTCGCTGTATTCCCGTCGTTTGTAGTTCCAAAACCCTAAAATGGGAAAACAATACTGTAATATACAATACATAGAGATATAATTCACAAACAACATAAAGAGAGCGAAAATTAAATACATACCTGTTTGACTATATCAATCAGCATTCCAGTTTGCTCACGAAACTCTTGCTGTGTGGTATTTTTTTTAGCTTGTTTCAAAGCCTTATGTTCGCCGCGAGCAGTCCATCGTTGAAAATCCAGATTATAAGATATATGGAGAAGACATTCCATACACCGAATCTTCATATGCAGTGAAGAAATTCCTTGTTTGTAAATTTCTTCACGAAGTGGTTTAGAAGTCAAAGCGTCTAAATTATTCATCTCACTCGGTTTTGCCAAGCAAATGGGACACGTTGCATATGATGGTACTCCAGCAATAATATTGGCCACTTTTCCATCAATCATGGTCATATGCAATTCATGTGATACAATAATATTTCCACACTGTGTAGATATTCGTTCATCAATTTGTTTTTTCATCTCAGACTCTTCAGACTTTATAAAGTCAGCTGTCTCCGAAGTGAAAGTGAACTTCACTGGTCGACAGTACAGAGTTGAGCAAGGTGTGGGGTTCTCCCAAACTAGATTTTCATTCCCAGATGATGGCCTAGTAGACACTAGCCGAAGAGGGACGATGCTTATCATGACCACTGATGAATCATCGAACTCTGTAGCTGTGTTTGACGTTTTCTGTTTATAGTTACTCTGCGACGAAGAACCATCAAGTCCCCATTTTCAGGTCAACTTGAGTTCTTCATTTTGAGACCTATCAACAGTATTTATATCAAGTAATATCCTCTCCACAGTGTGGTCCAATAGCGCTTGCAATTTAATGTGAGCTATCTCCATACTCTCTTGTGGTGGGTAAAATCTTTTCTTGGCATTTACAAGCTTTGGATAAGATGGAAAGGCAGCACAGTTTTCTTCTTTCAGAAATTGTCGAAGAGCTAAGTACTTCCATTTCGAGAGCGCAACTGATGTATAAAGAGCTAAACACTTATCTTCAGAGACAGTACTTAAGCTCTGCTTTTTGAATAGTCTCTCTTCTACTTCGGATAGCGCATCTGGATTACTGGAAAGGTATTCGACCACTTTTGCCAGATTCGTTTTGCCGTTGTCTTTCAATTTTGTTATGTACCAGTGCTGCAACTCTTCCTCGGAATTTTCTTCTACTATGGAAGTAGAACGTCTTTTCTTTTGCTTATTACTTAACTCTTCGAACGGTTTTCTGTGCTCCTTTTCTGTAGATGTTCCCGCTTCCGCAGTACATACTGCAAGAGTAGGAACATGGCAATCTATATCCACAAGCTCAGATAAGGCTGCGTCCAAAAAGCCCATCACACTTCTCAGATCAACACTGTCACAAACAGGCCAGTTGATGTTTTTTTCCAACCACTTGCGATTAATTACACGATTCATAAAAGTTTTTTGATTTCTACTTGACTTTATCCACTTTTTATTTAAATTTACACAAAAAAGTCGACAGAACTCCTTGATTCGGTTCTTGTCTTCTTCAGAAACTTCGGTAGTCAAGACAGAAATGATACTTTCATACAGAAACATATGATTTTTCAGATCACCGCCACTTCTTAATTTCACAAAAAGATCTAGGTTGGTACAAAATCCAGCCATAGTTCTAATGTAAATATAAAAATACAAGTATTTCACTGTGTTCACAAACAAGCGACAAGAGCGAAACTAGATGGACTTAATGAATGTCTTCATATTTATAGTTAGTGTTAATTACTCAAGTAGTGGACATAACAGTGAGTGAAAATTATTCAGCCAATCAGAGACGAGCATTTTTCGATGACTCATTAGTTATGCGCTTAGCCGAGTGCACAAACAAATGAGTCATCAATCACAATGCAGGTGCTACCGATAACATGCAATAATAACTAAATCACTACCAGAATTACTAGTTATAAGTACGTATGCGCTATTAAAACTATTTATTTAACTAAAAAGAAGGTGAAAACAGCCAAATGAGACAAAAAATATGCTTTGAATTTATTTTAAATGACAAAAAAAATCTTCCAAATCATTTTTTTTTTACCGAATGATTACTCGCGCTGCCGCAGATAGCCGGCGCTGATTTTTTTTTCATGGATAGAGAATGACCCTAGCTATCATATACTCACGCCACACACTCAACATATTAGTACAATTGAAGAAAAAAAATTAAACGTGATTCGCTCCATACAAAAAAATCTAATTAATTTTTTTCAAGACAAACTATCAACTTTAGAAGAAATTTTATAAGAATAAAAGTTGTCAGGAATAATATAACACGTCATATAAAAAAAAATCGCATCGATATAGGAACTTTGTTGCCTAAGTCCACTAATTTTCAGTATGGGCCCACTGTGCGCCGGCGCGCGGCGCCGGTTGCGAGTACTACGCACCTGACCTTTCTAAAGAACATCACCAATTAGGTAACTATATTATGTCCTTCTAAAGCGTACTCTCCGCCGTATTTGGAATAAGCGTGGAATACACATGCTACCTAGTAGGTAGTACAAGAGCATGCTACTTTCGAGTTGTGTCAAGATACTTAGTAGCTGTTGATTTATTTGAATTACTTATTTACAAAAAACAATCTATAATCGATTCTGTAATAATCGATATATCGTTGGTACTTATTTAAAATGAAAAACAAAAGCCTGCTCCGTTTAGTACCGTCATGACATTTGAGGCCAATTCTAACTTGATGAGTTGTATTGCTGATTCTAATGATTATAATTCTGTAAAGCCATATTAGTTACGGTCGCGAATTGTATTTTTATCAACATACAACCTGGCACTGACCTGCTAATTGCAAAAGAACCTAAGAAAATTTGAATTTCGCGGGCTACCTTAGCGAATCCCCCATAATATCTATTAAAAATTATTTTAACCAAGTTCTAAACACCAATTAAAACAAAATATAATCAATCCGCTACTTACTAAGCCCTTACCCAAACAATCTTTAGTTATTCATCGTAATGAGTCCGCACTTTACAATATCACCTATTACAATTGCATTAGATCTGTCAATCACTGCAGTGTAACACTAATTATTAAGATCGTTTAGTGACTATTACGTATTTTATTTGCAATTAATTATATTACGTGTATGAAGTGTTTATTATTGTGTTATTGCAGAACAATTGAGTAGTACATAGCTGATACGTTATATAATCTTGTGCTGTTTTTGGTAAAAAAAGAAAGAATAACGTTTATTTGGACACAGTTCGTGAAACAAAAAATACAGATAACAAAAAAAAAAATGTATTAACAACAATACCTAGAGTGTGCAATAGTAAACTGAAATTCTTGCTAACTTTAACTTAGTGATAACTTTAACTTAGAGACAATGATATCGGGTAATTGTTTACCACGTGATGAACGAAATTTTATACACATTCACACAGTCGGCCGTACGGTAGACCATACAGAAGTCGGAAGTGCATAATCGTCGTCTGTATGACTTTCTCCTTGCTTTAATATTTGCTTATTAACTAATACGTTACAGCTACAAAGTAACACTACCACTTAGCCCCATACGTAACTCACCCGGAAAAATTAATCCGTGAAGTTCGGCAAGAATTGATAATATTCGCCATTTTGGCCCGGCACACACGGTCACTGACCTACCGCTGCAGGTATTCAAGGACGAGCCTTTCTACATATCGTTACGGTATATGAAGCAGTGGAAGAGTACCTTTATACTTGTCTTGCGGTATTTTCGATTAAAGTTTCGCGGAAGTTTTTGGTAAAAGTGTTGTGGGCGGTGAACTGTGCATGCACGTGGAGAATGTACCGAACCTACATACAGAACGGGGATTTTTAATTTAAACGTAAAGTACTTCGTTCTCAGTTAAACTAAAGAATACTTATTTGGATGCATACGATAAAGAGCTCTGATCTTTCATAACTATGATAGATATACAGGGTCAACTTAAATTAGCTAGCGAAACTCCGCAGACGTGATGGTTATCGATATATAAACATTATCGAAAATAAAATAATTTGTAATAATATGTATGTATATAATAATGTTTATTTTTGGGGTCAGCAACTGCCCGGTAGTGTAGTCGTTTAAAAATCAGGTTTTTTTTTGTGTATACTTCACAGACGCGATGGGTATCGATATCTCAATACGATAAAACAGATTTCATCAACTCTAACTTCTAGTAAGTAACAACACTATCAGCGGTCATTGACCCAAAAAAAAAATCATCAAATCTTTTTCGTTTTTATTTTGTCGTGCTTAGATCAGATATCGATACCCATCACGCCTGTGAAGTTTCGCTAGCTAATTTAATATGACCCTGTATAGATTCTTTTATATTTTGTGTATATGAGAACGTTGTAGGCTTAATAGACTATATAGATTATATATATATAGATTTGTAGACCATTTTCTATTTTGTGCAGTACCTGGTACTTGTTGATATGTCTACACTCTCCTATACCTATTAACTGTAATTTGAAAAGATTGTAAAAGCGAATTTTTAAAACAGTAACCATGGAGTTTCTTGCCGGCTCTTCTCCATAGAAAACGACCAATTGGAACCGTGCACCTTCTTACGTTTCATAAGTGCCCATGTAGGTTTACGTGAAATAAAATATTTTGATTTTGATATGGTAAAAATTAGGTGACATTTTCGGACAATTCCACCTCCTTTTTTTTTACATGATATTATTGCCTGGGTAGGTAGCTAGTCGGTGAATCACGGGATTCCCGTGGGTGGATGCGGGAAGCACAGGACAGGGCGTTGTGGCAGAGTGGCAATGCTTGGTGGAGGCCGATGTCCAGTAGTGGACGACTTTCTTCTGACATTATGAAAGAGTGGTACCTACTTATACAGGGTCAATTTAAATTAGCTAGCGAAACTCTGAAGAATTGATGGATAAATATCTAAACACGACAAAATAAAAATTAAAAACGTAACGTTTTTTTTTTGGGTCCACGAGCGCTGGTAGTGTTGTTACTTAAAGTACGAGTTGATAAAATGTGTTTTCTTTTGTTTTATCGTGATTCGATATCGATACAGTCACCCATCACGTCTGTGAAGTTTACACATAAAAACTGAATTTTACACTAATATTTCATTACACATACTGCGGTCGAAGACCCCACAAAATTTTATTTCAAATAAATTGATTTTAATATTATCATATTTAGATATCGGTACCCATCACCTCTGCCGAGTTTCGCTAGCTTATTTAATTTGACCCAGTAGATAGTCGCTTCGATAACTGTATTTCACGCTTCAACAACTTTAATACAATTCATTCATTGTGAATGCAAAATTTAATAAAAAAAACAATTAAGTAAAGGAGCTGCTGTTCTTGCAGCCTAGATTTAAAAGTAAAGCCAATAAATAACAAAAACAGCTAAACGTATGCCCGTTATGGGCCGTGAATCCGGTTAGAGCAATACATTTACATAGTATATCAAGAATTCTTTGTGTGTACACTATATATCTGCGACTGTTAAGTTAGGTTAGTGCCCAGAATAAAGAGGTCAAACACGATGATAACTAATGACTGCGTTGCTAGCAGCGCTGTTGATGACTGAAAGCGCAGCTCCAGGGGCCCAAGTCTGCTATTTTTATAAATTCAGTCATTCCAACACGATCCCATTGTCATGCCATTGTCATTTTGCTAAAAGTTCGTAATCTGGTAAATTCATAATGGTCGATCATTGGTCGGTCAATGTTCTCGCAATAGAATTGTGTTATTATAATGGCATTGTCCTATTGCCATTATTATAAAACCCATTAGTAGGAATGTCATTAATTTGTCATTATACAGTACGAGATTACCAATAAATGTAATTTATTTCAATGTAGTGTCAGTGGCCGACCATTGGAAAATCATAATGACGCCATTATAATAGTAGATTACCAAACTTGTCAAAATCAAAAATTATGAAATCAATGATCGACCATTCTGACACTATTGTAATAGCAGACTTGAGGCCCAGGCCAACACAGCGTGGTCAGCATTGCAGCCCTTGATGGACAAGCTGGAATTATTAGCCTTTATGTCGCAGACAGCAAGGGCTGCAATAATGACCAAGCTTGAAGCCCGAGAGCGTAACTAAGTTAAACTTGAGGCCATCATAGCGTGGCCAGCAACGCAGTCACTGCGGACCAAGACGTGCATAGTGCTGTACTCAAACAATGCGAGTAATTTATATTATTTTGAATATCACGAAAATTGTGATGGAAAACATTATGGAGATTTAAAAATTGTCATCACGGTATAGACACCCCCTTTCTAATCATATCATTCTTCACACAGTCCATCCATCGTTTCTTTGATCTTCTTCTTTCTTTCTTCTTCTCTTATTGTCTAGATTCCTCCTTGGTATATCTGTGCTTAAAAAAAGAGATGTCAATGATGCGCGCAATACAGCGCCATCTCAAGACCACAAAATAATCCATTTTATTAAGAAAAACTTTCCAAAATAATTTATACTGCACATATACAGGACAGGATCTAAAAGCACCTCATCTATGACACACGCTTAAAAGAGATTTCAAACTAGTTACGTCACCTGTCTGTGCCTGTCAGCCCAACAGTATAGCCTGAAGTTGATGAATGACATCAGCTATTCATGAACAAGCCTTACTGAATGGCTTGATCAATCTAATTGAGTTTATTATCTGTTTTAGACTAAAGGTTAGCTGCTTAGAAGTCGGGATTGGAAAATTAACTGTACTCAGTCAATTATGAACATATGGGTGGTTGAACATAGGTATGTTTATAGTGTGTTTACAGTGTCTTAATGTGTGTAGATTTTCGAAGGTAGGGTTTTGTAAGTTAATCAAAGTTTGGGGTTATTGGTCGATTCGCACGAATTTACTCGACCAAAACGGGTGAATCGACACTTTAATTTTTTTTAGTTTATTTGTGAGCGAATCGATTACTGCAGAAATATGTATTAGGTAATTGGCACACAAAATATTTTATTTTATATTTACTCATAAACATTACCTAAATAAAATATGAACTTGTACAAACATAATTGGTAAATATGTAGTTTCTAGTGTACTTTTTCATAACTTTATTGCATGGAATTCAAAATATGCCATTGCCTAATAAGTACGTGTTTCTGGAGTTGTCGATTCGCCGACTAATAAATTAACTTTGTACGAATAACCTACAGAAAAAATCATGCTATTTAAAAACTGTCATTCGCCCGTTTCTCGCGAGTAAATTCGTGCGAATCAACCAATAAGCCAAAGTTTGCTATCAATGTGGACCCTCATTTGAGTATGAGAACTCTACGTGTTCTCTCTAGCTATTAACTGTTATCTTAATTTGTATTGTTTTGTTTGTTTTATTACTAAAGATTTAAGACTGTAGTAGACTTCGCAGTATTTTTATAAATCATATATTATAGGCTATACTACCTGTACACCTATTACTGTGTAGACAATATTTGTACGACTTGCATGGCAACGCATAGTGATACAATATATATTTTATTTAATAACATCATGTACCACAACAATTTGTGTTTTCTGAAACGTCATGATAAGAGGTATATTTCGTTGGAAGTGATTCTTTTCCTTCCTGCCTTTTTTATACTGAGTTGGTTTTTCTCAACGTTATTTAAACTAGCAACCTACATTTGTTTTATTGAGAGATGTTATATCAGTGAAGTTAACATCCGAGCCAACACTATCCGCATTACGTATGCGTATCATGTACTTTAAGCACAAAATGTAGATAATTTTAAACCTACCATTTTCCACGTAACACTTCCCTGAGAAAACCTATCCCAATTAACAGCGAAAATGTTAATCTAAAAACATATTACGTTGGACACGCTGACACAATTTTTACGTAACGAAATTGAGAACTTAAAATTACCTCCATAATGTTAAAGTTTAAACCATAATGTGCCCTGTGATAGAAAGCCTGAGTCACGACGCACCACGGGAAAATCGCACGAATAATGCACACTGTGCATAAATTGCACAGTTTACATAATTGCATACAATCGGGCAAACTGTGACATCATTAAAGTTGGGCGCGGTGGTATGATTTTAGTGGTCGAATGTGTAATACATGTAGATATAGTTCGTTTGTATAATCTCAGATACTAATTTCACAGGTGCAATTAATGTCAAACTCCAAATTGAAAAAACGAACAACAATCATTTGAAATGTCAAATTAGTCTGGGATTGAAAAACGAACTTTAGGTGAAAATGCATTTGAAGTTCAATGTTCAGGTGTAGTTGGAGTCATTTAGAAATCATGTTCACTTAGGTACACCTAGATGTGATCTTGTATTCACCCGATGAGTAATGATGAATTTTATTTCTTCATAAAAGGAACTAATAAAAGCCTTCTGTTCAAGAACGGTTGTGTGTCTCCAAGTTGCCCATGAAATATGTTTGACAAATTATCTTATTAACATGCTTATTTTACCCGAAGTTTCATGAAAACGGGGTCAATGACTATGTAGGTCATTTTAATATGTTCACCATTTATTTTTAAGCGGATGAATGAATAAAGATAAATTATTTTGAACAACGGCTCTTTTTATATCCCAAATGAAATACATGCACGGAGAAAGAGGAACCAAAATTCCTTTAAATAATTCATTCGATACAATATATCAAAAAACCATTTTATTTTTATTTCGATGTGTTCAGTAATGAAGCTACTTTATAAACTGCAGTAATAAGTATAAAACTTCAATACACATTCGGCTGATCTTATCTCAGTTTGCGTGTCGGAGAAAAATGGTGGATAATGTAACAAGTTTTTATTGCAATGCGTATTCCTGCAAAATAAAATGAACAGAAGTTTGACTCGGTTACAATGCACGGAAGTGTACTCACGTAGGTTCGGGTGTCACATGCGACAAAAATAATATTAAATAAAAATTATAACCCTCTTTCTTGCTTCGCCGTAGTCAGGTAAAAAGAGTAGTGACTATTGAACTTGCATCCGCGCTTTCAGTAGTCAGTTGTCACACAACTCTGTTTTGAGTGCGGATACAAAAGTGATGTAGATAGTGAGTTTATCACAATATGACAGCTCAGTTCAGGCACCTGTCCCACGGCGGACGAGGAAGCGACTAGCTATCGACTTAATATTATCAATATAAATAAAAGAAACTACAAAAAATAACTAAAACTAGTTGCTCGCTTCTTGTTAATCGCCCGCGTTCGGACAGGTTCCTTTATGTGGCTTAAGTTGTTCAGTGTCGTCTTCATAGGTCAAGCGTGTAATTCTCCATAGATAACCTATGTGCTAAAACGATATAAAATAGGAGTCAGCACTTAAATTCCAACGATTTTTGAATCGAAAATACTACTAAGTGTAGCATTTTCGTAAATTTCTTTGCGAAAGCACAATAAAGTCTTGAAACTACGTGAATATTATGTGTGGAACGAGTATTTTCAATGGGGAATGACGTGCAAAGCTAATTGTAGATGGCGTGATCATAGCTAGGTTCCTATAGCTACAATAAATTTGTCATTTTAATCATTCATTCCATTTCGTGTCCATTCATGAGTTTGGTTTTATTTCACTATTTCGTTATTTTCGGTGATTACAATATTTTAAATCAATTATTTTACATTGGAAGTATCAGAATTTAAAATAGTAAATATTTCCTCATAATCGCTTTCTTCAAAATGTTTCCGGAAATCTGTTTAAATGGAAAAAACACGACTTATCCCCCCTTCCTACCACCTCCCCGCCTCCCTTATCACTTATCTTATGTTTGATCTTAGTCTTATCTCTGTGTCTTTAGGCCACAATCTTCTAATTTTAGGTTCTTTCGGAAAATGGTGGACTCAAATTTCGAAGTATTTAGGAACACACCATTGCGTCATTTTCTCAAAAATAAAATAAAACCACCTCACGCCTTGTATTATTAGCTTGCTAGTGTTGGGAACTAGCTATGACAGCGCCATTTTGACAGTTGCCTTCCCCATTTTAAAATCATTCGGATGTACGAAATTCGAATGTACGAGTATGTTCGTTTTTATAAAACTACTGTATCTTTTTCTGTGGTAGTCAGTGCATTGCGTATTAATGTTGTTGTTGTCGAAGGAACTCATTAACATTGACCTCTCTACAAGAGAATTATTTCAGCCGTACGGAAGTTTCATTATGACCGGAAAAGTGGAATAAAATCTATAATTTTGAGATGTTTCCGGACAAATTTTTGACGGAAAAAAGTAATCAGTATTTCCGTGTTATGCTTATTAATTTAATGGCTACTCAGATTAGATATTATTCATAATCTTTACCAAGAAATGGTTTTCTTGCGGTGTCCAAAGTATCCATAAACCTGCACTTCTGAGGAGCTAAAAAACGCCACTGATGCCGCGATTGGCGTGGCCGCCTACTGGACCCAGCTCTATCTGCCTAGACTTTTCCCAACTATGTTGTGGTCGGCTTCCAGTCTAACCGGATGCAGCTGAATACCGGTATTTTACATGGAGCGACTGCCTATCTGACCTCCACAACCCAGTAACTGGGTAATATGATACCCGTTGGTAACAAAATTTGGTAAAAAAATTATCGGTAATTAGATTCCGCTCTCTAATCTTCACACAGCGGGGTAATAACGTATAGATAAACTACGATAACATGGCTCGCCCCTCCAAATTACTGTTTCAATGTGTGTAGTCACATCCTAACGAAAGAGTTTGTATGTAGTTGTAAGTCCTCGTAATATCTCACTTATTACCAGATTTGTTGGTCAACTAATCATAACTATCCGATCGCGCAAGACAACGCACGTGTCGTTTTCATAGAGCACGTCAGTGCAGCGCCATACTAATAATAATGAGCGATTAACTACGCCACTAGTCGAGCAACAAATCCATGATTTGTTTTTGTTTAGTGGCCGTCTCATTACGCACACATGCTTATGTACACAAATAATTTCAAACGTTTTGAATTTTGGAGGGGCGGGCCATAGTATCGTAGTTAATCTCAAGCAATGGGTTTCATTTTGACAGTTCAACAACATTCATTGCGTTGTTTTACGTTGTTGAGCAGTTTTTTTCAAACATAATTATGAAGTAGTGGAAGAGAGAGAATCTTTCGGAGAATAATTATTCAGATAGTGGCGCAATTTACGGTGTTGGTTAGACTATGGCTAAGTTATATTATATCTAAAAACTAGGACCGCAGGTTTATAAATAAATTAGCATTCAAGTACTTATTCATATCATTAGTATTGCCTGTTCATAAATCTTCACATAATTGCAATTTGTATTTAATGTGTGTCCAATTTTCTGTATGCTCATCACTTTGAAGGGACACTGGCTTCTAAGATACAGGTACATAAACTTAGTTTAGAAGTCAGGGTTTTTCACTTTGGAACACTAGCTTAAGGCATATTTTTAGATCTAAATAATGTTAAAAAAAAATTTTTTTGAAGAAATAAAGATTTTTTTTTCTTTTTAATTTATCAAACATATTAAAAATGTCTGAAATACAATGCCTATTTTTAGAAGCCTAATCTCATGATATTTTCTCGTGTCAACTTATATATTTAAATGATTAATTTTATTGTTTCTATATTTATTAAGTAATCACAACAGCTTAATATATATACCTACTTCAGATATAAAGGCTCCAGCAGACAGGCGCGACGCGATACTAGTAGCAAAGTTTCTATGACAACTTCATGGAAAGTGTCGCGCTACCAATATCACGCTAGTCTGCACGAGCACTAATAGCAGAATACATTATAGTACAACGAATTAAAAAGTTTTGTGAAAACACGGGTTAAACAAATTATATTCGGTTAAAAACAACTGTTATAATTAGGAATGATAATAGCTTTTGCCCATGACAACGTGTGCGAGGACGAATTGGGATAAAAAGTATCCTATATGTTAATCCAGGTTATAAACTACCTGTGTGCCAAATTCATCCAAATTCGGTCTGCCGTTTTCGGGTGATTGAGTAGCAAACATCCAAACATACAAACCCTCACTTTTATTTATTTATTTTATTATTTGCCGTGTGGTGCCGGACGTAAAGAATAGCACCATCCTATTTCTTCCCGTTCGTGTCGTAAAAGGCGACTAAGGGACTTACTAGAGAATGGGCAGCAGCGTTCTCTATGCATTTTAACACAATACTGCGATCGCCAACCCGCCTGCCAACCGTGGCGACTATGGCAACCCCTCCTCTATTGGGGGAGGCCTATGTCCAGCAGTGGACGTCTTTACGCTTGAAATGATTCTCACAAATAAATTTATGCAAATGCACTCAAAAGATTATGTCTGCACGGCAGGTGTCACCTACATTTTAAATTATATCAGTCAGTTTAAAATGATGTAACAATTACATACACTACTTTGCGCAATGCTTCTTACGTTCAAATGACTATTCAGATGCCGTCTTTGTAACAGATACATCATTTTACACAGTCTTTTTAGGGTTCCATACTCAAAGGGTGCCAACGGGACCCTGTTACTAGCTACACGGTCCGCCTGTCTGTCACAGGGCTATATATTTTGAATCGTAATTGGAAGACACTTGAAACTATTACAGAGTGAGTGTATACTAATAATAAAGCTGAAGAGTTTGCTTTTTTGTTAGTTTAAACACGCAAATCTCTGGAACTATCAGTCGGATCTGAAAAATAATGTTTGCATTTGATAGCCCAATTCTTCAGGAAGGCTATTTGACATCACGTAAGGATCCTTAGGAGGTAAGCAAGAAAAAACGTCAGAAAGAACCCTAAGCGAAAAGGAAGTAATAGCTCGGGCGGGCGATGGGATGCGACGTGGTGGGTCGGAGGCCGAAATTACACGCGGACGAAGTCACGGGCAGAAGCTAGTAAATAATAAAAATAAAAAAAGTTAGAGGGTGTGCCCGTACAAAAAACGTGTAACTTAAGAAATATGTAGTGTGTACATTGTGCGGTGGTACGAAACCCTTCGTGTGCGAGTCCGCGTCGCACTTAGCCACTTTTTAGAATTAATTAAGTTTTTGCACGAACCTAGAGATACGACTTTATATACTCTGTATTCCGATCTTACCTATAATTAAGTTTGTTCGCGTAATATTACGGTGCTTTAAGTAGTGGACAGATGTTTAATTAATATGCAAGATTTGTTCTCTAGTTTTCTGTAATACGTTCTATATTTTGCAAGAATGGACGTGATTACTTTAGTATAGATGTTGTAAGTGGAGGATGATGATTGTATAAAAGTTAGTGAAGTTGTAAATGTTAAACCCATTTATTTCATACTAGCTGCGCCCCGCGGTTTCACACGCGTAAGTCACGATCCCGTGGGAATATCGGGATAAAAAGTAGCATATGTCTTAATCCAGGGTGTCAGCTACCTCCATACAAAATTTTATCAAAATTGGTCCAGCCGTTTGAGCGTGAAGAAGTAACAAACATACACACACACACTCACAAACTTTCGCCTTTATAATATTAGTGTGATAATAGATACTAATTACCACATCTCTCATTAGTCATTCAATTAATAGCGATAAAAAAACTACCTCAGAAATAAAATTGTAGTGAGTAGCTTATGAATATTCCATGTTAGTCGTATTTCAGTAGCAGTATGTGGGCTCGTGGGTAAGTACTAACAGCCGCACGTGTCGATCGATCAGGTTAAGCTACACTTACCGCGGTAGGTCCGTGGATGGGTTACCACCTTTACATACCGAGACCCCTCCGTGCCTCGGAAAGCACGTTAAGCCGTTGGTCACGGCTGTCATTCGTGGATCTTTGGTGATCGTTACGGATCGTCAGAAGCTCGAAAGTCTGACAACCAGTCTTACCTAGGAGAATCGTGTTACCCAATAACTGAGTTGTGAAGATCAGATAGGCAGTCGGTCTATGTGAAACACTATTCAGCTGCATCTGGTTAGACTGGAAGCCGACCACAAGTAGGTTAACTATGTGGACACGAATAAAAGTATATTTAGAATACTCTGTTAAAGCCATAAATCAACGTAAATTTCCCATTTTTAACGCTAATTAAATTTCCCTTTAGATGAAGATAAGCAATTCAAGCCTAGCTTTCTTAATTTCCTTTTAAAAGTATGTCCGATCCTCGTTTTAATGTGTGAATGTCGATGGTGAGATGCTTGAACGTTGATAACTAGACCGTAATGATTGACTGTGGGTCGGCACGCGATTCCTAAGCGCGGGCCGTGATTACACGCTTATAAAACACTTTGCTTAACCCGTACCTGTGTAATTAAGGGAGAACTTAGTGGTTAATGTGAATGGTCTTATAAGGTGTTTGTTGGATTAAGTACCTACTGTATTATTAGGTCTGATAATTTAAGTTCGAAATCGCCTACCCGCCTTGGGCAAGCGTAGTGCTCAATACTCATGCCTTCTCTGCGTCAAAAGAGGCCTTTATCCTGTAGTTGAACTATAATAGGCTGTACTCGTAATGTTATAACCTCTTTGTTACTTCTGTACCTCTACTTAAGAAATACATACAAACATGCATAAACTCACGCCTTCTTCCCATGGGGGTAGGCAGAAACTATAGAACGCCTTCTGCTACGCTCCTTACATACTCCTTTTGCTTCGGCTACGTTCATACATCTAGTCAACAACGCACGCCGGTTGCGAGTACTACGCACCTGACCTTGGTGAGAACATCACCATAATCTTACAGATAATCAAAAATACCCAATTTCTGTAATATTTGCGAAATATACCTACCTATGTTGAAAGCTTTGATTTATTTACTAGGACATTATAGTCAACAAGATAACAGATACCTACTCAACGCGTTTTAATAACGCAATAAGCTCTGTCATCTAGGTGCCAATCAGGTACTAAAACAATAATTATATGAATATTCTCTCCTGCTGTAACATTAAATTGAACATTTATATGTAGACCGACTGGGGCTTTGATGATAGTTGATAACTGTACACTTTCTTAGCAGATGTTTAGTAAATAACTGACGGTAATAGCTGGAAAGCCTGAGAATGTCTTTAAGATAAAAGGACGACGCTCAAAACTGTTACCTAAACAACCAGTAAAATCCTAACCTAACTAAAACTATTATCTATCTATCTATCTGCCTAGCCTTTTCCCAACTATGTTGGGGTCGGCTTCCAGTCTAACCGGATGCAGCTGAATACCACTATTTTACATGGAGCGACTGCCTGTCGGACCTCCACAAATTAAAAAAAAAAAAAAAAAAAAAATATTTTTAACAAACTAAAATATGGCGTCGAAAATATCCTCCGCATCGCTGTCGACTGGTAATGGTAATGTACCCAACAGACTGGCGGCATTAACACGTTGTATGGCAACGCTTAGCCTCTGGCCAAGGTAAAAGCCAGCCCTTGGATCACGGGAAGTTAGTTTTGGATATTATAGACTTACTTAGATATACACAGTATTTATTACGAGTATTACTAAACTTTGTACTAAAAGAAATATCATTGAATTATATGTAAGTAGATCATGTTGCATAAAGTTTTGGCAAAGTTTTACAGTCGGCCGCCTGAAGTGAAAGTCGAAGTCTGAAAGTGGCATCGCTGACTGAAAAGTTGTGCGGTTGTCATGGTATGGGCATGTGATGCGGAGGAATGATAAAAATGTCGTGAGGAAAGTTTTGAGTATGTATATCGATGGCTATAAAAGTAGGGGAAGACCAAAGAAACGAGGGATGGACTGTGTGAAAGATGATATGGCTAGAAAGGGAGTGACTACCGAGATGACGACTAATAGAGAAGTATGGAAGAAAGAGACATGTTGCCCCGACCTCAAATAAATTGGGATAAGGGCAGGAGAATGATGATATTATGTAAAACCAGCAAGACCAACTGTAAAGGGTCCACCATTTTTTTCTCATGGTTCAATATATTATATTAATTGAATATATTATTAATATTTAGCCTCCTTCGATTGTTACGGCATTAATTTTTTTACCTAATTTCTCTTATTGTTTTAAATTAACCTTAATTTGACATAAGCGAAACAAAGTAATTGCAAGCTTGATCTTTTCACCATGCAAAATATACCTATATAACTTTCGAAACATCTCATCGAAAAAACTTGTTCAAACATACGTCACATTTTTTGCTTAACTCAATTAACTCAGTAGTAAAACTCAACAATTTAATTATAACATAAATAATGCGGCCATAGTTCCTGTCGGCTACCCCACAGAGTGGTGGGCGGAGTATCACGATATATAGCTCCATTAAATAGTCTGATGGCTCCATACACTTTAATATCTGCAAACGCGATGTTCGTTGCGGAAACCATTTTGTTTTAAATGGTGGGAACTTCCACAAAATATTGTTTATAGGTTATTATTTGTGTATGTTTTGACTTGAGGGTATGTGAAGATTGGTATCATTGAAAAAAGAATTGTTTGTGATAAATTTATTGCTGTTGAAATCTGGCATAGATACATTAAGTATCATGTGAAATGTAGTTTTTGTGAGTGCAAATATAAACTCGGGAATTATTTTGTCTTTTTAAGGTTCCGTAAGTCCGGATGAAAAAACGGAACCCTTATAGGATCATTCGTGTGTCCGTCTGCCACAGCCAGTTTGCTCATAAATGAATTTTGATTATAGGGACAAATTAGAAAATTAAAAAGTTTAGCAATTTTTTTTTAAAATATTTTTGTATATGTAAATAGTTGTAGTTATTTAACAAAACAGATGAAAATTTACCATTTCCCTACCTTATCTCCGGAACTACTGTGTCTAACATTTTGGACAAAACATACAAAATAGCTATCCGAAGTCCATAGTCTTAAAAATAACATGGTGAATCTCTCAATATTGTGCGTACAAACTTACATTTGTAATTGGAATGTATGGGAGAACATGTTTTTCAACTACTGTGTTAAGTTTTTCCTTTAGTCCGGAATTGGAAATTTATAGGCTGCATCAATAGAGTGAAGCCGCAGGCGGCCAGGCACAGCTATGAAACGGAACCCTCAGGGCGTGAGTCCTACTCGCACTTGCCCGGTTTTATTTATTTTGTCTCGACTTTTCTATTGGCACATTTTTATTAATAACAAAACAAAGCCAGACAACATATATTTCATCCAACAACCAGCAAAACAACAACAACATCATTTACAACACTAATATCCCAAGTCATTAGAAAACAATGTGCCAAACGCCGTAATTGTTCTAAAGATACGTCAATTCATCATCGTAACTTGGAACTTCCCCGGAACTGTGATATACCTTACACGTATGACAGAACGGAACTTTCATCGTTAACCTTTACTCTGCTGGCCTCTAGGCACCATCGGCGTCGTAATGATATGGCGCACGCAACAGTAACATAGATACCTATTGACCAGTGTAACTTGGGACGTGGTACAAAGAGGAATTAGAGTTAAATGTCGTAAAGTAGTAAGAAAAATTACTAAATTGCCAAATGGCAGCAAACATGAGTTACTAGGTTTGTCATCAGTATCTATGTTTAAAATATTTTTATTAAATTTAACCATTTTAACGGAATTAGATTGTTATTTCCTAAGAAAATACATCGAATACATAACATTTTTTTTTTGATGTTTAACATAGTTTCCTGTGGGAATTATGAGGAGTTATTTGGTGAAAAGGGACGGAAGTGTGTAACAGGAACTGACAGCTTGAACATGGAATAAGTAAGTACTTTTTAATATCATGGGATTAGTGTACTTATGGAATTAATAAGTACTAGGGTGAGATGTCAGATGTTACAAATAATAATTATGCGACTACTGTAGGTAAGGCTAGCTCGTTTTGTTTAAACCCTTTCTCTAAATATGGACTTTTCAATATCTTTAAAGGCAAGTAGGTACCTGCAGAAGTTAACATACTTACCTACGTTTATATTTGCTTTACCAAGCAGCGCCATCGTGATCAACCAATTTAAGCTGGCCACTCTGTTTGGTTTAAAGAAATTCGTCGTACAAGAACTTTATCACAGTGAAATGAAAAGGTAACAGTAAGTTGTAAAAGAATTTGCGGGCGATTATGGCGTTATGTAATAATTATTGTTTCAAATACCTAAACTATGTGTTGAATAAAATTTGCGGAACATGAGAAGCGTTTATAATCGTTCAGATAACGCCTGAAGCGTAGAGCTCGTAATACTATCTGCCTAAATGCTATCTGTGAAAACGTAAGGAGTTGCGATTACATGATACACACATACATACAAAAACTCACGCTTTCTCCCTATGGGGTTTGGCAGAAACAACAGAACGCCATCTGCTACGCTCCTTACATACTCCTTTTGCTTCGTTAACGTTCATACATCAGGAGGCCGATCGCGCTAATTTTGAACGTTAATACCACAACCAAAAACGTTACGTTAGACACTTTTCGTAGCGCGCTAATCATTTAAACGGATACGATTTAGCTTTACTTTGGAAGTTACGTTGGAGGAACGATCGATCTAACTTTCAGTATTGGGTAACGTCAACGATTTTGTCGCTCAGAAATAATAGCGCGATACCGTTTTCTTACATCAGCTAAACTAAATCTAAACCAAAACCGTTCCGCTCGAACGGTAATTACGTTGAGAAATAGCGCGATCGGCCCGGATCATACACGCACGCCGGTTGCGAGTACTACGCACCTGATATTTCTGAAGAACATGACCGATAAGGTCACTGAGGACCCAGAGATGTCATTAAGGTATTTCTATTATAGCTTTACATAGTTTAAAAATCTTCAGTTGTAGTGCAGGGATAAACTGTTTATGTACCTACATATGTGCTTTCACTTCTATTTCTTCACATGGGTATCGTAAAAGACGACTAAGGGACTTACTAGAGAATAGGCAGCAACGTTTTCTATGCATTTTAATACTATACTGCGATCGCCAACCCGCCTGCCAAGCGTGGTGATTATAGCACCCCCCCCCCCCCACTTCGGGGGAGGCCTATGTCCAGCAGTGGACGTCTTTCGGCTGAAATGATGAATGATGTGCTTTCACTTGAGGGTTTGCAGAAACCCAATGAAATATTATAGAAGTTACACGAGATATTTAGACATCTTTTCACGGTCCATTTTCGCAGCTCCTTTGTTAGTCTCCCATTATAGGGCTTTCAAAGCGCCATATAATTGCATACAGACCTTGACTTATTGACATGAATCAGTTAGTAGTTTAATAGATTTAAAGCAACGGGAAACTAATGAATTACTTTTCTAATCGAAAATGACGGCTTTCTTTTCTTTAGAAGTTGTAATTGGAGTAACTGAAAACCTCTTAGGGGTCATTGTACTCATCATTATGAACAGATTTTATTATGGGACCAAACCTGAGGTCGCGTAATAAAATCAGCTGCCCCATACTTTTTTGTTCGCATAGCTCGATAAAATGTAGGGAAAAGGCTGTTTTTGAGGGTTCCGTACCTAAAGGGTAAAACGGGAACCCTATTACTAAGGCTTCGCTGTCTGTCTGCCCGTCTGTCACCAGGCTGTATCTCATGAACCGTGATAGTTAGACAGTTGAAATTTTTACAGATGATGTATTTCTGTTGCCGCTATAATAACAAATACTAAAAAACAGAATAACATAAATATTTAAGGGGGCCCCCATACAACAAACGTGATTTTTTGCTGTTTTTATAGATAATGGTACGGAAGTCTTCGCGCGCGAGTCCGACTCGCATTTGGCCGGTTTTTTCAAGATATCATGGTTCTTTCTAGAACAAAAGTGTAACATAATGATGAGTACCTACAATGATCATTAAAGGCGAAAGCGCCTGGGTCGCCCGCGAAATTCAAATTTACTTACGTTTTTTTTGCAATTTATAGGTCCGTGTCAGGTTGAATAACCTGTAAACCTGTATGTTAATAAAAATGTGATTCGCTACCACAATAATTCATATCTTACCTTAGCGCATCCTTAAGAGTTTTCCAATTATTTCAATAACGCCTTTTAAATGTTTTTTGTTGCATAATTTTCAATTTCTAAACTACCTACTTATACGTAAATTGGAGATGACCGCGTAAGTAAACCGGAGCGCAGCGTGTGAGGCGGAGCGACATTCACGGGTTAAGTAATTAACGACTTCGCTCAAGTGTCTGTCAAATTAACGCCCTTTGTTGTGTGCCGCGAGCCATGAGCGAGAGCGGGAAAAAACGCGTTTACTGATATTTTATTATTTATGGCTCAAATACTTTTTGTTATTATTTACTTCAAATAGGTACGTTTTGGGATAAGTTTCAAGTGTAAACCGACTTGTAGCAATAAAAAAATATTATGTAATTTGCAAACAGCTAAATCATAATTTAGCCGTTTGCTAATTTACATAATATTTTTTTTACTGTTTTTGTGGCAGGCAGGTGCTCTTATTCGTATTTACTACCAATGTTTTTTTTTTATATTTTCAAAATGCATTAGTTGCTTTAGTTATTAGTATTTTGGAAATAATTTTGAATTAGGAAGTTAGGAGTGAACGTTAAAAGTGCAACGGATCCGAACTGACGACCACTCGCTCGTCATTTGTTTGTTGGGTTATTGCCAAATACGAGTATATCGTGCTAAAAATAATGACGTATACCTACTTAGTATTTACGTGTATCGTCATTATTATAAAATCAGGCTCATTATTCCCCGGTAACGGTTCAAACTGACCCGTGGTTAGTGCAACAGTTGATAAATTGCTCTGCTAGTTAGCATAGAATTACATTATGTATCTCGCGTCAACTGGTAACATCCCGCATTACCTATGTCATTTACATACGTATATGAAATTAACTATTAGGTAACTACCAATAATCCTAATCCTTAATTTAAATAATTGCCTATAGGTCTGTTAAGGATCCCGCAGAAAGGCGCACTAGTAGCACAATTTCTATGAAAACCTAATGGAAACTGTCGCTGCGCTGCTTGTCGTGCTCGCGATACCGCGCCAGTCTGCACGAGCCTTTACGCCCTTGGAATTATACGACAGAATACGGACAATTTACGAAGGAAAAACTTTATTCATAAAAGTGTTATAACTTTGATATCTTTATAATGGCAATGGCAGATATTTTGTAAACCATTTAAAAATGACAATTTTTTGTAAAGATTAAGGGAGTAATAGTAGTATTAACCGCAATGAAATAAATTTACTTCAAAACCTTAAGAAAAGGTAAATGGAATCATTTTATTTTATATTCAGTGTGTGTTTTTGTCTAGGAAAGTTTATGTTCAACCCTAAATCTCCTCTGCCTTTTCCCACGGTAAAATCCGAAGAACCCTCCTCTTAAATGCATAATGGCCGACTTGTCAAATTTTATAATAATTGCTCTCAAGCCTAAGGGTAATGCCCTGCGTCGTTACCGAGGGCTTATTTCGAGGGCTGTTACCGACAGATTTATTGGAACCCACTCTATTGGAAAAACGCGAGAAAATACCAGTATTTACCCCCATTTGTTAAGATTAGTTGAGTGAAAAAACTATTTTGTAGGGAAAGAAAGGTTCCGCTAAATTGATTTCGAAAATTTGAGTTAAATTATGCGTAAATTTTTTGTAAAAAAGACAAAATGTTAAGAAAAAAACAAAACCCAAATATGGAGCATATCTCACGAATCTTCATTTTAACGCTTACCTATATGGTAGGTACCAAGTGTAGATTAGTGTAATAATTAAAACCGCCAATTTAAGTCAACAAACTGATACATCCAATAATTTCCCGAACATAAATAACTAATTTACGCTTCAAAAAGCTTCAGTTTTCAACAAAAAGAGCAACTAAAACCGTTTCTCTTCCATTGTCATCGGCTGTAAACATTGCCATTTCTCCTGTGTTCACAGAAATGCGATTGAACCGTTGCCAACTACCGCCCTGAGACGTCGAATGTCAACACTAAGACTGCGGCTTCATAAAAATACAGGAACAACTTGAGTTATGGTCGGACATACGACATTTGTTACAAGAGACGATTGAGTTACATGCTTTTGATTCTGAGAACTGTCAACGAAGCTGAAAAATTACACTTTGTTATCTGAAATAAGTGTGGTTTGAAAATCCTACGTGTAATTTGGTATTTTTGTTGTGTTGCGGCACATTCGTGGTCATGAATCATGATTCAATGAAATTCTATATTGGTAAATGTTTCAAAATTGAAGGAGCATCAAAACAAATGCCTCTAGTATATCTTAATATAATTAAATTCATGTTTTTGGATCCGACTTGCATTTTTTAAGTCGACTGAAAATGAAACAATAAAGTATTTACAGAAAAGTTCTCTCGTTTAGAATAGTAAATTGCACAATGACGCACATTGTATAAGTACAAAATGTCGTATGTTTTAATAAATGTTATTTCTCCATAGTTCTTGTGTAATCGTTTACACTTTGACCTCAGCGCTACGCATTGCAAATTGCTACTAGCAGGACATTAATAATTTGCTTTTACACATTTATGTTTACATATTTAACTTGTTATTTTTACTTAACGCTACAAATCTGTTTTTCCTGTCGTTTTCTCATAATATGTAAGCAGCGAAGTCTTTCCATCATTTTAGAGCAGAAAGCAATCAAGTAAAATTGCCCTTTTTTAAACCCTTTTTTTAACTTTTATGAACTATTCATAAATAGAACGAATAGATTTTCGGTAAAATAACCTACAGTATAGTTAGTTTTATTGTGCATATATACATTTCGAAACAATTGGAATAATGGTTGACTATGATGGGTTACACATCCATATTTAATATTGTTGGTTTTATAGCCCGCTACCGCTTCCGCTCCCGCTAGTACCAAGTCGCTTCGTTAACCAACATTAAATATACAGAAGCAGTAAGGATGCTTGTTTCAAGTTTTAAAATGTTATTGCTTCTATTTGGCCGCTTCTTGCACTTAATACAATTTATTACACCCTGTTGGCTTATGTTGTGGTTAATATAACACTTTAATTTTATTTGAATGGTGATTTTGACCTCGAATGTTTTCCTTTGGTATTCTACAGGCTGTATTCATCTGGAGGTTGTCATAAAATGTGATAGATTTTACTCCTAACGTTGTAAATCATTACGGGTCTCTCTACGTATAATTTGTATAACTTTAAACTTTGATCAAGTTACAAATAAGTAAGCCTTCAATTTTAAGCATCATCATGACCAACAGCTTGACTACACCCACTGCTGTGCATAAGCCTCTCTTTTTTATGCCAATCTTCACCTTATGAAGTTCCTATAAAACTTGAACTCCCTCAAGATTTTTCCTACACCACATTTATGGCTGTTTCTGATGACTGTTCCTAAATTACCTCAGGCTGATAAAATTTTCGTTTTTCCTAATTCTGTTAATATTAGTGTTTAGGTCGGTTACCCCCTAGATAAATATAACCCGTGTCTCCACTATTCCAATGCTTGCTTAAGGATGCATACCCGGTACTGCTCTAATAATCCTTCCATATCCCAACGTCTTCCCTACCATTATCGCACCTCCCGGTCTACGCTTTGATATGCAATGGTCTGTGTAGCCCCATGAAACATGAGGCTCCAGGGGCTAGTGTGAATCTTTGGGTTAATTCGAGTGATCGAGTCTGGTTTAATCACGCTGGGGTCGGTGTATTTCATTCATTCATTCAAAGCTGTAGAGTCTCACATATTTCACTAGAACAGTGTATACAAACAATTCAGTAGCCAGTTAAATAACTAAGTATTTACGAAATTGTCAAGGAACATGTAACTACTGGATTTAGAAGACTATACCGTAAAACAGATTTATCTCCAATAAGTTATGTGGTAGCAACTTAGTAGGCAAACTTGTCGCCTTACATCACAGTGTTTCTTATAGAAAACGCATCACTTTCTTACATAATACATGTTTGCTCAGGGAAGCGGATTATCAATAAACAAGAACTTCTGTCGAACTGAACAACTGTATAGTCCGTGCTTGTTTATAAGAGGTATACCTACCTACGTGTTGACAAAGCTTACACTCTATGTTTAATTTGTAAGACTATAATTTTTTTTTTATTTTTCACTTTTTAGTGAGTCAATTTGTAATTTATCTATGTTAAAATAGCCTAATGTCAACTGCTCATCAAAATATTTCTTTTCCCGATGCAGGGACGTTAATTGTTGAGGAGTTCTCCTGGTAAGAACCATCATCTCCACTTCACCATATGCATTGTGATGAGCATTGCTTAGCAACCATATTAAAGTACCTAATCGAATCGCAACCCATAAAATAATTATTGTTAGTAGTTTCGGTAGCCATCTGTTGTCTTCATCATCAGTTCCACTTCAACAAATGGTGCTTTCCGAGAGAAAATGCACGAGTTACTATAAAAAATACCCAAATCGCTATAGGCGTGCCTATAAAATTTGAGCATTTCCCTCGATTCCCATGGGACAATGTATGTATGTGTGCTGTGTGATGTATGTATTTGTATGTACACCGATTTCTCCGTCAATTGTGGACCGATTTTGAAAAACCCTTTTTTGTTTGAAAGGGTATGCTCTCGTGGTGGTCCCAATCTTACAAAGTCAGAATCTGATGAGTATCAGATTCTGACTTGTACATATAGACGAACATAATAACCTCCTCCTTTTTGGAAGTCGGTTAAAAATTACTATTTGGTAACGACATAAAAATAACCTAGTAAATAATCTAGTTACCGAGTGACTCTCACCAACGACCACGTTCACTGTTGTCTTGTAATTTTAATTATTTATCGTGTTATTTGTAAGAAAGGTCGATCGCAGCTCTCATTTTGGTCTAGCAAATTAAAAATCTGAGTTTAGATTGTAGCAAGGTATGCCTAATGTATGTGGACAAGACATTGATATAAGCAAAGGACGATATGGTAAAGAAATATGATTTAGCCTCAAAATCCAATACTTGAAATAAAAGGGACTAATTTCTTTCTTATTTGGTTTACCAGTCTGCTGCACTTGACCATATTGAACCAATCAACCAATACAATATTGATCCAATTGCAACATGCAACGATGGCTTAGCAACCATGTTGATCAAAATGAAATTAAAATTGTCTATCGATTGGTAACCATGGTTATTACATAGAACATTAATGAAATTCTCCATAGAGCTACCTATATCTATTCTTATAACGGTATATTCCAGACCATCATCATGCTCCTGCCCATGTCGCAATGTTTTTTCGGGTTCGGCTCAACATGTCTTTTTCATCCATACTTCTCTATTAGTCGTCATCTCGGTAGTCACTCCCTTTCTAGCCATATCATCTTTCACACAGTCCATTCATCGTTTCTTTGGTCTTCCCCTACTCGTATAACCATCCACATTCATACTTAAAACTTTCCTGGCGAGATTCCTCTCATTCCTCCACATGAATTGCCCATACCATATTCGACACCATTTTCGCAGTCACTGGTGTCACTTTCAGACTTCCTCTTATATACTCATTTCTTATTCTATCCATTCGCGTAACACCAAACATCCCTTTTAGCATTCTCGTCTCAGCTGCATGCATTTGCTTTTCATTAATCACGGTCTATTTCAGATCGTGCAACGTATTATTTGACGTTCCATGGATTTTAAAGAAGGGCCTATTGGGATTCAAGTAAGACATTTAACGTCCACTTTTTGCCTCGCAGTGTCCAGTAGTAAACTGCCCATAGATTCGACATGTCTGCCTCATTTAGTTATTTCTCTATTACATGTGGAACGGCCTGAATATAAACCACAGCTTCGGATCAAATCGCGATCACAAGGGCTTCCTTCTTAGCTTTCCCGTTCGGTAAACGCATTAACATACTTGCGTATAACCGCAATTGCGATTAGTCGCACGTTTGTAGACGTGATCTCTGTATTAGCTTTGTTGTTGTTTACTGATTCACTATATTAGTTATCTTTGTTCTTTGGTTTGTGGATATGATTAATGAAAATATTATTTTGTTAAAAATAATTTTGTAATTCCTCCGTACAGATTGCTACTTAGTGCATTTTATATGTTATTTTAGCGCTTTTAAGTGCAATTAATTAACCACAGGTTTGAAAGTACCCAACAAGTGGCATAATAGACATATTACTTTCATCTCTGCCTACAACCGTGTGAGAAAAACTCCCAATACAAACGCACTATTATGAATTTATGACTAATGAGTAATGAATTAATGATACAAAGAAAGTGAACCCGATGTTTGCATAACAGTAAAACTACATGTCAACGGTGGCCGTAGGTAGCTGACATTGTACTTAATCTCGTACACTTGCGATCAAGTAAAAGTACATAAATAAGGTCAGAATATTTATTAACGTGTTTGAATAAATTAAGTTTAACCTTCGCTTTAATCGTTTATAGGCATATTATCGATATTTTTATGATAAGAATAATGTTTGTTTCTACAGGATAATTATCTCGCTTCCTTCTGCCTTGTAAGTTAGTTATTGACTCAATAAGGTAAGCTCGTGATTGTTGTCGGTTTAATTTCGATTACGAGTGCTATACGATTCTAATTACATAAATATTCGATATTAAACGGCTTGTTTGTAGCATTTACTATGTGTAATTAGAAAATAATTATTTATAGGTATGTATTTATGGTCGGCAACTATAATTTCTATAAATAAACACTAATTAACTAGGTGCAGTCTGTGCAAATGTAGTAGTATAAGAATAAATTGAATTGGTTGTTATGACTACTTGCGTATAAATAATTTGTGTTTAACTGATTACTGTAAAGTGAAGCTTTGTTTCAAACAATAGTCTATAAAACGGACGATTTAGGAACTAACTTTTCTTCCAAATGAAAGGTTAGGGCGGCTAACTAATCGGTCCTCAAGTGTAAGCGCTTTTCTGACAGCCCTCACACCGGTAAATGACAGGTGCCAACCGGTTTCATTTAACTGTTACAAAATTATTTTTATCGTTGTTTAAAAATTAAACTTTCCGTTTTCTGCCTTGCCTGTTAGAATATAAGAGTTACAGAGAATATATTTTTACTTTGAAAACGGAAGACCATTTTTTTTTATTTAAAATGCATTTGGTGCGCGAAATTAATTACTAAGCTTCGTTGGTATTTTTGAAAGGTAGTGTACGTCGGGTCGTGCGTGTCTCAGGAGTTGATTTTCATGATTGTATTAATTAATATTTATTTTTAATGAATACTTTTTAGCAGACATCCACACTATGTTACAAACATTCACGAATTTGCTACAAAAAAAAGAGTTTTAATTAATTGTAACATCAAGTTAATTAAATCAGTAAACTCTATTCGCATTTTTTGTAGACTTTGTAACTTTTAAATCTATCGTCATTGCGTTTCAATAACATTTTGAAAATAATTTCGGCTACTACAAAAAAGCTATTTTATTATTTCCGAATTATTAACAGACAAAGTATTGACATAATTTTTGATTATTTTATTTAAATTTCTTATTTACATTTTATTTTAGATCATTATTGATTTTTTGGTTTTAATTTTTATAAAAGTACATAATATTATGTATATATTATTACAGTTTTTTTCTAATTTTTGTCTCTGTAATTTTTTTGTGTTTATGTAATATAAAATATTTAATTAAGAATGGTAGAATATAAGGCCAGACCTGGTAGAATATAAGGAGAACTATGTATTTTAATTATCAACCTATGATACTTGTATTCTTGCAAATAAATAATATTCTATTCTATTATATTTTAAAATCTACACTGATTCATATTGCTGTAAGTCATAAGCATGTTTTAAAGAAAAGCAATTACATTCTCTATTAAATAATCGCGACAGCCAACATTAAAGAGAAAGCCAAAATATGCTTATAGCCCGTTAAACCCGCACAAACCTATTGAATACTTTTGGAAATACTCTACATTGTATCCCCCGAATTTAGGATCCGATCGATATCAATCTCAAGCATTACCTATACAAAAGACAAAAACCCGACAATGTGGAGGGTTCCATATATCAGTCACTTAGAACTTCTGCGTCTGACAGATAGGGTGCACCCCTAATTGACATGACCAAAAAAGATAGACCCTTAACTTTCCTTGAGCGTCACTTGATTTTACAGCTTTTTCTTTAAGGAATCGATGGTTAGAAGGTCCATGTACGCTGGTCATTGAACAGAGCTTGAATTGAGGTGACGTTAGAAATATTTGATGAGGCGTCTATTTTAAATCAGGGTTGCAGACTGGCTTTAATGTTGATCAATTATTCGAGTAATCGAAATTCATTTGAGTGTGCTTTATGAAAAGCAGCTGTTTTGGATTGACGTTTTAATATTATTAGAAACGGGTTTGGTTTCAAGTGCAATATGAATTGAAAAGATATTCCCATTAACCGTTTTAAATGAGGAAACTCTATTTCCAATCATCCATGCTTAATAATATAAATGCAAAAGTAATTCTGTGTCTGTCGGTCCATCCATCTGTTTATTACTTTTCAAGCTTTGACGGCAGTATGGATTTCGATAAAATTTAGTACACGGGTAGACCGTGACCTGGGTTAGAACATCGGTAACTTTTTATCCGGGCAGTACGTTTCATTTCCGACTTCCAAACGGGGAAAGCCGCGGACAAAAGCTAGTTTTTTTTAAATCATAAAGTAAGGTTTTATTAATTCAATGCCTTAATTAATTGTCTGACCAAAGCTTAGATTTTTGTCATCTCGCTGTTGGCAGTCCGAAATACCCTCTATTCATGATAGCCCATCCACACAATTCCTCACGGTTAAGGCTGCACTACACTCTCTCGGATGAGGGTAGGTAATAAAATTAGGTGCTCCTGTGGACAGTCCTGACTTATGTTATTATCTCTACGACCCAATCAATACTAGTGAAGACGGGGCACTGCTTTATTCCCAAGGATAGTTAATATAATTTTTTCGTCTATGGTAGGTATCTGATCTAGAAGCATTTTCTTTATGGTCTATTTTAACCACAAGGTTAATGTTAACGCCGGTTTTGAAGATACTTTAAGGTCTTATCAAAGTTTTGCATTCTTCTTCTTGTCTTAGGACATTTTTATAAAAAAAAATATTGGCACCTTTTTCTGCAATTTGCTCGTAATGGATCTAATTCCGCATTTATTTATATAATCGATGTTGCGTTGCATAAATTTTTAATTAATAATTTAAAATCTGTCAAATCTGATAATAAAATACAACTCAAAACAATTTTAATGGATTTTCCTAACAACTAAAAATATCCCCTTCCTTATATGGCTTCGATTAGGAACAACAGTCGTACTTAATGGGTTCTCAATTATTCCCTTTGAAATCCCTGAAGCTGGGCTTAGGTTTGACGCTGATAGCAGACCTCCGCCGCGAAACCATAGCAGCGAAACCGCAGTAGTTCAATTGTACTGGTTCGCGTCATGTTCCGCTTATCGCATCCGATTCTAGTAGCGGAACAGGACGCGAACCAGTACAATTGAACTACTGCGGTTTCGCTGCTATGGTTTCGCGGCGGAGGTGTGCTGCGAGCGTTATGGTCCCAGCCATAAAAGTTAATGACGTCTACAAGGCGCTGTAAACAGCTTAGACAGGAAAGTTTAACCAATTCACATTACCAAATGGTTTTAAACTTCAATGAGATGGAGTTTAAAGTTTTTAGAGGAAAAGCTTTTGACAATTTCACGCAGCAAATAAAGGTTGATGTAGATCTTATAACTATCTAAATTAGTCGCCGTGTACCTATAACAAAATTTTATTAAAATGTTTTACTGCACCGAAATCTCGTCAAACCATCACTCGTAAAGGACCTTTTAATTCACCCTTTTCCAAAAGTAGATTACAGCAGTTCAGTTTATTATACCAAATATTACCGCAACGTATAACAATCTACTAAGTATCGGACTTATTAAACCTCTTTTAGGTGGCTTATCACCGGGTTTTCTACCATCCTCATCATCCCCATCATTCATCATTAGACATCGGATTATATGCACTATCAAAATACCAAAATATGCACCAAAAAAGGGCGAAGTACCAATTCACAAAATATGCACCATCAGAATACAACTTATTATTAGAATTTACGTTTATTTTCACAATACATTTATATAAATAAGTTGTAAATTCTTGTGACATTAAACAATTAAATATTTTATCAAGATTCTCTAGAGTGAATTTTTGACGTTCGTCACATAAATTAATTTGTAGGCTGGAAACGACCTCTTTACGTCAACTGACGTTACTGAACAGAACTTGAAATTTTGGCGCCATTTCTGTAGAAACCTCTTCAGTTTTCAGGCAGAGTTTGGCCGGCACTGTTGATAAATTCGTTAACTTTCTTACGCGTAATACAACACATCTAACACATTTAAGCGGTGAAATAAGCACTATCAATGAAAAAATACAAAATATGCAATAACGGTATAAAAATAATACAAACATGCAAACGCATAATAGGATCCGATGTCTATATTCATTATTATCATCATTGACGGCCTTGCTCCAACCATAGGTTGTGTATTTAGGCCTCCTCCCTTGTAATACCATTCTTTCCTGGTCAGTGTCCCCATTATTGCACCTAGGTAAAATCTAACAAACAATCCAATTGAAAGGCATCAAAACTAGCTGAGTGCATTGGCTTGTGTACCAATATCACGTTATCGGGCAATCAGCGGCCGTTCCGGAAGATTAGACGAGAGCTACTATTGCAACTCGACGGTGACGATATGGTTGGTGATAGCATTGTTGTGGACAGTTCCTGGAATGCTGGAAGGTTAATAGCGTGATTAGAGGAAAGGTACATAATGTTCTAGGAGATTATGAACATGACCTTCCGTATATACAGTAAGTAGGTAGGGAAAGCCGGGGAAATTACCCCTTAAGGGAAATCTTGAATAAAGCCTTAGAATAACAAGATAATGATAAAAATCAAAAGCCATTTATTAGTCTCATTAATGTTCTGTAAAGTAACATAAAACTATATAATCTTAATCTACTAGTATTTGGAGTAAATCGAGATAAAAAAAAGAAACTGCCTGTTTTGCCCCGTGTCCGGGGCGTGGCCGTCTTACCCCTCCCGACCCGTCTACGTGTAACCCTTTCCACAGTCTACTTCAAATGCTTGAGATGTAACTTGACAGCTAATCTAAGGATATATTGAATGCTAGGGTTTGTATTCTCGACCTAACAAGAAGTATTCGCAAACTCATATACATGACAGACCATCTCTCTGAAACCGATTAGGTACCGAAAGAGATAAATTATGATCGCGTTTGCTTCGACACCGAACACAATCTCTTTATTGAAGCTACAAAAGCACAGTCATAAAAATCTGCCTCGACATTTCCAATAGCCACAGATTTCATTGCATTTGCAGCCAACTTATTTGCTAACACATTCGATCCCAAACTTCTGTGCAAAGACGTATTTTTGCGCCAGATTAGACCAATTGCCGAACTCGTAAAGCCAGTCTTCTTCGATTTCCCGTAGTAATTTATCGGCAATAGACGAACCAATTGCCTTTTCGCCAACCGATACAGTTGGATCCGAATTGCAGGATTTATTGGTAGAACTAGCTGGTGTTTACATGACTCGTATCAATTTGATAGGAATGTGTGCAGTTTTGGCTGGTGTAAAAGGATTGTTGTTTGCTTCATTGGGTTTTATTGTTATTGTTAGAATTAATTTGTTGTTAGGGTTTTATTACTGTACTAGATTTAAATACCTCATCAATATCTACAGCCTTCTTGACATGTTCTTCATTTCTTTACCTAAAATATTACAACTGTAACAGAAACGTGTGCTAGATAGAAAATTTTGAACAATTCTGCAGCATTTGCTCCCGCAATCAGCGCTCAGGCTTGCACCCGACTCGAATTGAAACTGTCTCCTATGTGCTAGTTCAATGTAGGGCTGGCAATTTGTGACTACCGAATACCAAAAAGAATAAGTATTTGAGCTTTTTAATATGGAGACAGGAATCTGCTTGTACGTTAAATTCTTGTGCTTTGAAGCTTCGAAAGCCGCTTGCCATCCGCATCGCTGTCAGCAGATACCTAATGTGGCCGAGGGATAGCCTAGTTCCTTGGTCACGTGAAGAGCCAATCATTGTTTTGGTACGAGGTTTGAGTACTTGAATTACGATATCTAGCAACCCTAGTTTCTACCGAAAGTTTATAACAGCCTGACGATACAATGGAATGTAACTCGTGTAACAACTCATTGCGTACGATGTCCCACTTCTTAGAATTAAGTTTTATTGACCACAAGTAAGTGTTTACTGACACAATTGTTATCCTTGTTCGAAGCCCAGAGATAGTTCCAATAAAATCTAGACACTAATTTTGGAACCATGGGTTCGAACCCATTGTTCCAAAATTAGTGAATATCTACACGATTTTTTTCAATTTCATTTTGTTTCTTGTAATCTAGATTTTATTGGAACTATATCTAGGCTTCGGTGGCATTAGCTACACATGCAGTCGACTGCATGTATAGCTAATGCCGCCGAAACTGGCTTCAAGCTACATATTTAAGAAAACTGCTTAAATATCTAATGAAAATCTGTATTAGTCGTAGCAACGTGTAGTGAGACCACCAACGTGTCGAGAGACTTATTCGAATTATTTCTGCAATTCCCACATTTAGATCCAACTTAAATAATTGATCACATATTTCACGCAATAATCTCAGATGCAGTAAAAACAGCTTCGAACCAATCATATAATCGTTAATAATACAATAATGGAAGCAATAAGACAAATAAATAGTAACGCAACTTATCGGGAACACGATCAATATTGCTCACTATAATATAAATTGAGTTATCAAATCGTTTTCGATTATTGTTCACACTTATGTTTTAATGTCTGAACAGAAGTGTACGTTCATTTGCAATACTATACTTACGAGCAAAAAGAATGTGGAACATGAAATGGACGATGAAACAACTTCAATAGTCTCTTAATTAGAATGAACTCTGCTTCCTAAACATAGTGTCATCTTCAGTAAGTTGTCAGTCATTCCACAACGAACCCAAAACAAATAAAACATCTACTAAAGTAGGCTAATGAACAACCAAACCTAACGTTACAGATGATCATTATAATCACCTTGATTATATCATTAACATTTGAACCATTATTTATATTACATCCAGTCACAATGGAGTCAAAACCAAACATAGTCTCATTAAATCCAGCTAATCTAATAACGATTCATCATCCTCAATCTAAAATATTTCAAGACGTAACAAAAGACCAGAAAAAATGAGGCTATATATAAATTGTTCGACCGGTCAATCACTTTCGCAAGTTCGCTGTTCTAACAAGCCATGTGTATCAAGAGTAATCCACATAACATCAATTTGCTTACATAAGGCGACCTCTGAACCTGTCTGGGAGACCAGGTATCAATTATGATAGTACCTACTTTCATTGTGATCTTATTACGTCGATTTTAGATCGATATGTAGATAATGTACATGTTTGTTCTTTTTCGTGGCTTTTGACCCGGTTTCGTGGTTATGGAGATGTTAAGATAATGATATGGTCATTTCGTTCGTGTGTAATGTCTTAACTCTTGATGTGTGGTCATCGATGTTCTTTTTTCGATCGGAGAAGTTAGATTTCCGTTTGGGGAAAGTTTATAATTATGGTCTCTCTTTCATCAATGGTACTAAATGTGTGACTATTATTATGGTTTGTACCAAATTATTAACCTACAAGGGTATCTGCATATCAATTATTTCTTGAAATCATCTTTTTATAAACTCCATTACCCACTCATCATGATAAAAACGTATAATTTCATTATTTCATTCCTCTTTCAACTTAGATTTCCCGTTATCACGTGGGAACTAAACGCGTTCTTTTGTTACAAAGATATTAAAGTTTTCAGACATATTCATTATTACTTTAGCCAGTTCAAGCAAAAAGATTTTACGATTAGCGTTTTGTTAATCCATCTTGATAAGTACCTTATACAGAAATTATGTTTAATCTCATCTACTCCAGAATAAAATGAGGAAAATGATTATCTCATTGTAAATGAATAGCTTTAACCCTGCAAATCTATTACAAAATCTATATTTATATATTTTTTTCTTGAGTCACAAAAAGATTCTACAAACCTACAAATAGCTTGGTTGCAATTTCTCCGACCATTGACGAAGAAGGCTAAAATAATGATTTCGTATACCCAAAGCTGTTGATAAACGACCGTGAAATAAACAAAATAATAAAAACAAAACAAGATCATTTAAAATTTACAATAACACAACATGCAATAATTCAGTTTTAAATCAGATCGAAAGTGTCGACCATGAAGGTTAAGCGTTTAAAGTCAAAAATGATAAAATCAAAATCATTGCAGTACAATATCTAATAGCAATAATATTGTTACAGATCAAACAATCCAGTCTCAAGGTTGATTCGCAAACCATTTTCATGTTTTTGTTCTGAAAATAATTGAATTATGTTAAGGTGTATTATTAATAATACATTTAATAGACATAGTATTACTCATAGCTTGTTGACTTTAGCTACACAACTTTGCCGCTGAAATGTGCTATAAAGTTTGTGTTTGAGAGTTACAATGCCGCTGCATCTAGTTATTGACATAAACCAATTCAATCAGAATTAGCTACTTAAATATTAGTGTTCATGAGAATACTAGTATTCGTTTCTTCTTCTTTTTTTCATATATTTAGAATAGTAAGTAGTGTTTTACTAGTGGGTTTCTTTTTTAAAGAAGTCTGCTTCCTCTTATATTTTCTATCATTTTAGACGAGTTCATCATCACGATGATTTCAGCCGAAAGGCGTCCACTACTGAACATAGGCCTATAGCAAGAACCGCCACTGCAACCGGTTCTTTGTTTCCCGCATAAAGCGGATTCCTTCACAAGGGCATCAGTCCACCTCATTCCTCATTCCTCCGGTTCATTTTAGATGAGTTACTGACAAAAAATGTACGGTCATCATCAGCATTCACATTTTTTATGAGCTCACTATTTGCTGTGACCCCATTCTTCTATTTCTAACATTTCCGCTATTTCATCCTTCCTAACTAATCTTTCATTGTATTTTCTATATTTTGTGCCACTGCCCTGCCCACCCCATTTAAACATAGCCTAACGAAAGTAAACCGCAGCAAATTATCCCGGAACACGATACCTGACAGATAGGCAGTCCAGTTATCGTTTTCAAGTAGACCACTTGACCTAGCCATATAGGAGGAGAAAACAATATTTCCTTTGAACTACGATTGCAGGAATGTGGCCCTTATAACACTTTAGAGCTATGGTGGTGTTGCCCTGTCCAGTTTCTGTTCATTCAAACTCCATTGATAGATTTCATTGATTTATACGAGTATTTGCTTTCTCTTCATTGATAAGTCTTACGTTGTTAAGCCCTTATTCAGGTGTTAATTTGAAGTAAAAGTGGACAGCTTGAACGGGAAAGTATCAGTGCTGATATAAGTGTTATTCTGTTCAATATTACCAACCTATTGATCAAATAAATAATTAGGAATTCTAACTCCTTGCTCAGATCTTACGAATATTAATTATTTTATTTCTCAAGTGCTGTTAAGGATTAAATCATTTGTGTCAGTGCTTAATCGGTGACATTATTTTGTAACAGTTCAAAATCTCTAATCCCTTTGACAATCACAACTGTGACAGTTACATTATGAATAGCTTAGCAATCACATATAACATTATTAACGTCCACTTTGATGACCGAACCCAGGTCAAGCAAGGTTAACTCGTTAAGCCAACAATAACCAAATAATGTTGAGCCACAAATCTAATAATAAAACAATAAATCATTCAATCAAGGGTCATGTTTACTGACATAACTAATAACTATAAAGTTTATTTGGAGGCAAATTTAATAGTGGCCTGTGTCCCAAGCAAGCTTCAAGCGTCGTAACTTGATAGCGGAATGCATAAATCTCAATCAGAAGTATTGTAAAGCGCTGGACCGCTGCATTTTATTGTCACGTCTAACAAGCGAATGATGTAAGTGCTATTTTATTGGATTGAATGCGTTTGAGCCAATTGAAAAGTATTATCTAATAAAGTTATTGTAGAGATTGCCCCTTTGAGTTTTGTTGTGTTTGTTTTATGGTTTTTCTCACGCATTGTTGAAGTTTTATGCAAAAATATAGGTAGCTGGAAAGTTTTAAATACAGAAAAGCACCGGTATAATTTTGGCCGTAATTAAAGACCTGGTGTTTTGGCTATTGTTTAATATTTTTAATTTTCGGTTTCGAGCACAAAAATGGAGTCTATAATTACAACTGATTTGCACTTAACAATAGTGCATGGTTTTCAGTTCAGCGTATGTAGGTATTTAAAAAATTTCGTGTATGTCCAAAAACACGTGAATATTGCTAGCTGTCAGAACCAAAAACACTGAAATGGTTACCATAAAAATAGCATAATTATAAAAGTGAACGAGAAAATATTATGGTGTTTCGGTTTTATGATAGGGCATTGCATTACTTGTAAAAAGTTTAATGCATCTCACACCTTCATGGTAATTTATTTTTGTTTTCATATAGGCTTAACAATTGTTTTATTTAAGCATAGCTTTCCACGGGAACCCTATTACTAAGGCTCCGCCGTCTGTCTGTCCGTCTGTCACCAGGCTGTATCTCATGAACCGTGATAGTTAGACAGTTGAGATTTTCACAGAATTTCTGTTGCCGCTATAACAACAAGTACTAAAAAACAGAATAAAATAAATATTTAAGGGGGCTCCCATATAACAAACGTGTTTTTTTTTGCCGTTTTTATAGATAATGGCACGGAACTCTTCGTGCGCGAGTCCGACTCGCACTTGGCCGGTGTTTTTTTAAATATTATGAGTCTTTTTATTAAATATTCGTGCGTATCAAAGGATCATTTTTCATTGGCTTAAGACTTTTTCATTTCTTTCTGTCACTTGGTTTTCTTATTTACCTACCCACGTAAGATAGGCCAGTACTTGGTCTACTTTTATTGCAAACAAATAAGGGCCAATAAAATTATATCCAAGTATCAAATCTCACACCCCTGTGTGGTCGAACCCAAACGAACAGTCTACAATTAGATTTATAAAGACATTTACAACTTCCTCCACATCTCGCGACTCGCCAGTGTACCAAGTTTAATATGGATTTACATAAACATTGAATTCGATTTGAGATCGAATTTATGAAACATTCATGATTATAAACAGTGCGACATTTGAATAACAGCGCCTTGATTGTGTTGACAATTTTAGTGCGCTCTTATAAGTACTAAGTTTAGTGTTAGAATAATCTAATAGCATAATCGGTACCTATAATGTTCCCTCTGCTGGGACACAGGGCTCCTCTCTGTGAGGGGGATTGGGCCGTAATCCACCACGCGGGCCCAGTGCGGGTTAGTAGATGTCTCATGTCTTCGAATTGTTGGTTCTAAGACATGCCGGTTTCCTCACGATGTTTTCCTTTAACGTTTTCAGAGTAGTGGTGATAAAATAATTTACACAAAGTGCCTGCCTGGGCTTGAACCTACGACCTACAACTCGTAATTCGCGTCGTTTCCACTGGGCCGCCACTACTCACTAAATAATAATGAATACAAAAAAAAAGAAGTAAATTCACAGAAATAATGCTTAGATAGTAACATAAGTATTGATAAAGAACTCTTTAAGCCATATCAAGTAGATACGCTATTTATTTATATCGCAATACTGCTTGCTTTTCTCAAACTATTTCAAGTACGTAAGTATAGGTAGATCAGAACTTTATGGCACAGAAGCCATTAACATCCATGAATAAAGATTGAAATATGTAGGTACAACGGCGTACAATTCGGTATGTAAAGTAAAAATTAACCTATGCCGATTCCAAAACCATTTCGAGATTTTAAACTTCTAAGACTTATTTTTCTATTAATAGGTCTTCAAAAAAATAAGATCGAATACTTATTATCACTTGACTTTTATTTGACCTCTAAATGTCATCTAAAGTAGCCTGAATTGGGAATTTTCAGTGTCTCTTGTAATTAAATAATTAAGTTGTTCTGTATGTGTCAAGTGTCAATGTCAACGACAAATTTACATGAAGCACGTAATATTATTCTATTCAGATAGGTAAATAGTGTAGTTTTTCACCAGCGGCCGACAAAACAAGTCGAATCACATCGATGTATCGCCTCAGGAAAACTTAACTTACGTTCAAATGATCTTCACAATAAAACAAACGCCGCCCAGACTTGTACTTAACATTTACTTCCTCGCACCATTTCTTTTTTAAGGTTTCTTTTACTAACAATCAATTTGTGTCGGCTATTTGTTGTGGTGTTTATACTTGACGCTATGAAGCACTTAGCAGAAGTAGTCTTTGATTCATTCATTTTATTAATAAGCTATAACTTTAAACTAAAGGTACGGAAATCTCTAAACTATGAAATGTAAACAAATTAACTGTCAAATTTGACAGTTTTACTCTACTAAATTTTGGTTTTAAATAAGTGTGAAACGTGGCTAAGATCCTAAGCTATTCAGGCTACTTTAGAAATCAGTACGAACAATACTTTAAAAAAATATATAAAAATAACTACAGCTTGTAAAAACAAAAAGATGAAATTATGTGTTTCAAATACTCTTATCTTTAAAATAAAAATATAAAAAACATACCTGAAAAATACTTTACATACCGAATTGCCGGTTGACCACTTTTTACCCTTATTACCTTAGTAATAAGATTAAAAATCGTCCACTGTCAGTGACCGCGATGTACCTACGCCTAAAAATCCAAGTCATCGTACTAATCGAATAACATAAGTCACCTACCTAATTAATACCTAAGCGTACCTCATTTCATTAACTCGACCATATATTTAATGGTCCTTTGATATAGGAAATGCACTCAAAACCCAGAAGTAAACGCAATAAACATCAACAACGCGGAAAAACTGAAGTATTTGATGCCTATATTACATTTCCTGTTTTTGACATTCCTTTTATTCAATAGAAAAGGAAACGTGAGTCGTTAATCCAAATAAGAGCTGGCGCGCAGTGTATTTTGAAAAAGGAATTAAAAATAACTTTCGACTACAGGCGATTGCTTTTTAGCGGCAAGTGGCGTCATCGAGAATAGTTTTTGGAGCTGCTGGCTGCTTTTAGGAATTCGTTCGCCAATTATAGAATTGTTTTTAATATAAAAGCGGTGGCATTCCTTTTTTGAATTTGAACTTAGGGCGCGCGAAGAGTGAACCGTGATCTTGTAGTGTATTAGAAGCTCAGTTTCGAGACTTCTTGGCGGGAAAGTGAAGCGTCATGTTAGCAGTTTTGTTTTATTTTCTAAAATTTGTGTTCAGCCGAATATTAATGTTTAATAGTGGTGGATTATTAACCATTAAGTGTTCGTGAACGTGCATTAGTGTAGGCAAATGAAACAAAACAGTGCAACATCAGTTTAAGTTCTCTCAAGAAGTCCACGCGAGGTTTCAGTAAAGTACCACGTCTTTACTTAAACTCAAGGGGAGCGGGGCGGGATATCATCTATCATCTTTATCACGCATTGAATGGAGTTTATTTCATAATTTGTACTTGTTACTTAATTTTACATGACACTGGCTAAATGCACAAACCGTGCGAAGCCAAAAAGAAAAAAAAAGCTCAGTTTGACATAACTTTGATGACATAACATTTACATTTTCAAGCTGTAATTACTTCTCTCATGCTTCAGCATCATCATCATCACCATTTCAGCCGTCCACTGCTGGACATAGGCCTCCAAAAACCGCCACTTCGACCGGTACTATGCTTCTCACATCCAGCGGATTCCTACGGCCTACAGAGTACCTAGACTTTAATATAACACTCTTTGAATCATAAATTCATAAAAAAACTAACTATAACTCTCTCTTAGTCTAGACGGCAAAATCAAAGTAGCAAAGGTAAAATGAATTCCCGTTTATTAAACCATAAAAATGCAGGAAACACTTATTGCAACTTCTCATGTAGCATTAATATAAGTAGGTAGGATTTTGTAAAAAAATTGCTCATATAAATGTTTAATGGAATGGTTAAGAAGGCCTCACACGGGAACAGGCAGCGGACCATAACACAAAGTACATTATCTGCACACCGATCCAAGATGGCGATAGCGGGTGCAATTTCTTAGTTTTCTCACACGTAACATTGTCCCAACGACTGCCAATGTTTGTCCAACGTTTGTAGAATTGTAGCATGAAAGTGAGAATAAATACTCAGGCTTTTGAAGCTGTAAAATGTTAAATAATATATTTATAGTTCAAATTATATTGTCCGAACTGTGAAAATATTAACATTGTAAATATAAGACTTAAGATAGACGCCAGCTAGTATTTCATCTGTCGGTTTGCATTAGAGCTTTCGCCACAATCCTCACCAATGTCTGTTCGAACACTGGTTCCAATATGTGTAGACATTGCTTCCGACTTTGCACGCTTAATTAGACAGTTCGCATTGTTATTAGATAAGTGTGGAAACTTTTTGCGACATGTTTTTGTTATGTATTTATGGTTTGCAAAGACAATGTTGATGATCTGGGAATTAATGATAAACTTAATTGTATACTTAACTGCATTTTAAGTTATGAATTAAAATGATTAGATAAGACAAAGATATCTAGATATCTTTGATAATAATTCTTTAAAAATAAAAATATTGCTGACCTTGATCGAGATCGTAGCATATGATGTCGAAGAGCATTTACAAGAGCGGTTTGATAAGTAATAAGACAAAGAGAAGAAAAAAATAAAAATTTATAGTATTTTTTTTTTGCATATTTGTGATTCTTTTAACATTGAATAACTAAAAATAAAAACTCAATCTGTAATCATTTTACGTTCGTTCTATATGATGATGACATCATGTAGAGGCCAACATACCTGTCAGAGGTGTCAAACTGTGGTTTGAACATAATCAGGCGTGACTAGTCAAACGGACCTACCATTTGAGTCGTTAAAATACGCGTTTAAATTACCATAAATGGCTCAAAAAAACATACACCTGTCTAAACGTAATGTTTTTTTTCCTAGCATTTTTGGCAACGTTCACAAGATTCTTAATATTTGATAATCAGTCAACAATATAAAAAAGATTGTAAAAAGTAAATTTGGAGGACCCTTTTTAGTAAATACCAGCTATTCTAGGTTCATTTTAGCTATTTTAGGAATGAAACTGAACGTGTTCAGCACTTCTTCACCGCGTTCAAGAACTGTCAGTGTCAAAATTGTTGTGGAATAATGACACTGACAGGTAATTTTATCTTTTTGTTTGTTTCAGTCTAGTACTAACCCCACAAGATCTACAATAAGTTCAACTGTAGTATCGAAGATTTTTATCTTTTTTCAATAACAAAGCACACTTGCTTTTCCAATTCACTTTTGACATTGGCAGAATAGTCGACATCAGCTTTGCTTGCCACTATTAAAAATAGAATAGAATAGAATAGACACTGACAGGTTTTGAAGTGCTTGGGCACGCCACAATTGTGGCGATAAGTCCCCTCTTTGAGGAGTGGCTAGAGAGGCGCCACGGCGTCCTCACCTTCCGCCTGACGCAGGTCCTCACCGGACACGGTTGTTTCGGGAGGTTCCTGTTCAGGATAAAGCGGGAGGAAACGCCCGGGTGTCACCACTGTGTGGATCGCCCGGAGGACACGGTGGAGCATACGGTGGAGGTCTGCCCAGCTTGGGCGGAGCACCGCCGTGTCCTCACGGAGGCGATCGGCGGCGGCGATCTTTCGCGTCCGGCCCTGGTTCAGGCCATGGTTCGGAGCGAGAGTGCATGGGAGGCCGTCACCTCCTTCTGCGAAGCAGTAATGCTAGCGAAGGAGGAGGCGGAACGCGTGAGGGTCAGACAAGGTTCGCGCCCTCGCGTCCTTAGTCGCCGCAGGAGGCGCCCCGAGCGTCGGGAGTCGCAAGCCGATTTCCGGCCACCGTAGGCGCGGGCCTGCGGACGGTGAGCGATGGGTAGCTCGCCGTCCGATAAGGACGAGGCCCGGTCCGATGGCGCGTTGTGTTCCACGCGCGCCTCAAAGAGATGTCAGCAAAAACTGACGGGGTCCGTTAGGACCAATGCCTGCCAGGGTTGCGAGTTTGTCCGAAAGGGATATCGTGGCCCTGGCACACAGGCAACGGAAGGAACACGGGTGGGTTTTAGTCAGTTAAAGTCTGACACGCCCTCCCGCTCCGCCCATAGCGGGACAAGTTATTTGATAATTTCCCACCCAAAAAAAAAAAAAGGTCTTGAAGTGCTAATCGCGTTCAGGGCCTCAAGTCTGCTATTACAATAGTGCCAGAATGGTCGATCATCGATTTCATAATTGTTGATTTTGACAAGTTTGGTAATCTACTATTATAATGGCGTCATTATGACTTTCCAATGGTCGGCCACTGACACTACATTGAAAGAAATTGCAAAGAAAATGATCGACCATTATGAATTTACCAGATTACGAACTTTTAGCAAAATGACAATGGCATGACAATGGGATCGTGTTGGAATGACTGAATTTATAAAAATAGCAGACTTGGGCCCCTGTTCGTATTTAATCGCATCTTCCAAGCCTGATATTTCTTTATGAATATTCCTAAACAGGTACAACAGACAGCATCAATCAAAATCAACATCTCGTTGATACAGGTGTCTTAAAATAACACAGTTATACAGCTTAATAAAGACAACTCTCTGTCCCATAACCGCAGGCAACCCAACCTATTTCTGAATGGCGCCATAATTACAACCTACCACTAAAACAATCTAAGATAATTCACTTACATGAAAGTTATTGTAACTTAATAAATTCTCATTTGCTAGCTATAAAATTTTATGAGACAATATAATAAGCATATAATCACAGTCTGCTAGCTTATAATGTATCCGAGGTACCTAGTGCCTCTACTTTCACAAAGTACTTATTTAATTCACACCTAGGAAAATTCTAATCTACATAATGATAGGCTGGGTTTACATTGGTTTCGTAGGAGACCTTTGCTACTCCTAGGCTGAATATTTATTATACTAGTTGTGGAATTAACAAACTTATCGGTGTATAAATTAATAATTTCTATCCAAATAAACTGGTATAGATTCTGGTTAAGTATATTCTGATCGCGGGTTTTTTTTTTTTAATAAATGATGTCACTGTTGGGTTTTCTGTGTAGTCCAATGAAAGGTTCATTGGACTTTCGCACTGTCATAAACTTGTGCAAAAGAAAAAAATCCTACGCACTCATACAAATAATGTAGGTACCAATATTTAATTTGAAATATGTATAAAACAGTACAATTGAGAAACTGATCATGTCACACAATCTTCAAATCGGTAACTGAATATCTCCTACAAATTGTTCTAGTAATTGTAGTAGAATTCCATCAGTGAACACTAGGTCTAATATCATTATTAAAGGCAGCAATTTACTCTTTATACTTTAGACAAGTTTTCTCTTTTGACACAATCCGTAGGGCAGCTAATAAAAGGTACTGTCTATCAAAGTGTTTAAACAATAATCGTTTCTATTTCCTACGGAAAAGTGATGATATTCGGAAATACCTATATTTTTTATGTGTAACATCTTGGCAGCTTGCGCATGGAATAAGTACTTTTTAATAGCATGGAATTAGTGAGTATTTTATAATAGCATGCAATTACGAGTACACTCATGGATTTTTTTATTTATTTATATATATATTTTTTTAATATTTTACTCATGGAGTTATAATTATTAGATTGTAAGTAGAGAGGGTCGAATTTCTACCAGTGGGCGACCACTAGTAGATAATGAATAATTATTCAAATAAATATTTCAGTAGGTATTTAGCTTTTTAAATTTTGTGGTTCATTTCTGTCGCTGCTCAGTTGCTTATTACCAAGGTGAGATGTCAGATGTTACACATCTTAAGCGACTACTGTAAGACTCGCTCGTTTTTTAAATCTGTTTTAATCTGCCATTTAATTGATACTAAAAATATAGCCTGTATCGTTGGTCTAGTGTTCACAAATGCTCTAGTTGAGCATGTGGTCCTGGGTAAAATGTTATTGTGTTTTTCTATTTGGAATTTATCAGCAGCAGCTCGGAGTCTCCAGCTAGATGGACCGATGACATTAAGAAGGTGGCTGGGTAAGACCGGATGCGGAAGGCAGAGGACAGGGTATTGTGGCGCAACTTGGGAGATGTCCAGCAGTTGAGTGCGTTGAGTTGATTGTGCCCGGTTGATGGCAAAGGCTCGCCCCCTATTACATGGGACTTAAACATTACTGGCGAAATGTGGGTGTACTATAGGTACACCTCTGTCCAACCCTTCGGGAAACAAGGCGTGATGTTATGTTAATGTAAAAATGTAGTTTCCCTAAAAGTTATTGGCATTGAATTATAAATGAGGTAAGTTAAATCAATTTGGCGGCTTAATAAAATGTTATAACAATCTCGTTAGAAATTGATTCCAGTGTATCGAGTAGGCAATTTCACGTAGATAATAATCTTTATATTATTTTTTAATGCTTAATTTATTGAGCGGATCTATTATCTTTATGGGAAAGTGAAAATTTAATAACTATTTTGTTATTTTATATAGAAACTTATTTTTACTCAGGCAAAGATGACGTTTATTCATGTAATTAGGTATTGTAAACCGTAGTCGTTAACTTTAATCTTTTTTGATTCAGCTATTTAGTATCGTGTTCTCTCTTTACTGAGTAGTATCTACAGTCAGGGAAATTAATATTTATTAGATAAATAAATTGACACCCTACGTCAATTTGCCGTATTATAACCATTTCACGCAACTGTCAAACAATGACAGTTGTGATTTAATTATACGAACAATTTATAACAATTTTCCTTAACTTATGCAGGTATGCTACTGACGTATAAATATGACCAACCAATATGATACCAACCTCCTCACAAAAAAAATCTTTCACACCCAATGACATCAGCACTACCAACAAATCAACAAGCTCGTTCATTCAACACGTTAATTCAATTAATTCGCAATTCAATTAATTTAAAAATGGAACATTAAAGTTGCTCAGGGGCGGTTCTCGATACAGATAACCTTATCCACGCATTTCACAAGACCGATGTTGTTCAGGATTCAAAGAGCCTCGGTGTGGCAACACTGGCAACCCACGAAATGCCAGTAGGCACTTAAGTACTGGTCAAGGACTTTGGATGACGGAATTGTGTATCGAGAGTAAACTGCCCAAGAGAAGGATCTATTTATCGTTCAATTTGAACGGTATTATTTACTTTCATTTTATTAATGGGTACTTAACTAAATTGAATTAGCTAAATGTTTTTATCTTAATCTCTAATCTGTTTATTGAAGTTTCAATTTTGAAGAGGAAATTGGAAGGCGTTACTTTGTTATAAATGGTTTGGGTATACAGGGTAAAATTAAATGAGCTAGCAAAACTCCGCAGGCGTAGTGGCTATATCGATATCAAACACGACAAAAAAATAAGTTTTTTTGGGGTCTACAACTGCTGCAGGTGTTGTTACTTGAAGTCTGAGTTGAGAAAATTGCTTTAAAAAAAAAACAAAAGTCATTTATTCAAACTAGGCTGAGAATCAGCACTTTTCGAAAGTCAAAATTACATAAGACAGTCCCCCAAAAACGCCCACCCTTCACCACTTCCTAGTGCTTTAGCTGGAAATAAGAAGTGGCGCAACAAACTCCCCAGCAGCACAGCTGTCTGTTCAGATATAAAACTTGAATCTATACAATAAAATGTAAAATAATTTGCATTACCCAACACAGAACATTAAAATAATTATATTATTTACCTTATGATTGCTAGCACACGCGAATATACAGAAAAAAAATAAAAAAAAAAAAATCGTCAAAAAACTATACTCAAGCAGAAATAACGTAAACAGAACGTACTTAAATATAAAGCCTCCAGGCATAATGGGCGTGCCCGCTTACATAAAGCTATAGCTGTAAAAATTTGTTTTTCAAAACTGATATTTCGCCTTTTACGACACCCACGGGAAGAAATAGGGTGGCCTATTTCTTCCCGTGGGTGTCGTAAAAGGCGACTAAGGGACTTACTAGAGAATGGGCAGCAGCGTTCTCTATGCATTATAACACCATACTGCGATCGCCAACCCACCTGCCAAGCGTTGGGATTACGGCAAACACTTCCTTTTGGGGGAGGTCTATGTCCAGCAGTGGACGTCTTTCGGCTGAAATGATGAAAGTCACAGAACAAGGATAAAAACTAATTTTTAACTTTGAAAACTTATAATTGCATATAAAAATGACACACCACACAAATGCTGTCTAACATATCAGCAAAAAGTCGAGATTTCAGGCTAGGTAAGCTTAGCGTCTAATGAACTAGATGGCAGTATTTACTCAGAAAATGTTTTGGGATGAGTTTCATCATTCTTTCCCTGGACTCTTCATGTGTTTGACGATGCCAAAATGTATTTAAAAATATAATTTAGTTGAAATTTCCTAACCATCATCATTTTGTTCCAGAGCTTTCTATCAGCGAACGCAAAATGCTGGTGGGCTGGTGCTCTCGCAGCGGCCACGGCAGAGCTACGGTACGCTGGCTACGTGTCACCAGGGGTGCTGCTAGTAGCAGGGGCCCCGAGAGCCCTGGAGACAGTACGGGGGGCCTACGCCAGATCCGTACTCAAGCCGCCGCCGACGTACCTCATATGTGGGCTTGGTGAGTAGATAGATTTAATTTGAACCTTCGTAATATTAAGATTTTGTCCTTTTATGGCCCGTTTGCACCACAAATAGATAAATATGTTTACCAATAAACATATTTAAAATATCGCTCTGTTGCGGTCAATTGTTTGAAGATGATAGTGACGGAATGATTATTATATCGTTCCGTTTCTGTCAATAGTTCGAAATGTAAGAGGTAATTTTAAATAAATAAAAATTAAATGCTGTGCGTTGGTAAGCGTATCACTTGAGAACGGCTGGACCGATTTGGCTATTGTAATAGTACGAGAGAGGTTTTTAGAGAAAAAAAAGGTTCTAGAAAATTTTCCAATTCAGGAAAAAACTGAACGTCCGTTTCTCTATGGGATTTTTGTATGAATATTTGGACAGGACAATATTCGGTCGGGTGAGCCAGTAGTAAATAAATAATATGTCAGAGACAGAATGACGTTTTAAATACGTTTAGCGTTAAATACATTTAGTGACAAATGGTGCAAGCAGGTGTTACACTAAATAATTTTGATCTTATGGACGAAACGATTTTTTGGAACCAAGTTTTTATTGCCGCGACTTCGTGGTCTTTGAATGAACCGCAATGTATTCCGATGACCTTTGATAATAATTACAATATTCATAATGCAACAACGTGAAGTAAAACTAACTGTAATACGGAAATTAAGCAGAACGAAACTGTTTGACGATCTCGTTGCTGACGGTCTATCGGCGGCGACGATGCGACGCGCTGCATGAAACCTATCGCTTTAATTTAAACTGCTCGGCGGTAAAGGTTGATTTGTAGAATTTTATAGGATCATGGAGATTTCTTTTTTTTTAGATATATTTGTGTCACTATGGCTCCATTGGAGCCATCCGTCTCGTGTGAAAATTTAGAAATGGTCAAATTTTTTGAGGTCGGAGCACCATTTTATTTTTTCTATTATTTTAAATTAATTTAAACTTCTCGCGCACAATAAGGTACTAAGACGGGCATTCTGTACCAGTCAACCAAGGATGGTGAAGAGATAAGATGGCAGGTGCTCTGATTGAGAAGAAATAATAATAATAAAAAATATATTAAAAAGATAACATACATACGTATCTATACCATTTTTTTTTCTTAAATCTCTGTTAGCCGTCATTTTAGTATTCAGCCGTTTCTAGTCATATCGTCTATCACTATGAAAAGGGTCTAGATGCTAGATTAATCACCTACCTAGTTATTTACTCTTTCGTGGAATAGATGCTATAAAACTCGGTCCTAGTAATCTTTGAAAAACCTGTTTATATTTATGCAACATCGCAACAGAATCAAGGATAATACAGATACAACATTTATAACTTCTTAGAAGTTTTGTAAAGACTATTAAAATGATGTCATGTCTTAAAGTTGCGTCAAATATGATACATCTAGCTGCAGGCTACCTGGCGGCCATTGTGATAATAATGGGAACAGATTATTGTAATAAGATGACATAATCTTCACCAGACTAGAATATGTTGTACGTCTGTCTGTCTGTCCGTCTATCACCAGGCTGTATCTCATGAACCGTGATAGTTAGACAGTTGAAATTTTCACAGATGATGTATTTCTGTTGCCGCTATAACAACAAATACTAAAAAACAGAATAAAATAAATATTTCAGGGGGCTCCGATACAACAAACGTGATTTTTTTGCCGATTTTATAGATAATGGTACGGAACCCTTCGTGCGCGAGTCTGACTCGCAATAGGCCAGTTATTTTTTTTGGGTGTTATTGAGTGTCTGACAACCGCTCTAAACTTATCCTAAGGGTGTCGGTTTGTCAGTCTCGCTTAGTAGTAGATACGGACTACAGAGGCAGACTATTACGTGTAGGATACTTATTGTCAGCTGGCATAATCAGCCTATAATGTTCCCACTGCTGGGACACAGGCCTCGTCTCTGTTAAAGGGAGTGGGCCGTAATCCACCACGTGGGCCCAGTGCAGGTGGATCAGGTTGGTACATGTCACATGACTTCCAATTATTGATTCTAGAACAACCATGTTCCTCACTATATGTTTTCCTTCACCCTTTTGAGAGCAGTGGTGATGAAATAATTTACACAAAATAAAGCGCCTGTCTGGGTTCGAACCTACGACCTACAACTCGTAAGTTTCGCCGCACACAGGGTTCACGCCACAGCCACAAACGCCGCCACGAGAAGCTAGTATACGTAGTGTGGCGGCCACAGGCGTCAACCGTGTGCGCCGAGTCCATATAAAATGTATGAAAACTACAGGAAATGGCGCAAGGAATGCTAGGATAGGATGAAAATGATGAAGAAGAAGCACTGGCCTAATAATTTAGATCAATTAATATCCGATTTTGTTACTACGACTAAAGAGTATTAAAAGTCCCTTTCTGCTATAAAATGAATACAAGTTTACATTTACGTTTCTTTCAAGCTTTACGATAGGTAGGTACCTACTGCACCTTGGACTAATATTGTGTGACTCATATGCGTCTTGAATTTATTAACTCAAACACGTCTACGAAATATTTATGTACTAACAAACTATGCAGTAAACAAGACAATAATCCACGACGCCGAAATGCGCCAAATGTGAGTCAAATCGCGCTTATCTCGACATTAATCAGTCAGAACCTTGCAGTAAGTCTGACTCACGCGCATAAACCTTTACAGACTTCCTACTTCTCAGCCTTAGACATAAATCAGCTAAAAGTTTAAGTTAGCAAAAATAGTGTCGTCAAACCACTACGTCGATAATTTAATGTCGACAAAAGATCGCTCAAAAATGGTAAAAATCTGTAAATAGAATTATGTCAAATTCTTATTGACGAATTATCATTGAGGCTTTATTTTTGAAGCAATTGAAATCATTTTTCGTTGTTACAATGAATGGTTATGAAAGAAATGTATGAGAATGAAATGATAACATTTTGAACAGGGAAAGTGCTGAAAGACGCCGTAAATTTTATTTAAGTAATATAATTTAATTGTTTTTTTTTCGATGGGTTCGCTCTTGACCTTTGCCTAGTTCAGAGGTGACAGAGACAACGTCGACGATGGAGTGAGCTTCACCAGGAGAAGCCTGTTCACTCTCACTTTGAAGAGATTAAAGTTTACTACAATACAACTAAAAACAATACAATTAAAAACTATAGTTTTTATGAACGATGTAATGGCGGGATCTTTTAGAAAACTATAGCGTTTACTGAATACGTTTTTAATATTTAGGTACCCTCCCCAAAAATATCAAATACGCCTCATTTTTTCACGGTTTAAGAACAAAGCACAACTCTAATCCAATCCAATTATTCCAAATAATGTCTCATCACTGCACCTTACATCCTTTTCCCACGATTAGCAGCACAACAAAGGCGTAATTACGAGCACTTGCGCGCAGGCGGGCGGCGCGTTGCAAGTTCACACTTAGGAGATAATTAAAAAAGGACCAGTCCGTACTACAATAGCAGAATCGATAAGAATCTGTAAATTCGGTTTTGCTAGTTTTTTTTTTTTTTAAGTTTGTAAGATGTAGATCGATTTTTGACGATTTATTTTTGTACTTAATTAACTAAAAGCTGCAGGGCCCTACTTAACTTAAATTATAATGCAAACAAAGACATATTTGTCAAGAAATTTCAGAATTGACAAACACACATTCACACATTTGCACAAGATGTGGATGCGTAAAAAATTAAGAAAAAGAAAATAATGGCGAAACAAACTCAGGGGTCAAAGTCTCTTTTAGAGTCCAGACGTACTCGTGGTCAGGCCCTATGAGCACCATGTAGATATTTACGCATTTTTATGCATTTCTAAAATCAGTCAGTAAGTTTATTTTCCAATTGGTACTAACTATTAATCCCGATTGAATTTTACAGATACATAATATCCATCAAAGAAATCTGTATATTAACATAAACTGAAAAGTGTATAGATAAAGAAGTTATAGTTGAGGCCTAGCTCAAAAATAACTTATAGTTGCTTTTCGTGTCTGCCTGTGTGACCGCATTATTCTTCTAAACTATGCAACGGATTTTGATACTTTCACAATCGCTTAGGAAATTTATTCCGAAAGAATTATTAATATATTTATATATTGAACAATTTATGTAGGTACACATATAAACAGACAAGAAGAAAGGAACAGAAAAATACGTACAAAGGTGATGCTTATTTCTAAAGAAATCTCTTCAGCATACCTGCGATGGGAAAGTAGACAAAGAGATGTAGACAACGTGTGTAAGAGTAGAAGAGAAAACAAAATGCATAAAATAAAAAAACAATACTATTCACTAACACTGTTTAATAATAAATACCGTTTAATAATAATAATAATAACAGATTAATATTAAACTAACATTTATAATAAAGAAATCTTGTTGTTTTGTAAAGTCGCATCGCTAGTAATTTAAACAATATGTTGTTAGCTAGTTGGCCTTCTACGCTTATCTGTACATTGGCAGCCAGCGCCCGCGCAGCCCACTCGCGGCCTTGCAAGGACGCCGCTTATGTAATGACAATGAGTTACTGCTCATTGCTAAATGTCAAACGGTTCGTTTTTGTTACCTATGTTATATCATACGAGAAGTTACCCGTAGAGAGTATAAAGAAGTGTTTGGATTATTTTTGTTTTCTTTGTGTTGATGATGATTATTTGCTTTGCAACTGAATAAAGTTTGTTGCTAATGAGTCGTACGATTTCTTTCTAATGAGAATTTAGTAACTGATTTATTTAGTTATACATAAAAGATTAACTTTTGTTTTTACTATTATTTTACGATTGAAAGTTCTTCCATGTATTTCAAATTCATGAAAAAGCTTTGATGACCAAGGTTTACTGTTCCTGCTCGAAATTCTCTCTTATGGCATGAAGAAAAAAACTCTTGCTGTATATCTACAGCAAGAGTTTTTTTCTTCAGACGTTTGTTCCAATCAACCTTGAAGAAAGCTGTCTGGTGGGCTATGTTCATGAGTTCATATCCCTCGCATGAATCTCTCCAAACGACTGTAAAAGAAGCGTATATTTAATACTTGTAATGTAACTTTTAGAATACAATTTAATGGCATAACGTTCAAATACCACACGCACGTTGATGCTATTATGATAAAGTTATGGCGTTGTATAGTAGGTATGAGTCTTCAGAAGTAATTGACCTAAAAGAGACTTGCTCAATTAAACATTTTCATTTCATCCTATATTAGGCAGTGTCCATTTACTTGACATGTCGCTATTTGCACGTAAGTCCATTAAATTTAATTCCCCATTAAAAGTAATGCTGTCGCTTTCTGATATGTTCAGTTAGATAGAGACAGCATTTGAAATTTAATTCCCGATTAAAATCGGGAATTAAATTTCATGGAGTTACGTGCAACTAGCGGTAACAGCTATAACCAAAGCCTTGAAGCTTCGGAAGATTAACGTTGCAAAATTTTAAAATCCCATATATTTCCAACCAATTGGTGTTGGGTTTTCTCTGCTGCAAAATTCATAATACGTCGGCTTTTGGTTTTTAAATGGTGTCTAATTGATGACATATGTTATGTCATGTCAAATTGGGCTAATAGTACGACAGTACACCTCTTAAAAACAGGATGCCGACGTATAAATATTATTCTATTAATAACACATTACCATTAAGAAAAACTTATCTTTATAGACAAATATTCAATCATCAATCTATATTCAAAAGCAATGAGTAATTTTGATACAAAACAACTTAATAGGTACTTATTTATTTACCATAATTATTTATATAAAAACAACCTTAACATAAGTACGAACGTGAAGTTATCTCTCACAAGGGCAACAGTAACGATGTCAGTCATTTAGTTCAAGAATCCTGCTAGTTGTATCGGCTTTCCTAATGACCACTGTAATTATTGGAAAATTATACTATGGATAACTAATTAAGAGGTAGATGTTAGGAGCAGGTGTGTTGGAGAACTGATTGAATGTGATTCGGTGTTGTTTTTATTTCACAGGGACAAAATATTCAGATCTGTTGCCAAGAAAGGTAGGTAAATCAGTTCAGGCAGGGTAGGGCAGTTCCGTGATTAATGAACAGATATCACTACTACATTATAGTCCCCCTGAGTCATGACGCGTTCAGTGACCCACTGATGTGTGTGTTTTATAATTATATTTTTTTATTTTATGTGTCATGTGTCATGTGTAAACACTGAAGATTAAGAGAATTTTGGTAAACTATTTTCACAAGCTAAGTATGGATGATTTATGGGTAAACAAAAAAAGTTTTGAACCCAACCGCTACGTGGGCAAAGACACGGGCAAAAACGAGTTTTCCTAATTAATTGTTCATTGTTTGTCTCGTTTAATTAGTAGGTAGAGGTACCTATAACCGTTTCTCACAATGCTAATAAGACATCAACAACTCAACAACAATAGCCGCGTTGGTCTAGTGGTTGGAAGTGCTACTGCTGAGCATGAGGTACTGGGTTCGATTCCCGGGTCGGGCAAACTGTTATTGGGTTTTTCCATCTGGAATTCCTCAGTAGCAGCCAGGAGTCTAGATTTGTGCCCGGCAATAGGCTCGCCCCGTAAACATAACTGGCGAAATGTGGGTGTACTACAGGTATACCTCTATCTAACCCTTCGGGGATTACAGGCGTGATGTTATGTAATAAGACATCAATCGAAACCGCCAATAGTCTTTCAACTGGGCCTATCCACTAGGAAGACTTCAAGTATTTTCTAAGATATACTTCCTCCCATTCAAGTCAACCTGTCAAGATTGGACTACCTTCAAAATGACACAATCTACAAAGGTTCTACGTACACAACTAGAGTCTTGTCTGTCGGTACATCAGATCTTCAAGTTCTCAAGGCTAGCCATAAAATATTATGCAAAATATGCCCAGTATGAGTATGTTAATTTGTTTAGATGTTACCACGCATTGTCAGGAGAACGTGACTTCGATAATGATAGCGATGTACAATTGACATTGGATTCTTTATGGACGTATGTGCCGAATAGTTTTGTCCTTTTGTGGATGTTTTTTTGTTATTTTACTGTTCTTTTTTTATGGCATGAGTATGTTATTCTTTTAAGCATAAATTATTTAAATAATGTGACAGTTATTCGCTCTTTTCTTAAGGGGAATGCGCTAAGGTAGCTCGCGAAATTCAAATTTTCCTACGTTTTTTTGCAATTTGCTCTCTTTTTTTGGTCTGCGTCAGGTTATATGTTGATTTAAATATGATTCGCGGGACACTTAGCTGTGGCAGGTGGGTGTGTACACACACATCTGCCACAGCTCTGCGACACGGCGTCGCACCGACACGCGGTGGCGCGGGCGGCACTATCGGCGGCAGGATCAAACAAATGGATTAAAACGTGTACCGATCAGCTGGCTTGGTCTAGTGATGTGTAGAACTCAATTAGAAACATTTGATTTTTATTACTTAAATGTTTCTTAACTTTATAATTTAGTAGGTATTATTTAAAAAAATGTTGCCACGTAGTTTGTCATCACCAAAAGAATCCGTGCCTTTGATCTCGTATACCCTTTCCGTAACACGCTGTATACAATCTGTTAGTAACCTGCATATTGCAAAAAACCTAAGAAAATTTTTTATTTCGCGGGTAGTATAAACTACGAGTTTATACTGTAGGTAAATAAATATTCAACTTTCACGTCCAATCTCTTCGCAAATTGAATAAACTAAGATAAATTGGATTGTTTTGTCTAAAAGGAAAGGAACTAGGAACTTATTCTTTTAGTTTCCTTACAAATACAAGGCATGTATAGCTAAACGTCTAACAATTCGAACGATTGCATAATTTTCTTGAGCGTGAAGTTACTAAGATTTGAATGGTAGGCTGCCGTTGTGACAAATAAACAGGAAACGTAGAAAAGGAAATGTAATTCGAAACTAGAGTAAATAATTTCTTGATTGAAGGAAAGGGAAATTTGAACTGTAAAACTTAAAGATATTATCTCTAAGTATTTCACAATTTTATAAAGAAAATTGAGTAACATTCGTTTCACTGCCTTCGGATAAATTTATCTGGCAAATAATATCATTGCTTGATTTGCCTGTGAGGCAGGACCCACGTATAAGTAAATTACCAAAATTGACATATAAAGCTCCTACAGACTAGTGCGATATTGCGGGCGCGACTATGGTCGCGCTGCCTGTCGCACCTGCGATATCACACCAGTCTGTAGGAGCCTTTACACGGTGATCACCCTACCTAATGGTCTGTAATTATATTAGCTACTTCGGTCAAAAGGACGACATTAAATAACCTTTTGAAAATAAATGTGTTTATGATTGCCTTATAAAAACTTAATTTACTATGTAATTTTCTCCGAAGTTCGGCATAGGACTGCTCTGCATTGAAGGCTATAAGAAGCTTTTGCAAAGAGTAATTGCTGTGTCCCTTACTTTTTCTTTATTTTCACCTAGGTACCATGCCATTTTTAACAGGGATGTGAAAGCATACGTTTTTAATGCATAAGCATACCGTTATTTTGGTTTCGGTATTTTAGAGCCCCCCCCCCCCTCCCCGCCTCCCCTGGCCTAGTTGGTCTAGTGGTCGCAAGCGCTACTGCTGAGCACGAGGCCCTGGGTTCGATTCCCAAGTCGGGCAAAGTGTTGTTGGGATTTTCTATTAGGAATTTTCCAGTAGCAGCCCGGAGTCTGGATCTGTGCCCGGTTGATGGCAATAGGCTCGCCCCCTATTACATGGGACTTAAACATAACTGGCGAAATGTGGGTGTACTATAAGTACACCGCTGCCTAACCCTTCGGGGATTACAAGCGTGATGATTGTTTGTGTTTTGTTGTATTTTAGAGTAACCGACACGTTTCGCTCGTTAAGACTTAAGCGCTGTCCATCTTCAGTGACCGTCATATTCATTGTTATAATCAGTTATATCCAACGACTAAGTAGTCTAAAAGTAATTTTCTGAAACTTGAATTTACTGTTAGTAAAAAATTATTACTTTAAAATTATTTTATTATTAGTACCAAAATTATTGGTCTCACGCTCCCTCCACGTATCGCGGATGTTATCTGAATAAGTTAAACAATCGTTAACTTTGATCTTGCTTAAAAATGTAAAAGTACAGTTTATTTTAGCGTGAGATTTGACCACACGCGCTGAATTTACAGTTGTAAGGAGAGTTAAAATATTTAAGAATTAAAGTTGAAGATAAAAGCCGAAATTCTGGTTATTTAAGCTTTGAAGAAATAGCTTATCATTTATAAAATGCCCTGCTAAGCTAAAAGTCGCTATCTCTGAGATACACCCTTTTGTTTTATTTATACCATTCAACAACAATTTTGCAACTAATGGTATAAACCAAATAGCGCCTTAACTTAAAATGTTAAAAAAAAACCACGAAGAAGTTTTTTTGTATGTCAATTTACAAAAAGTCGTTTCTCAAAACTTACTCCGATTAAGATAGCGCTTTTCAGCTTATCAGGGCAGAATAGGAATAAAAAAATATAAAAATATATTTTACGTTCTGAATCTACTCATTTTAGAATCATAATATTTGTAAAGCTAACAAACAGAAGTACGAGTAGAGTGACGAGCTTTGTAAACGATGCATTGTGTGAAAAGTTTGGCTTTCCCGGAAACATGAATAGTTCTATGAGAACTTATTTGGTAGTAAAGAATACATACATAAACTCATGCCTTCTTCCAATGGGGAAGGCAGAAACTACAGAACGCCACCTGCTACGATCCTTACAGGGGTACTCCTAAACAACATAATGTTCGACTTTATTAAAGTTTCCACTCACACTTGACCGGAATTAAATTGAACTTAAAAGTAAACCAAAATGTTTACTTTTACTTTCTTCCGATATCAGGTGTCAAAACACTGTAACTACTCGATTCGGTAATGTGATCAAGTGATATTTAATTCACTGCCTACCACCTAAATGTATTCCAAAATCGTTCAGTATTTAATACTAAACGGTTATTATGAATTTCGTAAGTGTGTTTTTAAATTCTCAACAAATTACCGTTGGTTTTGCCAAGCAATTAACTCTGTGTCGATGACTGTTTACGGTAATACGGAATAATTGTAATGCAATTACTGTATTCCAATAAAATTAAAACGGAATCGATTATATTCAGATTACCGTTAACTTGGTAACTATATTTGTTTGCATACATACTTAAACTCACGCCTTCGTCCCATGGGGGTAGGCAGAAACTATAGAACGCCACCTGCTACGCTTCTTACTTACTCCGTTTGCTTCGCCTACGGTCATACATCTGGTCATACACGCACGCCGGTTGCGAGTACTGCGCACCTGACCTTTCTGAAGAACATCACCAATTTGGTCACTATTATAATATGCCCTCCTGGGGCGTCCACTCCCAGCGTTTCTATTGGTTTAAAAAAAATATTTATGATTTATCAGTACGGCGCTAAGTGAGTTCGTCAGAAATTGCATTCATATCTGCTTTAGACATATCTGCGAAATATCACGAACCGTGCAGACATAAAAAACGAAAAAGACGATATTTAATCTCTGGTGAAGTCGTGAAGCTCTCAGATCAAAATAAAGACGTTCTAATAATATTTTTCTATAATAAATTTATATATACGTATACTCATAAGTAGGACTGCCAATAAAGATTTAGGATTTCAGCAAAAACCCATTTTTCAGAGAGGCATTGTATTCAATTATGTTTGCCTTTTTCCTTCTAAATAAGTGTGGATAGAGAATCGATTTGCCAAGTAAGAAGTTAACACAATGAACAAAATCGAAAGTAACGTATAACGTAAAATAAAACCTACATTCTTAGGCTTTGACTGAAAAACCTAACGGTCAATCGATTACAGAATCGAATAAAAATCCCTTATTCGATTACCACAGCTGTCAAATGATGAATCAAAATGAAATCCCAAAAAATAAGCGCCAAACTGAAAAAAAAACTAATTGAAATCGACGATTCTGTAGCAAAATAAATTAGTTTTACGTCTGATGTAGGTAAAAAATTCACTTCACGCATTCGGAGGCCTATTTTGTAATATAATAGGTGTTAAAAATAACAGTAAACTTGACAGTTATTGGACATAATCAGTATGCAAACTCCCAGCGGGGTAAGCGTGGTGTTGCCATTATTTAAAATTATGCTGCTGTTCAAGCCAAGTCGAGCGTCTGGGAAGTTTTAAAGTTAGGCAGTTATGGTAGGACAAAAAGTGCCTAACTGCTGATTGCGTGTCGAAGAGACAAAAGAGTTGTTTTAATTACTGCATTGCTAAAAGTTGTTTTCAGAAGAACTTATTAATTTAACTTGTGAAACGAATGAAGTTTGCAGTACCTAAGGATAGGTATAGTTCAATATGGTTATATGCCTATACTATTTTGTCAAATAGAAGTCCAATTTGTCATTGACACGACACACCACAGTCAGTTATTAATCAGTAGAAACCCAAAAAGTACAAAACAATAAATAAGTTTAAAGATAAGAACTTATTTCACAATGCATCCAATTTTGAAAAGGACACAATAGTTACATAAATATCAATATAACATTAATAATATTCATTACAAAATGCAAAACTTTCTAGTTTCCAGACACATGGTTAAGAGTTATGACAGATAACAATATTGATTGTATGCTGATCATTGCCATGATAACTTTAATCAATAAACTATGATGACTGTAAACACGACGTATCGTTTATTGATCATATTATTTGTGTCTACTTGATCATATTTGTGTCTGATTGATCATATTTTTATCTATTGTTTAAGAGAATTGCCGATGGCGTTGCAAAATTGCATGTATCTGTTTAAACAAGAGTTTTATCAACGCTATTATCTAAATGGCTGTTGAATTTGAATTGTATTTATTCTGTATCTCGTTGCTATGAATAATAGTTCCGGTCGCTGTCGTGTTGAAAATACATGTTGCCAAAAATGTTTTCTAGGGTAAAGAAAAACAATTGAACGTTGTATTGTATCGGTCCGCATTGTCTTCGAATATTAAAGGAAAGAGAGAGCAACACAAGGAGTTTTCCAACTCTATTTTTAACCGACTTCCAAAAAAGGAGGAGGTTCTCAATTCGGCGGTATGTTTTTCTTTTTATATGTTGTGGATTTGGTTCATGCACTGTTTCCCTCGATAACTCTGCCGATGGGTCAATCAATGATCTCTTCATCAAACTTTTAAGTAAATATCCAAATCATTGGCTGCTTGGTTTTCGCTAAGTTGAAGATGTTCAGACAACACTAGCTGATTACAGTGTTATTAGACAGCTAATTATAACCAAAGCCAGCACTATCAATTCCTCAATTTAAAAAGCCTTTAGGCCATAAAATCAGCTTCGTTGGAACCAAACACAGCTGACTATCAGACGGTCACTACATTCTACATCAATTGGCCGCCTGTGCGCCTGAAAATTCAATTTTCGACGGGCAGAAGCGATCGCTTTGAGCGAGTATTGACATAATCAACGGGATGCCAGGTGGATCACAGTGTAGCTCTCCGCCATTTATTCAATTATCCTTCGTACTTTGATATTTTTGTATGGATACTCGTAGACACATGATCGGGAAATAATTGAAATGATCTTATACTGACTTCGAGCTCACTTGCTTAGGATAGCTCGAAATTATGATATGACAGCTTGGGATGTACCTAACTTAAAATACCTAGGAATCTTTGAGAAAAAGCTCACGTTTAATCTACTTAATTGTGAAAATATTTATTATCTCACTCAAGTATTTCAAATCTATAGTTTTAAAGACGAAGATAATTTAAATCGGAGAGGATGAGATGGCGCGACGAACTCGACTTTTTTCATAAGGATTGGCCACAAGCAGCTGAATATAGGGATAAGTGGACGGAGATAAGGGCTGCCTGTCCTGCAGTGGGACACAAACGGCTGATAATAAAATATATATACATATATAACTTTTAAAGCATCTTTCAATACTGAGTACTCGTACAAATCGGAAGCTAGACCGAAGCCGGAGCGGTCTACCGAGCGGTAGACCTGTTTGCATAACCACGTTAAGGAATGTAATTTTCATTACTACATTCTATGAAAGCACAAACAAAATTCAATTAATTCTCTATCAAATTACCGTTGGACGTAAAATAATTTCCATCCATATATCATTCATAGTTGTCAATGTATGACAAAGGAATTCCGCATAGCCACAGTGTTTCATGCCAAAGTGAAGGCTTTACATAACAGCATAAGGATCACGTCTGCGTAATTATTGTGGTCATGTAATATTGTGGGAAGTGGCGGTCGGATCAGCGGCTAACTGTATCCGTTACGGATATGTTTGTTATTTGAGCGAAAACTATTGATATCGGTTGACGTCATCAGTTCAACGCCGGCTGTCGCTGAAAACCAGCGCTGGGGCTCTGCCTCGCATAGGGTCGCAGCATTATGCTGAGCGATGGCCGGTGTGCGTGGATATGACGCATATTTCCCCCAACTTATTCTTTCGTGTTTTTGTTTTTTCTTTGCGTTATGTTTATCGCAAATAAACGTACGTAACGTATTTACCTTCTTTCTTTCTTCTGATGGGGTCGTATTGTGTATAAGTTTCTCTTGATCTTAAATTGGTCCTGGATTTGTGAGACGTGGTCGACTGGCAGGGTGACGTCTTTCCTGCCAGGGTTGCGAGTTTGTCCGAAAAGGATATAGTGACCCTGGCACTCAGGCAACTGAATGGCGGGGAGTGAGGGGCGGAATTTGCGTGGAAATTTGATTTAGACTGCCTGGTCTTAACAATATACTTCAAAATCATTCAGATTGTGATTTATAGCGTGTTACGCAATTAGGATGCTGGTTTAACAGGTGTTACATGAAATGAAAATTACTTAACCATAGATAATATCTAATTAAAATAATACCACAAGCAATGCAATCACGGAAAAGTTATGCCAACTGAAGAAGAGATATTACTTCTCTCTACTATTATACTTTATGGTAAACTATAAAATATCGACACGACTGATTCATAGATCATAAAAAATCTATAAGTATTGCACCAACAGTTTTCGCATATCATTTTCTTTAGTGTTAACTTCTTATTTACTGGTTAGCTTATTATAAACGGAACTACTGAATTATGGGAAGCTAGAACTGTTTTATGGCGAAATGGAAAATAAATTTTCGTTAAATTATTTTGAATGCAGCCATGTTTTCTCTTAGTTTTTGTGAGTGGCAATTGTTTAGCATTATCAGCCCATAATGTTCCTACTGCTGGGACACAGGCCTTCTTTCTTTGAAAGGGATCATTGGGCCATAATCCACCACGCGGTGCCAGTAAGGGTTGACGGAAGTCACATGTCATCGAATTCTTGTTTCAAAGACATGCCGGTTTCCTCAAGATGTTTTTCTTCATCGTTTTGAGAGCAGTGGTGATGAAATAATTTACACAAAGTGCCTGCTTGGAAGCGAACCCACGACTCGTAAGTCACGGCCGTTACTGCTTACTGCTGCACTGCTCAGCTTTTACAAAATCGCTTAGCTCTGAATAGAGTGTTAACTACCTAATTGATATCTAATGATTTTCCTAGTAATGTATTATAACTTCAACACAAATCTACAAAAATATCCTATGACTTTGACTCTGTAAAAAACTATTTTGCAGTCAGGAAAATTGCCACACACTTCCAGCTGACAACGTTGTAATCCAATACTAAAACTAATTCACACAAAATAACAACTCGTTATAAAGCTGTGACAAACTTAACATACGTAACATATACTTCATTACTAAGGGCCTATGCACATTAAACTTCTCACGACGCCCTCAGCCGAAGTGTCACCCCACAGGGGATGTCCTTAACGTGTAGTCGCTTACTTTGTAAGTTTTATGCCCTGGCTGGAGGCCTTAATTTATTGAGGCACCCACAGGAAACTCCGGTTAAGCAGACAACCTCTTAGGTTGACCTGCGAGATGCCAAATTTAAAAAATATAAACAAAAACTTTTCACGCGTTCCAGGATCGCTCGTTCACGTCGCTTAAAGTTCGACAAAGATCGAATTTTTGTTAATCCATTATTGTTGGCGTGTCTGGAACTAACACTCGTAGCGCAATGGCAAACTATCCTCAACACACCTAAATCAATCGGCCAATTCTCGTATTTAAAAGCGTTCAAAATAGCGTGCGCGTGTGTAGCGTGCACATTTTTGTCAGACCCAGGTCTGACAAAAATGTATCTATTATCGAGGTATTTTTGACAGAAGAAGGCGTGAGTTTATGTATGTGTATGTATTTTTGACAGATTAAAATGCGAAAAAAAAAAACAATTACAGGCACTTTTGAATTGTCAAAGGGTCGGTGAGTCAGAAAGATGAAGCTAGTTGCTCATTGAAAAGCGTAGTAGGTACCTATGGAGAAGAACGTGCAAGAAACTCCACGGACACTCTTTTTAACTAACTCCCAAAAAGAAGGAGGTTATGTTCATCTGTATGATTTCGTTTTTTTATATTTACATAATTATGGTTACAAAATATTGGTCATCATTCATGTTGAAATTATACATGTGAGAGCGATGCAAAACATCAAACGCGTCCGTAATAAAAAGATTAAAAAAAAACAATTCCAAAATTAAATTAAATTAAAATAAACCATGGCAGCTAAGAGATGGCCAGTCCCTACTGACGGCGCGGGCGCGCGGCGCGCGGCGCGCGGCGCCCGTTAACGCACATGACGATAAAAATACGGGGATTGCCCCTGAATGCTGTCTTGTCACCCTCAACTTTTCTGCAAGATTACATCGATATAAATGTCGGATGTCCAAAGATACACAAGCTGCGAATGTATCGCTGTCTTTTGGATATACGACCTTCGCGTTCTCATAGAGTAATTATTGAAAATGTATGTGCATAGGCCTTTAGGCGACATTAAGTAAATTATCCACTGCGCTTGAAACTATTAGTATCAATTTATTGACAGATTTATTTATATAGCTTTCCAGTATACATTAGTTTGGCTAGTTAGTCGCGCTTTTCTGCGTAGGATTGTTTATGGTACGGCTTATTTTTCCGGGATAATAACGCTGTTTGCACACCACCGTTTGCCGCTGCGATTTCGCCACGAAAAGCGATACATTTTCATCAATTTTTCTTGGTTTCCGCCCACCACGACATATTCATAGTTTCAATCTGAAATACGCATACTTTAGCTACAGTTTTTCCTTGTCCTAGTGATGGGGAATGTTTACCCGTGGCACTAATCTTTGGAATAAAAAGAGCTCTCTTTTAGTTAAAAACTCTTAAAGTCTGGACCATTTACGGTTTCAGCCGGCCGTTTTTCCTACTTCGTTTGACCCGGAAAAACGCTGCAATGTGTGTAGTATTTTTTTCAGAAATAAAAGGAAGCTTTTACCGCTGGTGTGGTTAGACCAAACAAAAATGTAGTCCGAAAAGCGAACTATAGGTACTCGTACTTACTTCAATGTTTCTAGTTAAGTAGTTGCAGAGAAATTGCATAACAAACAAACCTACACTTTCGACTGAACAATACTCCTTATTATTTGTTTGGAAATGGTCAATAAGTGCTAAATATCGTCTAATTGGAACCGCCATAACCACATAACGAGACGGTTTGCGATTTAGCCTGTCAAAGTGCTTATACACTTTCATAGTGTTTTGTTGTAAATTATTTATTTATGTTCGTGTTTTATTGACATCCTAATGAGTTTTGTTAAATAGACGTAAATCTTCGATTGTTATTTAGTAATGATATGGCGTAGAAACTCTGTGTAGTTCTGAAATTACCGATCGCGCAACAAACGCGTGGGAAACGTGTTTCGGACGCGAATCTTATTTGTTAAGTAGAGAGATTATTTGAATAGGAAGTTCTTACACTTTCGGCATTCATTAAGTGAATATTCAAGGAGAATGGCCTTTACTTATAAAACAGACGTTTAAACGTCAAAAATTGTATAGTTAAGCCGACGTTAACCATTACTTAACCACTGGAGGTCTTTGCATGTAATTTAACCTCTGGTGCTTTCGCATTGGGTTTGTTTTGTAGAATTGCTTCTACTGTTCATCTCATAATACTGTGATAATTTAACTTAAGTACTTATTGTTAACTAATATCTTAGTCTAAGTGTGAGTTATTAACTCTATGGATATCTACTTATCTGAATTAAATGAATATTATTATTATTTAAGCAACGTTTATAAATAAATTCCCAGATAGGCGAATCGGTTATGAAGTTTAAATAAAAACTCTGAGTAGGGGTAGACCAATGAAACGATGGATGGATCGTTTAAAAGATGATAGATAGGGCTAGAATGAGAGTGACTTCTGAGATGTGGACTAATAAATTAAATGAAATTGTTTATTCTGTAAATAGGATATCGGAATCACTTTAACACGTCATATTAAAAAAATTAAAATAAGCTAGATGGAGTCGACATTTCCTATCTGACTACCCCTGAGAAGAAATGGCGAAACAAACTCAGACGTCAGTCTCTTTTAAAGTCCAGACATAATCTTGGTCAGATTATGTGAGGACCATGTAGGTCCTTGTCTGGTCTTTTGACGAACTAACCACACAACTTTAAGTGGACCTGTCCAAGAAGTGTAAGCATTTATCAGTAATCGTGCAGCTCAACTCAAGACTTAAGGAGCCCAACGTGCTCAATAGTGATGTATGGAAGAAGATTGCTGCGGGGACTTTAAGTTAAATTGATGAAGGGCAGGAGAATGATGTTACATTCTAAGTTCACAAGCATTCTCACAAATATTTGTTACTACAGCCTCAACATCCCGCATTTATTCTCATGATTCTAAAATTAGCGAATGATTCATTCATACAAGTAAGTACACATAATTATACACATTAAACAAATGAGGGCATTTATTTAAGAGCCGCTCACCTATACCTACGACCTTCACGGCCCTCGCACACGGCTCTTAGCACGCACCCGACAATGAGTTGACATCTCGATGACGATAAGACTGGTGTCACACTGTCGATTTAGCAGCGCGATGAAGCCATGGACTGTCATACATCAGTGTTTGTTTTGACAATTGATTTAGCTGAGTTCTGACTTGGTAGTACCTGTGCTGTTCGGTTTTCAACGTGTTACCAGACCATACTTTATCAGTGGCCAAAACTCATGTCAAATCATAACTTGTAACTCATTGGTCAACCAATCAAAACATACACACAGATACTTGACATCAGATTACTAGACACACAATAATCAAAAAAACTCTAGAAATGTGACGCTGCCAGCTCACGCGGGATGAACGCTCTTAAGTGATTGGAGACGCTAATATATTAAAACATCATTTTGCCTCTGTCATCTTCAAATGATTGACAGAAACAGAACGATTTATTAAATACGTTTAGCGCTAAACGCATTTAGTGATTTCAGTGATCTGTGGTGCAAGCGGGCCCAAGAGTTTGGAAGTTATCAAAAACCTCAAAAACCGTTATCTGATTGAATCTCTCTTGAGCCACACGCAGCACGATTCTGTAAAATTTTCACATGATGTGATTTCATATTACCAACGGCAACGCTGCTAAAACGTGCTGTTTTGTCGCCAGTGTGTAACGATCCTTATACTGCGAAGTACACGAGTAATGTTACGTAATTGTCGGTCACTTGCGAAAATTGGTGTCTACGTGTTTTTTCATTAGCGGATTTTATATTCATTACACAAAATATTTGTATAACGCACGTGAGATGTAATTGCGATGTTTTGTGTGACTTGTTGGTGATTAAATAAGTACCCAACTACTTTTTTTGACAAATTAGAGACCTTAATAAATGATTTCGAAGCTTTTTGTGTGAATCGTAATTCAAAATCAAAATCGAAATATTTTATTTCACATAAACCTACATGGGCACTTATGTAACGTCAGAAGCTAGGTGCACGGTTCCAATTGGTCGTTTCCTATGGAGAAGATCCAGCAAGAAACTCCACGGTTACTCTTTAAAAAAAAAGTGGGCTTTTACAATGTTTTCAAGTTACAGTGTTACTAGGTATGGGAGGACAGTGTAGGCCCGTCAACAAGTACCAAGTACTTAACAAAATAGAACATGGTTTACAAAACTACAGTCTATTAAGCCTACAACGTTCTCACATTCACAAATTAGAAAAGAATCTATATAAAATATTACTAAAGTAATAAAAATAAAAACCTACATATTTATGATGTTCATATTTTTGATGTTGATATTATGGTCATAATTATGATGAGATAACGAGAACCTAATCTTCACGTTACGATCAATGAAGAACACATTCGCTGTATTTGCGAGCAACGAATAACCAATGTTACTGATTAATCATTTCACAAATTTGATACATTGCTTCGCTATGAAAAGTCTTTACACGATGGGGAAAGACAACGTCATCTATTTTACTGAAATTATTTACACCTGGTTGCCTACCAAAACACCAATATTAAAAACGAATGCAGCAGCCATTGTTAATAAAAGCCGCAGATGCTCCTAAAAGTTATTGAAACAATAATAGCGCGTGTGGAAGTATATTTGAATGTCTGACACCCCCTGTAATGTCGGACCCTGCCGCCACAATGTCCGACACTCCCCCAGTGTCCGGACCCCGCCGCAGCGTCCGGTATTCGATCGTGTGTGTCTGGCAAAAGATTCATAACTCCCCATTATTCATGAATGGGGGACATATTATGTAGATAGTCTGTGGTACAGGTGAATGGAACTGTGCATGATTTTTATAAGCATACGTAGTCATGGATTTATTATCAGGATTTTTCGATTAGATCACCTTTTAGCGGTTATAATTATGACGCTTGTATTACAGAGCCACAGATTTCTTTAATCATCATTAGCCGAAATAATGGCATTAGTAGATACTTTAGGTTTACGATTAAGATAGGTAGGTACTTAGGTTTAATTTTATATTTCCTCCTCTTAATAAGTTCGCAATACATTAAAGGGCCTGGCTCCTAAAGTTCATAGGCTACTTGGACACAACACTACTAACACGAGCTGTTATTATTTTCCGATGGGAAAACGCACAATTACAACCGCGTATTGGACGTACATTATACCGAAGAAATGGCGGCAGACCGGCTCGAACTAGACTTTAATATCTTCATGACTTAATGTATGTATTTCCTAGTGTAAATAAAATAACGACGTGTTTATTTCTAATTAAATGCAACATTACATCTAAGTAAATAACATCGACCCTACATAAAACCTATAAACATTAATCAAATGTTCGATTATATAAATTCAAATCGACGCTAATCGTTACATAGGAGAAGTGTCAAATAAAATCGATTCCGACTAGGTATCGATTAATTTACATGATTGGGCTACAACTCTGTAATCGAATGATTTGAATATATTGGACATGCTGTAGAGTGGACGCAAGGTGTGAAAGATTAATGAGTTTGTAATTTGATATAGTTAATACTTTATTATCATTCCACAATGTGTACTTAGGAGGTAACTTAAAATTTTATGTGATCGTTATGGACCCTGTCGGGCACAGCGAAATAGCAGGAGTGTTATCAAACTTTATCAAATTACTGGCATAAAAAATAATCAAAAAATGTTTTGTAACACAAAAATAATCCTAAAAGTGAGTATATTATATTCTATTACACTTGGTAATACAATATAATATACTCACTTTTAGGACCCCACAGTATATTTGTGAGTAGATGCTTTATTTGTAACGTCATCAAAAGAATTGAAAATAATATATAATTTAAATTTATTTTGCGAATCTTGGAGGTGTAGAGAACTTTCGTTATATAGGAATGTTTAAAAACGACATAGGGATGTCAACATAGATTCAAACCTTCCACATCCCTTCAAAACACGTCAAGAACATAACAAAGTTGTTTAGAAATCATCAACTTCAGTTCTTAGAACGCCTGTAACGATAAATGAAGGCTCATCAACTCCAGCCATAGTTAATAGCTATAGAAAGCGGCATAATGCAACGCTATTACTGTTTTTATTTGCATATAGTAATGTCAAAATGATATTGTTCGCACGTACTGAGAAAGCAAAGCTATTGTAATTTATATTAGAGGAGCTTTCGTGCAATACACTTTTAGTTTCTGGCATTTATCAGCCTGTGTGCTGTATGGGTTATGGTTAGGTAAATTGTGTAAAATGGTTAACTGTTGACTCTTGATTATTACCTCCTTAATGGTTTGATTCGATGTTAATGTCCTTCATATTGGATCGGTATATTTGACAGTAGGTATGTGGTGCAGGCTATATTTAAACCAAGTCAAAGGCTCATGCCGCTTTAAGACATTATCTGTATGAAAATCTGCATTGCATGGAAACTCAAATCTATAGATCCCATCAGTTTTATCGAGGTGGTTGTCAGCCCGTTTGGTAAGTTTTAACTTTGCAACCAATTCAGCTTGAATGCTTTTAAATTAATACTTATTTAGTTCAGCTATTGTTGAGCTGACATATTATTTAAAAATATTTTCAATACTTTATTCGTTTCGAGCCTTCTTTTTTTTACCTAGATTAGCACACCTCGAGGCTCAATACCGTCCATAAATCCCTTTGGGGCACGATCTGTAATAATTCCAGGTATCAATTTAAGTTCAGCTATACCTATTATCAATACGTTATTCATAGCTCCGCAATTTGATTAATCTTCTACAATTTTCAAACCTTCCGTGCCAACAAATCTCTTTAAACATTCTGAGAAGGGAGACTGGGCTTGTCACGATACGTCCTTCTGATAACTCCACTCTGTGTGAAAAGGCATGCGGTAACGGCCTTGTCGACCAGTTACAATGGAACCGGTCCATTTCTTACTTTCTTATACCTTTATAGTATGTAACAGCTTCGTTAATGCATCGGACGAAGCTTTTTGCTCCCTTTGTTAGTTTTATCAAGATTTTTGCATACGTTACTGGTTTATATTGGTATTTCTTGTTAATGGCATGCAGCAATGTCGTTTCTCAGGGAAAATATTCGTTTATTTCTTTGATTATATTTAAAATATTCAGCCAATATCGAAAATTGTTTAGCAACCTTTAATTTCTGTGAATCTTTCAGCAAAATTATAATATGGATAGTGCCTTTTTTGTAGACGTTACTTTCAACGAATGCCTGTCCTCACATTGTTTCAGAATCATTATTTAAATATTATATATCTGGCGGGACTTTTTATTTTCTTTTACGGGTAGTTTACTCGAGACTTTCAGCAATTTAATCCTTTTTGTCAAAATATAGAGATGACAACAGTTTCAACTGAACTACTATGAGACAGTTAAAAAATATAATATTTAAATTAAATATAATGTTTCTGGCTTCTTTCGATAAACGTCACTTATCCATTTATAATTTCTCACTGGCATTTTTATGTGTATAAAATGAGAGAACAATTAAAGACACAATACCACGTTCTAAGTTTTAGGACATACGACTATACACGGTCTAGCCAAAAATATAAACAAATGCCAACCAAATCTTGATCAACCCAGAAAAAAAGGCCCGTTACATTGACAAGCACCATATTAGCGATAGATCAGCCGTTTACAAAAGACTAGTAAGACAATATGCCCCTTTCACCAGTCCCTATAAGGCACAGAGCTCCGCGTGAACAAATATGGGGAAATAGCTTCAACAGTGAAAGCATACCTATGGTAAACGTATCGATAGTGCTTTGTACTGTGATGGTTTATATTTGTTATAGTTGTACTAATCTGTATGTCAATAAATTGACTATTTTGTAGAAATCTTCAATTCATCTTGATGGGAATTCGTATCTAGGAATCCCTGAGCTGTACTAAGACTCTAAAGTCTATAGTTTGAGATCACCAAATTAGGCAAACCGTATGACGATGGGATTTTAACTAACTTAAGAAAAGTCAAATGCCTCAAGGTAAACATGGTGTTGTTTGTATAATTATTACCATATGATGAAAAATTTTGAAGGTGATGTTATCAAAAAATTATTAATTGATCTACACAATGAAGAAATTGTACGTGTATAACACTCTTAACAGTCTAACACGTCCACACTTCCATTATTAATATAATGACAATGCTTTAAGATAATCCATTATAATAGTCTCGTGTTGATCACCTCTCACCTCTTAAGTTATAATCATATATTATAATGACATTTTACATGTAGCTGAACTTTCCCTAAGACAAGAAGATATGTTTCTTAATATAACAATAAATCAAAATAACTAAACAACTGCAAATAATTTAGAAGATGACCACGGAGACGTCAACGAATAACGGAGATATGTCTTCATAAACATTCCTGTAATGAAACACGATTCAGCGATAGTATTTCATGTAGACTATATAGGACTATACACACATACATACAGAAAATGTCAAATAGATGAAATAGGAGGAATTTTAACGGAGATACAGGTTTCCAAACAATATATTCAAAAGTAAGGAACTTCAAATTTCCCAAGCTTATATTTAACACAAATTTGCTGAGAGATCATCGTGGATAATCAATGTGCTTGTATATTTTTATGGTTCCTCGAGATATAATAACATAACATAAAGAAAAGAAAAAAATGTTTACCCATCCCACGATCAACTTCTCGTAACAATACAAAAACCAACAAATAATAAATTGAGAAGATGTCAACAAACATAATAAGTGTCTTCATAAAATTTATATTCCTATAATAGTACACGATTCAGAAATAATATTCTATGTATCACCATACATCAGAGAATGTCAAATCAATGAAATAGTAGCGAATAAAATAGCAAAAAGCAGTATCTTTGAGGAAGACGCTTTTGAAATTTATTGAAACATGAATCAACTTGAAGATGATTGGACATTATGTGCTATTTGAACGTGTTATTCGATTAATATAATGACTGTGACAATTTATGATTATGATGTTTAACTTTTGCAAGAAATCATAGCATTTGCTGAATGGAACATTAATCTTAATGACGTAGCACAACTAGAAGACGTACATAAAGATTTTGTTGAATATACATTTTTTTTAAATATAAGTCGTGATACTGTCGTTAAGATCTGCATGAACTACGTGAGACATGAACTAGAAGGATTACATTCACTACTATTGACATAACTGTGGTAGTCGAGATTTTTGCGAGGTTTTCAACATACCTTACTTTACCTGGAACTTCTAATTGAGACGTGTTCCTTTTGAACTGTTAATAATATACGAATGCTATGCACAAAAGTCATGTTATTCTTCTTCGCTCGAATATGTGAACATCCTAACACAAACAATTTTATTTTTTATTCAATGAAGATAAAGTTCAAATTCGTCAAGTAAACAAACTTTATATCAGAAAGCACAGATGTACATCACTTGTCTATATTTGTATTGCAAACTCATCGATCAACATCGACACTTACATACAGTCCTGCTAAATTACTTCTGCTGTCACTACACACGAAACTGCTTTCTAATACAAAGGCATAGGGTTCAAGTCTTGCGTCACAGTTGATTGTATCTTTGTTTTAAGAATCAATGCAGTAGATGATTGGACGTCAAATCTTACTTAGATAGTATCGTGTCGTGACTTCTGTGCGATTACAGCTTTGATCTTCGGAGGCCGACTGTCGATGTTAATGCTACGGTTATTAAGAAAAAAATAGTAACTTGGATGCAACAAGTTTATTGAACTCAGAACTGCGTTGTTGTTTATGGTAGTATGTTGGTCTGAGTAATTGGTTTGATTTTACAGATGTCAGAAATCTCGTTTTACGTATGTAACAAGATTCCATATTTGCAAAACTTCCTTCACTTCTCGTGCTGTCATTATAAATAGTATTGTGCAACTCATTCATCACTGCATTCAATAGCTTGTAAATCCGCGTTCAGACATCGAATATTTTGTTCACTCGGGGATCGGGGTACTCAAATATGTGTTGAAAATATTCAATTGATTCCTTCCTTTACATCTTGTAATTCCGCAATCAATCCACGAACTTGGCGATATTGAAAATCTATATTAGTTTTGCAAGTTTCGAAATATTAATTTGTGTACAGGAAATTACGCTTGAATGAATCCACTACATGTGAACTGGTTTCCCAATCAGAGTTAGATCTTAGATACAGAGATAGGTGACGGTAATGATAAAAGAACGAGTAAAGCACGTCACGAAAATAGCGAAAGTATACTTAATGAGTTACACCTGAGGCTATCGACGGCATACACCAGCCTCAAATAGCAAATTGAGTCTCATTTGACACACTCTTCCGACTAAAAGAAGCTACATTCTAAAAGATAAAGAAAAATAAAACTTATCATAACCAATCACGGTACGAATTTGATTGCTACTAATTTATCAGTTGAAAATGACGAAGAAGACACTATATTCAAACACAAGTAGAATTATATTGTAATGCTACAGAATAAAGTCTTAATTGCGTTGGTAGCAAATGAGCTTATTGTTTGGCGGGCGACGTGAGATCAATGTTGATTATTTTGTACTGACAAGCAAATTAGCTGATGCCTTTGTCTCGTTTAGACGTATTAGCTGTGATAGGTGATTGAAAGAGTCCAGATAAGGGTACCGGGCGCGGTGTTCAATTAATCAGTTCATTTAATACTGTATGAATGGAATTACATAGGCAATATGACCAGACTGTTACCCAATATGAGTTAACTAGTGAAACTTTCTTTAATCGACTGTGCATTGTTATATACGAAGCTTTGGTTTACGGTCACTTTCACATCAGCGTAAGGTACAAAACAAATAAAGGTCACACTCGACTAATTACACATTATCTACGATAATTAACTCATTTCCTTTTGCTTTATAACCTAGGCTTTTGTAAATGATAACATACTGGATTAGTTTATTATCTATAATACATTATAGAAAGTTGGTAATCATGTTTGTTTCTATTTCTCTTTGTAATTTAATGGAAGTATTGTGCTTCATTTTGGCAATTAATTCTTTTTTTAGACATCCTCTTACTGTAATTTCTTTTACCATTAAATCAATTAGTGCTTCACTTCTAACAACACTTTGTCTGAGAACGTTTTAATAACAATACAATTCGTTGCCTACTTCACAATTTAAATTCTCAGTTAAATCGTTAAAAGCCGGTAAAGCATTGTGTATGCATTTAGCCTGAATTCCGGCGATAGCTGTAAACAATAACCCACTCTTAGGCCCATAAATGTAAAAGACCGTCACGACATGATCACATATGACCCTGGCTTTTACTTAAGCACCATTGAAAGCGATCCCTGCACACTAGAAAGTTACAGTAATTGTATGGAATTCACTTACACCTATATTAAGATGCGAGGAATCTGATAATTGTGTGAAAATGTCAACATTGTGGACTTTAAATGAGTTCTTTTGTTTTAGAGTGTACACTGAGAGCTTATAATTACCACGCTTTATGATCGGAGAACCGGAAACTTTAATTTTGGACTGGCTCATATCAAAAGCCGCCAAACAAGTGCACTGGTTACTTGAATTGAATGTTATTTTATAGAACGCTTTCCCTCGATCTCATAGGCTTTTCCTGTCTCGCGGCTTGTGGGTATTTAAATGTTGTGGATGCAAATCGAGAAAACATGTTCTCATAGATTTTCACCAGTCAACGATTGTCACGACAACTGGACAGTGTTGTGGCAGAACGGACATAAGCAGACACGTGTGTCGCGCTCGACAAACTTAGCTTTTGCCGACACAATTGTAAAGTTGATGAATAGGAACCTTATCACAATGGAATACAATACAGCATGCCACAACAGAATCAATCCTAACTGCCTAGTCATTATTTTTGTTGTGGTTGACGAGCGTCTAAATGATCTTGATAGTTATCAAGACGTAGAGTAAGTTGTGATCGATATTGACGAAAGTGAATGTGAAATTTGAGAAGCAGCCCAAAATAAAGCAAGAGTGAACAATAAAGGTGATTAACATGCACATCTGATATTAGTGGAGAGACTTGACAAACGCAATTTGTTTCCTCTATCTGTAACATTATGTCTGGACGTCAGTAAAAAGTTGTCAATCACCGGATCTATCTCAGTTTCGACGTCGCATTGCCGTTTGACATTATCTAAATGATTTGTATTGCCACTGATGTCAAAATGTCAGTAGCTAGTGTAAGTTCTAGGAATTTTTTGGTCGTAATAAACAGTAACATATTATTATCCAGGTTTGTCATCGGAGCGTATTTTATGGTCGTAGCGGCAGTTCGGTTCAGTCTCAAACTTGTTTCTCGTGGTTGACATCCGTACACCGTTAGCTTGCTGAATCGTTGACCCATGCCTTTCTTTGTGTTACATACGTGAGGTTAAATTAGCTATGACATTTCATATCAAATTGTTTTACTGAAGTAAAATTCTGTTCAGTCATGTTATCAATTAATTCCTGTCTCTACATTATGTAATTAAACTGTAGCGTTTTAGTGGACGTAAAATTAAATTGCTGGTCTAGTAACTAGATGATGGTGATGGATTAACAGTTATTGTAGGTTACGTCAACAAATTGTTGGTAGTTGAGCATCTAGATTAGTAGTTAGACTGACACGTTTCGTAACTAATAGGAACCTCGTTGGTGTGTGAACTTCTATAAGTTCTCGGAAATTAAATCTGTTTATTTGCATTCAATTATACGATGATCCGGAACTGTCTGCGGAGTATGAAGTAGATTAATAGTATCTATTATGTATGTGCATGGATTTAGTATAAGAAATGTTTTATATTTTACTTCAATTTAAGTACCTTTTGCTGTAAACCTGGCTACTTTACTTACATCACTAACCATACCTTAAGATCATCCTCATTTCTCAGCTAGAGATATTAACCTAGCATTCATAACATCTCATTGCATGCAGAGTATCTATTTCAAGCAGTCATTATCGTACCCAACCGTATCCATTTCCTTACAATACCCATCATTCCTTTGTTATAGATCACAATAGTTTTCTACGTTTTTACACCGGATAACTACTGGACGTATTGTGATATCAAAACCTTGGCAATGAATACATTCGTCACACATACCCAGTTCCCAAGTAATTTTGTGAGACGGTACATTTAATTGAGCAAAACCGTTGTATTTCCTTTCTTCAATATGTTTAATTAGCGCTTTCGGATGTCTACATGCCTCATCAGACTAGATAGTTGCTGCAAATTGCTTAATTATTAAGTCTACAGGTGGTCTAGATAAACGAAATTGTTATCGGGTTTGATCAAATTATTTTATTGGCATATATGAAATTGATTGGGATCTTGTTTTTTTTTTTTTGCAATAGGTGGTTTTTATTGAAGTTGTTGCTGCACAACAAATAAACATAACAATTTCTAGTTTCGTACCTACGTGGTCCAGTTTGCTTCTCATCATTTTTGCTTCATCTCAATACAGTACATATACATTTCTGAGCTCATTCTAAACCTTTCTTCAATTTCTGGTTTACCGTAACACTCCATACAATATCAATCTTTAGAACCATGCCAAACCCGAAATTGCAAATAATAAAATGACGCTGTTCCACATAACAATAGTTTTGTGGTCAATAACAATCACGAGCCAATGAATTACTCAAATAAACCAAATTACCTACCTCTTCAACCTTCCATTTCTTATTATCGAAACTACCTTTGGAGACTCGACCTACAATACTAGTATCATTGAATTTAGTCTCATTGATGCGATGATATTGCTCCGTATAGAAAGTAAGAGTAATGCGGTAAAAAATAGTAAGTTTCTATTAAGCTGAAAGAGTGATAACGAACCTCTCGCCACCAACAATGGCATCGACCATCTTGTTCTAGTTCCCAGTGACAGCGATAGTTTCTAATCCTAAACCGTAATGAGCGAACCATATTCACACGTCTCATGTACACAGTCACTCGATGAAAAAACTCACATTTCCTATTCCACAGTGCACTCTTCAATCTCATTTTATACGCCAGTGACTTTAATTTCGGCATATTCTTTTGTTCTGCGATGTACTGATACAGCCAACGGTCCGCCTGACCTTGTTGATGAAAGTAAAGCTATTGTCCTAGCCGACCTGGGTCAAAGATCTGTCGCGGCCATATTTCAGTTCCCCAAACCGGAGAAGGCTCGTCACGAAACTTCATCACGATACAATTTCACGATGTGAACGTCACGCCGCGATTTTTGCTATAGATATTGTCGCCGGGAATCGCATTCAAATCCGTTTGAATTATTAAATACGCTGGGCTTGCACCGTTCGTTCGAACAATGTAAAGGTCATCAAGATTCAAGGACCTTATTCTATTGGGATGTGCAATCGTTTCGCGGAAGCATCCACTTATGTAATATGAATTTCACTTTCAGAAACGGTCGCTGCCACCTTTATAATTAGGTGCACAAAGGTCAAACACTACATATATATATATACTTTATGTGTAATAGGTTTAATGTGTTAACAAGACTAATATGAATCAATTTCTCTACCTAAGGCAATGTAACGGTTTTTGAACATTATTGTTTAATACTCATCGACACTTTCTCAGGCTTTGGCACAAATATCCACTGCTGCGGGCGTTGTGATGTTCATAACAGTATTAAGAGTAAAGAACTTGGTAAAAGTTCCTTTCCCTTTACGTGCGTTACGTTTATAATGAGTAGTTACAATTTTCTCTAAGTTATTTCATAAATCATTGACATTTCCAATCGCCAATAGAGCACTATTGTCCTTATGTCTCCACCTTTATGTAATCGTAATTAATCTTCTATTAAGCTTAGGTACAACAAACCCTTGTTCGAACCAACATTAAACCAGGCCCAAACATGGTTTGTTTAGCAACATTTGTCACCTCTGACCTGTCTGTTACCCACTCAACAAAACAATGCAATGACGCTCCATTGTCCTAGTGGCTATAACGCTTTGTACTGACAACGAAACCGATACCGATAGTGCTGGGAGCTTTCAACTACTATGCGATTAATATGAGAATATAATTGACTTCTGAATTATGGCTTTTATAGCTGTCGAACTACCTTCAGTTACTTCAAATTCGTCGTCGTCACAATGAAGACTTATGCACAATTTGCTGATATAGCTAGCTCAGTATCAATGTGAAGTTGTTTTGATCCAAATCAATGCCAAGCGCAGTCTTATTAATATTTAATTAAATATACGAAATTTTTCCGAATTGAACCGCGCAGTGCCAAGACGTTTATATATATATCTCTAAGCTGCATACTACGTTGTTTAGCTGACTGTACTGTATTAACTGCCTATGTAATAGTTAATAAGGCTTAGAGGTTAGAGGATGAGGGTAATTTCAGTGATTGCGTACTTGTAGCTGATTGCTGCTTATTCAATATTTTGTGGTATTAATCGCTGCTATTGTGTGTGGAGGAAATAAGAATATTGTTTGATTATAGCTAAGGTTTGTAGGTCTTAGCATCTCTACCCACCCATGTCCACACTGTATGAATGCGAAAGTACGTTTATCCAACTGTCAGTTCGCCATGTTTTAGCGGCTTTACAACAAAAACGATGAGGGAGACAAATACGATATGCCTACAATGCATGTATTTGTCCTATTTCGGCTTTAAAGCCAGCAATGGTAAATACGGCCAAATAAAATGTCGAATGAGTTTGTTATTATTTTTTATCGTTTAATATTTTATGTTTTAACCCTACTCTCACAGCATGTCATTAAAGGGAGCCTACTAAAGCCACAGCTAATAAAAGGGAGCCTACTAAAGTCACAGCTAATAAAAGGGAGCCTACTAAAGCCACAACTAATAAAAGGGAGCCTACTAAAGCCACAGCTAATAAAAGGGAGCCTACTAAAGTCACAGCTAATAAAAGGGAGCCTACTAAAGCCACAGCTAATAAAAGGGAGCCTACTAAAGTCACAGCTAATAAAAGGGAGCCTGCTAAAGCCACAGCTAATAAAAGGGAGCCTACTAAAGCCACAGCTAATAAAAGGGAGCCTACTAAAGCCACAGCTAATAAAAGGGAGCCTACTAAAGCCACAGCTAATAAAAGGGAGCCTACTAAAGTCACAGCTAATAAAAGGGAGCCTACTAAAGCCACAGCTAATAAAAGGGAGCCTACTCGTACTAAAGCCACAGCTAATAAAAGGGAGCCTACTAAAGTCACAGCTAATAAAAGGGAGCCTACTAAAGCCACAGCTAATAAAAGCGAGCCTACTAAAGTCACAGCTAATAAAAGCATACGCACCTACTATTATATACACATACGAGTATACTTAAGTATACAGGACTCTATTAGGTCGTACGCAAGCACTATGAAGCCCACAATAATGTTTCCCCACAAACAGGCAGTGCCGCCGGCAATTTGACGTGATTTGCGTGCAGCGAGTTTTTCACAGAGGACCACTAGGCTAATAGCGAGCGGTCATACACTTGTGTGTACTGTGAGAACTCGATGAAATACACGCTTGTTTAGGAAAATTGGTTAATATCAGATTGTAGAGTTTACTGGTGTAATGAACCTGCTCATTTGTCTGCTATTTTATTAAAACTAGATAGGTACCTATTTTCAATATTTTTTTCTTTCTTAAATACTACCTTCTGAAATTTTGTTCCCCCGTCCACACGCCGCGTCGCATCGCGCCCACCCGCGCTATAACTTCGTTTTCGTTTAGCGTTATGTCAGACTTCTTTTCTTTTTGCTCGGCTCCTAATTGTCGTAGCGTGATGTTAAATAGCCTATAACCTTCCTCATGAATTGGGCAATATCATATTAAAGTATTTTTTTTTTCAAATCCGGCTGGTATTTCTGGAGATTAGCGCGTTCAAACAAATAAACAATAAAACAATTTTTTCAGCTTTTATTAGTACCTACTAACTATAATAGTTAGACATACAGCCTCGCAGACTTTTTTGTGGGTAATGATGAGTAGGTACTTATAGGTGAAAGAATTTAGAAAATCGGTTAAGTATTTTTTGAGTTTATCCATTACAAACAAACATTAAAAAAAACTTTTTACAAAAAAAAACAACCGACTTCCAAAAAAACTCTACAAAGTGAAAAATAACTTTAACTTCGGAAGTCTTTGGATCTGTATTTTAGTTTTTTAAACCCAACTTCCGAAGTTAAAGTTATTTTTCACTTTCTAGTGTTTTTTTGGAAGTCGGTTGTTTTTTTTTTGTATAAAGTTTTTTATTTTTCAGTTTTTAGTGGGTCAGTTTGTAATTTATCTAATTTACAATAGCCTAATGTCAAAATGCTCATCAACTTTTACAAAATATTGCTTTTCCCGATGCAGGGGCGTTAATTGTTTCTCGCCAGTCAGGGCCAGAAATCCATCGTAAAAGTATGCGAGTATGCGTTAGATAATTTATACCTATAGGGTTATGTCTACATCAGCACGATAGGGTAGTTACGCAATCTTTTTATTTTCCTCACTTCCTCGCCGTGACGTCACTCCGAGGAAGTACGGGGAAGCTTTCAAACAATTAGCTTACGATTAATTTGTATTACTTGGTGTTTTTAATGACAATGACGCAATGAAAATTGAGTTATGTGAAGATAATTAAGAGGAGTACGAGCCTGGATTTGTGCTCGATGGATGACAATGGGCTCGCCTCGTAAGAGTCGTGCAGACTGGCGCGACGCGACACTGGTAGAAAAATTTCTATGAAAACGTCATGGAAATTGTTCTACCGGTGTCGCGTGGCGCCAGTCTGCACAAGCCTTAACAAGGAACTTAAACTTAGCTGGCAAACATTTTAAAATACTTACGGTGAAGTTTATTGCCCATTCTTCTCTATACGAAACTACCTTTTGGAAGGGTCAACTAGAACCAATTTTAAATTTGTAAATTTTTACGTTCAAAAGTGCCTTTTATACGCGTATTTGAAATTAATAATTTGACTTTACTTCAACTGGCGAAATGTGAGTTCTATTGGTATTTCCTGCGTCTTATTAAAACAAAAAACCTAGCTATTAATGTAGACTATAAGGAAATTGAAAGCACTGTTTTTGGCAAAAATAAACATTATTATTATTATTACCTCTGCGTCTGCCTAACCCTTCGGGAACACAGGCGTGATATTATGTTATTTGTTCCAATACAATAGAATTCAAACCTCTGGCAACCACCCTTTAATGACATAAATATTATACCTACCAACTATTTGAATTGTAATGTTTGATCAATTAATTGCCTATTATCCAATTACCCAACTAAACAAATATTTATTATTATAACAATAGTATACAAATAAACATTTACACTACCTCCTAATCGTATAAACAATGTTTATTTGTATACCGATAATCAGATTTGGCACCTTTGCGCTCGGGAATTGGGAAACGCCGTGAAATGATATAATTTCCCTCATAAAACGAGTTCATTGGTTCGGAACTAACTCAATTTGGGAGATAAAAGGCATGGGAACAATAAATATTCTGCTGCGTTTTGATTAGTTTTATGATCATGAAATTTATAGATAAAACCAACAATGCAGATTTCATACATATATTCCACTGACCTAAAGTAGTAAGACCATTTGGTACCAGAGGGCCTAGAAATGACAATGACAAAGTGTTCGATGTGTAGGGCCTCAGAACAATTTTATTATCAACAAATAAACTATATCTTATAATAAGTGACGATGCTCACAATGATGGCCATCGTACATTCATTATATCGCTGTCTAGGAATTGATTACCTTAACTATTAAGCATTCCTTCGCGTAAATTTCTTTTTGGTGTAAAAAATTGACAAAAGAATATTCAACGACGCAGTTTTGTACAGTTTTGTTACCACAGATATAAATCGGTGAAGTCGGTTTGGGGTTAGTGTCGGTAAAAGCACATATTTCCCTAATCACCATCATTCTCCTGCCCTTATCCGAGTTAATTTGTGGTCGGCGCAACGTGTCCCTTTCTTCCATACTTCTCTATTAGTCGTCATCTCGGTGGTCACCCCCTTTCTAGCCATAACATCTTTCACACAGTCCATCCATCGTTTCTTTGGTCGTCCCCTACTTTTATAGCCATCAATATCCATACTCATAACTTTTCTCACGACATTTTCCTCATCACATATTTTCCGAATATCCCTTAAATAAACTTTCTATTGTTGATGTGGCACAAACTGTTTCCCTACTACATACTGCCGGCTCTTTACATACTTCTTTTGCTTCATTTACGTTCATACGTCTGGTCATACACGCTCGCCGATTGCGAGATCCAACGCACCTGACCTTTCTGAAGAACATTACCAATTAGGCATTTCCCTACCATCCCCTTAAAATTGGACTGTTAACTGACACAACTCGAATGTCACAGTTAAAAGTAGTTACTTAATAAAATAATAACACGTTCAAAAACCTGCCACTTGATGATACGAGAAATATTTTAAACGTATGAAACAGTTATTGTACATAATTCACACTTATTGGATAAATCCTATGTACCTATAGTAAAAATCCTTGGCCCCAGAGCTAATTTCCTCCGCATAAGTGACACTTCTATTTTCTGATATTTCTGTGTTCATAGAAGAATCACTATGGAAACCTAAAAATAACAATACTATAGAATTATTCACGCCCGCCGCGGGGGAAAACGGCATGGTGAGAACAGTTACGTGACCATACAAAATGATTTCATTTAGTTAGAAGAGTACAAGGCATTATGATGGCCCAGTTATGTGACAACCGATTTAACTGACCGATCTTTCCTTGATGGAGAATAGTTATGCCTATCTAATCGCCAATGATTTATACGAAAATCTATCTCAAAGAAATGTCAGCACCAACTGACGGGGTCGTTAGGACCAATGCCTGCCAGGGTTGCGAGTTTGTCCGAAAGGGATATCGTGGCCCTGGCACACAGGCTACGGAAGGAACACGGGTGGGCTTTAGTCAGTAAAAGTCTGACAGCTCGACCCTTGCCATGAAGTTTTCATAGAAATTGTGGCTCAATTAAGTCTCGTGCAGACAGGCGTGATGTGACACCAGTAGAACAATTTCTGTGAAGTTTTCATAGAAATTGTTCCATCAGAGTCGAGTCAGGAGCCTTATAGATATTAGTAACATCTTATAACAAAATTATTAAAATTATGTGCGTAACAATAATTTTCAATTTAAAATCGTTCTAATTTACATTACGTTAACTCATACTAGGTCTTCAAAGTGATAATATGCGCGAACATTATTATTTGAATGCAATGTCATCACTCATTCTCACACAGGGAAAGCCCACTCCAAAAACGTGACATGATGCAGAGCTCTCACTCAATGTCACGAGCAGAAAATACGTCTCAAGTTGAAACACACGACTCAGCAGTCAACAGACTACGGTTTAAGTAGGGACAGATTGCTTACGTACATTCGCATCATTCTGGATGTTATATAAAAGGTACACTATATCTGTAGGTTTGTATGTGTGCAGAATTTTCTAGGAATTGAAAATGGAACATAGAAAATCCAGGATAGTATAGGTTACCTTAACCGTATACTAAATGAGGGAACTTTTTGTATCAATAGGAGGCGGTATTTGAAATAAAACCAATAAATAATTAAATGCTTAAGTTTTCGTTCAAAACCTTGTAGCTGAAGAGATTTTCTACAGTCTTGTAATACCATAAGTATATCTTCCAGTTCCGTAATAAGTGGAAAATACGACTGTAATTAATACGTACTAATTACGCTTCTCACATTGAAAACCCTTTTTCCAGCCCTAAACAAGCAAAATCACCACAAACTAAACTTTAAAGCGTCAAGCATTCTCATTCAGCAAATATTGCCTCTACCCCCTTCCTCCGTTCCCCTCGACATGAGCAAACAGTCCAGTCCTCGAACTGCCAGTTTTCCGTTACAAATGGATTCCGTAGTAGCTAGTATTGGCACAGTGGTACCTTCCACTGGAGATCACTAAGTTCCTAGCTCGTTGGAAACTTTGTAGTTTACGTGTAAAAGAACATTAGTTGGAGTTGTATCTGTTGTTTCTTGGAAGAGGATTAGGCTTGTAACAGTCAGAGAATCAAATTTTCTATAATTCTGCTATTTGTCAAAGAAATACATACCTAATTATGTAACTCAATAAGAAAAATTAAAATTTCGGAACATGTCATCTTTCATTAATCTATACTACAATTCCACAAATTGGCAAAAAGCCACTTGCTTTATTTAATTTAATTTCATAGGTATTATTTAACTAGCCTTTAATGAATATAATAACTTTGATAAATCATTGAGTAGTCTATGAACGCTATGAGTCTCTATGGCTTATACCCCTTCAATTTTAGTAGTCAAATCACAATAAAATCTAACAGCACACGATTGCATTCATAAGGCACTATAGTGCTCAATCAGGGCAGTAAGAGTATTCCATTGATAGATGTTCAAATTATTCCAATGATCTCTGTATTTCACCGTTTGTTTGATCGATCAAATTTTATAAAGGGCTATAATCACATCAAACCGTTTAACGCCTACAACTGGCCGCAAAGCCTCCCAATGATCGCTACAAGCAACTAGAGATCATTACTATATCTATAACTCTTTTACAGTTTGTTCAACCGATTTCGACTTCTATTCCGTAGGCACAAGGATGGCATTAAAAACAAAAACATGGTTACAATACCAACTGTTTATTACTGTTGCCATTTGTCTTGCCATCAACACAATAGAAGTCAAAATGGCAAAACGGACTGTAAAAAAGGTTTATTTAAATGTCTAATCTTATTTCAAATGGAGTATACGTAAATATGACACATCGAGCTTTAGAAAAAGACGGCCACAAAGGTATGAAAGACAGAGACGACGAAGTTGAACTTATTGTAAAAGTAAACTTAAAGCTTGAATTTTAATTAAACCAATTACAGGCACTGTGCGTTGTGGAGGTCAGATAGGCAGTCGCTCCATGGAAAACACTGGTATTCAGCTGCATCCGGTTAGACTGGAAGGCGACCCCAATATAGTTGGGAAAAGGCTAGGCAGATGTTGATGATAACAGGCACTTTTGAATTGTCAAGGAGTCGGTTAGTCAGAAAGATGAAGCTCGTCCATTCCAAAGAATAGTAGGTTCCTAGGGAGAAGAACGAGCAAGAAACTCCACGGACACTCTTTTAACAACAATTCAAAATGTTATTAAAATAAGCCGCAGCGGCTAAGCGATGACCAGTACCATGCGTCATGATCGTGAACGGGCGCTGTCAGTTGGGACTGGTCATCTCTTAGCTGCCACGGCTTATTTTAATTATTTTAGTTTTGAATTGTTTTTTTATCTTTTTATCACGGACGCTTCTGACGTTTTGCATCGTTCTCACATGTAAAATTTCAATATGAATGATGTAACCAATACTTTTCAATGTTTTAATTTAAAAGAGTGTCCGTGGAGTTGCCTGTTCTTCTCCATATGAACCTACTACTCTTTGGAATGGGCAACTAGCTTCATATTTCTAACTGACCGACTTCTTGACGATTCAAAAGTGCCTGTAAATGGTTTAATTGAAATAAATGCTTTGAGTTTGAGTTTGAAGACGGCGCCCGTTCACGAACATGATGTATGGATCAGCAGCATTCAGGTCATCCATTTTGAAAGGAATTAAATTATCCAACACACATGTCACCGACGCAGGCGACAGTCGAATAATAATGCCAACTGCAACTACAAACTCGTATTAAATTTACCTTCGAACTAAATTTCTCAATTGACTAGAAACTGCCGTCAAAAAGCTCTTAAAACCTGAACTACCGGCAACAGTCAAGACCTCTAACTCCCCACGTAACATAATTGAAGAGGCAATAACCCATTGAATCAAAGTTAACATAAACTCTGGCGCAGATAGCAAATAAACATAGTTTATAACAGATAAATAATTACATAATCTGCTGATTAAATTGTGTGAATAACTGGCAGAGCTAGTAATGGTTACTGCAATGGCCGGTCATGTAGTGTTAGTGGCTGAATATTATGTAATTTGTACGCAAATACGTTATTATGTGTGTGCTTCTAATGACCACCTTATGGAACTAATGTTGTTGTCAATTTGTGTTAATTTGTATTTGCACTACCTGTTAGCACCTTTGGAATTACATGTCACAGGTCGCCAACCTTTTTGCTGTTCTCTGGGGTACTTTTATAAGTTTTTGTTTATAAAATGTTGCTCAAGATTTGATATCCTGTTCTTCAAGATCCCGGTAAAGATCAAGAGAATCTTCCTTCCACGTTATTGGTGTAGCAGCGTCCGCATGACCGTTAACTGTTGAACTTTGGTCCTCAATCCGTCTGAGAGATAATTCTTAACTATGTTGGGGTCGGCTTCCTGTCTAGCCGGATGCAGCCCTGTATACTATGTGTAACTGAATTAATGCACATTATTAAAGTACAGAATCGAAGTTCAGAATCGCTTACTGAATCGATTTCTGTCATTTTTAAAATAGGTATTTTTTTATCCCAAAAATAATTATAACTACGTAAATTACAGTCACACTTTAGCTGTACAGTTAAAACAAACCAAAATGGACGCCATAAACCTAGACCCTTATAATGTGTGCGTGCGTAGATTTGTAATTACCACAATTTTCTCCCACAATCGGTATAACTAATAAAATATTTTATACATAATGGTAAAAATTCAGTGTATATATGGGGTGTTTGGTGGTGTGCGTTAAATCCGGGACATGTCGTATAATTATTGCGGCCAAATCTCATAAGGCTTTTCAAAGTGGACGATGACGGCCCAATGAAAAAAGAATAAGAGTTATCTTTAAATAAACCGTTTATAATCATAAATTAAACATTGAATCTACGTCTTATTAAACACCCGAAAGAGGGTTTTCAATTCAACGCATCCGTATTGTAACACGTTCTTCTTTTGTTTGTTAACCTTTTCACCTGTCAGCCTGTTAAACATTCCGTGCTCTATTATTAATTACCTAGAGTTCACTTTCAGTCTAGACTAATAAAACATCTTAACGTTTCTACTACGGCTATCACGCGATATAGTTTGCTTATCAGCTACCGGTGCCACTTGGGAGTTCGTTTTGACATTAACTGCTAAGTGTATTTATTTTATTTCTATAAAGTAGAAAGGGTTTGACAGAAGGTAAATCTATTAGAAGTTTTGAAATTACTCTTAATAAGCTCTGTATCTAAAGAGTTGTTAGAACACTATAGCTATCTTTATGCCATACATTAAGACATTTTAGTCATTTTATGATGATATGATTTTAATGATTATAATTCTGTAAAGCCATATTTGTTACGGCCGCGAATCATATTTAGATCAACATACAACCTGTTACTGACCTGCAAATTGCAAAAAACTTAAGAAAATTTGAATTTCGCGGGCTACCTTAGCGCATCCCCCTTAATATGGTACGGAACTAATAGAATCTCTCAATTAATAGATCAATCTGTCTAGCCTTTTCCCAACTATGTTGGGGTCGGCTTCCAGTCTAACCGGATACAGCTGAATACCAGTATTTTACATGGAGCGACTACCTATCTGACCTCCACAACCCAGTTACTGGGTGACATGATATCCCTTGGTAAGACTGGTTGTCATACTTTTTGGGCTTCTGTCTACCCGTAACCATTGTCAAAGATCTACGAATGACAGCCGGGACCAACGGCTTAACGTGGTTTCCGAGGCACGGAGGGTCTCGATAAGTACTGGATGGTCACCCAACCATGAACCGACCGCGGCTGTGGCCGTTATTAGCCACGGGCACCTCCTATGCTATGCTAACTAATAATAGCTCTGTGAAAGCTTTTTCATTCAATCCTTAACTAATCATCTTTTGTACCTACACAAGATGAGGAACATAGCTCCCAAATTACGATGTTTATTTTAATTTTATTTTTTACATACTTCCTTGACATAATCTTTTCTATAATTTACATTATTTACCTACAATTTGAATTTCAACAAGGTTTTAACTTTCATTATTTTAATAATATCTTATATCCTTTTTTTTAATATTTTGGTTATGTGAGAACGTTGTAGGCTTAATAGACTGTATATTTGTAGACCATTTTCTATTTTGGTAAGAACCTGGTACTTTTGACAGGCCTATACTGTCCTCTCATACATATTAACACTGTTATTTGAAAACATTGTAAAAGCCAATTATTTTAAAAGAGTAACCGTGGAGTTTCTTTCCGGCTCTTCTCCGTAGGAAACGACCAATTGGAACCGTGCACCTAGCTTCTGACGTTTCTTCAGTGCCCATGTAAGCTTATGTGAAATAAAATATTTTGATTTTGATTTCATAGGTACCCCAAGTACTCACCTTTAATAAATCTATCATAATTCATAAGTCCTAGGTACTCGCTACTGAAAGTACCCCCCGTATCATTGCACTGCTGAAAAATTACCAATCGGATAATTCCTCGCTTACTCTATTTGCGTGAACAACCATTCATTAACTTAACTAATTACTTCACGAACAAAACTAGTTTGCAAATAGGAATGCAGATTAAATATAAGTTCTAACTTTATTACTTGGAACAGTTGGCGTGCATGGCGTACCACCTTAACTGCATTGCACAAGTTATAAGTCGGTTGACGTCTTTATGTTCGTGATACTAATTAACTGCGAATCATTTTGAAAGTTGGTTTCGTTATGGTTTTGAAGTTATGGAGCCTTTTTACAGCGTTGGGATTTTACAGGCTGTCATTAGGTATCTGTGAGATTTATAAAGTTTTAAAAAAAAATCCGCCTCCTCCACTGCCTGGTTGGTCAAGTCTAGTGGTCGCAACCGCTTGCTAAGCATGAGGTGCTGGGTTCGATTCCCAGGTCGGGTAAAGTGTTATTGGGATTTTCCATTAGGAATTTCTTAGTCCCGGAGTCTAGATTTGTGCCTGGTTGATGGCAATAGGCTCGCCCCATAAAACATGGGACTTATACATAACTAGCAAATTGTGGGTGTACTATAGTACACAGAGGTGTACCTATAGGTACACCTCTGCTTAACCCTTCGGGGATTACAGGCGTGATGTTATGTGTATGTGTGTGTTAAACATTTTTAGTTATTTTTTTCCGAAGATAGACAAAAGATCCTCTACAACACATACTCACATGAAATGAAACCTGTATTTTTTACAAAAGGAGTAGACAGAGGATTGCCATCAACTGGGCACAACCTCAGACTGCGGGATGCTAGAGTGACAATTCCTCTTCAATTTTACAGTATACCTATAACCATCACATCCTGAACAGCACCCTAATTGCGTAACACAGTTAGAATCGGAATGATTTTGAAGTATATTGCTAATCCATTGCTTCATAAGTTAGAAAAAATTGTCTGCTCAACAACGTAAATAACGCAATGAATGTTGTTGAACTGTCAAATTGAAACCGATTCCTACTCATAGTGTGTTACGCAATTAGCCCTCAGTTTCTGCCTCGCGACCAATCTTGCTGACTAGCTTATTCTTTCGCAAAGACTTAACTGTTATCAAATAACTCGAGCAGATTTAAGAGAAGAAGCTTGTAAAACTCAGTCTTAGGTATATAATATTGCAAATGAATGCAAGTATTCACTTTCTCCTCTCATATTTTCCCGTGGTTCTCATTATAGGCGATTTAGGGATTCAACGACGTGAATAGGTGTAATCAGGTGTAAACTGATAACATTTATAAAGGAAAGATTGAATTTAAGGGGAGCCAAGAATCGCTTCGTGAAAAAGTAAATGTTAAAGATATTGAGGTTTATATTATTAAACACAGCAGCATAATACATTTGCTTGTTTAACTTAAACTACATATTACTTACTTGAAGATTCACGTGGTTTGGTTCTCATCAATTTTAAAGTAAGGTCCTGCATAGCTTGGTAAGTTACCGAAGCATCAGCAATTAAAATAGGATTGTAACGAAATCATTGCTTGTTTTCACTTAAATTGAAAAAAAAGGCTTACGTGCAGAGCTGTTTGATTTCAATCATGTGTGGCTGTTTTAAAATCTCGAGAGACTGTCAATCACACAGCAATTTATATTATATGTTTTTTCTGTTTACAAACTTACACATGAAACTATTGCCTATTAAACATTTTTACGACACTCATTTTGCAATATTAAACCCAACTCCACAAAATGACAAACAATACCATTAAAATTACGAAACCTCAACACAAAGATTCACACCAAACATCTTCAGTTTATAATTAACAACGATACTTTATCATTACCATTTGCCTGTCAATACTACATAAATATTCAAAACAATTTCTAGTCTCACACCCACTGGGCAAACACCATAATATCATGGTAATGTTGTACTGACGCCATGGAGTACGTGGAGACGTAAAAATGTAAAAATAAAAATAAAATCTTATGTGTAAAAATCTTACTGTTAAAACTTAGGTGAAGAGATTTTAACAGAATAGCAGGCAGTTGTTTTACATCCGCAACAGCTGTGCGCTCGCTCGATTTGCGATTTTTAGGTATTTCGGTATTTTATTGAGAGCAGTGGTGGCCCAGTCGGTAGGTCGTAGGTTCGAACCCTGTCAGGCGCTTTACTTTGTGTAAATTATTTCATCACTACTGCTCTCAAAACGGTGAAGGAAAACATCGTGAGGAGGTCCTATAGAACCAAAAAATTCGAAGACATGTGATATCTACCAACCCGCACTGGGCCCGCGTGGTGGATTACGGCCCACTCCCTCTCACAGAGAGGACACCTGAGTCCCAGCAGTGATTATGTTTTACATCCTACACTTCATTATGGTTTATCGTAATTAGGTGCTTTGTTTAGGTACTTGTCGACCTAAAATTAGAAATGGAATGAGTGGGCCTGTAATACAATTTTGGTAAAAACAGTAAAGAAATCGTCTCGTTGATTGAAAATGGCACCCTGCTTAACTTTCGGATGGTCTGACACTTAAGCCCCAAATACACCGTTCAAGTTCCTGGAACGTTCAAGAGCAATAATGGCATGCCATAAAGCACGTTCAATTTTATCGCCATTCGAGAATTGCATGCAAGTGTTTACACGCGTGCGATTTCCATAAAATGGCATACAATAATTGAATTCAAGTTTTGCCGTTCAATAAAATTGCATGCGACTTACACCAAGACAATTTTATTACAAGGCGATTATTGCATGCAAGTTTTGCCTCGTCCTAATACAGAGTTGCACGTCCTTGTACTATTAATTCAAGTATTGCCCGTAGGTATTTGCGCTGCCAAATGTAATGTACGTGCTAAACGTATTTAGTGTTTGTGGTGCAAGTGAGCCTTAGTGCGTGTACGCACTGTGTTCACTTTTAGACTGCATGCGCACTGCATCTACCATGTAAATATGCTCATGATTGCCGTAAGTATTTAATATGATAATAATTACAGTGCAGTCCAATTAAAATAAGATGAATAAGAGAATATTTCAAAAGTATGAATAGACGAAATAAATAAAATTATTTCACATGATTTCTAGTAAGGACTACGCGAGCTTACACTAACATAAACTATGGAGGTAGTTACCTGTTACATAAATATTATATCAAAGTTAGATTGCTATTTTGTTAGAATCACAATAAAGCTCTAGCAACATTAACTGTTACTAAAAGCACTTAAATTATTACAGATCATAAAACATGCTCTTAAAATTTAGGATCGCGATCATGAGCCGTAATAATTTAATATGCGCTTGCGACATAATTATATTAACATTCTGGCCCATGCAAGCCTTCGTGTGCGAGTCGGACTCGCGCACAAAGAGTTCCGTACCACCGTACGTTATTGAAAACTACATTTTTCTTTAGTACTTTATTAAAAATAACGAGCAAAAAATGCCGGAAAAAACCAAGTTCTGGATGGCCGCGATTTGAGCTTTATATTATTTTTATTATTTGTTGTTATAGCAGCTATGTATGTAGTACACACTCTGTGAAATTTCAAGTGTTTACCGATTATGGTTTAAAAGATACAGCCCTGCGATAGATAGACAGCGGAGCCTAAGAGAGTATACGACGTACGGCATTTCATACAAACTTTCAAGCCCTTGTTTTTCGAAATTAACGAACCGATTTTAATGAAACGCATAAGCAGGATACCAAGGTCTAAAAAGTCAGTTAAGAACATTTTCGAAAAATAGTGTTACAGCCAAATTCCTGCCTCGCACTGACTCGCGCGATATCGCGGGCGCGACAGGCAGCGGCAAGGAAATTGTGCTACTAGGTAGTGTGAGCCTTTAGTAGGCACCCTTTGGGTACGGAACCCTAAAAAGGCATTAACATACAAATAATTAGACCATCTTTGTATTACGAAAAGAGAATGACCAAATCAAAACTTTCAATCAATTTCAGTGGGTATATCAATACAAATTGATTCTATGTATATTACTATTAAAATGAATGATCATTGGAGCATCTCAACATTTGCTATAGAATTAATCATTATCGATTGCTAAACAAATTGCTTTTCGTTTCTACAAACGTTTGTTGATACCGCATATATGTTCATTTGGTTTAGTAAGTAGATAGTAGCAGGAATTTCGAAGTGCTGACCCTACAGAGGTTAAATCTCATGTCAATGAACTATTTTATTCGACGATTATTTGACTGACCCCCGATGCATATAAATCATGGTTCACTGGCAACCAATTAAATGGCTTGAAAGGTCCGTGGCATACCTATAATTTTTTTTTTCAAAATTGCGGCCACACTTAAAACCTATATAAATCGATAGCTGATATCAATGCAAAAAAACACCCTGGCCGGAGGTCTCAATTTATGAAGGCTTCCACAAGAAAGCCCGGTTATGCAGACGTCAACCCCTAGGTTGACCTGCGAGAAGCCACTCTAAAAAAAAAAAAAACAATGCAAACAGAAAATATAATAAGACCTAACTCCGTAAAGCATCACGTTTCTGATATAATATACCTATTAACGAAGTTGATCACGTGACATCCAGATTTTTCACTGCAGACCCACCGTCCCCTTGGTGGTACGGTGGGTTTTTTAAAGTTAAACGATACCACCAGGTAATAGTGGTGTATCACTAGTTAAAACCACTTCTGACAACAACAATTTCATTTACTAATTATAAAACCCGGTCACATTATCTCGAGACCTGGCGTCGATGACGTCACGTCGCGTCAGCGCTCTGATATGGTGCGCAAAACAAGTATCCTCTTGTAGGATATTATTATAAACAATAAGATTTCCAACAAAAGAAATATTGTGTTAATTAATTTAATGTAGGTGATATGATTAAAATGATGAAAAATAAATGAAGGTTCGCATTCCAGCGAGGTCTCGAGATAATGTGACCGGGTTGTAGTTATGAGCGCAATTTTTCTAATGTGTGACCAATTGAAATTTCTTTATTCATAATTTGAAACCGTACGTCAGTAATGTCGTGAGGAATGTATTGAGTATGAATGCGGATGGCTATAAGAGTACGGACCAAAGAAACGATGGATGGACTGTGTGAAAGATGATATGGCTAGAAAGGGAGTGACTACCGAGATGACAACTACATATAAAGTATGGAAGAAAAATACACGTTGCACCGACCCCAAATAAATTGGGATAAGGGGAGGAGAATGATGATGAATAACAGACGCACGGGATGATCAAAGGTTAAACTACGATCGCGGCGGTCGGTTCTTGGATGGGTGACCATCCATTACATATCGAGACCCTTCCTTGCCTCGGAAAGCACGTTAAGCCGTTGGTCCCGGCTGTCATTCGTAGATCTTTGCCAGCCGTTACGGGTAATCAGAAGCCTTAAAAGTCTGACAACCAAGGAGTATCGTGGTACCTAGTAACTGGGTTGTGGAGGTCAGATAGGCAGTCGTCCATGTAAAAATACTGGTATTCAGCTACATCCGGTTAGACTGGAAGCCAACCTCGTCATAGTTGGGAAAAGGCTAGTTAGGCAGATTGATTGATCTGTGATTTATATGGTGTACATTATAAAGAGTGTTCTACTTTATTCTTAAAATGTATTGTACTTTTTGAGTGCGTTTTAAGCATAAAGCTAAACAAAGGGGGGCGGGACCAGATTGGAGGGGTGTGGTTTAGCAGTGATTTGCGGTCGGTAAAAGCCTTTGATTGAGGCAGGTACGGTTTTGGGAGAAAATGTTTTCAGTTTTCTGTAATACTAGACGATATAGTTATTTTACACAAATTGACTAACATACCATCTGGCTGGAAAGGTTAGGTCTTCCATAAAAAGCTCCAAAGACGGCTCTCAAAATGGCACCATTTCAAAGTTCCTGATCGGAGTAGGTAGATTGATTTTTGGTACTTGTATCATAAATGCACACAGAAAGAATAACATGGATAAGCCATTTTTCCGGAAAGTAATTCCGGTATTTCCGGATTCAATTAAATATTGTTAATGTTGGTAGTGATATTATTACTACTCAATTCAAAATTTAAAGGAAGATATCAAAACTAAATTAATTCATTATTTATCTGTTGAATAATAAAAACAATCGAATTCCGATCGACGCTTTAATATTTATTTTTTATTTTTGTCAACCAATTGAAATTTCTTTATTCATAATTTGAAACCGTACGTCAGTAATGAAGTCATTGTTTACATTTTGTTACTTAGATGTTTGAAATAATCGCTCAAAATTTTACATACTTATAATAATCAGCTTTTATTGCTCCCACTGCTGGGACACAAGCGTCATCTCTGTGAGAGGAAGAAATTTTGCATAATAATTAATAAATAATTAATTAATTTATAATTTGACTACCATAGGTATAAGTATTATTTACTAACAATGTATGGAATGTTTATTCTATAATAAAATGATTAATATTATAGGTTCCATGCGTGGCCGCCATTTTGAAAAGGATAATAATTTTCCAGGCGACTAATAACTTAAAGGGCGACTAACTATTTGCTACTAAAATAATAACTTGGCGACTAATAACTTAAAGGGCGACTAACTATTTGCTACTAAAATAATAACTTGGCGACTAATAACTTAAAGGGCGACTAACTATTTGCTACTAAAATAATAACTTGGCAGCGATTAAATATTATTTCTTAATCGCTGCAAAGTCATCTACTGTTATTGAATCATTTGGGTTAGGTTAGGTTAGAACAGTAACCATTAACAAGCGAAGGCGAGCGAGCGAAGCGAGCGTGCCGCGGTAGCGGCCGCCGAGCGCCAGATCCCCTCTATTGTTGGTAAATTCAGTTACCAAAACAAAAATTCGATGCCAGTTTAAATTAAAATAAAGCTAAAAACTGATTATTGAGCTGCTACTTTCTACTTAAAATAATACTTCGCTGTAGCTGCCAACCTATTATTTTTGCTGCCAACCTATTATTTTTGCTGCCAACCTATTATTTTTGCTACCGGCTTTAATTATTTTTTAATCCCAAATTCAGATTAATTTGTCGCCGTGTTAAATACATGCCTTTTGAAAATAAATCAAAATGGTGGATTAGTAGATATGCCAGGCTCCATATAAAAATCTTCAATCCCCTTTGGACATCAGTAAAAATATAAAAATTTAGTCGGTGTGCATGTATGACCAGATGTATGAACGTAAACGAAGCAATCGGAGTAAATAAGGAGCGTAGCTGTTGTCGTTCTGTAGTTTCTGCCTACCCCCATGGGAAAAAGGCGTGAGTTTATGCATGTATGTATGTAATTTTAAATGTTCGTTATTGAACTGAATTCAATCAATTCCGCTTGATAAACTTGAGTAACTCCAAATATTAAAGTCGAAAGGATTTGTTACTTTTTCCAAATTAATAAACCATAATTGCTCACAACGCCCTTGACATGTCAACAGCTTCAATCTCAATGTTTATAAAAATTATAATATATATGCAATTGCGTTAATAATATAATAATAATGAATCATTTTATCATTAACGTGGCACAAGCCAGCCTTGGCCGGACTTGGGCATTTCTTTATTTCGTCTTGCATAAATGTTGAATGGAACGATATTAATTTTTAATGACTGGCAAATTGTAGCTGTCACTCAGACATTGAGGCTGGTAAAGATGGTTTGTCGTTTTGAGTGGAATATAGGCCGTAAGTAATTAGTGATTGGGATTCTTATTGGCAGGCTACATGCTGAGTGATTGTATGGCTCATGTTTGTGTTGGATTGAATGGATACAGCACAAGGCCTTTTGGATCATTCAATCTGAGCGCGGTGCCTCAATGTGGTCCAAAATTCAAATGTACTTAATTTGGACTTTAATTTCATTCAAAAGAAGCTTCGAAGTCCATCGAGAAAGAATCAGTAAAAATATTAAAATTATACATATTTATTATTATATATTATTAATATTAAACATTATTCTTCTATAACACAATCTCTTTAATCACACGCAGTAACCAATCGTAATACCCACTAAAAAGCGCAGGGCATAAACATTCCACTGGCGGCCACAGAAAAGAGGCACAATAACATTTTTATATTTTTTCGCAACGAGGCCGGTGATAAAGTGTGGTATTTACGAGGCATCGAGGACTACCCACGTGGCGGGAGCGGGTTGAGCGCGAACTAAATGCCTGAGTTCCGTAGTATACGCTTATTATTATTGACAAGTTAAGTGAAGTTACAATTATTAGTAAAACACTACGTAAAACTACTTTTGGCATACTTGTGGGTTAAATGTTGGTATAAATGTATACCCCGTCGGCAAGTTTCTAGTTTGTCGCTTGCCTAATAAATAATAAGGAAAGTTTATCTCTGCAGCATCTGCATCATCATTTGTGCATCTGTGCAGTGTGATTCTTGCCATGAACTTTTTTACCCTAAAATGCACCTTGATTCGTAAGTAATAATGCTTTAATAGCAAATCAAAACCCTGAAAGATAAAGGTACCCAGAAATGTAATAGCGAATATCCAATCACAATTTTCAAGAACCACTTTTGGTAAATGATTCCTTAAATACGTACACGATCCTGTATTCATGAGGACCAAAAAGGTTTAAATGCATACTCTTGAATCTTGATAATCAATTATGTAGGAAGGGAATGTAAGATAAGAATCGATAATTACCACAAAAGAAGTCTTTCAGGTTTAAGACTTTGTACGACCACTTCAGTTATTTATACTCGTATTACATTGTATTTGTACCTATAAATTGAAAAGTAGAACCCACTTAAGTTATTCTTTGAGATAAGTCTTAATTATTTCCTCAAGAATAGAAAAACATAAGCGTTTCAACTTCATGTCAAACACAAGCCTAAGCTTAGCCCGCTTTCCGCAACGTACAAACTATTTTCAGCTTCTAATAAAACATTCTTGAAACGGTATCCTAAAATTGAAGACAATGCTTATTACTGAGTTGATATCGAGTTAAGCAATGCACTGACAAACGGATATTTTCTGTCTCTTTATGTCTTGTTAATAATACTTCTTATTTGGAACACCTTGGTTTAATCAGCTACCTGATTTATATGCAACGTTGAAATTTATAGTCATATTTATTAATATTGACACAACTAATATAATTAGTAAACAGGACGCTGATTACTTCTAAACAAAACTGATTTCTTACAATTTCTAAAGAAGGAGGATATATCAAATACTATATTATAATGGCTTCAATCAATTATGTTAACGTAAAAAATATCACTAGTGGATTTCAGTGTGGATGACCTTTATAATTTTCTCAGGTAACCCCTAAATACTCGTAGCTGGCAATGCTCCAATATCGTGAGAATCTGACAAAACAAAAATCTAGGACCTAATAACCTTGAATGAAAAAATCCTCTTGAGGCAAGTCAGAGCCGTCGTAATGCACTTCTCAACCTTGGCCCCTACCCACGTGCCACCAAAGAACATGTAACTAATGGTATTCGACACAACACCTACTTATGACCATCTTTAACAATGTATTCACAAATTGTTGATAGTCTGTTAATTTGAACGCATGTGTACGATTTGTTTGTAGGTTTTAGGCAGTAAACAAAATGTAATCGGTATTTGATTGTCGGTAACGAGATCTTTGATAAGTATTTACTTTTCTTGTAGTGATGTATTCGCTAGTGAAAACCAAATTAAAACTTGGTTTTAGAAACAGTCAGGTAGAAATATTAAGCTCAAAACTTTTTAACCAAAAGTAGACTGGAATCCAGAACAGAAACAATTTAATAAAATCTCAAAAGAACAGTCCTCAAGAGACAAATCTGAGAAAATGAAAGCATGATCTCAAAGGAAACATTTACTCTTAACAAAAATTAAACCCCGTAACGCAATATTAGCCACCAGGGTGTGCCTCTTGACATAATTCCGCGGACAGTCATGTCCTCGTATAAGCAGAATTTAGGTTACCCTAGTGCTCTCAAGGCTTTTGTTTTTCGTGTTATGTGCAAACTGACTGCGAGAGCGTAACTGCTCGCGTCATATGAGGCGAGAGAAATAACGAGGGGAAGATTGTAAAGAAAGGTGCCGTGCGGTCTCTGAAGAATGGCTCACCCCTTTTTTAGCTGTGGGTGATAGAAGATGAAATATTGCAGCAGCATCTTGAATAATGATCATCTAATTTAGACATTCGTTTATAGGATAGTTCTAGTAGTAACAATTTATGAAGCCTCACAAAGCACAGGAAATGCAATTCGTTTCATAAAACTAATGCTTTTTTTGTGACCACTCGAAAGCAAGCAATAACTTTCGGGTTCTGGAAAGCCATCATAAGTGACGATATTACAGTTTTTCCAATGCACCCTGAGAAGTTGACCCCGATACCAACATTGCTGACTGACAAATCTGAATACTACGGAAGAAGTTAGAAGTGATTTACCGTTTCCATTTGTCGAGGAATTTTTAGCATTTTGTTTAATATTTTTGTAACAAAAGTCTATCCTTTTAGTCAAACATAAGTTATGAACTTATATCACTTAACAAGATGCACAGCACGGAACATTAGCGGCAATAAGTCCGCTTCCTGCTGTACAATGGTATAGCAAATAAACAAAGCAATAACATACCACTTACTGAAGACGATGCGTAAACAATTAGTAAGATTGATGGCATATGTAATTGTAGAGGGTTATGTATTCAAATAAATATTTGTATTGTTGATGATTGTACTTAGTACCATAAGTGGTTTATGAATGAAAACTTGCCATCTTGAAATAGATGATGAAAGAGGAGAGATTAATTTGAATAACAGTGATTTAATTCATGGAAAATATGAATGATTAGAAGATTAAATATTCAAAATTATACTATAACTAAATGTAGACGTATGATCTTACGAAGATTAATATCTGCCCCTGTAGGTAAAAAGCACAGAAGACGGTAAGCCAAGCAATCATAAAAAAACAAACGTGATGCTGATGATTATTTTGGGAATTCCGCTCACGGCAGTTCTGAATTTGGCACGTTTACTGAACGGAAAATGCTTTTTGTATTTCAAACTACGCAAAGTTAAAATGTTGTGCGTGCATAACAAGCAAGCTGTCAGCTCCATTTTACTATAAACTGCCATTTCACGCTTTTGTCATCCGAATAACATCATTATTTCGATGTCAAATCTGCGGGTTATCTGCCAAATGTGGCGATTATGACTTAACTCCCTGATGATCGTTAATTGTGATGTGTCGGAGCTTATGTTAAGCCATGGTAATTAACATTTATGGGGTGTTAATTCCATGCCCATAGTTGTGATTTAAATTAATAATATTATAGAAATTAGAACTAATGCCTAGTGTAATTTTATAAGTATTGTGGTTACGTTTTTTCTCTTCTTCGAGTATGGGCTTCGTACAGTTGCTTTCATCATCATCTGCTTGCAGCAGTCCACTGCTGGACATCGGCCTCTCCAATTGTACGCCATTCAGCTCGATTCTCGGCATCTCTCATCCGGCTGCCACCAGCCACCCTGAGAAAATCGTCGCTCCACCTAGCCTGAGGGCGTCCTACCTTACGTTTGCCGATATGCGGTCTCCACTGAAAAACACTTCTACCTCAACGGCCATTGATTCTACTGTTAGGTACTCTCTATGACCTCTGAAAGAAACAAAAGAGAGGAAATTGCAATTGGCACCAAGCTCCACTGATAGATTGAAGGAATTCAAACTCCTTTCTCCTTAACCTTGCCTTCCAATTCTGTCAAAGACAAATCATTTATTTGAAATAGGCATAATAAAGGCACTTTTGGACGTCAAAATTTACATGAAAATAAAATTGATTGTAGTTGCCCTCTTCTGTCTTAACAAAAATAACGAAAACCATAAATTATTCCACATATGTATAATACCTAGTATTTTCTTACTGTTTCCATTTTCATCCATTCAGACCATCTCTGCATCACTGCAAACATTTTCCATGATACTCCAACAATATTAATTTAAACTACAAACAAAATCTTCTACAATATGATAGCCTGGTACCGTCACTGTTGTTCCAACCGTGCCGCGGCCGAGCGCAGTCTGTGTGTAGAGATAAGCGCTAAAATCCGCTGAATAAAACTGTGCTTCATGAATCCGAAGCACCGTGAAATTGTGTTTAAAATCACAATACTATGATGACTTCACGACCGTGTATTCCCGTTGTCCCCATAAACAACTTGATTTTCTAGTTTTAGTATTATTCTAAAATGATTGACAATCGTGTAGATGATATTTACCGATGGATTTTCGGTTTTCAATACAAACGTACGAATTGATTAAATAACTTAGTAATTGTTATTACAAATCAGAAGAACATGATGATTCACTATCGATTCTTCACATAAAGATATATATTGTTAGCATTGTCAAACAATTATTTACAAATTCCTCTAAAATTTTGCAGAAGAAGTATGAGGCGCTAAAGCCAGAATCTAATCCAAGTGGAACAAATCATTTATAAATGCGAATTTAAACTCCCAACATTCAGAATAACTCCAGAATAAAATATTTCCGTCCTGACACAAATTAGGGGGGACATTTCGTCTGACAATTTGTCACCTTCACAACATTATGTCACACGGAACTGTTTGTCTGATGTAGCCCTGGTTTTAGCCAAATGTTACGTATAAATATCATCGCAGATATAACGGTGGTCCGCGTTGCGTATACTGCGGACATTTTTACTGACCGCGTCCGTTTGGCGCATTTGTTTTAGTACAAGGCATGTATTTTTAGCGATGTTTTGAGGCTAGTTATCTAGATACAAAGTAGGGGGTTCTTAATTTTATGGGAAGGGCCTATGTTTATCAGGGGCTTAGGTTTACGCTCAGTCTTAATAGCCGAAATGCGTATTGGATGGAATTGATTTCGGCAGATTTTAGGTCAATCCTATTAAGACCAGAGGGCTAATTGCGTAACACACTATCAATAGGAATCGGTTTCAATTTGACAGTTCAACAACATTCATTGCGTTATTTACGTTGTTGAGCAGACAATTTTTTCTAACTTATGAAGCAATGGATTAGTAATATACCTCAAAATCATTCCGATTCCGATTCAAACTGTGTTACGCAATTAGGGTACAGTAGCATCATAGACACAACTTCTGTATTCCAAACTATTTCAAACTACTGTCAAAGAGAAGTTACATAAAATAGATACATACAAAGTAGCCAAAAGCTTCGTATGCAAGCAATACAATTTTTGTCAATCTTGTTCATTGCTTGATGTCAGGGCCAGAGATCAAAGACAATTTACATTGCGTAATTACTCTGTGTTGCGACACTGGCAAATGACAACAAACAAACAATCAAAACAAAAACAAAATGCCGATTGCAGAGTGGAAAAATAACTACTTTTGTAACAAAAAACCAACTATACGCGGCCAATGCTAATGCTGATATTCGGCTTACTGTACGTCCACACCGTGTTTGCAACGTGACTTTAAGGCGGAGATTCTTGAAAATGGTCAACAAGGTGGTTTTTTAAAGCAGTGTATCTCTTAAACCGTAAATATTTTTTTAAAACAAAAAAAGTAAGATATTTTCAAGTCTTTTGTGCATACGGTGATGGAACTCAAAACATAAGTAAACATAATTTAATACATCAAAAAAAATCTTCAAAGACAACTCTTAATTATTTTAAAATCAGTTTATCCCTTCGTTAACAGTTATAATAATAATTAAAAGTATACCATAAAATTTCAAATGCCAAACTGCATCCGGATATGGAATAATTTTTCTTAATTAGTTAAGATCTAATTTAATACAACTTTATTCGCATTTTTACGCCAAACGTTGTGTCATCGCGCATCTCTTTCTTTTGTATGCAATCTGACAGTTACAGCGGTTTACCTGTTGTCAGCCTCTTAAACAACGTGACTTTTTAATATCAAACGTTCAATATTAACCGCTACCAATAAACACTCCAAATCATAAACTAAAGTCACCTACCCATAAACTACCTATCCCCCTCAAAACACAGGCACAAACAACACATACCCATGCTATCCTCTCACAACTCGAGCTATTTGGACAGGCTCCAACAAACGTTCCCCGGGGACATCCCTCCCTAGGGCAGTGTCGACGCGATTTATGCTCCTCCACTGGAAACCCCCAGCTTTAATTGAGCATTGCAGTGTGTAGTTAGGTTGTATAGCTGTTTTTGTAAGCTAATGAGCTGGGGCGGATTGGGGTTGTAAAAATACGTGTAAGTGGGTCTGTGCAGGATATTATGTAGCCTTTGGCTGGGTGTTTACAATTTTAAACACAGGAGTATTTCTGGTAAACCGATTTTTACCCCTTTCGTGACCAGCCCTTTTTTAGAAGCTCCGATTTGGTTCGAAAATAGTCGGGGAATCCCGATAAAATTACTGTGAATAAAGCTGGCAATAATTTGTTGCTGTACATATTATTAATCTCGTCAAATTTATTAACGTACCTACTCGTATTTTCAAAAATTATAACAAAACAATTATATTTTGTAAGAGAAGTTACCCCAATTTGACAATATACCTTCTCATAGGGCTACAAACGCCAGATTTAACACATCTCCACTAATAAATCTACCACTATCAAACATAATTAACTCCTATCTCTATTGTTATCAGGTGACATCGAGGACTGCATAGTAACACCGGCGTATCAAGGCCAGTTCACACCGCTGCCGGAAGCGTTGTGCGACTGCATCATGGACCTAACGTCGCAGGTATGTACACAGCTTAAGTTATGAGGACTGCAGTACCCACTGACGTTTGAGCACAATTTAGTGCTGTGTTTATAAATTCAAGTGTTTGTGTAGGATGAAATTCTGTGTTCATGTAGAACTGAGACGAGAATGGCCGCACCATATCTAACATACTCGTACAATGAAATACTTACCTACCTACCTACCCATAAAGCGTTTTCATAAAATACCTATGAACAGCTAATGGGTATCGTGTTATCCAGTAACTGGGTTGTGGAAGTCAGATAGGCAGTCGCTCCATGTAAAGCACTGGTATTCAGCTGCATTCGTTAAGACTGGAAGCCAACACTAATATAGTTGGGAAAAGGATGGGCAGATGATGATCTATGATGTACCTCTTACCTCATTGATGTTGGTTACTAAGACCGTTTTAACTCTCTGTCCTTTGCTTATAAATATAAATTAAGCCATAATACCTCAGCGCTACCTCACTCTTTTATCTCGCTCGCACACTACTGCTGCGGGCACGCGAGCAAGCGATACTGAGTGCTGGGCGGCAGGAAGAAGGCTCCAAGGCGCCGATAGTTTAGTTAATGTCTTTTTACGGTGAAAATAAAGGTAATAAGAAATAAAAATAAATATCTGATTTTTATTGAGTACCTACTTTTAATATGCAAAGTTTCATAATGTCATTTGGAGTATTTTTTTTAATACAAGCGGTTTATTATTCAGATTGGAGGTAACTTTGTATTTTTTTCTGTTGTGGAATCATGTTATGGAATCATGTTTTTGTCAAATATAGTACTTAACATTAATCCTCAACTTTACCATAAATATTTCTTTCAAAATGAATGCTGTGCTGCAGTATTGTCAATATAACAGAGGGTCATGCATCATCATCATCATGAGGATCAATATGAGATTTTATAGACTCTTAAAAATATAACTCGAAGCCTAACGCTATACCTAAATCCCTGTTTATAACGTTAGGCTTCGAGTTATTTATAATATATTATAGTTATATTTTTATTCCAAGGAACTTGGCTGTTGTCAAGTTAGGAGTGTTAGAGAGAGGAATCTCTAAACAATACTCGCATTGTTCAGGAGTACCAACTTATCAGTTTTTGCACCAAGCCCTTGATCCAATTGCTTGTTGGTTTTGAAAGGACAACACATTGCATAATTATTATGCGCCGTTATTCCATTATGACATCTGTGCTTGTTATCCTTATTCGCCAGAGTTATAAACTAAATTATTTATTGCTTATCCCTGTTTCAATTCATAACTTAATTACCGAAACACGATAATATTTTTTATGGCAATCTTTTATCAACCGGTTTTTTATAGGTATAATACAAACAATTGCAAAGGAAATATATTGATTCGTCACTGAGTACCTGCCTAAATCGTGACAATTTTAAAATATTTTATTCGAAACTTATGTTAAAGAAAATATTTGTGCGACAGTGGAATGAGTCGGCAAATTAGTTCTATCTTTATTTCTTAGGGTTGTACAATGTACATATCAAAATGCTAGCCGTAGTCATCATCGAAAAAAATGTAAACCTTATAAAATGTTCAAACCACTAATTAGTGACCCTTTTTCTGTGTGACATCGACAATCGACAGGTTATTCAATTTTGTCGGGACAAAACTTCGCCACTTCCATGGCATTGTTGGTGGCAACGCAGAATGGTTGCACTTTTTGGGGCACAGAGGGCAAGATACGAGGTGATAGATAATTTGCGCCACAGCTCCACATACACAAACCCTGCTCCCGTACCGTCGATATAGCCCCACTTTGCAAGGTCTTCCCACTTGGGTTCGAAGGTGGTTCTCAGTGACACTCTTACGAAATCACGACGAAGTACGAAGCAAAAATAAATAAGAACATGATCCCAAGAACTAAAGTTAGTCTACCAGTATTACTGCAGACTATTAACAAAGAAAACTAACAAAGAACAGCCCTAAATTAGGAAGATGACTGTCATAATTATCGCTCTACATATCTCGATGAACGTGATAGCCAAATATTTTGTATTAAAAACAGAATAGCTTGAAACAATGGGCCCTGCGAATCGGAACAGAATCACAATTAAATTGATTCTGTATTTGTTTAATTACAGTTTGTTCTCAGACTGCTTTCACTGGAATATCGCTTTGTGGAACACACTCACTTGTTTCTGGTGTTCTTATGTTTTTTCTGGCTTTGTTTTTGTTGAAATAAAATCGAGGCTTTCAAATGAAAGAAAAATCTCGATTATCTTAATTTATACTATTAAACACCACGCTTTTTGTAATTAAATTACTTTAAAGTCATATTATTATTGTCAAAAGGAAGTGTGTGTTATCAACTTGTCAGTATCACAAGACTCGAGTCTATTTCGGTTTAAACTTGGCTTTTTATGATTTAGCTTAGGTACGACAAAACCAAAATATGAATTGTCTAAAGGATAATACTAGTTTCGCTCTCGTCTGTCATGTCATAGAGGAAGATAAAGACTAACTCATGATCATCATCAGCCCTTTTTCCAATTTATAGATGGAGACTAACTATGGTGCTAAAAATGCGCTCTTCAAAAACTACAGCCGTGAAGTTTATATTCCTTTTGATAACAACAGCTGTTAAAATAAATAAAATACTCAATCAACCATACCATATAAATATTTACAGTTATAGAAATAAACATAAGTAATTTCAAAATTCTCCCAATTTGCATGTGATATCGAACGGAACGTGTAGATCGATGAAACTCGGCCGTGAAATGTTGCCAAAATAAAAATATAATACTGGTTTAGGAATATAAACCTGTTTCGGTGTGTTTGTCTTCACGTGTGGTGTAAGTGGTGATTTAATTATACACAGATTTAGTGGAGTTTATTTTAAGCACCTTGCACTTGAATCTTAGCCATTATTTGTTAAATGTTTGAGAAGCTTTAACAGATTGGAAGGAAATTTTTCTTCAATTTTGGACAACGTGTTCTCCCTTATGACTTTAGCAGCACGATATTAACGAGCCAATAAATAAATGATTTATAAAACTACCTGTGTGTCAAAAGGTACTTATAAAATGTAATAATAAGGTATACTTAATAAGTACCTACCTATTGAGTATAGGCACCTTATCAAGGTAAAATAGGTGCGCGGTAAAACCCGATAAAGGATTAAGTTTGCAATACCGCACTATTTCACAACAGCATTAGGTTTATCCAAAAGCTTTGAAACTGATTGATTGACCACAATTACCGCTTGCGTTCAAAACTTGTACCACAACAGTCCAGTCATCCGAGGTTGTAAGGAATTTTTGCCATCATGGTCTTTTTGCCGATACACTCCTAAAAATAGCTGTACCATGAGCTCATTGCGTTGTAATCGCCATATTAAATCACCATCAATTCGGATTTACGAATTAATTATCCAATTTAACGATGAATTAAAATGTAGTAATTGAAAATGGATGTTTAAACTTTTTTTCACTGGTAACCTTTGGCATGTGTGGGTTTTGGTCATTGCCTTGACGATTTAAAATATCCAAATTCTTTGTAGCTATCATTAGGTAAAATAGGAATATAAAACTTAAGTATAAATTCTCGGACAAATCAATGTTTTAAAAGCTCCACAAGCGCTCCTTATCAAATTAATCACTCGAAAATCAGATAAGATAGAACGAAATGTATTGCTTTTCCCTTAATTATAACTCTACCAGGTTATAAACTAGAGGTCTTGAAGCTACAGGTACTCAAGTAAAGTAAAGTTTTACTCAATTAATTTGTCACATTACGCAATCATGTTGGCCCAATTCCGCAAGTTATTGGACAAGGAATGTGGCACTAGACAGGTCTCGTTGAGACAATGCCACTCGGAATTTCAATCAGCATTGCATTAACATTGTAATATAATGTTTACAGTAGGTTTTAGCCACCTGTCCCACAGCCGGCGATTAACGAGAAGCGAGTAGAGCTAGCAACTAAAAACGAGTTGGTGAGCAAGGAGCAGCTAGTGCGCGATGGCGACGAGCGATTACTCGCTGGTGTGCATGTACCAAGCGTGAACTTCTCAGCCAGTGTTTTGCTCGCCAAGCGAGTGTCGCTGAGTGAGTACTAGAAGTCTTTGGTAGCTCTTGTCGCTCCGACAAACGGGTACTCCATGGTGGCGGTGTGAACAGTTAGCCATCAACTATTAATATATCTACTTCTTTTCCTACACGGGACCTGTCAATTTTTAAGCGAGAACATCGTTGATAGCTACTCGCTTCCTCACGGCGGTCGGTGGGCCAGTTACCTTAGTTCAAGTAGCTGAGCTAGGCAGGCTCAATTCTCAAGTAGGATTTGTATTAGACTGTCCAAGCGTTCGTTTTGAGAGCTTGTTTCCGATTGGTATTATGATTTCCTAGGGGCTTAGAATGCTTTATTAGATCTGATTTGAGTTTAGGCAATACCGCCGTGTATAGGAATTTCGCTACTGATTCTTGTAAGACTTGAAACTGAGCCAAATTTATTGGAGAACGGGCTAAGCTGCAGTTGATATTATAAAAACTTTATCAGTTCCGCTTTCTGGGGAATTTCAGTAGGGTATTTTATACCTATCAATCATCACGATATTTTTGCTTGATTCTGGTCTATAATTATTTGATTACTTTATTGATTTGTAATACCTCGCCAAAACTAGTTTTTGATTTAGTTTCTTACGCAAATTTCTAAAGTTCATAGGTCAATTAATGAAATTCCTAAAACTAGATCCATTAAAGATTCTTGGAAAGAACGCATTCATAGATCAACTAAACTGATAACAACTAATTAATGCTATAATAAGCTTAAAAACAATGGACTCAACCATACACCTGATCGTACTATACACGAAGGACACTTCTGTAATGCATTCGCCTTCCATTCAATTCCTTCCATATACCACGTGGCATCTCAATGAAATACTGACCTTAAGACACTAAAAGAATCAAACGAAATTCCCATTCATCGACCTTTTAATGCAAGAACAAAACGCGATATCATTGATTCATCTCAATCCATTTTTTATGAGACATTGCAACACATCACTAGAACAGACGACATGTCACAATTGTGTGCTACAAAGAATTCTTTGAACCACGCCCGTGCCAAATCGCATAATATAAAGGTCTCTGATATCGTAACTCGCATTATAGCTTAAACAGGTTCCATATATCACAACTTGTCTGACTTAAGCCCCAATTATTCAAGTTTCGACTAGCAGACTCGTTTAACAAATGTGTCAATTGCTTTAATTATTGTCGTGGAAAACGGTAAACGTAAGAAGAAATGTAAGAATATAAGAGGAAATGACTCAATTAAAAGTGCGAGTTTTAATTTCTAAAATATTTCCCTGAGGTTATGCTTAATGCGACCGCGTTGGTCGTATGGGAGGAATTTAATTACCGGGACGGGGAATGCCGGTCATTTCATACATGTTTTAAATGCTGGGGATATATAATATAAAGATATATTAGAGAAGTTTTACGTTAATGATGACAGTTGTGTCAAAGCACTCACAGAACTAAACTGCGATATGAAAACTGAGAAATACGAGCTTACGGGAAATATCAAAGCAGAAATTCTTGTAGAGTCAAACGTTATATCAATTACACAAACTGATTTACCACAATAATCTAAATCAATAATCGAGTAGCAAATTATTTAAATCAGTGTACACTTAATCAAAAGGCAATAAACAGTAACTTAGTACTGTATTATATTTTAAATATAATTTACGCACATTTCACAATAGATGCTCATTAATACCTGCCACATTCTGCGTCCCGAAGGCTGCCTTACCCAACACTGTTAAGATTGGCGGCTGATAATTGAACAAGATCAAATTTGCTTCGATTCAATTGATTTATTGCTTCTAATGCAATATAGAATGAAGACTTAGATGCAGGTGGATTCTTGAAGATCTAAAATAAAGTGTTGGTGATATAGATGGATGTTGATGATACCAAACAAGTTATAGAAAACAATGATTAAAAAATCAATGAAGACAATATTGACATTGATGAAATATCTATTTTAAAGCGATTATTATTGATAGTGATAAATAATCTAAATCTAAGATAAAAATTATGGCTTAATCTACGCGAACATAACTATGTCACAGCAAAGCATATCACAGTTAAGCCTGAGGCAGGTATGGCAATAAATTACGCTGGGTTCAAAGACCTCAATAATGCAGTAGCAGCGACAAGTTGCTGGCTTATCGCTTACGTGCGCCATTAGTACTGGGTTTCCTTTGGCAAGTCCGAAATTTACGCGATACAGTTGGTGCAGACGGTTTATCATGTGAAATGTTTGAAGTTTTGCGTCCATGGGGTCTACTCCGAACATAAATCCGAAGCGATTGTTAATCCGAAGTATCGGCCGAATATTCGGCTGGTGCTTGACGACAGCTAACTATGGCTGACTACGGCGAAAAAAAAACGACAGTCAAAGAAATAAGCCAAAGTCAAAAATGTGACTTTAAGTCGCTTAAGGATTCAAAGTCAAACAGGAAACTATGGAAGTTATAAAACGCACATTCGGATTAACGGCATTAACGGCATTCGGATTAACGCTTCGGAGTAGACCCCTTTTTCTTTTTTTTTTTTGGGTGGGAAATTATCAAATAACTTCTCCCGCTCTGGGCGGAGCGGGAGGGCGTGTCAGACTTTTACTGACTAAAACCCACCCGTGTTCCTTCATTTGCCTGTGTGCCAGGGCCACGATATCCCTTTCGGACAAACTCGCAACCCTGGCAGTCGGAGTAGACCCCTGACCTCCGTTTGCGTGATTTATTTATTCTTCTTCAGCTTGATGCTGTAGGCTACCTAAAAAATATCAACGATTAAAATGACGACTTACTACAAAATAAACTTTGCAAATTCGATAAATGTGATTGGTGACATAATAATCACTAAACGCAATGGCATAATATTCAGAAAGAAGCTCACACCCAACCTTAGGTGAATGTAAGCTCAATACACGAGATTCTTATTGAAATAAACAGGTCAAGTCTATTCCACTATCACAATAAGATTCCGACCAACAATAGCAATGGCATTACCCGTATGCCTGTATTTGCAAGTTGTTATAACGATACTTATCTTGACCAAATATGAGATTCAATGCCAAATGTCCAAATAGTGAAGGTCAGTTGGAATGAAGACATCCTGTTTAGTGAAGCAGATCTAGATTGTAATTGATTGATGGCCGAAGTTTGGGCATTCGCTTGAGTAATCATTGTTTAGATTGATCGATCACATTGCCATTGTACTTCGAATTCCTATGCAATTGTTTTGGACATTTAATTAATTACAGTATTGCTACTAGGATAATGAATTCATTAGAACGTTTATTGTGTGCTGACAGTAGCTAAAAGAAGCTTTAACGACGACTACAAGAACTAACAAGAAAAGCAAATGTTTATCAATATGATTGCATAGTGGTTGCTTAATATAATAACCGCCCTTTTTTGGCTTCGCCGCAGTCGGGTACAAAAAGGTTTCTACCAAAATCTTTTCGTGTGGCATCATTATCAAATAGGGAATATGCACGTAATTCAAAACGTATCCATTATTTTAATATACATTGTGTAGGAGTCAAGAAACAAATTCCAATATTTTTTACATTTTTTAATGCATTACTTATTTTACAATTAATTAATGTATGTTGCGTTTTTTTGGTGAAACGGAACGGAATCTGAAAACGCGTTCGCTTCGAAAATGCCGGAAGTGACGAAACAATACATGTAAATAAAATCTATTCTTTGCTAAATACTTGAAATCTCACTAAGGTAAATATGTAAGTGCGATTTCTACTTGAATAAAGCATAAACAATAATTTAATATATAAGATTTGGGGCTAAAAAACAGATGTAAACAAAGCAGTTTCGTGAACAATGACGTCACATCATGACCGCGACAGAAACAGACGTTTGAACTGTAGTAGAAAATTGTTGGAGTTTCATAATTTTTTGAGCATCAATCAGTAGTTCAATTAAACTTTCAATACTTTTCTTAGGTTTATATTACTGTCTACTATTGATTTAGTGAAAAAAAAAAATTGATGCATATTCCCTATTATTAACTGCCGTTCTCTGATACTTGTCACCAAAATCCAGACAATAATCACGTTCGTAACATCTTTATTCTACTTTTCAATCTCAATTTTAAAACGCTGATGGATCCGAAACATTAAAGAAAAACTTATCTCTATATTTATAATATTTAATACTCTTTCTTTCCAGGGGCAATCAGCAACGCTGGAAAGTATACGGACATCGTTGTCTGCAAAGTTTCCATCAATGCAGACGCCATCGCAGGAGGTGGTCTACGACACGCTAGCCCAACTAATGCAGGAGAGGAAAATATACCAAACGTCACGGGGCTTCTTCATAGTCACGCCCGAGTAAGTTTTTTATTGCCAGGATTCGAATGTGTAACTAGTTTCCACACAAAGCCGGCAGTGGATCGGGAATTTACTGCGGAAGTTCATTTTATTACAAAATTCATTGCGGTTTTGACAGTCGAGTTTGGTTGTCTATTGTAGTACAAATACACTAATAAATCTTACTTGCTGCTTAAAACTTTGGAATTTTAGATTCAGCTGGTTAGATAAAATAATATATTTGGACTAAAAATAAATAATTGTAAGTATACGTACATTAGATATTATTATTATAGCAGAAAATGACTGAGCAAAAACATCAGTGAAAAAACTGGGTCGAATTGAATAAGACAAATTGGCAATGAAAATTGAATTGGCGTGCTGTTTACATAAAAAAACCTTCCAAAAAACTCAATTATCATTTTTACATCGTCTATGACGGCCTTTTTTATCTGAGTCCAGAGAAACAGCGGCATCAATACTTAAAAAAAAATTACAGGCCAGATGAACTTATTTATTCCATCAGCCGTTATGAATACAAAATAAAAGGTTGACGTCAAACAAACAGGTCATTCAACACTCGTAACCTAAGAGAGCAGAATACGGCTTTAATATTTATTAAATCTCAAATAACATGAGTCACATCGCCATTTTAGTATGTCGGTGATCCCAAGCGAACATGTTGTACGAAATTGAACGCGCAATGCGTTCAGAGCACCAATTTTGGCGCCAACTTGATGCTGCGTGCATTCAAAATGACACTTGGCGAGTCAATTTAGTAGCTAAATAATTACGAGAATAATCTGATTTGTATTCTGATAAATTCAAGGTATTTTGAATTGTACTTTGTATTGTTATGTGGAGCCGATAGGTAGACGTATTTTAGATTTGCACCGAATGGATTGTTAAATAATGCATTTGATATGCTCCTTGTATTTTGGAAGATAGATTTTAGTCAGTACACCAAAATATATGACGCATATAAAAAAGATCTACACCACTGTTAACGTATATTCTAATTGAAATAATCGTGGAACTGTGTCTAATTCAATCAAACGTGGAGGATTAGATTTTGCGGTCTCCATCTTTGTTTCAAATCATCGTACGAATAATGTAGCGTTCATTATTTGTGTTAATGTCTCACTTATTTTAAATGTAGGCGTTTCTTTATGTAGACTTGACCTGACATCATTACGTCCGTTCGTCCTTCCAATGCCACAAAATGCAATAATTCCTCCATTCGCTTATTAAGACCACAACGTAGGTGTCATTACATAATGTGTGAGGTCGGTCGATACATTATTATTTCAAGAAGGTGATTGCTTATTACCTCTGCCGTTCATACATTAACTGTAGTGTGTGAATTTTGAAAGAAAACAAGGTTGAGAAGCATCATTTTTAGATTTTTAGGGGCTTAAAGCCTTGGGCTATATTTCAGTTTTGCAATATCGCTAATGTCTATACGATAGCCTACTGATTCTTTATTCATTGCCGATGGTTCATTCTTCATGCATAACTTTAGTACCTATTGTGAGAACTTGAAAACTATTACAGAGTTGCTCGGCCTCTATACAAAATAGGATTTTTTATTATCAATCTACCAACAAAATTCTAAATGTAAATAACCTTTCCAAACTAGGTTTTATTATCTAAAAACTTATTATGCAAACATCCAATACTAAGTGGTAGATCTTTTACGTAGATATCTATAAAGTGTGAACTTTTACAACTTATTACATACTTCGCTATTTAATAACACCTACTAATAAAGATTACAAATCTCGAATGTGCTAAATATCCCATTGGTTTGCGATTTTTATTGCCATTGCAACTGGATTTGTATAGGTACCGCATAGATCTGGGAAGACCTGCGTTGGCGCTGAACACCCATAGCTGTCTTGTGTAGATAGGTAGGTAGGCACTTCGAAAGACTAATGCACTCAGCCGCAGAAATGGACGTAATTCTACAATTATTAGATTCATCTTACCTAAATCCCACACGATCTCATAGACAATGGGCGTTCTGGGCATTAATCGTAAGTGCCATATTGACAGTATAAATAAATACTAGCTATAAGTAGATTTAAAAAATCGTAATGTGTATCTAAAAAATGTAAAACCACTAGTCGATAAATTAATTATGTGTCGACTTTCAATTGTCAATTGCCAAATCGTAATGACAGCAGCAAAATGTTTCCGTTAATTGTCAAATCGATACAACAAAAACAACATGATGTTTTAATGAAGGCAAAACTATTGCCAATGAATTATGGCGATAGAATCCGGGTAACGATGACCAAACAGCACCTCAAATGAATTTTAACCTTACAGCAAGTAAATAAGATTGGAAGTTAAATAAAGTAAGTATTAGAAAAAAAATGATTAGGTAACATAAATAATTTCCAGCCAATCATTAAAATAAATAGTGTGTCTAATTAGTGGGTTTAAATAATGGCAAATTGCTAAAAAAACTTGATAGTTACAAAGGTTTACAAAGGCTTTACAAAGGTTTGATAAAAGGACAAATTGGTTTACGAATAAATTAAGTGTCAGAGGGAAACCATTGAAAATGATAAAAAAATAAACTAAAAGATATAGATGACATCCCAAATTATTTTCTGTTGCATCATGTTTTAACTATTAATCCAACGAAATTCTTCACATTTTGATCTTTGTCTTCATCTATCATACGAGTACATAAGCATTGTAGTCCTTATATTATTTTCAACATTACAGTCAGGACAATAATTCCCGTCTGTTGAAGCATGTTCTCAATGCGACTGTTTCATCGAGTGCATTCCGACATGCTATCCATCTAAACAGGGATCTTATCTAAAACTAGTTGCGACTCGCGACTACGATCGACATCAACTAGTTCTTGTTATCAAAATGAGGGCAAACTTGTAAATATCTTGAATAACTTAAACCAGATCCTGGCTTCATTTACAACAAAAAGTCTAATGCTCACTTCGGTTTAATTTGATTCTTTTACATTCTCATGTCTTTGATGTTTCTCTTGGAGACTTTTTAGAACTAATTCATAGTTTATAGAAGCAATTTTCACTTTAACATTTATGTTTCTTAAATTACTGTCTTTATTGCATTCTTTATGTAATTTGTTATCTATTATACCTCCAGTATTATGGCTATCGATTACCCTTCCCATTGAATCTAGGCCTCCATCGACTGCCACAATAGTTCTGGGTCACTCCTATTCAACGCCACTTAGATTGCTATTTGGAAGCATTTTGCCATTTAAGGGTATTCTTGTTTAGCAGTAGTATTCTTGTTTAACGGGCCGACATTCGCTGTGAAAATAACGGAAACAGTTTTTAGTGGGTTTTCATGTTTCTTCTAAAGCAATAGTTAGTTCTTGTTCTTTCGGATGAAGTCTGACACAGTTTTCTGGGCAAAACTTACTGCCCAAGAAAAGTTATCCAGAGTTTTAGCATTATTATATTATTGTAACTCTTCCTATTCACAAAGAAAATTATGTGATTCCACTGCGTTATTAACAGTCATAGAACATTGTTTATTTGTAATCTCAAATCACGAACTATTATTTCAGACGCCGTCGATCCCGATCGAGATCTTCATCCCGCCATCACGCGAACAGTATCGAGGAAGACTGTCCATCCCCCCGGACCATCCTCATGTCAGATGAGGAGGCGTTACACCAGCTTTATGGGGAGATCACGACCCTTAGAGATGGGGCGGTGACGCACCAGTGCGTGCAGACCAACCTTACTGATGTTATTTGTGGTGGTAAGTTATAACTTAAAAATTATAAAAGGAAAAATTAATATTTCATAGGACTGTTCCTTTAGAAGTGACCGCTTTAATTGCTGTATTATCAACTTTAAGAGCGAATTAAAGTATACCTACATAGAGGTCCTTCGTCATAGTCATTTAATTATGTCCAAACCCTAGTTATCCTCAAATTAATTAGAGGCTTAGCCCAAGCAGACAGTCGGATTAGACCACCATTAATCCAATTTGTAGTTATGAGCACGCTTAAACATTCCGCTAGTTCCATATTACGCCATAATACCCGTTTTGTTGGAACTACATGTCAATTAATCACGTAAACATTTCACGACTATGTTCCCAGAAAATTGCTACATTTGCAAACTTATGCACATAACATTTTAGTTCCATGACGTATATATGTATTGTGTAGTGCTTAGTTCAATAAACCCATATAGGTTAGTAAGGTCAAACGAATAAGTTTCCACGAAGCGACCGCCTTCGAAATCCCAGGCTATCCGTGCATGGAATATTCTTTTGTATGGCAAAGACTTATATGGGTTTAAAGGCTAAATTCGCGTAATGAATGCTGCAAAACATAGCTAGTGAAATGTGGGGCAGCCTGCAATGCCCTGATTCTACACTGCATTGCTAGTCTGTTACTATGAAAATTCGCGTTGATTTTACATTCCCCTGGTATGCGGTATATTGCATTGGAATTGCAGTAACTAGTTCCGACATCGAAACAGTCTGATGCAAATTCGATTTTGCATTTTTAGAACAATTTCTTGGAACCGTGTTTGATGACCTTGTCAGAAATGTCATGTAAGCTTAATGTAGTCATGTGTTGTGCCAAATGTGTTAGGGCTTTTATATTTTGTGAGATTTAAAATGGCAATAATGAGCTTTTCTTTTTGAATTACCGTTACAAAACCCTATCTTTTAAATTGTTGTTAAAAAAAACTTATTACAAAAAAAAAACCACCTACTTCCAAAAAAACACTACAAAGTGAAAAATAACTTTAATTTCGGAAGTCGGTGTCTTTGGATCTGTGTTTTAGTTTTTTGCCTCCGTTCACACAAAAAAAAGAATTTTCTAAATCAGTCCACAATATTGACGGAGAAATCGGTGAACACACATAACGACCTCCTCCTTTTTGGGAGTCGGTTAATAAAATAATGGAACGTATATCCATTGGATACTTAATAGATTTTTCGAAAACCCGTAGTTAAAAACTGGTCTACGCTGATATGCTTTATTCCGTCGTTTCCGACTATTCTTAGTTTCAAAGGAACGTTGGAATCGCTTACTGCTGAAAATAGCCTGAATAGTCGCATTCCGTGACTTCGATGCATTCACGGCCGCCACAGAGAAGATCCATTTTTTTACGAAAGGATATTGAGGCACTTGAGCATAATATTGTAGACTAATGTAAATTGAATAGGGAATAAGGAAATCCTGGAATTAGCAACAACGGGAACTAACACGTGTTTTACTAAGTCGTGATGCATTTTGTTTTTGTTTGCTAAAAACTTTATCTTTACTAATATTATAATAAAGAGGTGAATTTTTTAAGTTTGTATGTAGGGTGTAATCTCCAGAACTTTTTTTTTTTTTTGCATTTGATAGCCCATTTCTTGAGGAAGGTTATAGGCTATTTGAAATCACGCTACATTTACGAGCCGAGCAAAAAGAAAACAAGTCGGAAAGAACGCCAAACGAAAACGAAAAAATAGCGCGGGCGATGCAACGCGACGCAGTGGGTGCAGCCGTTCTCACGTGAAGCGCTTACCAACGAACAGCATTTTATTTTTGTTTATAAAGAAGACTAGCTTTAGCTTCTGCCCGCGACTTCGCCCGCCTGTCAAAGTCAAAGTCAAACCATTTATTTCAAATAGGCACATAAGAGGCACTTTTGAACGTCAAAATTTACAAAAAAAAATAGAATTGATTCTAGTTGCCCCTTCCAAAAGGTAGTTTCGTATGGAGAAGAATGGGCAAGAAACTCCACCGGTACTCTTTTAAAAATGTTTTACAATATTTTGTTTGATTACATTAATTATTTGATTATATGTGAAGACGATGCACCTAGAATAAAATTACTATACCATAATAGGTAAAACGAATTAAAAACTAAGCAATGAAAAATAACTCAATTATTAGATAGATACGTGGTGTTCACATATTTACAAACATCATACAAGTATGTTTTTCTAAAAAAATAAGTCAGTGTGTGAGTATAGGTTATCACAGAATGTAAAATCAATATCATAAAAATAACAGATTTTACCATAAAAATAGCAACCAGTTTGATTTTGTCTAGACTCTAGATTGTCCTATGGAGCTGGACCAGCATGTTTCCAAGCATTCCTGTCCTGGATATAATCCTCTAACTTGTAATATGCTTGTTTACAAAGTGTACTTTTAATATGTGTTTTAAATTTTCTCTCATTTAATTTCAATATATCACAAGGTATTTTGTTGTAACATTTAACACAGTACCCCATAAAAGATGTATGTACTTTAGATAATCTGAAAAATGGTTGATCTATTTTATCTTTATTTCTAGTATTAAAATTATGTCTATCACTTATCTTGTTAAAAATATGTAGATTTTTCCTAGTGAAATTTCTTGTTCCCTCGAGGAACAAGAAATTTATGAATAAATGAAATGCTGTTTGTTGATAAACATATCACTTGGGAACGGCTGGACCGATTTGGCTATATTTTATTTTAAAATGTTTATAATTGTCCGAATTAGGTTTCTATGGAAAGAAAAATTGGAAAAAATACCCGGAAAATTATCAAATTCGGGAAAACTGAACACCCTATTTTCTATGGGATTTTTGTATGAATTTTGAAAGAAAACACATTTATTTAGCATAGACTAAATGCACACAATATAATATACAGCAGATAAAAAAAAACAAATAAAAGTGTTAAAAATAAGTGTAAAAGTGTGCAATGTAAGAAATTAACAGGAATGTGTGCCTCACGGCTGCGCCAAACAGGCCCAGTTCAGCAAAAGTGCCAGACAAAAATAGTGCCTGACACTGGTTTTGGAATTATGGTTTGGATAGGACAGGTAGCGTCTGTCAGGTCAGCTAGTATTTTATACATTTTAATTCTTTCTAGATTTTAGTATTCTAACAATTACAATTTTCGCACTCTGTTTGCATATTTCGGGCAACCTCTAAGGTCACAGCGGTCACACGATAGTTCGTGAGCTCGCCAATTTGTTTTAGGCATAACAGTAAAATATGAACACGTCCGATTGTCTGTCACGAACCAAATTTTATTACAGTAACATTTCCATTGTTTGAAATACAGTTCCCAAAGAAATGCTGACCGATTGGTCATGATCGATTGATCGTAATCGATTACAATATTACTCGATTGATAAATCGAATCAATGTTAATACAAGCCGTTTTTTGAATATTCACACGTTTGCATGTGTGAATGTATATTCGTTTTTATTTGGAGCGGGTTTCAATGCGTAAACGATTTCAAGCTGACTTGCCTATATTGTTGAGATAATAAAAAAAATACGGGTAAAAAAATTGGAGAGGTGCCATGCGAAACGGTTTTGGTAATAGATGTCGCGAATTTGCGATTAATTTGACATTTTTAACACTTGTCCTATTTTTTTTTTTCTTTGAGGATTCAATTAATGTTCTAAATAATAGGTACCTTTGTATACAAAAAAGTACTCCGTTTCAATGTCGTGAGCAGCGCAACGTGAACTAGTATTACTTAGAGCTCGCATGTGAGTAATGAGAACAGTGGAAAGTCCAATCCGCAAGGCACAGGAAACCGCTTGCATAAATCTTACACTTTGTTTTAAGGGCACTTCAGATAACAGTGACAGTCTGTTATATATACTGTCATATTTTTTTTTAAAGTTCAAATATTGTTAGTAAAAGAAGTCAATTTACAAAGTTAATTTTTTTCACGTGTCCGGATCCGGAAATCTTCGACATATAAATGCCCGACTATTTATTCTGTATGTTAAAATTTCAACCTTTGCCCAGATTTTGGATGTTTCTATAAGTTCGAGAAGATACGGACAAACTAAATAATTAATTAAACGCCCTTACATCTGCAACACCGTCTGTAGCTGCCTTAACTTTATTGAATGTCAACCGAAATACACTTCTATGTCAAACATACAAAGGTCTTATACTGAATGCACTAAAGCCAGCTATGTTAAGTCGGATAAGGCGAAGGTCAGTAAAAAATCCAGGAAATCGATGCAAGTAGCATCTTCCGAGGAAGATGGCTGATCAATTAGTTTTTAACCTTTCTTCATTAGAACTAATGAAGTATTCCAAATGACCAGGAAGTGGAAGAAAAAGTATAGGATGTAAATACTGTGAATGGTAACCAGATATTTACTTATACGTACAGGTTTTTGGAATCGAATGTGGGAAGTATGTTAGCATGCGTTAATACTAAGTGCTTTAGTGACGGATGTCATCATTAGTGTTTTAACTGCTAAGTTCCTAAAACTGTACAAATATTTTTTGAGTAAAATTACTTAAAGGTTGTGTGCCATGGGAACGAAGTTTTTGCTTGTTGTTTTTTCTCGTCGTATACCAAAATATGTCGAGTAGGTGCCAATTACGGTTTAAGACATTTATTCCTTAAAAAGAATACAATTCACTTGACATGAGAAATACAAGTTTATCTTAGTACTAAATACACGAACTTATGAAGGAAATACTCGTAAATAATCTATAGGTACTAGGAAGTAGTAGCTGCTCTGCAAAATATGTTTTTTTTTTTACAATGTTGTGGGTAACGAGAAAAAGTTAGTGTACGATTATATTGCAGTATTATAATCGTTTTATAAATACAGTAAGGAAAATAAATTAACTGAGCAAATTGACGTCAATTTGCCGTGATATAACTATTACCTGCAACTGTCAAAGAATGACAACTGTCATTTGAATATACGGATAATTTAAGTTTGTAGTCAATTTGCTTAACAATTAATTTCCTAGACAGTACATCACGTCCTTGTCATTAACACGTTTCAAGTTGGAAAAACGTAAGACATTTAAAAACAAGAGAGCAAAAGCTAACAAAATGTGGTTGACCCATCTCAATAAATCTCACAGACCGGTATCATTAGAAAATATTCAATATTGATCCACAAAGGAAAGCGAGATCGCACTGGCTGCTAATGATCAGTCATTACTGTCAAATTAAACGTGTCAGTCCATGGAAAGTGTCATCCGAGAGGTTTTTCTCGTAAAATGAGTGCTTTCCACGCGCCCGCGCCGCACGAAAAGCTTAATATTAGGCTAGGAGATCGTAACCTGAGAAAGTACATCATCTTTAATAGACACTTCTATGCACTTCAATTTACGAGTTTAATTTGGTAAAAGAGTAATTCGAAATAACAAATTAAGTGTTAACAACACTTATCTAACCGTATGATTATACTTAGACATCTTTATTTTTAACATCCTGGGGAAGCGTTAAAGTCGAGATAACGGTGCGGCTGAAGATACATGTTCGAAAGTTAAGAATTTGCGTTTAATGTGGGACATGTATGTTAACAATTTAAGACTAATAGGTCCTTTACAAACCTAATAATAACTATCTTGACCGTTACTGAGCACCAATAATAAAATAGTGTCTGAGTTGTTAACATTTTATAAGATCCGAAACTCATTCAAGTTTTTAATATCAAGGTTGTTTATGACTCAACCCGCGTAAAGGTCAAATGTAACGTAAAATATAAATTTTAATGGGGTGAAAATTAAAGTACCATGACGCCTGCGTTTCTTGAAAGGTTAAGCAGAGGTGTAAGGTCGCACACCTTTAGTTGGTCAGTGACGATATCAGATCCCATGAAAAAGAAGTCAAGACTGCTGCGATGAAAAAAATATATGGCATGTACAATGTTATTCAAAGGTTGCCATAAATTAAATACCCTAAGATATTACTCAAGATCGATCTATCAGGTTTTTTACTTTAGTTAAAGGACATTATAATGAACCTTGTCAAAATTATCAAGTTTAATAAATCAGTCGTGTAAAACCTTGAACACGATATACGATATACCTTGCATACGAAAGAAAATAATAGGTACGTAAATAGTCAAAGACAAAACAATTATTTTTTATCCAAATTTTTAATTCAGGTAAATTAGTAAGTAATTCAATAACTAATTTCAATACTTAATTATCATATTTCGCTGCTCTATTTAAATTAGAAACAGATCCTAACATAAATCAAGTACTTGTGAAACTTCTTGAACATGATGATGGATTCCAATGTGACTATCTCCCGGCCTAATGGCTACCGGTTCTATAGTAGTACTGAGTAAGTGTACACTCTGCTCTACTTCACTGTAATCACAGTATTCCTTTCTGATGAGGTGTTAATTCACTTTCCTATTTATTATGGCGATATTATCTTGCGGAGTAATGATCGGGTTAAATGTTTGGAGAAACTGAACTCACTGTAATTTGGTTGGGAATGTGTATGAAGTGTATCGTTACAACTAGACAATTTTGCTTAGTTTTAACGATACACTTCACACAAATCAAATTCAATTTCTATATCTACCATCTATTTCTATCTTTCTATTCTATTTCTATTTTTTTTTTTTATTTCTTCTTCAAATTAGTCACATCTGTGACTAATTTAAACTGTAACAAATACCTAATCTTGCCTTATTACGAAGTTCAAAAAATACCATCCAACTGAGTCAGTTGATTTTACCAAAAATCTATGGTCCCTAGGTACTTTCCAATGATATCAACGAAAATATATTAAACTAATGAGAAAACATGTAATACGGGCGTAACTTTTCACCAATTATAGCTTTGAATATTCATCCTGACTATTACAGTACTGAAACGAGGTAATATCTATTACGCTGCAAGTCTACATTCCTATGATTATTTCCAACTCAACTAACCAACCCCATTACAACAAAAACAAGCCACATTACATAAAACTGCACATGAAAACGGTAAACTTGTAAACAGGAAAATTAACCATATAAAAGTGAATTTATACGCAACTATCTTATAGGCAGTTGATAGGATCTTCACGGTAAACGGTAATGATAGGGTTGGTCAGATCGTGGTCAGATAGGGGGCAACCATTTCCTATCTTAATTATTCATATCAATCTGAACGAGCAATGTTTTTCTACATTTATCTTTAGAGAATTTATTAATGAAGCTTATTTGAAAGAGTGAAACACTTGACAGATGTAATTGGTTTATTTATACGGTTTTGCTTTACTATGAAATTAAGTGCTAATGACATCATCTTGTCCTCATCTCAATATGTTTGGTGTCAGCATACTACTTATCTACGTCTTTTTCCAAACATTCTTATCAGCCGTCATAACAGTGTTGGCTCCCCTTCCGTCACAACAACTTTTCTTTGGCCTATATTATTACATAGTCACGTTTTCTTTGGTTTGCATTTGTTCATATTACCATCCAAATTTATACTCAACGCTTTTTTTATAAACGCTGCTCCGGTAGGCTCTAATAATCCTTCCATATCCCAAGGGCACGTCTTCCCTACCATTATCGCGCTCCCCGGTCTACTTTTTGATATACAATGGTCTTTGTAGTCTCATGATACACGAGGCTGGGCTAGGGTGAATCTTTGGGTTCATTCGAGCAATCGAGTCTGGTACAACCACGCTTGGGTTGATGCATTTCATTCATTCATTCAACGCTTTCTTTTTACACGCTGCTCATTCCTCTGTCTTAAAATTAGGTAGCCTTATTTGTGTCACCGCCATTCTCCTGCCTTCATCTCAATTCACTTGGGATCGACGTAGCATTTTTTCTCAGGCCTGCAATACAGTTCTACCATCATCCGTCATCTCAGTATGCACTTCATCCCTTGCCATTTCATCTTTTACACAAAATCTATCTACCTTTTCTTTCTTTATTCTTTTAGCCGAGAATAGGTATTAATACAATATGTTGTTATTCATGTCTGACATTATTGGAAGTGATAGACAAATAGGTAAGTGGTACTTTAATTTAGATGCTAGTACAGTCGGCCTATGAAAACTTTGACAGGTTGTGCAGAGGTGTACCTACCTATAATACACCCACATTTCGCCAGTTATGTTTAAGTCATGTAATACTACCTACAAATGAGTAAAATATCGATACTGTATTCGATATGTTATCCCTAGGCTTGTAAATCTCATCGGAGGTCCCAATTACCTGACCTGTAAGAAAAATATGCCCACAATAAAAATATTTTGAATTTGAATTTCTCACTTTCTCTCTTTTTTTTCTTCACGAACCAATTCATATTCAATATGGTCGTCGCAGTTTAAATATAGACTTCCAATGTCGTTTTAACAGCTTTTTTTTTTTGGGTGGGTAATTGTCAAATAACTTCTCCCGCTATGGACGGAGCGGGAAGGCGTGTCAGACTTTTACTGACTAAAGCCCACCCGTGTTCCTTCCGCTGCCTGTGTGCCAGGGCCACGATATCCCTTTCGGACAAACTCGCAACCCTGGCAGGTATCGTTTTTAACGGCTGAGTTGCGATATGTGCAGTGTTAAGCAAGTGTAGTTAAAGTTTATTTTAATGACTTGGGTAACATAAAGTTAATTAAGAAAGTTAGATGGATATAACGTAATAACTGCCACAACGACACATTTGCGCGTAAGACATAACCTTTTAGAAATTAGATGAATAGTTAAATCATTAAAGTCTTTTACAAAACAAATTATTATTCATTACAATAGAAGAAGCTTATTCCGGATGATTTATCGATACAATTATATCGATTTGTGGTTATGTGAATCAATTTATCGTCATTATGTACGGTTGAAGTTTTTTTTTTTTTATTGGACGCGGTGTAACGCAATCTCCTTCTGCCTGTTAGCTATGTTGTTTTGAAAACAGTTAAGTATAATTGGGGTATACAATTTTAGGGGGGGGCGCTACGCTACTCTTCAATTCTAATCAATATAAAACATCCACCAATTGAAGAGCAGCGTACTCTTACCTTAAACGTATCAATATAGTTAACAACGAGGAAGTGATCAAACAAACTCGAACCAACTCAATCAAAAAATGGTGATTTGTTTGGAAACGTTTCTCAAGGCAGCAGTAGGTACTTAATAATTAAAGCTGGCAACGTGTCTTCAAGGCTCTGATGGCACCAGCAGTTTTATCAACGTCTCCTCAGTCATTCGTTTTCCTGGGTCATCAGTCATGGATACTTACCTTCTTTACTAGCTCCTTCTTCTACCTTAAGTCAGGACCTCATTGCAATCGTCTGTGGCATTAGCTGGTTACTACATCACTCTTTACCTAACCATTTACCATCACAGTTAATCAAAAACCTTACATAATCTTACCCCACATTATATTAATCCACGCCTACTTGCAAAAACTCATTTATGTAGGGCACAAGTCACTTACGCCAAAGTTGTTGGCATCTAGGCTAATCATATTCAGGTTCGGGCGCATAGATTACGTCACGTAATCGTCGCGTGATCGGAACGAATCCGCACGAATGTACAGTGGATTTACACTAGTAGCCTAGTTACGAAGATTTTGTGAGGCACGAGAAAATTGAATGGTAATATATATATATTTTTTAACGACAAGGAAGAGCTTCCCGCTCATGGTATTCATATCACCTGATGGTAAGTGATGAGCAGGCCGAAGGTGGAAGCGAGCTTCACCCGGAATCGTCAACCACAGAGGAACTGGCTATCTTATCCCGAACTACCGAAACACAACTATGCTGTTAACATTGTTGTTATGGCGACAGACTTAGAAAATATGGTGGTAGCTAGCCAGGCGGACTTAGAACGAGCCCTACTACCAACCAAACCGAGCAGAAAATTTTACCCCCGCTGGGAATCGAACCCGGGACGTCTAGGTCTGAGACAGGTGGTCTTTTACCACTAGACTACAGAGGCAGTTAATATGCAGGTTTTACTAGGGCGAAAGAATTGGTCATAATTAAAGACCAAAGCGAATCAGGTCAATAACTCATTTTCCAACTCTTTTCTAGTAGATATTTCTAGTAGCGAAAAGACCGCCATTTTATCCTTACTTTAAAAATCATTGCATTGTTTATTTTCTACTAGTTTTTATGCAAGTATCTGATCTATCAAAGCCGATACTTTACAGTGAACGGTTCCGTATTTATCCCAAAAACGAACGTAACATTGTAGTTGAAAAACATGCTCTCCCATACAACGACATACGCTACGGTCAATTCTCCAACTGCAAATGTAAGTTGGTCGACTATTACTCGTTAACTTGTGAAGCCTACTTAGCTGTGATAATTTTCCTATTAATTTCGTTAATATATACTACTGCCATGATTTTTTTCACATACCCAACACCATTTAGCTGGCAGGGGGGGGGGGGGACACTTGACCCTAACAAAAAATAGCATTTTAAAGCTTAATATTACGCAAACGGATCCCTGAATTGAAACATGGTTTTCAAAGACCCACAATATTTTTAAACGGTCTATCCAACGATACCCCATACTATGGAATAGACGAGACAAAAAATATCATCCCTACTTTACGTGCAAGGGAGGCGGTACTATTAAAAAAAAAACAAGATTTCTTTTACATCTTTTTGGGTGTGATTAATATCTATACCCATGCCAAATTACAGCTTTCTAGTACTAAGAGTCTCTGGGCTAAGCTGGGGACAGACGGACATGGCGAAACTATAAGGGTTCCTTGTTGACTACGGAACCCTAAAAATATTAGCTTTCTCCACTCCTCCTCAAACTTGAACTGTGCCAAATTTCATACTCCTCCGTTCGCGTAATTTTCGTAAAAAGGAGTATGTACAAAGTTTTCGCTTCACGTATTAACACAAGGATTTACTAATAAAGCTCGTTCAAAATTAACTATTAAGCTACTCCAATTAAAAGAGGTAGTTCGATTACACGCATAAAGTTTTAATAGCAGACATTAAATCCAACAGAGTCGGCTATGAAATTGTAAATTACTAGTTCCTTATTAATATTTAACATGACACACTAAATTGTATAGGATTTATTGGAAGCAACTAATTATTTTGCTTACCCAAATGTTCCTGAGCTTATTCCAGCTACTGTAGCTAAAAAAATTTTAAGAAGCGCATATATAACAGCATCCTATAAATCTAGCATGTATTCCTCCCTCAATCGTTGGATTGTTGTCGTGCATATTATTGCTTGATGTTCACTCATCAGTAGAGATCGGATATTCGGATGCATATTTAACTAAAGTACATTTTTTTCCCGGCAAAGGATACAAAGTATGGAAACGGCTTCTTAAAATACATTTTTATTCCGGGATCGCGGGTTTTCATTAATAACAGTGTGTAGGTATACAATTTTGTATTATTTTGTATTTATATAAAAAATATTTCTTATCTATTTAGAACTAGGCAAGAATTTTGTGGAAAATATAACACGTTTAATAAACACTATTGATATTTCTTCAAAACCTTTTATTCTAAAATGAAATATATTTATTCGGGGATACACAGTACAAAAGAGTAGTTCTTACAAACTTGTTAGTCCTGGAAACCGACACTTTTTCCCGTACCGAAGCGCACTCCATACTAGTCAACTCTCAAACTTTAGGTGAATATGCATCCGAATATCCGATCTCTACTCATCAGCATCCATCTGCCGGTATCCTAATTTATTTATAGTCGGCGCCGCTTATCAGGTCTTCACACTAGTCCCCCCCTTTCTTACTATGTCTAAAGATGATAGTCATCTCATCTTACACTAAACCCATCCAGATTTTATTCCGTTCCTCCTCTATTATTACATTACAGCCTCATAACCTTATACAGGTTGTCCACTATCAAGTTATATTGCGAAAGTTTATGATATTTTAATTTGTAACCAACCAAAAGGTTTGGCCTATCGGAATGCGACTTTTCACTATTGCTGGTTAATTTGGGACATCCATCTTCAGCAGAAATTTACGACTTAAAATATGTAGGTAATTTTCTACACGTTTGTCGCATTCTTCTTCTTTATAAATGTTACTATAGAGCAGGCGCCGTAATAAACAAAAATAATCCTCAAAGGTCATCTGTGAATACATTGGAGCTCGTATTTTTTTCCGTAAACGTACGTGGAGCTAGTGGGTATATTAATGCGACTGCTTACGATAAGAGCTCCACCTAGTGTCACAAAGTAGATAGGTAGAGAAGGTATAATCCTGGATGGTTAACGATTAAAAGAGTCTGGTGCTGTTGATCCAGGATATAAAAAATATCTCATCATCACTCTCCGGTCCTTAACCCGATTTATGTGGGGTCGGCGCAACGTGTCCCTTTCTTCTATACTTCTCTATTAGTCGTCATCTCGGTAGTCACCCCCTTTCTAGCCATATCATCTTTCACACAGTCCATCCATCGTTTATTTGGTCTTCCCCTACTCTTATAGCCATCGACATTCATACTCAAAACTTTCCCCACGACATTTTTCTTATTCCTCCGCATCACATAGGTTACAAAAATAAGGATAATAAGGATATAAAAAGGTTACTACGCTTGAAAAAAAAAAACATTTCTTCAAATTGGCTGAGAATCAGCACTTTATGATCGGCAAAAATTACATAAAACAGTCCCCAAAAACGCCCGCCCTTCACCATGTCCTACGGCTATAAATAAAAACATTGCATAAAGTTGAAAGACGTTTTAACGTCAAAAAAGGTATAGATAGGAAACAGAGTTTAATCGTTAATAAACTTTAAGCATCATCATATGCCTAGACTTGTCCGTCTACTTTGGGGTCGGCATCCAGTCTAACCAGATGCAGGTGAATACCAGTATTTTACATGGAGCGACTGTCAATCTGACCTCCACAACCCAATTACTGTTACACGATACCCCTTGGTAAGACTGGGACTGAATTAACTTTAAGAAAAGTTTATAAATAAACCCCCTAGTGTTCAGCTAAGAGGAAAAAGCGGTGCATCAAACATCCCAGCTTGATGATGCTCTGCAATTATTATCAGCCAAGCTCAAAGTCGACTGCTTTCTGGCCGTAGGAAAAATAAGTAATCTAAGGCCCGTATTACAGAACGTCACTCAATACTCGAGCATTACTTAAAACTTATTTCAACCAATTAAATGGCTTCAATCTAGTTTTAAGTAATGCTTGAGTGTTGAGTGACGTTCTGTAATACGGGCCTAAGCGTTGATCGGTTGTAAGACTTTTCGTGTGCTATTTGTTCTGTTTGTATTTGTGTTTGACTTGTCTTGAACTCTTGTTGGCTTAGCTACTGTGGTCAACGGCGTGCTACTATTATAACTTACTCTTTTTTTGCCTTAACCTGGGTCAAATTCATTTTTTTTCTTGTAAGTTTCTGAGCCCCTGGTTGACCACGGACTGCGTCTCATTTTGGTGTTTGAAAAATGAGGGCGATACGTAACTAACGTTTAGGGTAATCTTTAGTCATTTTTGTTTTGTTAGTCTACGCTTGTGTCTGGCCTTTTTTCTCAGTGGGCCTTCTGCGGCTTTACATATTTTGCTAGTGCCCACAGAGTGTAGAGCCTAAATGGCTAACCGTCCACCGCGACCGTCGACATTTACATGACCTACATCACCGACAAGCCTAGTTTTTTTTTTTTTATAACGCAGCAGGGTTTTACTCCTCATAAATAGGTTTAATTTGTAAGAAGCACCAACATATGTTTTTCATGTTTTGTAAAATTGTAATTGCGTTTCTTCTTTCTTCTTTGAATTCAAAAGACTAAATTAAACTTTACGTTTATTTACAAACTGGCTGTTATTATCATAAAAGAACTGACAATGAAGAAAAAGTAACTTGACAGTCATTCATTTGTTTACATTTTTACGTTGCTGCGTGTCAGTAGGTTCGCTACATAAATAGCATAATAAAAAGCTGGGACTCATTGAAAAAAAAGTGTTTATTCACAGAAATACATTTTTTTTTACAAGATAAGACTACCAAACTGCAAAGCAGTTTGTTGGCAGACGTAGCTCCTTTATTCCATTTTTTAAAGACGTAAGTTTATGTTCGTGTGTCATTTTATTGTTTTTTGTATTAGTGTAACTATATTTTTTTTATTGTGTTTTTTTTTATGGACCATGTGGTTTGCTAATATTTTCATAATTTATTTATTTATTAGTAAATTTAATCATAATTTACCTAACACATTTTCACATATTTTCACTTCTCACGCTATATAACCAAACTCGTCCATGATATTCACTCAACACCTCTCACCCCTTATAAATACTCGACCGCCGCGCCGTTTGTATCAACCATTTAAATGCAAATACTATGCACAAATCAACCAGCACGACTATCAAATACTTGCAAATAATCTGTCATCGTTATCTTCCAAAATCTTTTTCTAAATAAGAGCAACATTTCTCTAAAAGAATCCAAAATAAACTTCCGGCAGCCTAAAGACGTTAAATGTGATCCAAAGTAGGAAAGTGGAAAGAAATCGAAAACAACATTATTATTTTATAATTTGTTACAATGACTTGTTATTTCTTGTATGTGGTCGACCAATTTTGGGTTATAGCCATGCGAAGATCGACCTTATTTTCGTATAAAATTAAAGAGGAAAATAAATTGTGGTGTCCGGATTGATATATCACAGGTTTATTGGAGTGTGTCTCATTGGTTAGTTAATCTAGTGTACAAATTGTGGATGTTGGTATGCGAGAATATTACAGTAATATAATTTGAGAAAGTGTCTATCCCCGTTCGTTATTTTAAACATAAACTCACACCTTCTTCGCACAGGCAGAAACTACAGAACGTCACCTGCAGTTACGCTCCTTACATACTCCTTTTGCTTCGTTTAAGTTAATAACTGGGGGGGTCTACTCCGAAGCGCTAAACCGAAGTATCGGCCGAATAACTTTGAGTCCTTACCCGACTTCAAGTCACAGTTTTGACTTTGGCTGATCTCTTCGACTGCCTTTTTTTTTCGTCGTAGTCAGCGATAGTTGCCGTAGTAAAGAAACGACCGAACACCGGCCGATACTTCGGATTTATGTTCGGAGTAGACCCCCAGGTCCTACACGAGTGCTGGTTGCGAGTACTACGCACCTGACCAGCCTGTTCGTTATAAATTATTCTAATATATCATAATTATTAAATCCAATAATAACTAACTAACTAAATACATTGCTATTTCAGTATTTACAATTATTCACGAAATAAGTCAGTTAAAAATATAAATTGCTTCCGGAGCGTGTCAGGCGAAACCAATAAATTTAGGAAGATTTTAAAGTTATAAAAGTTAGTCAGTTATAAAAAATAAGCGCATTTTAATATAACAAAACTTACCCAGAATTAGCCAATTAAAATGATGCCAGGTGTTTCGATAAAACAGCAATCAAAGGAAGGACATCAACGCATTTTTGTCATGCGTATAACACTAGACAATTCGGCCATCAACGTATTTCATTGCCGCATATTTCGGCGACACAAACGTCAGGTTTCATAATAAGCCATCCAAGGACATTGGCCAATTTCATACATGACTGCTCTACGTTACTATAAATAGTTAGTATCCTAATTGTGCACTTGAAGAGTTGATTGGCGAATTTTTTGTGGGAAAAACAATTATTGTCAAATAAATTGATGATTCACTAAGAATTTAGACAAAATTGCTGTTTGAGACAATATGGTGTTTCTTTTGCGTAATTTGGTTCCTGGTTCATTAGAATGAGTTGAAAAGATATTTACCGTGGTAATGGTGAAAAATTTGTTATGACTAGAATACAGTTTTGAAGTGCTATCATTCAATCTCCAAAACAAAAATAAACAATCGAGAATGATCATCTAATCGATTCTTTTGCGCAATTTTTACCTAATTGGTTCTTCCAACGCGATCCATAAAATAACATGTCCACGGTTATCCAAATGTAAAATAAATAGGTACTTAATTTTATTTCCCTTTATCTTCTCTACCATATTTTTATATTTATACAAAATATACTTAAATATTTTTAATTTATGAATTGGGAAAGTCTTCCGTGACTATAGTTGTAGCGTTTTAGCATGGCAATAATGGTCATTGACCCACCTACATTTTCTAGCATTTTTATTTCAAAAACTGAAATAAAGTCCGTTAACGTCCCGAATCAACATTTATCGTGATCTTCAACATGTTCCAATAACGAAAATCTGTACATAGTTTATTGTTTGTGTTCCTACGGAGAGATAATTAGGGACAGGTCAATGACCGCTAATGCCATGCTAAAACGCTACAGCTATAATTACAAAAAATCACGAGGGCAACTCATGTTTCGTATTATCTCATCTTCTTCAGTAAAACGTAATGACATGACACTTACCAATCGTCATGCTTACGTCACCAAGGTTTTTCATAGTCAAATGATGATATTTTTCTACAAACCGCAAGTGCCCATCAAACTCCAGGAAGTTTAAAGGCCAAGCAAAAACAATAAAAATCACGTAAAAGATAATCACAGTTCGTGATACAAAACTGGAAATGTCATGTTTTGCATACTTTTGTGATGTGATGTTAGAAATCTCATAATATTTTATTACGGACTGCCATTTTTGGGCAAAATATCCGACATTTTAATGGGTCTAGTTTTACCATGTGTGGCATGATTTTGTTCTGGTCCATTCATATTTAATTTGGTTCACTGCAAAATTGTTTGTCATCTCATCAACTACGTAACTTTGAAGCATCTTTGAAGATGCTTATGTCATCTGTCCCCTCATTATCTCATCATAGAGATTTGCTACTCAACCGTAGTCGAGCAAATAAATAATTTAGTTAAAACTTGTAGAACGTCGTAAGTAGTCTTCAAAACTGTTTCAAGTGCGTTGTGAATTTCAACATAATGTTATGTTAATCTTAATTTTGAGATCTAAACAGGTTAGATTTTTCTAGCGAAATTGAACTGATGATTTTAAAAACGTAGAGTCATTATGAGACAGAGTAATGGTTACGTATACTTTTACAACAATAACCTAAAATAAAAATTCGAGTTACTCTGTGAAGCATTATGGTAGCCTAACTAACCTAACCTTCGCTTTGAAAATTAATCTTAACTTGCTTAACTTTTGTTATTTTAAGATAAAAGATAGGAAACAAATAGTGATGTTAGTAAGTACACTTTTATTGTTAGGAAACAATCTTGAGATCAAAGCACAGGAACACTCTAATCCGATTTCCTTCTCCATAATGGTCACATCCCATTATTATACCCAAGAATAAACAATTAAATAACAGCCCATAAAACCAGCTCTGACTTTTATAGCTTTACAGTAAGGTCGAATTTAGCTTAATTATTAAACAATTCATTGAAATTAATCTTTGTATATCTGACACTAATTCATGCCGACATTTGTTTTATAATGGTTTCGTAAATCAGGAAACACGCGTGCTATATTTTTTGATTGAGTCCGATATTTCCTTTCCTTAATTATTATTTATTTAGATAATTAAATAAATTGCATATCCGGATGCGATATTTTTAGGTTTTTATTTAATGAACTTAATCTAATTTAGTTGTTCCACGAAATTAATAGCACTACGAAATAGAATGGGTTATAAATATGCAAATGATTGGTATAAAACGGGCACAAGTTTTTTCGTCGCAAAATCGATATTATTTCATCAATGTAGCACTTCAAACGGACATAATAACATTTATCAAAGCTTTAAAAAAAAACAAATGACGTCTAACCGATCAAAAATATTTCAAAATTAGAACGGTACTAATTACCGCGCCACTGAAAGAAATATGGCGACAAAAAATGCGCGTAGGCAATAAATTGAAACTCCCCCTAATGCGTTTCGTCGCACCACGTATCCTGTTCTGCATTCCAGTTTTAATCATACTTATTAAAAAAAGGAGTATTGTTTATTTTCACTAAGGTTAGATGTTAAAATATTTTAGACTCAACTTTGCCGCACTCTTGCGTCGTCGCTGATAAATAAAATCGAGTAAATCCGTCCAAATTAGGCACTTGATCCGAGATATCGAATGAAATACGATATTACGAGTATCCCACACATGACACAGGTATAAATTATAAGAAAAAGTTGCAAGATGACCATTGTAGGCGAAAAATAAACCTACTTAATCCAATTCTACGATCTATGAACTTTCGAATATTGCACAAGATTAAATTGATATCTTGTATAATATTGAACAATCGAAATCGTAAAGGAATCGAAATAATATACGCGGGATCGCGAGAAGTGGAAGAAATGGAGGGAAGCCTTTGTTCATGAAAGACAAAGAAAAGGCGACAAAAAAATAAGATCACAGAGCCACAGGAACTGCCCATAAACTAGATGTGCTATAGTAACTTTGTAGGAATTTTCTGGGACGATTACTGCTCTATTCCAATCCTTTTTCAGATGCTAAGATGACTCGTGTATATTATATAACACACCTATTTCAGCTCTGTATGCTAATTATGAATTCAATCCCTCTTCACTTGAGTGAAGTAAGAAACGATTAAAGGATTGATCACAATCAGTAATCCAACTGATATGTTCAATCCATCAGTCGCTCTCATGTCGAAGAAGCAATTGATTCCAGTAACATAATTAAAGTCAGGGGGTCTACTCCGAAGCGCTAAACCGACGTATCGGCCGAATGTTCGCCCGTTTTATAACTTCCATAGTTTCCTTTTTTGACTTTGAGTCCTTACCCGACTTCAAGTCACAGTTTTGACTTTGGCTTATCTCTTTGACTGCCTTTTTGTTTTTTTTTTCGTCGTAGTCAGCGATAGTTAGCCGTAGTAAAGGAGCGACCGAACATTCGGTCGATATTTCGGTTTAGCACTTCGGAGTAGACCCCCTGGTTTCTCTAGTTATCAGAGGTCACATAACGGTCAAAGGCAACCAGTTTTATCAAAGCCTAATTTACAGAAGATAAGACGAAGGTTGTTTGATCCTTACTATTATTTTTTGAGGTGTTTGTGACATGACACGATTATGTAAAATTAACTTTAGGCCAAGCTGCTGAAGAAATTATAGAGTTCTGCGATTCTTCAGAAGTGAGAGAAGTATACCTAAATAATAATCATAGATAACCCCGTCATAATCTACAAACCATAGGCCCAGTGTTTTTTTTAGACGATTTCTATGATGAACAAACACTGTCTTAGTAGCGATGATAGACTTGAACTATATACCTAGACAAGAAACATTTATGAATCCAATAATGATATTTAGATGCTTATAAATATCGTTTAATACTTAACAAAATATAATACACAAATTCCACAGTATTATCTAAATTCGACACCGAGCATCGAACGCCGGAATTCCTGAGACATGACGTGTCTTCCTGAACTCGTATGCATTTTCTCATGATACGCTTGTGCGGAATTTTTTGCAGTTCATTCAAACCGTTTTATAGCCTTTTAGGGGTTTTTGTTATAAAATAATATGCAGATCTTTTATTTATTGTCTTACCTAGTTTTAAACAGGTTAATAATAAAATATTTGGATGGAATGCCAATGATGTTTGCTCATCACAGCTATTTTTTTATCTAGGTACTACTGCATTACTTATTTGTTTGGTTTCGTATACTAGTGTCTTTGCACCTCTCGAGCGGATTGAAATAATGGTTTTATCATTAATATTATTCACCTAAGTTTTAATTTTAGTTTTTACTTTATAGTCATTGTTAATTTATTACATTATTTATTTATGCACTTTCTAGTCTGAAGCACAGGTTCAACCTAGTTCAGGCAAATATGCAACTGTGCTCTATTTTAATTGTTAAGGTATTTATTGTACATGTGACCCTTTTATAAATAGATGATTATTTGATTTGATTTGATTTGAAATATATGTATAATGTAATAAATTATGCTTTAATTTACAAATGTCCTATTAGCTCCAGTACAGTCTTCAACCAATAATAATACTAACACAAAATTATATCGACTGAATACAATAACACAGTGAAGGTAATTGTAAATTCAAGTCCATTTATTAGTGACACACCTTTATACAATGTTGTGGTACATGATATTATAAAATAAAAATATCGTATCTCTATGTGCTGCCCTGCAAGGCGTACAAATATTGCCGACACAGTTCATTTCAAAACGATTACAAACTTTTTAATACAAATAAGGTAGCAAGCAACAAAATCAAAATCATTTTTTTTTTATTTCACAATGACATAAACCTACATGGGCACTTATGAAACGTCAGAAGCTAGGTGCACGGTTCCAATTGGTCGTTTCCTATGGAGAAGAGCCGGCAAGAAACTCCACGGTTACTCTTTTAAAAAAAGTGGGCTTTAACAATGTTATAAGTTACAGTGTTAATAGGTATGGGAGGACAGTGTAGGCCCGTCAACAAGTACCAAGTACTTAACAAAATAAAAGATAGTTTACAAAGCTACAGTCTATTAAGCCTACAACGTTCTCACATTCACAAATTAAAAAAGAATCTTTATAAAATATTACTAAAATAATAAAAATAAAAACCTACATATTTAAACCAAATGACAACATTGTCATTACAACTGTAAAAAAAAAACTGAATAAATATTCTGTCCACAACAACTTAAAGTGTTCCACTACTTCAGAACGACATTAATGTAATGTTAGCTTAAAAGTTAAAACCCAATAAAACTACAACGGTACGCACATTATATCGTACAACTGTTATTAAAATATCTTAACATGCAAATAAGTCCTTCGTTGTCTCGTTAACACAGTTATTTCACCGTTTCCATGCTATTCTCGCTATTTGCCATTTTATTGTCTGTCAAATAAAATCTTGTAACAAATTGTTTAGATTTGCATTTCCGTGACACATTTGGTCTTCATTTGTTATAATGATTCAAACGGAAACTATCTTACTAGCAAATGGACGATATACCTATCTACTGAAATATGCTATTTCTTTACCCAGTTTCGTATTACGTAATTTAGGTATTATTATTAGGTATTTAATCAAAAACATGAATATTATTACAGAAAATGGAAACTCGACCTAAGACGGCCAATAAACTGGAAATGTCAAAATATTACGTGACCAATTTAAAGGAAAATTCTTGGCAATATTTCCTAACGTAGTTTTTACAGTTTTACATTGTTCAGAAATTACGTTAAGAGTCCTTAATACCTCAGCGTCAACTCACTCTTTATCTCGTCCGCACACTACTGCTCACGGTCACGCGAGCGACAGGGCAGCAGGCAGAAGGCTCCAATGTGCCGATAGTTTAGATAATTTATTTTTGCGGTGAAAATAATGGTAACTTAAAAAAAAAAATCTGCTTTATATATTATTTAGTTCAGTTATTATGCAAAGTTTCATGATCTAACTAGAAGTATTTTTTTTCTAATACTAGCGGTTTATTGTTCGGTTTGGAGGGCACTTTGTAATTTTTTTCTGTCGAGAAAATTTTATGGAATTGTGTTTTCGTCAAACATCACAACAACACAACAAACAATTAATCCTCAACTTTACCATATATTTATTTCAAAATGAATGCTGTCGATATAACAGAGGATCATGCTAACAAATGTGAGGTATTGTGGACTCTTTAAGTGGTTGCTAAACTATTTCAAAAGGTTTAGAATGAGTGTAATTGAATCTGTAATGAAAGTTTATTAGAGCACTTCTTGATGTTGAATAAATTATGCTTTAATTCTGTGGCAACAATCAGATAATAATATGTGGCAATACTAGAAATGGAAAACAAATTGAATCCAAATGCTCATTACATTTACATAGTTATCTAGGATAAGTACCATCTAGACCAAGAGATCTTTTCAACAACTTTGCAGTTACTCAAGTGCCTAGTTTGTCTACATTTAGTCTTTTGTATATACTTTTTTAACCTCATATCCCTCCGTCATATCCCTTTGACGCATATCCGAGATTCCACGTTAACCTGATTTTTCTTTTAATCTCGTATCAGAACTAGCTTCATTTATGCCGAAACGTCAGTCATTCATATTTACTGAAGTCAACTTCATTTTACCTATTAGTCAATCAATCAACTCAGCCTATCGCAGTCCACTGCTGGACATAGGCCTCTCCCAGGCTGCGCCACAACACCCTGTTCTCAGCCTTCCGCATCCAGTCTGACCCAGCCACCTTCTTAAGATCGTCGGTCCATCTAGCTGGGGGGCGTCCCACACTACGCTTGCCGATACGCGGTCTCCACTCCAGGACTCGTCTGCTCCATCGGCCATCGGTCCTTCGACAAACATGGCCAGCCCACTGCCACTTCAGTTTGCTTACTCTGCAAGCTATGTCGGTAACTCCGGTTCTTTTCCGGATAATTTGAATTTAATTGTCGGTAGACACAACTTTGACAAACAAGCCGACAGAAGGATCCAGTTGGGTTGGGCGGCATTTGGAAAACTGCGTCATGTCTTCTCGTCGCCTATCCCGCAATGTCTGAAGACTAAAGTCTTTAACCAGTGCGTCCTGACCTATTAGTAATCGCTTCTAATTTCTAAACTTTTTCTTTCCAATACTGAGCTATAAAAACCACGCTTTGATTTTGACGAAACCGCATCCGTTAGTTTTAACCAGCACTGACATGTTAGACATAATAAATCGGGAATTAGAGACAGTATGAATGCTAGATGCAATACGTTCACATATTTGCATCCGACAAAATATCGACATTCCATCCGAAGCGTTTTCGCGAAACCCGACACATAATTAATTAAAACCAAATCTGAAATCACAACCGTAAACTGATTTATGCCTGTATCAAATATCCGTTCAATAATCAACGCTAATAATAGACAAGTCGATCTACCAATCGTAACACGAGCCAATCCATTCATAATTAATGAATGTATACCTAATGAACGCCAGTTTATTTTTAATGATACGGATGTGACTGGACCAGATGTAGGTCGAGACTGGCATGCAGATGACTGCATCGCTGCAGCAGTGAGATTTATTGATATCCAGACTTTTATATTCATTAGTGAATTGCGTTGGAAGGATGCATTTGAATTGCAGAATGATGTCTCACTTGAGATGCTTGTAAATAGTTTCATCTTTATAATTACGAGGATCCTATACTCTTTGAGGCTACTCTCGAGGCTCCTTGTGAAAGAGTTCATCATGGGAAATAATATCTCCATAACCTATTTCTGCTGCGAGATCCGTTCTGGCTTGAAGGTTATTTATGGTTATCAGTGAATTTACAGGCACATTACGAGGCTTCTCAATTATATATCTAGCTTCAGCTATGTAATGGTGTTCATAATACAGAGTATTCTATTCTATTCTTCAGCAACGAATTCGGCATCCTTTTTTCAGATGTCCTCAGTTGGTAACCACCTGCCATCAGTTAGGCTGTTGACTTGTTTAATAATCTATAATAACGTAGAGATAGCCAGCATTCATATACTAAGTTTTTTGTATAAAGCAATGAAATTTGTCTTTTATAATACTGATGAATTTATATTTCGTTACAATATTCTATGTTTTTTTCTTCTTTGCTATATTTAGAATAATAGCTGCAGTGTCAATAAAAATAACTTGTAACCAATACGGGACCACTTTCAATATGTTACCGCGATCGACCGTCAATCAAGATCAGTAATTTTTAAGGACATTCTACTAATCATCTTCGTTTAGTAAATAAAACCGGCCAAGTGCGAGTCGGACTCGCGCACGAAGGGTTCCGTACCATTATCTATAAAACGGCAAAAAAAATCACGTTGTTGTATGGGAGCCCCCCTTAAATATTTTTTTTATTTTCATTTAATTATTTATTTTTAAAGTGAATATATAACTAAATATTCTGTGAATATTTCAAGCGTCTACCTGTTGCCGTTATCAATATCGAGCAAAAACGAGCAAAACAAATCACGTTTATGTATGGGAGCCCCCTTAAATATTTATTTTATTCGGTTTTTTAGTATTTGTTGTTATAGCGGCAACAGAAATACATCACCTGTGAAAATTTCAACTGTCTATCTATCACGGTTCATGAGATACAGCCTGGTGACAGACGGACAGACAGACAGACAGACAGACGGCGGAGCCTTAGTAATAGGGTTCCCGTTTTATCTCGTTTTTGTTTTTGATGTTTTGATCTCGTAATAAATGTCTAAAATTGCCAATATTTTTAGAAAAACACAATAGAAGAACTATTTTCTGTGGTTGTGTTTTCTGTGCCTATTATCATAGGCTTAGGGCGACAGGTACTGTGACTAAAATATAGACACAGACTTAACACATATACATTATTATTATGATACGACACATATACCATAACAAACCATAAACAAGCCATAACTCATAACACCATACACTCCCAATCCCAAGGGATCAAACTCCTAAAGCTAAATCACGGAGGTGCGCACACGCATACCGCTCGCATTATCGGCGCCGTTAACAAGTCGCACGTGTTATGAAGATCGAGCCGACAGCGATAAAATGGCAGCTATGAAATGCAACCGAAATAGTTTAGACTAGGAGCTGGTGATGGCAACTGTAAAGTTATTATGATTGGATAATTTTATGTACATCGTAATTAGAAAATCAGAAACTATGTGTGAGACATTAAACTATGTAAGTGTAGCGTATAAAGCTAGAAATAGACGGAAGCTATTATTTAAGCCTGTTAGAGAACACTATGGTGCAACATATTATTGTAAATAATAATAAAAATGTGTGTGTCAGCTCCGACGCACGACTGGAGTTTACTCGTTGAAAGGTGCGCAAGGTAGGTACGTTGCGCAGAAAAACGTAACCCGCTTGTATTCATTACATTCCTCATAAAATTTCCATATAAGGCCTCCGGAGGTCGATTCTTAAGGAGTAAACTCTAATAAATAAGTAATATCAGGATGTAGTTCGGAATTAATGCTATCATCAGATCTCACACATCGTGATATTTTGGGAACATTAAAAACTCTCATTTAGAGTGGATGGTAGATTTTTTGAACTGTAGAAGGTAAAACTGTATACCTTATAAGTTCGTGTAGTTGTGGGATATAAATACTCACAAACTTACTGCATAATATCGGTAAGAAATTAAACATCCTGAAAATTATTTCCCCCCAAGCTCTCCGACTATTACCCATGTCGTGAAAGTGCCTACACTTTGTGATCCAATCGTATGCCGTAACTGTGGAATGCGCAGGATTCTCAAAGATTAAGGAAGGAAGAGATTACAGTTAATTAGCATGGAGCATGCAGCATCACCTTTATACGGTGCTTGTGACATTTTCTTCGCGTAATTATGTTCTGTATCTTGATTGATGGTGCAAATTGATATTTTACTGATATTTTAAACCGGAAATTATATTGTTTCATCAAGGCAGTAATCAGCCTCTCCGGAAATAACCATGTGAAACAAGATCTAAAAATTAAAGGAACAAAACTCAATATAACAATGCTCACAAAAATAAAAACAAAGTTAACGTAATAGATAACAATTTGAACAATGTAACAAAAGACCTTTTTACTTTTAATTTGGTTAGTTCTGCAACACCAATGCTGTCGGCAGAAATGAAAGCCGGAGCAATTACATGACATAAAATGGCTGGAGATTAAATATATTCGCGACACAAAAATACCAAGATATAAGTGAAAACAGTATCGTAATCTGAAATCAAGTGTGGAATAATAACAACACGTGTGCCTAACCTAACCTAACCGGAGGAATTTGCTTACATAAAGTCCTATCGTTAAATTAAATCTCGCCTCACATAATTTACAACGAGCAAACAGCTAAAACCAACCTTAACTAGTGATGATAAAGTTGTTAATACCGTAGTAACTGTAACGAATAGCTACAACAATAATACTGCAGATGGGGTACATCCAGAATACATAGGCGGTAGGTACACTTGGTGGCATGCAAATGTGTACATTCCTCTCAACATAGTAGTCGGCCATCGCCGTCGGCTCGTGACTGCTTTTCTTTGGCAGGACGTGTATTTTAGTTAAAGATAAGAATGCACTTAGGAGATACGGCGTCCAGAGTTATTATTGGAATACAGATGAAGATTGCAGGATCGTGGGGTGTATCATAAAGCTGAGTGCACACATGATGCAAAAGGGTTCGCAATTCTTTTTCTTTATAACGTAATATGAAAATACATCATGCAGTGGTTAAAAGATTGGTCAATCAGCAAGGTTGCAAGCGGAGCTAGCTACTTAGCGATCACTGGACGATCTTATATGGAAACTATTTTAATGCATACATTTAGGTCGTGTAAAGGCAGATAGGCCTGACTCGACAGCTTCACGCGACTCCAGTAGAACAATTTCTATCTAAACTTAATGGAAAATGCTCTACCAGTATTGCGTCGCAGCGTCCCCGCGTCGTGTCGCGCCTATCAGCGCAAGTCCCTAAACTTAAGGGGGTGAAAACTGCTGTCACTGTCAGATTGCCTATAAAAGAAAGAGATGCGCGATGACACAACGTATGGTGTAAAAATGCAAATAAAATCCTATAAAATTAGATATTAACTAATTAATAAAAATTAATCCATCACCGGATGCAGTTTGGCATTTGCATTTTTATGGTATACCTTTAATTATAGTTATAAATAACTGTTAACGAAGGGATAAACTGCTTTTAAAAATAATTAAGAGTTGTCTTTGAAGATTTTTTTGATGTATTAAATTATGTTTAATTATGTTTTGAGTTCCATCACCGTATGCACAAAAGACTTGAAAATATCATACTGTTTTTGTTTTTCAAAAAATATTTACGGTTTAAGAGATACACTGCTTTAAAAAACCACCTTTTTGACCATTTTCAAGAAATCTACACCTGCGGGCCGAGGACGGGCGTGCCCAAGAAGTTTGTGACAATACATGATAAATTATGTCATGTCAATTAGTACTAGCATTTTATGAGAAAACAGTTTTATCGCTCAAACTGTGATAAAATGTGTGACTCAAGTCATGTCACAGTAGGCCGTGCTCGCCCCGCAGCAAGTTTGTTAAGCGTTTAATGTCATCAATAAAATATTTTAGTTAATAGTTAATTAACTATCTTATTAGGCACTGTTTTGAAATTTAAATTATATGAAATTATATTAGTTGTATTTCCTGAGAGTCTTCAAAGTTGACAAAATTATTGTGACAATCTAGCGATTTATAACTTGGTGTAAAGTTGCTAGATAGGTAATAATTAAATTCTGTAAGTTATTATTGTTATCCCAACTCTATTAATACATCGTTTGTGTTACAGAGCTACCTATCTTTAGGTATTCCCTGAAGTGAAAGCTTAGGTAATTTGCTTAATTTGAAAATATCCTAAAAGATAAAACTTGTCTAATGAGTGAAATATGATGTTTCTCAATACAATAATAACGTCTAAACTGAAGTGATAGGTACATACGTACACAAATTCACACCTTCTTCCACAAGGGCTAGGCGGAAATTACAGAACACCACCTGCAAGTGAAGTTATCTTAAAAGATTAATAATTTTCGAAATTCGTACAGCAGTTTTTAAGATCAATCTGACCAAATGGTCAGACGAGTCGGAAGTTGCGTTGGTATAAAAGCATGCAGATTACAGTTACTTTTTAGAATTTAACGTTAACCAAGTTCCTATCAAGATAATCTGTATCAGACAGAGGCACGAAGTGAAAATTTACGTGTTTCCTTTCTCACAATTTGTTTACAATCTTATTCTTAAGAGAATTACCACCATTTGAGAGTAAAGGAGACAAATGGTTCCTTTTACAGGCACATTAGCGAACATTGCCAGCCATTGACAATAGTTGTTAACGGAAAAGAGTTATATGTCTTTATGACTATTACAATACGCAAAGAAATAACACTTTTACAAAAAAGAACAAGTTGGGAGAAAATATGCGTCACAACCACGCAAAACGGCCATCGCTCAGCATAATGCTGCGACCCTATGCAAGACAGAGCCCAGCGCTAGTTTTCAGCGACAGTTGGCGTTCTTATCTTATGAAATAGATATTTCTCTGTAGGAACTTATAAGAAGTCGGTGTCTTTAATTTTGTATTTTCGTTTTTGCCACCGACTACCCAAATTAAAGTAATTTTTCACGTTGTAGTGTTTTTCTGGAAATGGGTTGTTTTTTTTTTGTAAAAAAGTTTTTTATTGTTCCATTTTTACTCGTGGTACCTTCACCACACAAATTCTTATTCCACTACTTGCTGGAACCTACCGTGAAAGCCTACAGTGAATGGAACTTATAATAACATCATGAACATACACAAAGTGGATTAAATAAGTATTATTGAAGCTCAAAAACCACTCGTCAGAACTTCACCGTTATATGGGACCACCAGGAGTACCTATTACCCTATCAAACAAAAAAGAACATTCAAAATCGGTTGACAATTGACGAAAATATCAATGAACATAAAAAAAATACATACCTACAGACGAACAAAGAACCTTTAGAACCTCCTTCTTTTTGAATACGGTTAATAGGTGATAAAGCCTAGGTAGGTTACCTACCTACTGTATATTTTTAATGTCATTTAATCTGCAGGCAATAATATCCATATGAACCTATGTTCATATGGATATTATTAGTACCTACCTCACAACACAGAACCTTAACGTGATTGTTAAACCCATGATTTAAGGCTCGTGCAGACTAGCGCGACAGGCAGTGCGACACATTCCATGAAGTTTACATAGAAATTATGCCAATAGTATCGCGTCGCGCCTGTCTGCGGGAGCATTTATTTATTTTATTAGGTTCTCCAGTAATTGATTACACTCATACAAACACACTTAATACATTTTTTTAAAGTAAAATAGCATTGCAACATTTACTTACCTATAGACAAACACCACAATGCATGAAACAATTAATCAGTGAAATAAGCTAACATAGTAATAAGCGCTAATATTGAAAAACTGGTAGCATTGGTAAAAAGATAGGTACACTTATACGAAATTATGATTTAGGAAATTCTGATTAAAAATTTTAAAATAGAGGTAAAATAAAATTGAATATTCTTTGACATTATAACATTGTTAAAATTGGTAAGATCTTAGAAATATGATGTTAAGGCACAACTCTCATTCTCTCAAATAGGCATTTAGCACAATGTCATACCAATCAATATTAAAAGGAACAGAGTTCAATCATTCCGATTCCAAAATCTATCTTTAACCATTCGGCTGTCCCATTTCAAAACCTAGTAAGGCTTACCAGGCCACTCCGAAGTGTTATACCGAAATATCGGCCGAATGTTCGGCCGTTGCTTGACTACGGCTAAATATGGCTGACAACGGCGAAAAAAAAAAAGATCGACAGTCAAAGAGATAAGCCAAAGACAAAAATGTGACTTTAAGTCGGGTATGGATTCAAAGTCAACAAAAGGAAGCTATGGAAGTTATAAAATGACCAAACATTCGGCCGATACTTCGGTTTAACGCTTCGGAGTAGATCCCCTGGCCAGGCCAGGCCTTACTAGGTTTTGAAATGGGACAGCCGCATTGGCCCACAACACATACCACAGCTTACCTATCATATATATTATAGCTGCGCCCCGCGGTTTCTCCAGCATAAGTCTTGATCCCGTGGGAATATTGGGATGAAAAGCTTATGTTATAACCCAGGTCATGGTCTTCCTATGTGCCAAATTTCATCTAACTCCGTTCAGCCGTTTTAGCGTGAAAGCGTAACAAACAAACTTACTTTTGCATTTATAATATTAGTTAGGATTAGTTAAGGTAGTTTAGATAAACTTACATTCTCGCACTTCTAAACCCCCCATATCGCATTCCAACTGCGGAAACCAAAAGGTCGCAGCAGATCAGAGAACATTTCGCCCATTCCAGCTAAATATATCTAAATATCATCACATTACTACGGTTTCCAAGAAGGAACCAGTCATAAAGGTACGAGTGTGCTAAAATTATGCGTACATTCAACCACACGTCTTTAACAAAGCTTCGTGGGGAAGAAAAGTTGCGTAACATTGTTGCCTGTAAACAACCGCTAGGCAAAAATTGTTATGGTGTGTGGTCGTATGTTGACAAACATTTTCGTACCTAGAGTGATAGTTTCGATTTTATTCTGGCAACAACTGAACACAGGCTCCCGGTGTGGATAGAAAATGTTCCTGTAAAAATTGCTGTCAGTAAACATTTGATGTTGCGGAAAACCGTAAAACAATGCTTAGCAACTGTAGCTCAACTTTTTTTCCCATTAATACGGGCAAGAAACATCGAAACGTTTACTGCTACAAAATAAGGGACGTGTCAATGTCTCTCCTTCTCCCTTTAATCCATCCAAAGGTTGTCTATAAAACATCGCTTTTAGCGATAAGACCGCCCATTGTGTCACCCTATATGACAACATTTTATGTCTGTAATTTTTATGGTATACATTTAATAAAGAGTATTCTATTCTACAACGCTATACGGTTCTTTTGGCGCGTGGCCAAAATCGGAACTAAAATCGCCATCTTTTTTTTGTCAATACAATTTCTGTAACAATTTTACAAATGTTTACCAACGAAGCCCCTGTTAATGTCATTCCGTACGATTCGCATACCGTCCTATTTGCGTTATGTACAAGTTTAGTAACAGGCATCTTAATGGGCGTGGATGCCGATCTTGGAGATTACGCTGATCGTTCGGATGACTTGTTTAGCTCCGTCGGATGCTGGAAAATGGCTGTCAGGATCGGAAGGGTACTGAACTTTGTTTGAAGGCCGAGCAGAAAGTTGCGTGTTTGAAGGAAGGAGTTGTGGTCATTTCTAAGGTTGCAATTCCAAACAATTCTAAAGCTAAATAGGTAACCATTACTTTCGACTAGCTACGATAAGGGGGGTTGGCGATCGCAATATGGTTTTAAAATGCAAAGGGAACGCTGCTGCCCATTCTAATTAGTCGGCTTTTACGACACCCACGGGAAGAAATAGGATGGTGCTATTCTTTACGTCCGGCACCATAGGGCCGTTCACCACAACAGATTCTAAATTAAACCCCAGTGAAACAAAATATAGGTACTTAAGTACCATGTGAACATAGCAAAGATATAATAATTTATCTCCTGTGTGTGAGTGCTAAAGAGGAGCCACACAAATCACCATCAACTTCACCAAAAAGTAATAAAACCTTAAAATTACAACCTTGCACAAACATTGGGTAAATATAAACTCAATTAAATACCAGTATTAATTACCGATGCTGCTGTTTGTAAAAGGATCACGCCTGGTTCACTGTGTCTCTATAATTAGGTATCTTGAAAGTGAAAGGATTAAAACAATCTTATTAGTAGCAGTGGGTGTTAAGATAATGAATAACGAAAGCTATTCTTAAATTATACCTAACTGTCATCTAAGGGCAATCAATCTGCCTAGCCTTTTCCCAACTGTTTTGGGGTTGGCTTCTAGTTTAAACGGATGCAGCTGAATACCAGTTTCTATTTTACATGGAGCGACTGCCTATCTGACCTCCACAACCTAGTTACTGGGTAATACGATATCCTTTGGTAGGATTGGGCAACTGTCATCTAAGGGCATTGTAAACATAGAAATAGGGCAAAAAAAAAACAATATTAGGTATGCTCGTTTTGTTAGGATTAAGTATAAGTACATAGAACGGTACCGTGTGGTGCCGGACGTAAAGAATAGCACCATCCTATTTCTTCCCGTGGGTGTCGTAAAAGGCGACTAAAGGACTTACTAGAGAATGGGCAGCAGCGTTCTCTATGCATATTAACACCACACTGCGATCGCCAACCCGCCTGCCAAGCGTGGCGATTATGGCAAACCCTCCCCCCTTTGGGGAAGGCCTATGTCCAGCAGTGGACGTCTTTCGGCTGGAATGATGAATGATGATGACATAGAACGTTATCTAATATCTGAGGTGGAAGAATTTTTAATATCAACCCAGAAAGTCACAAAAGAAAACAATTGAATGGAATTTGCAGTTCTGTTACGAATTGGACCTAGTAAATAGGCTAGCAATCAATATCCTAGTTACCACCAAGGGAAAAGAGAGCGTTTCACACACAGGCGCACAAAACAAGGTTCATACAACTTTTGTACAAGTGTGTGTGTTTATAAGATACGTGAATGTAAGTACAGTCGACAAAAGAACATAAGAAATTGAACATCTCTGCAATTTGTAAAACAAATTCACTATCCTAAATTATTAACATAAACAGCTAGCTGTCGCCCGCGTTTTCACAGCACTCTAGGGAAACTATAGCTCCACGTAGGTGCCTACATATGCAAAAAAACCGGCCAAGTGCGTATCGGACCACGCACAATTAAGGGGGATGCGCTAAGGTAGCCCGCGAAATTCAAATTTTATTACGTTTTTTGCAATTTGCAGGTCCTTAACAGGTTGTATGTCGATCTAAATATGATTCGCGGCCATAATAAATATGGCTTTACAGAATACGAAATTACAGCTTTCTAGTACTAAGAGTCTCTGAGCTAAGCCGGGGACAGACGGACGGACGGACAGACAGACATGGCGAAACTATAAGGGTTCCTTGTTGACTACGGAACCCTAATCTTTAACCTAAGACACATTCAGACAAACAATGTCAAAGATCTAACTACTGTGGGCATGCACAATGGGTACCTACACCTACGTAAGTACAGATTTGTAGGTAGGAACTTAATTTAAATCAAAAGAAGTTGTAATTAGCAGCCTGGTTACTTTCCTCTTTTGTTAACCATACAATTCGCACTCACGCATCTGTCAAGTTCCCTCTTGATTTATGCGAACAACTGTTCGGCTCGCTCTTTGTGCGTCACATCATGCGTGCGCGCACCCGTTCCGAAGAATTATGAGCTTTTGCAGTTTTTAATGAGATTTCGGTGTCGTGTCAAATGTTTGACGGTTTACAATCAAATGTGGGGCGCGAAATGGGAATTGTAACACATTTCAGTTTCTTTTTTTGCACTGACCCAGAATGTGTGGTTTTCGTTTTTTGTATCTTGAAACAAAGAAATACCAAATACCTAGAAAATAAATTATTTAATGGTCCTGTATGTTAAGTTGGTCATTTTTAAGTTCGTTGGCTTCGTTTCATTACTGCCATCTTATGTGGTGTCATAATGTAGGTACTTAATTAAATACTTAGATACCTATAAGTTTTTTTCCCAAAGGAATTTTTAACTTATTTGAAACTTTAAGCAAAATCTAAATCTTTTATTTCACATACAGAAGCTAGGTGCACGGTTCCAATCGGTCGTTTCCTATGGAGAACTTACAACCGGCAAGAAACTCCACGGTTACTCTTTTAAAAATAATAATTGGCTTTTACAATATTTTCAAATTAAGTGTTAATAGGTATGGGAGGGACTTCTTGGCGGGAAAGTGAAGCGTCATGTTAGCAGTTTTGTTTTATTTTCTAAAATTTGTGTTTAGCCGAATATTAATGTGTAATAGTGGTGGATTATTAACCATTAAGTGTTCGTGAACCTGCATTAATGTAGGCAAATGAAACAAAACAGTGCAACATCACTTTAAGTTCTCTCAAGAAGTCCGCGCGAGGTTTCAGTAAAGTGCCGCGTCTTTACTTAAACTCAAGGGGAGTGGGGCGGGATATCATCAATCATCTTTATCATGCATTGAGTGGAGTTCATTTCATAATTATTTAAATAACTTTGTACTTGTTACCTAATTTTACATGACACTGGCTAAATGCACAAACCGTGCGAAGCCAAAAAGAAAAAAAAAAAAAAAAAAAAAGGTATGGGAGGACAGTGACAGGCCTGTCAACAAGTAACAGGCCTGTTAATAAAATAGAAAATGGTCTACAAATCTAGTCTATTAAGCCTGCAACGTTCGCACGTTCACAAAATATAAAATAATCTATATAAAAGATTAAAAAAATAAAAAACCTATTTAAACCAAATGTCATGATTGCCATTACAACTGTAACAAATCTGAATTACGAGTAATACCCTTTCCACGTTAGGACGTTAAAGGCCTTCTACGCTCTCAATATAGAATTCCAAGGCATAAAGAGTGCAGTAGGTACCTGCATTAAAACTGCACTGCAATTTGAGTGGAAATCCCAAACTAAACGAAATATTTCAAAACCTACCCATTTAAAAGCCGTACCTATCGTATTTGTATTACAGGCCATTAGCAAAACTAAACAACCAAACATCATGAAACCATTTATTACGCTCACAAATCAACATTTAAAGCATTCATGTCTGTTAAATTTGAGCTCGAACAAACAAATACCTCGGAATTTAATTCCATCCGAAATGAGACTGTGAAACATTCGCATTGCGAGTAAGTACCTACCTAGGGTGCCTACAAAAGTGAACAATATTGTAGAAGGTGACAATTCATCATCATCATAATTTCACTCAAAAGACGTTCACTGCTGGACATAGGCCTCCCCCAAGCACCGCCATTTCAACCAGTTCTGTGCTTCCCGCATCCAGCGGATTCCTGCGGCCTTCACAAGGTCATCGGTCCACCTTGTAGGCCTTCCAATTCCATCTTTCTTTCGGCCCCATCGGCCATCTGTTCTGCGAGCAATTTGCCCTGCCCACTTCTAATTAAGTTTGGCAATTCTTCGGGCTATGTCGGTTAACTTGGTTCGTCTGCGGATCTATGAAGGTTCGCCTGCGGATTAATGAAGATAAATGGTGACAATTAAGTGAATCTAACAATGTAGGTAACTTACCTTGGTGTTTTCTGGCGCATAACCCAGATAATTTAATCAAACAGGTGAAAAAACATTGGTTAGATTATTTATGGACTGTACCTAATAAAAGCAAATGCATAAAGTAACTGCCTAAGGCCTAAGGCAACGTTTTTCAAGTTATTTTTGCACCGCAGCTAAACTAGTCAAGAATCTGGGAGTCCCCTCCGAATCGATAATCCGAAGTATCGGCCGTTTCTTGAAAATCTGCCAAAGTTTCCTTTTTTGAGTTTGATTCCTTACCCGACTTCAAGTCACATTTCTGAATTTGACTTATGTCTTTGACGTCGTTCTTTTAGGGTTCCGTACCCAAAGGGTAAAACGGGAACCCTATTACTAAGGCTCCGCGCGCCGTCTGTCTGTCTGTCCGTCTGTCACCAGGCTGTATCTCATGAACCGTGATAGTTAGACAGTTGAAATTTTCACAGATGATGTATTTCTGTTGCCGCTATAACAACAAATACTAAAAAACAAAATAAAATAAATATTAAAGGGGGCTCCCATACAACAAACGTGATTTGTTTGCTCGTTTTTGCTCGATATTGATAACTGCAACAGGTAGACGCTTGAAATATTCACAGAATATTTAGTTATATATTCACTTCAAAAATAAATAATTAAATTAAAATAAAACAAATATTTAAGGGGGGCTCCCATACAACAACCGTGATTTTTTTGCCGTTTTTAGGGCGTTTTTCAGCCATACCCGGGAAACGGCCGAGCATTCGGCCGATATTTCGGATTTATCTTCGGAGTAGACCCCCTGGCTGTTGTGATCATTTTTGTTGGTACAAACATTATTTTGGATACTGTTGATAAAATGCATCCCAAATTAAATCAACACCGTTTTAAAACAGTTTAGGTTTTTTTTATGACGAATTTAAAACTTCAAGTCTTTTGGTCCTGTTCGGTATCTAGGATTACCTATGCCAGTAACTGTAGCGTGATACACTACAATCGTTCTTCCATTCATTAAATTAAACGTCAGTCCACCTACTACCACACTCCGTACTGGACCCGCGTGGTGGATTAAGTAAGGCCCAGTCTCTCTCACAGAGAGGAAGGCTGTGTCCAAGTATTGGGAACGATGTAGGCTGATTATGGGAACTACTGCTACCAACAACGTTATAAATTATTATTATTAATCAACCCCTTTCTCTCTATTCCAGGCAATCCCAACGACAAAATCCTGTACGGTCGTCCGAACAAGAGACGGAGTGCTTCCTTCCCGGCCCCTCGTTCTTTAGACCGACGGAATTCGCTGCGCATCTTCGGTTCCTCCAGCAAATACCTGCAGCGGTGCGCCTCCACCAGGAGTTTGCACCACAAAAACGCTAACACCACCGACAGCTCGTCGTCCACCGATTACCCGCCGAGCGTCGAATCTGCGTCGCCTAGTAAGTTGAGCTTTTATTAATTTTACTTAAAATAACATCACGCCTGTAATCCCCGAAGACTTAGGCAGAGGTGTATCTATAGTAGTCAACACATAAGATTTATGTAGGTATTATTGTGTCAATCTCTTTGCTTTGCTGTTCTATTTGGATTGACGGCACTTCTTCGCTTCGTGTTGCAGATTCGATTCCCACACGGAAAAATATTGGTAGGTATAGCCGCCTACAGATATATATCTACCTAGTGTAGGTGCCTATACTTTAGTATGCGTGCGATTTGATGTAAGGAGTCGCCCATTAATTACGTGAGGCGTTTAAGGAGGGAGGGGGTCGAGCCGAGTCTCACCCAAATTTACGTGGGGGAGAGGATCTCGGCAAATAATATCACGTATTTTTTTCCCCTGCAAGAATTATTGTTAAATTACGAGAAAACTGGGTAAGGTACCTAATTATTATAAAAAATATGTTTTTTGGTAAGCAAATTATTTTATTTTTTAATAAATCTAACCTAATCTAGAACTGATTAACGTATTTACACAAAAAATACGCAATTTAAAAAAATCTGACTTGAGATTGGGGGAGATGGTCGAGCAAAATATCACGACATCTCACCAAGGGGGGACGAAAAATCGCCAAAATCGCCTCACATAATTAATGGACTAAACGCAATGATCAAAAAACTGTAGGTAGGTACTCAATCTAATCCTGCCAAGAAAATATCTAGCTAGTATTTTGAACACATCGACAAGAAACAAAAAGCTTAAATTTATCAGAAGCAATTAGCTATGAGGTCTAAGTCCCAATGTATTTATGTAAAAAAGCATAAGTATAATTATTAACGTTTGAGATTAGATTTTCTACAGGGATCTAAACTGGGAGTGTCGTGTTAGCTCGGGGGTTGAGGACCCGCTTGTAAATTCAAAGGATGTGGGTCGAAACCTGGCAAGTACCAATGTGACTTAATCAATTTCATTTGTACTTTCTAAGTTTATGTTAGATGCCACTGCTCTACTGAATGGGCCTAAAAGTTCTGGTCGGTTCGTCTCATAATGAGACGGTGCTTTTCCCTTCCCTACCAATTGTGGGACTCCGAAAAAAAAATAGGCCATTTTGTTATAGCCTAGACCCCCAGGCTAAGGTAGTTAATTTATGTTCCATTTCAAGGCAAAGGCTTATTTCTCTTTGATCAGACTTTGATCTTCATAAGTATTTTTTTATCGAAAAAGTATTCAGTCTCATTTGATTATTTTACGCTTTTACATAGGTGCTAGAACAAAAAGAACCTAATTAAGATATAACTAACTGATGATTTATTTGAGGTCGCGTGTTTCCAGGTTCTTCAATGATGTAAACAGTTTATGATCTTTATTCTTTTATTATTCACCAACATTTCTTAATCTTAAACCTTTTTACTTAGCCATGTCGCCATCTTGTCCTGTTCACGGACTCACTACTCTAGTGCTGTGACACATACTAAATAAGTGATGTGTATTGATATCCCAACACTAACAAATCCTTATATGTAAATTTTCCAGAGAAAGTGTCCCTGCTGTCCCGCTTATTCAGACGAAGCGGTCGCAGCAAGCAGACGCGCGCGATGAGCACCTTCTCTGCGCAGTTCCCGCCCACCGAGTGGTTCAACTCCAAAGCGGTGCACCTACACTGCGTCGCTACGCAGACTAACTCCAAGGTAAGTTTGTACTACAATTTGTTAACATTTGTACATAAACAGAACAGAAATATACTCATTAGAGCTAGGAACAGAGACTGACTTGAGGACAATTTACCGCCATATACCCCGAGGGGTCACGGTTGGGTGTGTCGTCGAGTCACAAAATGTGGACCCACCTTCTGCTAGCACGCGAAATGACGATGCGCTTACTAACATTGATCCTGATTAAGCTCTATGATAGTTTCCTGGCGGTCTAGTCCTATGTTGGCACTAAGAACAGTTGTGCTGATAGCTGAGTCGACAATCTTTTAGACAACGCAATGTGACGAAGATGGCAGTATTCTCTGAAGAATATACAAAGGCCTAATCAAGGACGCATATCTTTGGGTATAGAATAAATTACCTATTTGATCGCAGAAATTACGTAGGTACCTGCTTTTATTTTGCAACTAGTCAAGAAGAACGTGTATAAACATGTATTTTTAATGTTATCAATAAATTAACACCGCGGGCATGTTAACAATACGCATGACAGGCAAATCAGGCAAATTTGTCACAGAAACTAAACATACTGCAGTACCACCTAATCAACACCGCGTGTGTAGGAAGAATAAAAAACCGCTTGAATTTATCAGTGTGTCAAATTAACACCTAATTCTCTATTTCAGGAGTCATTGCAGAGTCAAACATCTTTCGTCTCATCGTACTACGACGGTTCGGAGATCAGTAATCGGTCATCGACGCTGCCGCGGCGGCACAAGCGGCACCTGTCCACGGAGTCGGGGCTGGCGGGCTCCGTGACCGGCCACTACGACCACTCGCCCGTCAGGCACTCCAGCCCCAGCTCCGGCAGCCTACCCCGCTCTACGCTCAGCAGGAGCTCCACAAACAAAACCATCCTCGACCACTTCTCATCACCACAAAGAAACGGCGACCCCAAACTAAGAGACAGCCCAAGCGGAAGCCTCAGGAGGGTCGATTATTCTGATCACATCATGTCCACAAGCGGCCCCTCCAGCTTAGAAAGTAACACTACACATCGCACCCCAAGAAAGGACGCCAAAAACGGTCAGTTAGACCAAAATTCACCAATGAGAAGGAGCTACCACACTAGCGGGAGTAGCGGACACTCCAGCTTAGAGTCCCACATATCAGACCGCACGTTAAAGCCTTCGCCTAGTCATAGCAACCCGCACGGACCCCCCGGCCTTAGCAGAGCACAGTCACTCGTCAAAGTACAGAGCTTACAGAGTTCTCCAAAGAGCCTGCATAAGTACAGAACGAAACCACCTATGGTCGGTGGTGAAACGGTAAAAAACGGTAACACGTCACCCAAAAGTTTGCCAAAAAACTGTCCAAACACACCCAAAAAAACCGCCACCCCGCTGCATAAACCCTTAGGGGCTAAAGTAGAAAACCCATCGACGACGATGTTGGCCAGCTCCAATTCTAACAACTCTATCACACTAAAAGTTACCACGAATACTATCTCTCAGAACGGTGGTGGTACTAACACCAAAGTATATGTACAAAATTCGCCAGTAAGGTCTGTTATTACATTTGAGAATGGTAAAGTCACCGAGACTTCAAACGGAAGCAATATTTACATAATCAACGACGATAGACAGGTCGTGTCGGTTTCCCAAAACGGGGTTCAAAACAAAACGGCAAAAAACCCAACTGAAACCTCCTTCGATGTTTGTGTCGAAAAGAAAAAGCAGATGTATCAGGAAGAACCGATTAAAGTACAAGAAAACAAGTTCAATAAGAATTCGATTAACGACACGGGTATGAATAATAATCGTAAGCTTTCATTGCAAATAGGTGGTGCAACTAATAACAATAGTTTTGTGTACAAAAATCAATTAAACAATACGAACGAAGTTGCATCCAATCCTACCTCTCCGGCCATTCATAATAATATAAACAATTTGGAATCTACAGCAAATAGTATTCCTTCGACACCAACTAAAAGTTACGATAACATTATAGGATCGTTGGGAAGTTTGAGGTACCAGAAGAACTCGTTGTCGTCAGCCAACAGTGGGATACAATCCAATATAAATTCGAACAGCGAGCTGAAAAGCGTCGACCTGTTGAAAAAGGCAGCAGCGCTACAAATGCTGAACGGACTCCCAAATGTAAATAACAGGGTGAGCTCGGACTCCATAGCGAATTTGTTAACGAAAGCTATCGACCAGAAACCCACAGTGCTGGGGTCCGAGCCGAACTTAGCGCTGAAGAATCAAGAGCAGATAAAGGATATAAACACGTCGGCGGAGAAGATAAACTGCTTGGAGAACAAACAGAAAAGGTACAGCCTCAGCCAAGACAGCAAGAAGGAGAACCAGGATTTTTACAATTTTCCGAGTTTAAGCGACTTGAGCTTTAATTTCACTAGTTTAGCGGCGCAGAAGATACTGAAGGGCGTCAGTATCAACAGTGTGGACACACTTGTCGAGTTGAACATGGCCGCCAACAACTCGGAGAAGCAAAACAATCGTGATGTCGCCGCCGTGTGCACAGACTTTGGCCTTGTATAGCAATTAACATATAATATTTTTTGTTGTAAAATGTACAATAGTAGACATAACACTGTATGATGTTAAGGTAGTTGTATAACTTATTCGTAACTACATTGTAACACGCTTTAGATACGCAATAGGTACCTACGTATGATAAGTTCAAAAATTTTACTCGTTTAAGATTTTGTACTCCCTTATAAACCTCCTTTATAAAATACTTACGGAATTTATCTCTTAAACGCATTATATCCCCTATTATTAAAATTTTGTTTGTCTTTACTAACTTATTATCGTCGAAAGTATCAATGTAGAAATTATTTAACACAGTATTCATAAATGTAATCGTTAATGAATAATCGGAAAATTCTTAGTTTGTAGCTCACTTTAAAAGTATCGAGACAATAAAACTCTAACACCTGTGAGAATAAAAAGTGGCCTAAAACTGTCTAATTACATGGAAATTTAGTGCCTAATCCGATCGTAATAGAATCGTAATTCAATTGTAGCCATAATGTAGTTTCACTATCCTTTAGTAATGCGGGACTCACGCTATTAGCTAACTGTATTTAAAATTATCCTCTCCACAGCACTTCTGTTCGTGCCATCACAATATTTCCAGTGAAAAAGTCGAGTACAAACCTAGAATACCTAACTCCAAACAGATTCCATCCAACAATGGGAATTTATAGGAATGATTTGTAAAATGTATGTCATGTATTAAGTGCCATAAAACCATAGTATTACATAATGCGGGCGAAATATGGAATGGGAAGCGGTATTTGATTGTTCATTACATGTCTAAGAATTTTTGCTGTATTTGTGTATGAAAGCAATGGGTATTTATTCATTAGGGAACATAATCTGAAGTCATATCGCAATTAGTTTAATTCAGTAATAACGCCATTTGTAAAAATTTATTAACAATATAAGATGATGCTTTAAAATGTGGTTTTATTTACCTTTTTTTTTTTTGGGTGTGTTATTATAAAATATCTTCTCCGCTCTGGTCGGAGCGGGAGGGCGTGTCAGACTTTTACTGACTAAAACCCACCCGTGTTCCTTCAGTTGCCTGTGTGCCAGGGCCACAATATCCCTTTCGGACAAACTCGCAACCCTGGCAGGCATTGGCCCTAACGGACCCCGTCAGTTCGTGCTGCCATCTCTTTGAGGCACGCGTGGAACACAACGCGCCGTCGACCAGGGCCTGGTCCTTATCGAACGGCGAGCTACCCATCGCTCACCATCTGCAAGCCTGCGCCTACGGTGGCCGGGAATAGGCCTGCGACTCGCGATGCCCGGGGCGTCTCCCGCAACTATTAGGGGCGCGTGGGCGCGAAACTTGCCTCTCCCTCACGCATACCGCCTCCTCCTTCGCGAGCATTACTGCTTCGCAGACCTGGCCTTGGCCTGAACCATGGTCGGACGCGAGAAATCGCCGCCGCCGATCGCCTCCGTGAGGACACGGCGATGCTCCGCCCAAGCCGGGCAGACGTCCACCGTATGCTCCACCGTGTCCTCCGGGCGATCTACACAGTGGTGACACCCGGGCGTTTCCTCCCGCTTTATCCTGAACAGGAACCTCCCGAAACAACCGTGTCCGGTGAGGACCTGCGTCAGGCGGAAGGTGAGGACGCCGTGGCGCCTCTCTAGCCACTCCTCAAAGAGGGGACTTATCGCCACAATTGTGGCGTGCCCAGGTTTTATTTACCTTGAAGGAGAAATAAATTAATGGCACTATTGTGCCCTGCGTACGTAATAAAAACTTTTCGAATAAACCCTAAGCATGGAAGACTGAATAAAGCAACCATGCTTCAAAGATTATTTGTTTAAGTAGACATGAGCATCTGGGCTACAAATAATAAGTAATAAAATTTAGCTTTGTATGAAATTAGAATCGATTTTTTAAAGGAGGCTATTGTCATTAAACAATATGAAAATAAAAAACTTTGTAAGTGATGAATGTAAGTAGATAAAAGCAAGCATTTAAGCATAAGCAGCCTATAATGCTCCAACTGCAGAGACAAAGGCCTCTCTTTGAGGGAGTGGGCCGTAATCTACCACGCGGGTTCAGTGCAGGTTGGTAGATGTCACATGTCTTCGAATTTTTGGTTTAGGACATGCCGGTTTCCTTCACTGTTTTGAGAGCAGTGGTGATGAAATTATTTACCCAAGAGCTACATACAACTCGTCAGTCGGGGCCGTTACCACAAGCAAGATTTCAAGTTATTATTTTCTTTATAAAAACAAATAAAGAAACCCCGTATTTGTTTGTATATAGAAAATCATCACCAGTTGGGTGTTTTTTTTTTATTCACCCGTTTCACAGGGCGTTGCTTGTTTCCTCTGACGAGTTGGATATATTATGCTAAATGTCCATCAGTACCAATAATAATACTTCTATAAATTCACTACTACTCTGCAACTACTGCATTTTGTAACAGGGGGCACTCAACCGCCAAAAGCAAGGGGGCACTACCTACCTTTTCTCGAAGCGTTTCGTCGTATTTTTTAATGTATGGCATGGCCATTCCGTTGACCTATTGCACGACACAACATTAAAGACCAGTGATTTAATTTCTTACCATAAGCCCATAGGTGTCTGTGCAATGGCTGCCAAACGGCCAAACCATACATTTTGACCAAGACATAAGGTTTGTAGAATTAGGCCTTGTAGAGTACTTGGCTTTACATTAGATCTGAAACTTTTTAACAGGGAATGCATTAGTCTTGGTAGCCACTAAAGATAAGAATAGTATATATAAGATAGAATAGTATATAATTATACAGTACCTAGCTGGAGAGGAATATGAATGAAATAAAGCTAATGATAAACAAAGAGTGTAGGACTTGTGACAATAAAATGAATAAAAGTGAATAATAAAATAAATAAAAATAACAATACCTGGTTTATTTACTGATTCAATCCAACAATTTGTAAGTACACACAAGCTCAAAGTAATGCGGTCCTCAATAAAACTAAGACTTATACAAAATATAAAACTTTATTACAATATTATCTAAACGGTAAAATGTAAATTCTTCTCAATACTACTACTACATTCTGCTATAAACAAGCTATAGTGCTGTGCTCCATTACATCAGTTACTTGTGACGGTTCAGTTTCAGTCTGACTTTTAATTGAGTTCAGCCAATCATCTGTCGGATCTATTTTCTTTACATCGGGATCAGAACTGTCACTTTTGTCATCCTCTGTTATACTCCCAGGAAATTCTACATCATTGTTATCAAAACTACTGTGATTACTGTCACATACTTTGACTGGCGACATGCTAATTTCTAAATCTCTAAATTTTTTCGATACTTCTTCTGTTCTAATATTTACATGACACACACAGTTGTCTGTAGCCGTAATCTGCTTCAGGGCAGCCTCTTCTATAGCCTCTAGGTCTGTATCTCCTTCTTCGACTTCCTTAGTTACTTCCTCAATAGTTTTATAAGAGTACATGTGGTCTTCATCAGGGCTGACATAATCTTCTAATGTAAATGTTTTGCTATCAAAGTTTATCTTCTCAAAATCAATAACACCATAATTACTTACATTTTCTAACAGTGTGGACTCGTTATCGAAACTTAAATGAATATTTTGAACACAATTTCTCTTCAAGTCTTTGTCGTCTTGGCATTGTTTACGTATTGCATCCAGTTGTCGTAAAGTTTTTAACTCCTTGGCCTTTAGAGTTGCGTACACCCGCGCGAAGGACGCTCTAACGCTGCTTTTAAGCTGGAAACATAAAGTTCATAAAATTAACATGTTGTTATTTTATAGAATTTTTGTGTTTCTTTCTAAAAGTACTTACATTTTCAATATTTATATCAAAATCATCTGAATCACTCGCCATGTTTACGTTTAGAAAGTTTGACGTTTACTATTAGAAAGTTGCCGAAACTCATTTTCGAAAAAACTACTTTTTTGCAACTTCTCCATTGAGAAGGGTACGAGTTCGACATGGTAGACATTATGAAAAATGTTTTGATGTGAAACATCTATAGGCGCACGTAAAACCGATTGTTGGCGGGGCGACGCATGCCACGTGGCGATCGGCCACTATACACATAGACAGTCTTTAAGTAGTAGTGTGTACAATCAATCAATGCAATTGCTATGTTTCACATCTACCAGTCGTCCCGGGACGGCTCAATTTTTTTATTTTAAACATTGAAACCCTTAGGAGTTGCGGCGATTTTGACGTTTAAGCCCGCAAGAATCGCATATGATAAATGATAAATTTATTTGCCATAAAAATACAGATAGGAACAAAGGTGATGCATTATAAATAGTGTACACAGTGTATAAATAGTGATAAATAGTATAAATAGTGTGAACATCTGGTTCAATGTTAATATCTGAACTCAAGTATAATTGTAACCCTGCCTCTTAAACTAGGTAAACCTGTATCTTAAGAGACAGGCATATTCGAGCGTTTTACGGCAAACGCGCGTATAAAACGATTAATCGTATATACAAATTGATCTTTCCGAGTCTGGCTGACTGGTGCCTATCGAAAACTCCCCAGTCGCGAGAAAATCGCTTGACTCCTCAGGTAGATTGTCATAAGAAACGGTCAATAGTTCACAAAATTCAAAGTAGTACAGTAAATTGGTGGGGCTTTTTTATCAAGTGAAATAATTAGTTGACAACTAAACTGTCAACAGTAATCCTACTGTAAAAAAAGTTTTAGTAAAGATTATACCTACCCAAAATTGATAAAAAACAGTTGAGCCGTCACGGGACGACTGGCAGATGTGAAACATCGCACTACACACACATTTACACACTCTACATAATATAGACTGTATATGTGTATAGTGGCTGATCACCACGTGGCATGCGTCGCCCCGCCAACAATTGGTTTAACGTGCGCCTATAGATGTTTCACATTAATAGATAATATAAGTTTTATTTTAACAAAATTCAACATTCTGATACAGTTACACTATCCTCCCCTCCTCCTCTTCTGGATCCTGATCCTGGCAACTCAGTTTCTTCTTTTCGACGTTCAATAATGACCAAAGAGTTTATATTATTTTACTACACAATATTACTATTATATACCTACTGAAAAACACGATAAATATAATATACAGGGTGGATTTTTGAGATGGGGCAGTAAGAGCAGCTACCTTAACCGTTGTAGCTACAGGAAAACGGTCTTAAGAGACTGTCCTTGTCTTTTTGAGAAATGTTGATCTGCATTTACAGATTTTGAAAAAAATGTACAGTCAGTAGGAAAATGGGCAATTTTCACAAAAACTATTTTTTATGCCAATCGATCCCCTTTCTTATAAGGATCAAAAACCTCTATTGGACCAATTGAGGTTTGAGAACTAGAAAAGTCATAAATCGCAAAAAACATTTCGCATACATTTCGTAAGAAATGATACTCCAACTTAGTTTTTTATGATGGATAGATGGACCGCTACAATGAAGACTGACCAAAAAAAAAAACAAAACATCGTATTTAGAAATCGCATCAATCGAATTCCGGCAATTGGCAAGGCAGTGAATACAAACATAATTATGGTCCTTTAACGTGACCACCTCGCAGTCCTCACGCCTCTACACTTTTTTATGTGTCGCTATTTAAAAATTGAACTTTATAAAAAGAAATACAACAGTGTTCAGGAACTCAAAGATTTGCTTACCACGATTCTCTATGCAATTAATCCTAGCACATTATCAGCTGCTACCCACTCTGTAGTAAAAATAATAAACCTATGCCTACGTCAATACGGCTACCATTCTGTACACCTCATAACTTGGAGCACAAAAGTAAAATTTCTAGGTGAGTCCAAATGTAAAGTTTCAAGTTTTTAATTTTAAGGTGAAATTATACCCAAAGTAGAAGTTATAGTTTTTTATTTGTTTTTTGATCAGTCTTTTTTGTAGCGGCCAGTTTATCGATGGTAAAAAAATGTAAGTTCGAGTCTCATTTCCTGCGAAATGTATGGGAAAAGTTTTTTGCGAGTTATGACTTTTCTAGTACTCAAACCTCAATTGGTCCAATAGAGGTTTTTTATCCTTATAAAAAAGAGGATCGATTGGCATAAAAAAAAGTTTTTGTGAAAATTGCCCATTTTCTTACTGACTGTACCTACATTTTTTTCAAAATCTGTAAATGCACATCAAAATTTCTCAAAAAGTTAAGGACAGTCTCTTAAGACCGTTTCCCTCTAGATACAACGGTTAGAGTAGCTGCCCTTAAATTTCAAAAATCCACCCTGTATACTTACTTCCTCAATTATTTATAAAAGTACCAGCTTCATTGATGCTGGAAGTTGCTGTTGCTGCGGTTAGAGTGGGGCCGACACGCCCTTTAGCCAGTCCCTACTCATTATTTCATTACTTTCTTAACTTTCAGAGCATTAGTACAAACAGAGTCGAGCATGCTGATTCAAATAAATAGTTATGTGGATACAAGGAAGTACCAATATTTTAATAAACCATTAGCACCATGAAACCATGCTCGCCATCCTTTGTTAATAAAAACACGTTAAAAAATAAATGTTACAAGTCGCAACAATACTTTCGATGTGAAACATCTATATATGCGCACGTAAAACCGATTGCTGGTGGGGCGACGCATGCCGCGTGGCGATCGGCCACTATACACATATACAATCTAATGTAGTAGTGTGTAAAGTGCGATGTTTCACATCTGCCAGTCGTCCCGAGACGGCTCAATTTTTATTTTCATTACAATGCCTAAGCTAATCATATACAATGATACTTTTTGTTTCTTTCATTTTTTGCGGTACCAAGGATCACATAGAATGATAAATAAAAAAGAATTGATTCAGGTTTTAGAGCAATTAAAGTAGATTAAACGTCTGTGTAAACCTGTGTAAACAGTATTATGTTTAACTTGACGTTTTTAATCTAATACTAAAAATAATTTCTACCATGCTGGCTGGTTTGAGAAAGTTGCAACACTGAATAAAAAAAAAACACTTACTATTGATTTTTCATTTGACAAGTCGCTGGAAAACATTCTTGGAGTCTTTATTTTTCTCGTTTCTATGGATTAATATAAACTCGTTAGTGCAGTGTTTCTGTGTAAAATCTGCTGTTGTTTGTGTAAAATTGTTTAGAAATAAAGTACAGACATGAGCGAATTGAGACATCGGCGCGGCGAAGGTGATGGAAACGACAAACTGGAAAACGCTGGCGAATCTGATCACGTACATGCCTATTTTATTGTTATTTAGTAAATAAAAACCGGTTTAATTTGTATTTATTGTTAATTTTATGCCATTCAATAGGTTGATTCGGAGGAAGAGAAGAATATAGAAGAGAAGTACGTAGATGAAATGGCGAAGTCTTTACCTCAGGGAACGGATAAGACTCCGGAGATCCTTGACTCCGCTCTTTCGGGACTGTCGTCAAGGTAATAAAGCAGTTTTTTCTTCTTCCATAGTGACGTTCTATTTATAAAATTGGTGAAGAAGGTTGTATAAATATTATGTTCTGGGAGTTGCCCCAATTGTGTTTTTCATGTAGATTTTCACGATGGTAACAAGTACACCTAACGCCGCTATTGTCACAAATCTGAATAAATCTCACAAAACATCAGAAATCTTTTGTAGCTGAACAAAGCTAAAGTTTGTAAATTCCCAAAAGTGTGCAAAATTCATAATTATTAATTGTTAACAAGTGAATTTAAATTCACATATAGTAAGTGCAAGTAGTAATCCAAATCATCTCAAATAAATAATAATTAATAAAAATCAACTGCCGTTTTGTATCTTAACTTGCCACAAATCTTTATTTGGTGCTTAATATTATAAAATATTCATATTGTGAATGTTTACAAAACAGGTTTTTAAGGTTGCATACTAATATGGTCAATTAACAAGGTAAATTTGAATACTTTCATAGATATTTAAATATTACTGGTTTAACCAAGTTTCTAGTATAAAATTGAGGCTCAAATAATATTTTTTTTTTCTTTACTCAAATTAATTAAAACAAGCTAGCAAAGAAAAGGTACTCATGTAGTGGTCCTGTTTTTGTAAAACAGTATTAATTGTTAACAAGTGAATTTAAATTCACATATAGTAAGTGCAAGTAGTAATCCAAATCATCTCAAATAAATAATAATTAATAAAAATCAACTGCCATTTTGTATCTTAACTTGCCACAAATCTTTATTTGGTGCTTAATATTATAAAATATTCATATTGTGAATGTTTACAAAACAGGTTTTTAAGGTTGCATACTAATATGGTCAATTAACAAGGTAAATTTGAATACTTTCATAGATATTTAAATATTACTGGTTTAACCAAGTTTCTAGTATAAAATTGAGGCTCAAATAATATTTTTTTTTTCTTTACTCAAATTAATTAAAACAAGCTAGCAAAGAAAAGGTACTCATGTAGTGGTCCTGTTTTTGTAAAACAGAAAAGCCATTGAAACCAATTAGCAAGATTTCATTCCATATCTATTACAGAAACATATACAACCATAAAATAATATAAAAAATAAATTGTTGAATTCAGCCTGTTTGTTAAAACTTCAAAAAGTTAAAAGAGCCTGATGATCAGCAATAATAACTGATCATGGCAAAGAGGTGATGTATTCATAATATAGTTTATTATCATAGCATATCAATTAAAATTCAATTATTTGTGCTGCTGCGTAGAAAAATACTCTTGCTTTTCCCTTGGTTGCAGTCAACAACACCAGTTCGGGGATAGATCCTCAAAAGCAATGCATTTCTCAATTATTTATTATCTGCGTTAAGTTTATATAAAAAAAAAAACTGAATTCATTTAATTGAATAGTTCATTATCTTCCCGCCCTTCTCCCATGTTACCTGGGGTACAACACATTTTCTTCATCCATTCTCAAAAGGGTTCATTCACTCCCTTTTCCTTCATATCATTGCTCACACAATGCATCTATCTTTCAATTGAATTGTACAAGAAATATATTTTTATTTAGATGGAGGAACTGGGTGATCCGAGGTATCTTCACCTGGTTGATGATCGCGGCCTTCTGCCTGCTCATCTATGGCGGTCCACTGGCTCTTATGATCACAGTAAGTTTATTTATATATTCCCTTCTTAGCGTGTCAATGGCAATCTAAATTGAGTCGGCCCATTTTTCCTTTGTCTCCAATATGTCAGGTGTGTTTATTAGCATAACTTTTTAGGTTCTAATGTCTGTCTGTGCTGTGGATGCCAACATAACCATATTGGTAGCTAACTATGTTGGTGTTGCTGACAATTTGTCACAAGTCCCTCGTTTAGATATCAGTATTGATATTTTTAGGTACCTAATTTCATCAAAAGAGTATTTTTCGAGTATTCTGCTTCTTTGTCTTCTTTGTATTCTTTGTCGAAGCCGCGTCGCGTTGGTAACAGAACCTTACCTTACCTTATATTCTATTGAAACTCTGCACTTCACTAGGCCAGCTCAAGGTCAGTGTTACCACTGACGTGCAGCCTAATGTACAATAATATACAATTTTGTTGGCCCAAACTTTAGCCTTGGCTGAGAGTAACCTTCAACCATCTTCTTGTAAAGAGTATTCTATCTATCTTATGTGCCAAAGTAAGTTTATTTTCAAGCAATGTGATGTCATTCTTAAGTAATAAAATATGCCTAGATGTCAGGCATTTGAGTTGAGATTATATTTTCCTGTTGCCGCTATTGCAATCATTATAAATGTGATACATTAGAATTTAAAATCCATTTAATGAATATGTAGTTTTACTTCCTTACCAATAGCCAAAACATGGTTAATAATAATATACTAGTGTGTAGTATTTTTTTTAAACTTGAATTATTTCTTCCTTGATGGTCATAAGACCTTCATTCATTTTTGGTTGGAAAGCCAATGGATTATACTTACTACAGTACAAAATCTTATATGGCTGAATGAAACCAGCGAAGCGCGCGATTTATAAAAAAAAAAAAAAAAACAACTGATGTTTAGTTCAAATAATGATGTTAGTTTAAGTTTGACCAACTACAGTAAACCAACCGGAGCCGCATGCCGCAACAAATATCCATTGCCACGCCAGTTCACGCGACCTCGAACATACACGTTTATAATGTTAAGTAATACTTGGAAAAATGGTATACTTATTGATCGAATAAAATTGTTATTATGTAGCAGGTAAATTACATAGATAATTCATTATTGTTCAAAAAAGATTCAATATTTTTTTCAACTAGAGGTCAGTGGTCTACTATCAGATGGAAATTGTGACCCATTGCCACATAGGAACATTAAGATTTGCCGTCCATATACAACATGCTCCTTTTGATCTCCCATAACTCTAAGGCTATTTAATGCTATATGTAAATATAATAAGTACAAAAAGTCCTAGAAGTGTTCCAAAAATACCTACATAGTTTCGAAGATACCCTCGTAAATACTAACACTAGACTCTCGAAGTGTGTATTGTAAGTTTCATTGCTAAGTACGAGTAAATCATTTTCGTTCAAACCAATCATTCATATTTAAAACTAAGAAAATGCGACGTTGTCATATTTCACGTTACAATACATAATCGTGACTTTGTCGAATTATTTTGTATGAAACAGAAAATCAAAAATAATTCTTATGCCAGTTGATTCTTTGACATGGTCTCATTAATACCCTAGCTAGAGTTATGAGATATCAAAAGGAACACGTTGTATGAAGACAAATATAAGATATCTCGTCTCCTATTTTACTGGAGAACCTTCTTGTATCAAGGGTTCTATCTATCTATCTACACCACTATAAGCAGCAGAAATTGATGGTAGCAGTATTGATCTGGTAGAGCTTTTCAACTGAGAATCCTATTAGGCTATTATTATTCGCGACAATGTTGTTGCTAAATATACTCCATTTTCCATCCCGAAACGTATCCTACGTAAACATTATGCTAACGTCAGTTCCCACTTTTCATAAAGGCACCATTCTATCTATTGTATGGTGGTTTCAAAATGTTGGCGCTATGCTACCGATTACTTGGAAACATAAAAATGTCAACGAAGTGCAAAAGTAGGTTTCGTGCTACGGAATCAAAAACAGTTATCAATCAATCTAATTCAACTTTTCCTCCGCCCAGGTGCTCTGCGTCCAGGTGAAATGCTTCGAAGAGATCATCAACATCGGTTACGCGGTCTACCGCGTGCACGGCCTGCCATGGTTCCGCTCCCTCTCCTGGTACTTCCTCCTCACTTCCAACTACTTCTTCTACGGAGAGAACTTGATTGATTACTTTGGAGTCGTCATTAACAGGACGGTGAGTAAACTCTGAATATTTTGCTGTGTGTATGCATAAGTGTAATCACTAATGTCTAGCCGCCATATAAGCGGCAGGAGCCGCGGAGCATCATTTTAGAATAAACAAAAGCCCAGTGGTTGTGCCGCCGACATCGACATAGACGTAGAAATGTGTCCATTACCTTAAATCGTACCTTTCTAATGGAAATTAGGTACTGTACCTACTAAATCCTAACTAATACTTATTAAAAATGCGAAAGTGAGTTGGTTTGTTTGTTACGCTTTCACGCTAAAACGGCTGAACGGATTTAGATGACATTTGGCACACGGGTGACCATGACCTGGAGGACATAGGAGTTTTTTTTATCCCGGTATTACGTTCCCGTGGGATAATTTCCGAAATCCACGCAGGCGAAGCCGCTGAGCGGAGCTAGTTACTTATAAAAGGGTTTCATCGTGTAAGAAGTCGAAAAACACCTTGAATAATTGGTAAAGGTTGTTTTAAATCAATATTTTTTCAACTATAGGTACACTCCATTTGAAATAAGATTAGACATTTAAACAAACCTTTTTTACAGTCCGTTCAACCGATTTTGACTTCTATTACGTTGGTGGCATGACAAATGGCAGCTGTAATAAACAGTTGGTATGGTATCCACGTTTTTGATTTTAATGCCATCATAGAAGTCAAAATCGGTTGAACAAACTAATAAAGTTTATAATTTCAAATGGAGTATAGGTAGTCAAAATTATTTGTAATCGTATCTTTCCAGCTAAATATAATTCCATTAATGGAATCTTTCCATCCGGAACGGAACGGACGGTACATTATGGAAACGTTGATTTAGATTAAACGATAGTCCATTCCACGTGGATTTAAAACATCACGAAAAGGGCAAAGATTATAAAATAACTTCGAAAATGGTAGAGAATATTTTCGTAAATGTTGTTACAAAATTGCAAAGAAGGAGCTTTCACGAAATTGCCATTATCTCAGAAATTAGCTAAGCCCTCGGCTCCAACCGAGTGTAAAGTGTTCTCAGTAATTATGTTCAAGAGATGGGAAATTATCGTCTGTTGTTTTTCTGATAACTTTTGTAAGGATGTATTTAGAAAATTTCTTTAAAATGGTTCTTATCTGTGATCAGTGTGATCAGAGCGAAGTTACGAGGCTTCTGAAAGGAACATAATAAAATCTAACAGCTCATGTTAACTGCTGTGATTTTGTAGATTGAACTCACATTGATCAGCCTATAAAATCATTTGACATGAGTTGGGCAGACCGTAAGCAAATCATTTTTGTGTCAGATTGTGTAAACCGGGTGTTCACTAGCAGACTTTTCACGTAAATAAACACTCACTTTCGAACGATTTACTTTAGTATCGATTTAGATAATATTTCTTGGAACTGCCTGATTACATCTGATTATACAAATAATGCCGTATGTGCACTTCACGGAATCTTATCTCATTTGAATATATTATTGCGGGTTTGTGCATTGTCATCGAACTTTATTGCTAATCATCGATCGTACGATCCACTGATAAGATTAGTTCGCAATCATTAACGTGTTTCTGTTCAGATCGTAATGAATTAGGGATTAAAAGAAAAAGTTTGTTTTGACAGCACCTGAGCAAAAACGCACTGATCCATTTTTAAAAGCTATACCTACGGGGTGAAAAAAAAACCCGCTTACATATTAACAAACCTTTCGATCATACCTATTTTGGTATTACGGCTCCCGAAGACAGGCGCGACGCCACACTAGTAGCACAATTTCTATGAAAACTTCATGGAAAATGTCGCGCCCGTGATATCGCGCCAGTCTGCACGAATATTTCATAGTTAAACTACTTTTTAAATATTCACTTGGAAACAATGTTTAAATCTTGCTGGGTTTAGTAACTCAGATAAGTGCAGTGCACTAGGTGAAGTTTGTGAAGTCGAGAGAAAATTCTACAAGTTCAGTATCTACGTCCTTAAATTCCTCCTAACATAATCATGATCATCATAATGCACAAACATAATTATTAATCATATTAAACTGCTGGAAACAATAACATCCGACCCGTAGTATCGTATAGTACTTAATCAAAGGATCACGCGTGATTTGGACCGAACGACGTAATGATTATGTTATACGTGTGATAAAATAACCGAGATTTTGAGTCATTATGTTTATAAAATTAATCATTAAGTAAAGTTAATGATAAGCTTATCGTAGCTCAGTGATTTTGGACTTCCTTTGAATTCCGCGAGATCTGATCAAAATGGGTGGCACAGGGCACTGTGACCAGTCTTTTCAAAGAATGTTTTATATGCCTCATAGAAGTCAAGCTTCATAAAAGTAAAATTGACTTTTACGCTAAAATGGTTTCCTGTAGTAGTTGCGTATGAGTGGCTGACTACCAGTTTCTTACTGATCAGTGGCGCCGTGCAAGCCTCACGAGTGGGGGCTAACAGGCATATTTGATGACCTGAATCCGAATTCGTCATGTAGACAACCCCCCGGAGCTAGGTTGTCCTATGTCGGGTAGATAAACTCGTAGGCATATTCCCACCCGATGACCCGACTAAAACATTACACAAGGTGTAATTGGATTAACTGAAAACCTCATTGTACCCATAACTATAAACAACTTTTCCAAAATCACAAAGAACAACATTAAAAATGGGACCAAATATGTAATCATGAAAAAAAAATCTGATTTCATTTTGTTGAGTTATGCGAACATAATTTTATGTATGAAGCAGATGATTTTATTTTCAGCGTTTCTACTCCACAACCCATAAGAAGCGATTCATGAATGAATTAAGTTCTGTTTAATGTAGTACATATGAAACAATAGACAAATTAATATCTATGTATCACCTCACATCACCTGTGAACATGAATGAAGTAATAAATGTTGATTGTGATGTGCGTAACACTCTTGAGTGAGATCTTAGACAATGATTGTATTTGATACTTTGTTATCATGATAAGCGTTTAGCGTCGCGTTCGTCAATTCTCAAGCGTTAAGGGATATTATTTAAAATTAATTGTTTTAAACAAAAAGTCGACTATAGGAAGTAGTTTAGTTGTTGCGTTGGTATCTAGGACTTCATGGATGAGATAATTTCTGCACCAATTATGGGACTAAATTATTATGTTGTTTTATACAAGAACAAGTCAGCAGCTGATAAATTAATCAATCAATAAATTCTAAGGGTCTCTCTCACAAATTACGTTCATAGTAAACGATATAAATATACCTACATTGCATTATCGGATCAAGCAAGCAATCAACTAATTGGTTGACCTCATTGCAACGTACAATGTGCTCAGACAGTCATTAATTTCCACCAATCAAAGCGTTTTGTAACGATTAGTCCACAAAGGAAACGAATGAAACAGCCCGGAAATAAGTAGTAGAATTCTAGAATGTGTAAAGCCAGGTTAAACCATGTTTAAACTTAGACGCAATTATAAAAACACACTGTATCTTCTCTTCTTCTGGGTATCGAAAGACACTTGTGCAGGGCTTCATTTTACAAGCACCGCTAAATGCCCTAGTGTGAATCTATCGAATAAAACCGTATGATTTTTTTCAATGAGATTAGGACATCGAGACTTCCTTTCGTCTTCCCGAGGATTTTCGCCACGAATTAAAAGACCCACATCACTTGGGCCACAACTTTTTTGACTATACCAGAATCGCTTTAGCGTGGCAATAGCGGTCATTGAACCCACCTACATTTTCTAGAATTCTATATTTCAAAAACTGAAATAAAGTCCGTTAACGTCCTGAATCAATATCTAAGTATCGTGATCTCCAATAACGAAACACCATACATAGTTTATTGTTTGGGTTCCTACGGAGAGATATTAGGGAAATGGCAATGACCGCTATTGCCACGCTAAAGCGATTCGGGTATAACTAGATCACCTACTAGATCTTGCCACAAAAAGGATTTATGTTCAAGATCTTTGATATATATTATACAGGGTGGAAGGGACATCGACGCGCATCCTGTTACCATGGATTCAGTACATCATTCTTGTTGAAATTACCGACGAGAAATTTCAACGCACGGGGGTCAAGTATGGTGTTCTGAATCTATGGTAACAGACTTCACGTAGATGTCCCATCCACCCTGTATAATTGACGTCAAGAACTTATGAATTAATATTTTTTTGCAAAATATTTACATGCATCACACTCAGGGTCAAATTAAATCAGCTAGCAAAACTCCGTAGACGTGATGAAAAATAAAATTTTAAAAAAATTGTTTATTGATTTGGGGGTCAAAGACCGCTGGTAGTTTTTGTTACAGGCAGTATGAGTTTAGAAATTCTGTTTTTATTTTATCGCGTTTAGTTATCCATACCCATTACGTCTGTGATGGTTATACAAAAAAAGCTGATATTTCAAGTGACTACACTACAGTCGGGTGATGACCCAAAAAAAACAACTCATCAAATTCATTTCTTTTTTGTTTTATCAAGTTTAAATATTGATACCCATCACGCGGAGTTTCGCTAGCTAATTTAATTTGACCCTGTATGTACAGTCAGCTTAAGAAGTCTATTAACCCTAATCTCCTCCCTCAACAGGATTACCTCAAGTTCTTGGTGACGTACCACCGCTTCATCTCGTTCAGTCTGTACTGCGTGGGCTTTGTCTGGTTCGTGCTGTCTCTGGTCAAGAAATATTACATGAGACAATTCAGCCTCTTCGCCTGGACACACGTCGCCTTGCTCATCGTTGTGACCCAGAGCTACCTCATCATTCAGAATATATTTGAAGGTAAGTTTTTACTTTATTTCAGCCGACTAGCTGTTTTATCCACGGGCGGTTAAAAATTAGCTATTCTCGTCCAACTTGTTATTATTATGTCGGTGAAACAATCAAGCAAAACACACCTCTAAGCCACTCAGGTTTAAACCCATTTTCATACGTACGTAATTAAATTTTGCCAATTGCGTCAAAAACTAAATCACAATCCAAAGGATTTTGATGGAAATTCCTTTATAATCCTTCGCTTCATATGTTTGAAAAATTCATCTGTTAACAACGTTGATGACGCAACGGATGTGGTTGAACTGTCGAAATTATACGCCACGTGGATAAGTATACTAAACTGATATTTCCGATAGTGTATGACTGCCAATTTTTTTGGGTGGGAAATTATCTAATAAGAAGTTATTTGACAATTTCCCACCCAACAAAAAAAATGATGATGTGAGTAGAGTGCATGAATGTTACGTTATTATGACACATTGCTTTGACTAGGAACTTTCCTAGTAAGAAGTACTAAAATAAGTTTTGTGTGGTATTTTTAGCCTCGTTTTTACCTTTCGAGAGTTCTTTGAACTGTTTTTGACGTCACTGTCAGGCTATGGAGTACTTAAAATTCAAAGAAGAAGACAGTATTATAGACAGTTTATTTCAAAGCTGACACCCAAAATGGCATCAGACAATCTGTATACACAAACTGTAAAAATGTAGAGATATTGGACTAAAGGCTCTTACAAACACACGCGATATCGCGGGCGCGACATGCACCGACAAAGGGATTGTCTTTGTCGGTGCCTGTCGCGCCTGCGATATCGCGTGAGTGTGTAAGAGCCTTAAGAGTCTTCCTAAAAAGAAGTAGAAAAGGAAACCGAATCTGACAAGAAAAAAGCCATAGCGAAGGCATATTTTTTTTTTGTTTGGGAAATTATCAAATAACTTCTCCCGTTCTGGGCGGAGCAGGGGGCGTGTCAGACTTTTACTGACTAAAACCCACCCGTGTTGCTTCAGATGCCTGTGTGCCAGGGCCACGATTTCGGGCAGACTCGTAAAGACAAGCATTTAAGGCGAAAGCGTAAGGGTAGCCCACGAAATTCAGTATTAGGTTGTATGTTGCTCTAAATATGATTCGCGACCGTATCAAATATTTATTTATAGAATTAAAATCGCAACAATCATCAATACAAGTCTCTGAAGTTCATATCTATAAGTTCCTATAAGTTTTTACCCTATTGAATGACTTATTTTATGAAATTATAACATTTGAGGCCAATTCTAATTTAAGGAGTTGTATTGCTGAATGTAATGATTTTAATTCTGTGTAGCCAGATTTGTTACGGTCGCGAATCATATTTGTATAAACTTACAAACTGACACAGGTGACCTGCAAGTTGCAAGAAACGTAAGAAAATTTTAATTTCGCGGGCTACCATAGCGCATTAAGTAAATTCTACTTACTTTACAAGAACGTATAAGTGCATTGAACAATATTTACCTTTTTACCTGCTTTCAATTGCAAAGAGAAGGGCAAAGTAAATATATTTAAGTACCAATGTGTACATGCTATGAGTATGCGCATATTGTTTAGAAATATCCTCAATTCAATGTTGTATTATTCAACTAAAATTTATAAACGTACATTATTATGTTAGAAATATTTTATTTTTAAACATACTTATGCCATTTAATAATGTAAACGTTTGAAGGCTATAAGCATAAAAGCTCGTACAGACTGCCGCGATATAGCGTGCGCTACAGGCAGCGCAACCCTTGTTGCGCCCGCAATATCGCACCAGTCTGTAAGAGCCTTAAATTGTAGGAATATTTTGCAATTCAGTTCCAATCAGTCAGTTTCAGTTTCAATTAAAAGTCAGTGGTAGTTTATGATATTTTTTAATATATATTTTTAACCACCCTCGGTTGACTGGTAGAGAATACCTAAGGCATTAATAAATGATAAAAGTCAAATAACCTCGTAATAATGTTCGTAGATTATTCGGAATAATAAAACCAAATACTTACCAGCTTTGATTGACCAGTTTTTTAGAAACATTTTCATAAACAAATAACTAGAAGTGAGGCTTTTTAGATTATATTTTAAATCTATTAAAAAAATTGCATAATAATTTATTTCATATACATCAAAATGCAAACAATGTATACAATATAATTATGACGCAACTATTTACACTAAGTATGTACTAAATGAAATGACTAACTAACTAACTAAATATACAAATTAATACAAAAACAAAAGGACACTAGAATTAATTACAATTTAGGTTATCAGTGTAGTTAAATTGTATCGACCTTTGATCTCCAATTAACAATAATTGGCTATTGTATTTTAATTGCAATAATACCTTTATTAACAAGCTATGCTCTACCATGCCTATTACAATTACATGCTTATTAAACCAACCTAATTAAGTTCTCTCACGGTCGAAAAACGTACCCCTTGTCTCTTTAAGACAGTTTCTGAAAATAAATATAATTATATCACCATCGATCGTGTTTGAAAAGTGACAGCGGTAAAAAAGGGATCGAGCGTCATCCCTTGACCTAGGGCTGGCAATATTCAGTTGTTAATAAGCAGGGTAGAGAAACATAGCCATATTTAAAATGTGTCAAAGGTTGGGCGTTTTTTGGAATAAAAAATCTTCGATATCAGAGACTGCTCGACTAATATTATTTTATTATTATATTCATTATCAAATAACAATTGACTCATACTAATTATTAGGCACACAATTTCAATATAAATACAATATAATCACATTACTGGTCATAAAAAATAAAATACAATAATTAAAATTTTCTAACCGGCATTGGAATAGCAACATGAGGCGCCACAGCCATGCCGGATATGAGGGCAGTCCAGCCTATCAGCGATCATTGCCAGAATGACATTGGATCTGGCCCGCACCCGGCGCACTAGGGACGCACACCGCTTGCGCATAGAAGCGTGGAAACATTATATAATTATTATGTGACCAATTTGGCGAAACGTGAGTGGGTGAAGTGAACACGTCCTTTTCCCCAAAGAGGTTGGCAGAGGTACATTCACCTCTGCTAAACTCTTTGGTGAAAGGACGTGTTGCTATTAAACATGAAGAGTGCGATGATTTCTGATCGTTAATTTACTACCCGCTATTGAGATGACGACTAATAGAGACGTATCGACGAAGAAGATAGTGTTGCGGCGACCCCAAATAAATTGGGATAAGAAGGGCAAAAGAATGAAGAAATAATTGAAGCAAGTAAATGTTTCTTTGTCTACTTATATGTCTAGTCAAGTTACAAACACACTCCAACTTGTCATCGGACAACCCCATTTCAACCTCTCGTTCGTTTTTCGCCACTTTACCTAGGATCATGTTGCTTCGTTGATGTTCAATTTGTAACTTTGACTGGCCTTGGTGTCTATTAAATTGATACTTTATTCTGACAACACTAATTACCGTTCAGACACTAATGTACATGGTCCTCACATGACCAGACCAATTTATATCTGGACTTTAAAAGAGACTGGCCTTTGAGTTTATTTCGGTGTTGCTTCTCAGAGTAGTTGGATAGGAAACGCCGACCTCAACTAGTTTTAATTTGTAAAAATGTTAGTGCAAACCTTCATACAGAAATAAAATAATTTATCATTTAATGATAGTTTTAAAGCGTCAATGGCCTATTAGTGTAAAACCACATCAGAAAGAGATTGAGATGTTATATATTATGTTCACGTAAATAAAAAAAGAAATTAGATTTGGACCAGATCTTCATTAAAGACTGATTGGATTTTAATACGTTCAATGTCAGACTTCGTAAATGGATTATAGCGGCTTGGACACTTATCCACTTTGTGGAAAGAAGCCATCAATGTATCTCCCGCAGCCATTTTGATATAAAATAATGGCAATACAATAGTTGAATAGGAAAGTATGTTTGTTTGTTTAATAAATTACTCCGTAACGACTGAGCCACTTTTGATGTAATTATACATAGTTATGTATTTGTTCTTGTGTTTGAAATTTATATATTCGTGATTTGTGTATCGGGACTTGGTGTCTTAGTAAATAAATAAATAATGCTGGCTACGGATTAGTGTGGTAAAGTAACATGAAATGTAACCCACATTGGAAGAAATTCCACTGGTTGCTGTGTTACATTTAGGCCCGTATTACAGAACGTCACTCAATACTCAAGCATTATTTAAAACTAGAATCAAGCCATTTAATTGGTTGAAACTAGTTTTAAGTAATGCTTGAGTGACGTTCTGTAATACGGGACTCGTTTGTGTTACATTTCATGTTATGTTTCACAAGCTGTACCCGGCCGGTGTATAAAAGTACTCGTGAAACAAGACAAGACCTTACAAAAACCCAAGACCCTAAGAAGAAGGTCCTTCAAATCCCAGTAGAATGTAGAAACGACTCAGACATTGTATAAGATTAAAACAGATGCCGAAAGTTGTTTATGACTTTTGTACACTGCATACCATGCTCATTTGAATATTCTCAGAAGATATGGAATATAGCTTACATAAACCATTGTTTTTGACTAACAGCGAGTTTACACAGCACGTTATTTTCGCCTGACCGTGAACTTTTCGGTATTCAAACAGGCTTATTCATGCTCAATTTTCCACCGGTTTTACCCTTACCCTGATTAAATCGATGCAAGTCTATGATTAGTTAATTGGCTGTCAAGCATCATGTCGTAGAGGTGATCGATTGACGAAAATAACAACCAACTATGAGTTGACAACAGATTTGATTGAGTAGACTTTTGGCAATTGGAAATGAGTCAGCGTAGAATGTGATAGCAATCGCTAAACTTGGACGTGATGAAATCTAGGTATTTCAAATACCAATTTCATCATCATCATTTCACCCAAAAGACGTCCACTGCTGGACATAGGGCTCCCCCAAAATAAGGGGGGGTTGCCATAATCGCCAAGCTTGGCAGACGGGTTGGCGATCGCAGTATGGTGTTAAAATGCATAAAGAACGCTGCTGCCCATTCTCTAGTAAGTCCCTTAGTTGTCTTTTACGACGCCCACGGGAGGAAATAGGATGGTGCTATTCTTTACGCCCGGCAACACACGGAACCAATTTTAGCTATATTCAATTCAGTGCAGGTAGGTATGAGCTCGTAGTCTAAGTAATAACAGCGGCACCGGTCAATCTATCAGGTTAAATTACGCTTGGGTTGGGCGCGCGGGTTGGTCCGTGGATTGGTGACAATCTTTACATACCGAGACTACTTCGTGCCTCGGAAAACATGTTAAGACGTTGGTTCCGGCTGTCATTCGTGGATCTTTGACAGTCGTTACGAGTCGTCAGAAGCCCGAAAGTCTGACAACCAGTTCTACCAAGGAGTATCGTATTACACAGTACCTGGGTTGTGGAGGTCAAATAGGCATCCGGTTAGACTGGAAGCCGACCTCAACATATATGGGAAAAGGCTTGGCGGATTGATTCTGGCATTTCATTTTTTATCAAAAATGAGTGCAATAAAAATGACATTAAGTTTCGCGATAGATATTTCACTAAATATAAAGAAATTTAATCACGGGCCTATCACCCAATGTACCGCAAAAATGTGGGTTAACCAAGATACCGCGATGGTGGATGGGCATAGTTATCTTTAACATCATTCCCTATCATCATGAATACTGTCGGAAATTCGAGCAAAGGCAAGTGTCGTAGCGATATCACTTCACTTCACACGTCACGTTATTCCGGAAGGGCTTGGCAGAAGTGTATCTTGATTCTTGATACATTTCCAAACATTAAACAAATGTCGAAGATTCCCAAAATGACGAATGTAATAGCTCTCAAGTGATCAAGCGAAACTGTTTATTAGATATTTAGAAAAATCGACGACACTTTAAAATCTTATTTAGAACTTCGTCACGCGATTGATAATAACGGCTTTTGGGCCTGCAGGCTTAGCACGACAACCGTTTTGTCGACGGAAGAGTAGACAAAAATGGCGTTTCCGTTTACAACTGACAGTTTTCTACCGAGAATTGTAGACAAGCGATTTCTATTCTACAGTAGAATAGAATTGGAAACCGGCATGCTAAGCCTGCTGTTCTATTCCCTTCATAATAATCTAACAGTTTCTTGTCATACGTACTGGTTCCGTTTTGCTGCAACCGTAAAACGGGTGGTGAATAAATGGCAGTAAAAAATGTTTGCAGATACAGCGTGCCCATAGTTTAGCACGAACAGCTTCGAATGTGCTAACAAAGCGGGCATTTCACTGGATAGGGAAATACAAACGATCCAAACTACATACGGGATTGCCAAGCCGTTTTGTCGGTCACTGTGTATTCGCACCATTTTCTGTATAGATTTGAACTCATTAAATTAAACCCGTCCTTGGTGAACAAAACTTAATTGTCAGTATCACACGTCTAAAAAACAATACATACGTACAAAACAATGAACACGTTAATATCACGCACACGGTTAATAATACTTGGGGACAATAGCGCTATCAAGCAATTGTCGTCTCATTGAATGTCTTAGGGCGAATTTCACCAATGAAACTGAACGCGATCAGCACATCTAAACCGAGTTCAAGAGCTGTCAGTGGCAATATTCCAAAGAAACTAATGACACTGACAGCTCTTAAACGTGGTTTATATGCTGATCGTTTTCATTGGTGAAATTGGCACTTAGTAAAGCATGATAAGCGTACACTATTATTAAGGCTACCTTAGTGCTTACAGCATATAGTAGCGGCTAACTGCTCATTTGCACATACATTCTAGAATTTACTGTTGTGACCTGCTGTGAACTACTCGCATTGCATGTTGCAGTGCAGTTGTTCCTCAGAACTCGGGGTTTATTTTATGCTATGCAGTTGGAACGAATAATCTGATGTTATACTGGGTTATAAGCGGTAAAGTAAGTCCGGGCAATGATTCCCGTAAAGGAAAACCCTAATGAACGTTTTAAAACGCACACAAATCTAAAAATGCAAATCAGATTCCCATTTAATTATTACCCTGTGATGGTCACCAAAGATTAATTTAATCCAGTCACGCTATCGATTTGAATGGTTGCCGAGAGACAAAGACCTGGATTAAACTAGCAAAATGGAGAGAAAGGTAGGAAACTGAGCCCTGGGTGTAACAAGGTTGACGATGACAAATGATTTATTGATTTTCAATTGTCTCCCTCCAGCCAAACTTCCAGAATCCACGTGTAGCCGCTTGGATAAAGATAGCACAAGAAGCAGACTATGTAGGTTTGATTGTGTTATCAGGCAATGAACTTGAACCACAATTTATTCGACAATCTAGATGGCTCTAGAATGCATTTCGAATGGTAATGAGTACAGTCGCCCGATAAGGTTGTTATGTTAAATGTCGTGGATGATAATGACAGTGCGTGAGAACTTGTGTTGTTGTGGTACGTTATTGACGTTCTGTTATTATTAAGTACCCATCAGTTCAGTATAATGGACATGTTATTAGGTATCCTCAGTTCAGCATAGTTTAATATGAATGAGTTCAACAAAGTTGGAAAAGTAATACATAGTTATAGTTCCTAGTATTATAATATAAATCAAGCTGAAGTTAATAAGATCGCTGACCTGACTAAATTCAAAACAGTAACCCGAGGTCGTGCATGAATTTGCATTGATTCTAAACGCGTTCTTACTGCTTGTAGGAAATACTTGTTTTCACACTTTCTTTGATATTCAGTGGCCGACCAGTCAGACGGCGGACCAGGCTGAAAAATTGTAAATCTTTTTGAATATTTTTTTCTTTCTTTAAGGGGTTAAAGCCTCATATTTCTTTTGACTATAGACCGATGTATACCAAAGAGTAGACCGGGGGTAATAACTAAGTAGGAAAAACGAAATAAACAAGCTCAAAATAGTGTCAGATAATGTGAGATATACGGACATCGTCACCTATGTAGCAGTGGCGAAGGGTGGGTTTATGAGAAAGGTAAGCCGGAGCAAAAAAAATGCTTACCTAGCCCGGACGTGGCGCCCGTAGTCCAGTTACCTAAAATCTCTGACTGACTTCCTGGCTTCAGTCTTCTATAAGCAGATGTCTTCAGTCCACCTTTACCATACGCGTAAGCACTGATAGATTGAAACAGTGTCTTGCAAGTAAAGTAGTAAGTAGTAATAAAAGTGGCTTTGAAAAAAGCTGTTTGTGGTGTGATCAGTGTGATGACGTTGACGTATGATGTCTACTAGACAAAACTACTTAACTACAATACTACTGACTTATTCTACTTATACTCTAAAGCTATTCGTCTATTCTTTCGTACAAAGTGCGCTAAGACATTATCATAAAAACCGGGATGATTCTTAATTTTTAGCAATAAATGTTTTTCTATAGAAAAAATGGCTAGATCAGATAATCGGTCTTGTTTTTGAGAATTACGCAAGTACGTATGAATTCGCTTCAAAGCCGAAAACGACCTCTCCGCGGATGCCACTGTAACGGGAAGTGTCAAAAATACACTACATAATTTTGTAATTTGTGGAAAAGTGTCACAGAATAATGAATTTTGAAAATTGAGATAAAGCTCGTAAAAATCTAGTTTGTTCAAAGACGGAGTTGTGTATAATACTTTCAACTCGTTCTTTAAAGCAGTGAAGTCAAATATTTGCGGAAATTTGAATAGCAAAGAAGATATTATTTCATCTGGAAATGATCTACTATTAAAACTATACTTAGATTTATTAAGTAAATTAAGAAAACTCATTTGAGAAAGTGATTGGTGCCTGTGTTGTATTTGCGTCTTAACATTGTCTATTATTTCAATGAAAAGATGCCGATACATATTTCTAGTGTCTACTTCTGTATTTAGTCGTCTACGCTGTCGCGGCGGCTCATGGAGTTCCTGGACGCTGTCATAAATAAACAAAATTATTTATAAAATCATTCGCAAGCCAACTATTGAATGAATCTATTTCGCGGTTTGCCACTTCGATATCAATCTGTTTTGACTGCAATAAATTAAAAAGAACGTCGGTTTTTTGAAAAATTTCTGATAGAACATGCAAAAAAAAAACAAGACTGCCTGTTTTCTAACTTACTGAGGAAACATTCTGCCAAGGAAAGAGATTCACTATCCCAAGATAGCGGGTTATCTAACATCGAGTTAAAAGTATTAATCATGTCTCTACAGTTAAATATTACATTAATAATGCGTGAGTGATAGTGCCAACCGGTTTCTTATACTCCAGGCATACGGCGGTCAGCTATTTCCTTCAAAAGGTTGGACCGTTTAGTTGATTTGTTGAAAAATCGAACAATACTATTTACGTGTCCAAAAAAAGTTTTCAGTTCCTGAATATTTTCAAGGGAACGTCTAAGTACTAAATTTAATATATGAGCGTAACGTGGGATAAACATTGCCATAGGTCATGCATCGCGAATTTTTGCTTGTACTCCACCGTGCTCGCCAGACATTACTGCCGCGCCGTCGTAAGACTGACCAACTAACTTATTTCTACACCGATACTGGTCAAGTCAATTCGTCAGATTATTAATATCTGTAAAACCCATTTATTCCATAAACTACTAGAATCTGAGAAAAGTAAACATGGAAAACAAAACATCATATTTAATTTACAACTACCAGTCAGCCATTGATATTTATTGTAAAGGGAAACATTAAAATGTTTGAAAAACCCATCGCGTCGTTTATAGTTTATAGTCATATCTGGTCGAGCACGACCTAGCCTAATTATGTGTGTCTTATTTTCAAAACTTAACCTTGAAAAGCATGTTTCCTTACGAAGCAAATAATCTGTCACACAACAATCTAAAACTATTAATGCCGCCATCCTACTAATAACTTTTCAAATCTACTCTAAAAAACTAATTTCAACTTGCTAATCTATCGACTTACCACAAATTCCTAATTACATCGACGGCGAACGCACAATTTCACAACAAACTCACGATTATCAAATTCAAATTGTTACACTATTACTACACTAATAACTTATATGAATACAACGAAAAAAATGCTAATTAACTACAAGTATCAACAAAATAAAAGGTTATAATTCTATTAACTATTTACGTCAACGGGCAACAATAACAAACATTTTTTAAATGACAAAATTATTGTCTGAGAGCGTCGAGTAAGCTTCGGCCCCCCGAAGTCCACCCGAGCGCTTACGAAATTCAACGAAGGGACCGATATTCACACTACCTATCATAACTCGACTTTTTCCGGCTTACTACTGCCTCAAAAAACAGCGTGTCACGTGACCTGAAGTGACGTCATGACGAGATTATTTTGTATAGAAATTTATGTGTTCATAACCCGGGCGGACAACGAGTTATACTGGAGCAAAACGTTTGCGCGCCAAGTGGCGCGGGAGTTTCGCGCGCAATTTAAAAGTTTTGTTTTCGTTGGAATATAAAGACATTTTTTTTAATGTGGTTTGGGGATTTGTAATACTTTAATTTTATGGTGTACCTAAGTATTAAATACATTCAGTGTGATTATTAAATACTGCTGAGAACTACTGACTGTCATAATTTCATAAGGGAAGCCGACAGGAATCGGGTTATTACTTAGCTGCGCCCCTGCTATGTAGGTAATTCGCTAAAAGAAACCAAACTTAATAAAACCGTTTTGTACTATACTCTTTTTTTTGATAAATCAAACGAGCCAAATCAATACCACTGCTCTCAAAACAAAGAGAGAAAAAGGAAAACGTCGAGAGAAAAACTGAAAGTTCTAGGAACCAAAAGAGAGGAGACATGTGACTCGCGCTGAACTCGCGTGATAGATTAGTCATCCTCTGTGTGAGAGAGAGTGGGCACTCTCTCTCACAGAGAGGATACCTGTGTCCCAGTGGTTGGAACGTTATAAAGGCTGATTATGCTTAGGTATGCTAAATCAATACCTCTCTGTTTGAGGCTCAAATAATACCTGATCCAATTATTACCTGATCCAAATAATACCTGATCCAAATGCTCGACCGCACACAATTTCTATCAGTCAAGTCATACATACATTTACATGTAGGTAGTTTATGTTTTGCTTTGTGCTCGAACACAATATCATCGATAACGTCCCCTGTCTACAACGGTGTCATGTCAACATTATCACGGACAGGGGAAGCCTTTCAAACGTTTACAGTAACTAGGCCGCGTAGATGTAACGGTGTGGTGTTTGTGAGAAGAGAATAGCGTATAGGGGTGTTTTAAGTCAATGGTGTTTTGGTTTGTTATAGTCTGTTCAAAAAATATTATTATGAAAGTGTAAACAAGGGATTGTATACACTTCTTTCTTCATGTTCAGGTTAAATTCTTACAGAATCACTCGCTAAAGAGAATTAGTAACACATTCATCTGTATTTAGAAGATTTCAACTTAATATCTCACCAATTTTCCAACAATTATTGTTTCAATAACATTATTAAATTGTAATCAAAAAATCATCGTCGAAAAAAGTGACATTACAAATTGGTATCCATAGGTACGTTTACTGATCCATTTGTTTACATTTCATGAATTACTTTTGTAACAGACCATAATTATAAGATAATTATTTTATTGATCGGACTTGTTTTGGTGGTACATATTCATGGTGTTCCTGCCAGTTTTTTGAAATGCTGTGAATGTCTTAAAAGTTCCTAAAGTACCGAACAACCTGCAGGTATAAGAAATTCATGACACAATATACAGGGATGCTACGATCAGACCTATATCTACGAAATGATAGATCTATTGAAGTTCTATGCTGGACATAAAAAATCTAGAACATTTTTGCCTTTTAATATCGTCGTTTTTTCAGTCTACGTCAGTTGCGATATCTAAAAATAAACAGAATAAGGTATTCAGTATTAAATTTAATTAAAATTCATTTATTACAGACAACAGGGATCCATATTATGTTAGTATTACAAAAAAAAACTTATATTCTAGTATTAGTAGGTAGGTATAAAATAAAATACAATAATGCACACCCCACCCAGACGACGACCAGACAAGAAAACATGTTTCTTATCTGAGCAACCTCCGCATAAAATGCCGAATATTTGGAGTATAGCTCTCCGCCACAGCTCTCAGGATATAGTTGCGACTACCTCAAACTGCTCAGCAGCGACGTGTTTTTTTTTACGAATTATAGCTTGAAAGCCATCTGTGTGGGTCTCGGCAAACATTTCCGAAGCGCTGCAGAAACGGGGCAGTCGCAACAACATCCTGAATGCATTATTATATTGTACGCGCAGGGCATCCAGCGAGTATTGAACCATAGGATTTTTTTTTTTTTGATCACCAAGTAATTATCTACAATACAATTCTTACATGAAATAGTACAATAGGCCGACTTATCGCTTTCTACAATCTTTATAGGTTTTATTTTATTGTTATAATTTAGTACACACACTTCTAGGTGAATTAAAGAACATAACCACTTATAAATTGTGAGTACGAAGTTGTTAAATTAGTAGGAATTAAAGAAACCAAATCAATCACGAATTACCAAATGAGCTTGTGTATTTTAATTAAGGGATAGACCCTTAATTAAAATACACAAGCTCATTTGGTCTATCTGCCTAGCCTTTTCCCAACTATGTTGGGGTCGGCTTCCAGTCTAACCGGATGCAACTGAATATCAGAATTTTACATGGAGCGACTACCTATCTGACCTCCACAACCCAGTAACTGGGTAATACGATACCCCTTGGTAAGACCGGTTGTCAGACTTACGGGCTTCTGCCGACCCGTAACGGCTGTCAAAGATCCACGAATGACAGCCGGGACCAACGGCTTAACGTGCTTTCCGAGGCACGGAGGAGTCTCGGCGTGTAAAGATGGTCACCCATCCACTGACCAACCCCGGCAAGCATAGCTTAACCTGATGGATCGACCCGTGCGGCTGTTATTACTTAGCCACGAGCTCCTCGGGTCAATTGTTAATATTCATTTCATAAAAATAATAAATGACCAAACAATTACGTTTTAATTCTGTTATCAGCACTAATTAACTCTTGTTTATTATGAGCAATGTGATTTGACTTTCACTTTATCACGCCATAATTATTATTGTTTATATATAACTAGTGATATAAATAGTCGTATGATTTTGTCATCTACGTAAGATCTATGTGTTGATGTATCATCGTTGCGTCATAATTATGAATGGACTGAACTTTACTTCTATGGAATCAGTGCGTTATTTAGAGCCCATATAAATGGACATAATACAATTATTCAGGGCGGTGACCAACTAAACTTTATAAAGACGACTGGGCTAATCTAGAGGCGAGCGAGTCCGAACAACATTGATACAATTCACAAGACTTGGCGGATTGACAGGTCTATACGAGTTCGAAAAGTTATAAGTACAAATCAAAGCGTTTCCTTACACAAAATGTCTCCTAATGTATGTATGTATTAGTGTACATTTAAATTATTATCATCATTATAAAATATATAATTGTAGTAATTAACATTTAAAAATATACATGTTAAACTTTTATATAAGACACGGCTCGCCGGCACACAGATAAAACCCTGTGAGGTTTTCGTTGTGTGGCTAAAAACCAAATTGTAAAATAAGCTGTGTTAAAGAAAAAAAAAATAGTAATAATATTAACCAACATATTTGAAACTTAATTTATAACTTAAAAAAACCGGCCAAGTGCGTTTCGAACCACGCACAGTGAACGGTTCCGTAGTTGGGATGAATTTATCCTAAGAACAAACTTAACATTTTAGTTCTGCAAATGTAAGTTGGTACTCACGCAATATTGAGAGATTTACCATGTCATTTTAAGACCATAGACCTCTAGCAGTATAAAAGTGACCCCCATATTCAAATTTAATTTATTTGCGTTACACGTCCGTTTTTAGGTCACAGAAATTCATATGTGTACCAAATTTCAACTTAATCGATCTAGTAGATTCGGAGCACATTGGCTGTGACAGAAGGGCAGACAGACACACGAGTGATCCTATAAGGGTTCAGTTTTTTTCCTTTTGAAGTACGGAACCCTGAAAATTGTCTTTCTCTAGATAAGTGCTTTATAGATGTCAAGGTAAGAAGGTACATCGCTACCGTCTACACAACATAACCACAACCTAATTACAAGACACATTACGAGGGAAGCCGTCGCTAAAATAGATTACGTTGGTGTGCGTCAGCAAAAACCGTACTTAAACAAAAAGCAACATTAAACCTTAATTAACCCAACATTAGGTACAATTTCCTGTAAACGATGTACTCTGTCTTCCAGCTTATTTTCGCGTATCACGCGAGCAGGTGATCAATATGTTTCACTGAGTATGAAGCAGTTTGGTCCGTCCGTCGATCTGAATCGCTTTATATGCATGAGTAAACAAGTGATTTATAATCGAGTTTCGATACTGATTTAATGAAGTAGTGAGTTTGTTGGTTCCACTTTCACGGTTTAGCTGTTTATTCTTCATTAAGTTTTTCATGCAGAATGTTTAGCAGCTTATGTCGACTGTTTGGGTGGTCTGACGAGATGGTAGCGTGACTCTTCTAGGCTGTTGGTCAATGACTGTAATATTGATGGGTTTACCTATTCAATTAGGTATTTCAATTGAACATTTAATGGTACCGACACCTATTAGTATTTAGCCGCAATTGCGGAAAATTATTTGACCGGACTACTAGACCAAGCTCAGCTTTTACCCAAAGCGTGATACTACAGCTTGGCAAGCTGTAGTATCACGCTTTGGGTAAAAGTTTCTACAATATTTACAAGATAACCGAAACATTTTCAAACGTTCCTCCTAACGTTACTCAAAACATGTTGAATTTATTTTTAGACGCTTTTGATCTTTAACCTTGGCATTGTTTCCACAGCTGGAGCACTTTGAAACTCAACAATGTATGCAAAATATACAAAATACTTACATACAATGGATTATGTGCCTATCTATCGATTTTGTGAGGAATATTTTAATCACAGCGATTGTGGTGGACGGTGCAAAGGGCCGATCGATGCGAATCACAGACTACCTATAACACATACGGACAGTACCTATGTTCTTGGGGTAATGTTTTGCCAATGTATTGGTTCCTTTTACTTGGTTTTACCTTGCTATAGGAATCTGGCTGACGAATTGTAGTTATAAGAAATTATTTAATCGCTACTGAAGGTTTATAGGCAAGAGCTTGACCTGTTTCTTTTCCAGAAACGTCTATCTTGATATCTTGAGAAAGAGCATTTTTCTTTTTAGTTAGTTCAGTTTTCTCCAATATTTCGGGGCATTTGCTACGGTAGATAATTATGTACTACAATTTGGAATGGCCTAATTTTATTCCCTGAAACAGCAGCAGGCTGTGGATCATGAGCTGTGCCGCAAAATATGCTCCAGCTCCTATCCTGGCCTTTGTGTCCCAAAAAATGTAGCCAAAGTGACCTCTCTGCCCCCGACGACGCCGTGAATGTGGCTAAGTTTAGGGCCAACAAAATTAAATAAACTGTCGTGCCATCGAAACGAAGAAGAAGAGATTCACTGAAACGCTGCAAATAAAAGTATCTAGTAACCACATAGTTACATAGCACAATTTTGTTTTCCGTACATTTATATTCAGAAATTACGTGTACATTTTCCAAGTCCCGCATTTCCTTGCTCGGAAAACTTGCTGATAGATTGCTGTAAACCGCGACTTACGTATCGGGGCCACGTTGAGGTCGAAGCTTTTTGTTTTAAGTGCGGGTTTCAACAATTAAACTGAACACACCACATCTAAACCGCGACATTTTCAGCGATATTTGGAAACGCCTAGAAATATAGACGACTGTTTCTGAAAAGGGTTAAAAAGTTGTTCGTGAATATTGTATGAAGGGTGCTATCACAAAAAAAAACGTTTTTCGTCAATTTCTTATCTAATTGTGAGAAAGCTTGAAATAATTGAAACATTAAAGTCTGTGTAACTATAAAAGTACAGTTTTCGTGCTGATAAACCATTCGTGTCAGTCAGTCTCAGCACCTGTTAATAGTTTCATCACTTTTGCGCTCTCGAAAATATATCTTATTTCGCCGTTCATATACTTAATGAAGATATTGTATAATCATAAAATAAAATTTTGATTTTATCACACGGATAGCTGAAGCCCACTGTGTGGTTTTTAAATTTCTTGATATGAGTTGTTAAATAATAGGAAAAAAACATTACCGACAGTGTTTTTAAAAAAATATAGGTTTTTTCAATATTATTTTCTGAGACTATTTGTAACATTTTGATAGTTCTTTTTGCCACCTTTTTGACTTGAACATGTCTGCTTACATAAAATATTTTTAATAACTAAATTTATGTTATTATATTGAAGAAAAATGTTCCTAAACTCAACACGATATCGTCAATTTTGTGTGAAGAGGCAACGGAAATTATTTTCTACAATATTATAAACCAACATTTTGAAAATTGCTACCAATGGAGATGAAGGAGTTATCTATCTGTGGCAATTATTAGTTACATTTGGTTTAGTTAAATTTTGCAAAAAAATTGTCAGATTTTGTGATAGCGTCCATAATAGAAAGTTTATTGTTAGTAAAGAATTGTGAGACTAAATGTTTTTTTTAAATTATTTTTTATGATGATCAGGAAACCGAATCAGAAGGCCAATTACCAGTACGTCATAAACTTGTCCAAATGTATGTAAATTACAGGGGCTTTTAACAGATAGAGACTGAGATTAGAATGACAACGTTCTTAAAAATACGTGAATTGCTCCTCTGGTGTTATTTCAAATCATAGAATCCAAGGGTTTATGGCTGACTGTCTATAACGGTTGTGTGATAAAGAATAGCCTTCTTTTGTCATTTTAAACGATATATCAGAATTGAATCCATATTACATCGTATGTTATTAATCCGTTGAACCAACACGACCTATATGAATGAATATGTTGCCAAGCCCCTAAGGGCATGCGTGCCAGGCACAAGCCATTAGGGCTTTATTGAATTAAAATCGGGGTTTTATCGATTCGGGGTTTTATTAATGTCTCAGACAGAGATTAGTTGCTACGGGTTTTAGATCCTGTATTAATAAAACAGCAACAGCACAACGCGTGAGTCAACATGACGCATTGCTGTTATCTTAAAGAGAGCTTTAAAAATATAATGAAGGTACACCTCTGCCTTACCCTTCCGAGATTACAGGACTGTTGTTTTGTGTAAAAAAATCAAGAGTCATAATTTGAATTTCATACTTCACCTGAATTTCAGGGGGTCTCTCAGACAGGTTTTAACACTACTCCTAAAACGGGAGAAAATTGAGAACGGTTTATTTATACGCGCCTATGAACTCAAAGGGAAGATGTATTCAGGCTCTGTCTGAGATTTTGACGTTCACAATAGATCAATTTGGTAGAACCAACTTTGATTGAATTCAAGGGTATCGTGTTACCCAGTTACTGGGTTGTGGAGGTCTCATAGGCAGTCGCTCCATGTAAAATACTGCTATTCAGCTGCATCCGGTTAGACTGGAAGGAGACCCTAACATGTTGGGACACGGCTGGGTAGATGACAGGGGCGACGGCTTCATATAACCCCATTCCTACCGGCTTCCCTTCGGAACAACGACTCGACTTGAGTTTACTATTACCAAATAATATGGTACATACATAGTCACATTACAAGTATTTAATACTCGTACATCATAAGATAAAAAACATTACAACAACGCGTTACTATAGTCTATCCTAAATCGCGAATGCAGTTTACATTTTTTGTCTTAAAGGATTCCGACACTAGCGCCAATAAGCCGCACGTGGTGTGTCAGAATACAGTATTAATCGTAATTCTGACCACGCTACACCGCTAGTTACGGTGCGAAAAAGCCGTTCTCGAGCGAGTTATTACCAGGAGGGAAAGAGAAAATGCGTAGGCGAGAACGAGATAGAATGAGATGTTGTTGAATTTCGTAGATGTGCAAATATTTTATTGAGTCGAATTGTTGACAGATAATTAACTTTTATTTTGTTTTCTTTTGCATTTGATTAGTTAGTTACATTCTCAACATAATTTTAAAATCCATAGTAGGTACCTATTACAGCCGAAATTTGTTTTGGCGTGTGTTGTGCCGTTCAGTGATAATATTTTGATTTATGTGAGTTTGTGTTTAAAACGTTGTCATTTTGATATGAATAGAGAGCCAGATAGAATTAGTAATATTCTATTTCGTAGATTTGTTGTGTTAATTTTTTGACACATAAATTCACGTGTGTTTTGTTTTCACCCGTTCCTCGCATTTTATTCGTTCTAACATAATTGTAATAGACTGTTTTTCAGAAATAAAACTATAATCGATAATACCTCATCATCATTCTCCTGCCCTTATCCCAATTTATCTGGGGTTAGCGCAACATGTCCCTTTCTTCCATACTTCTATATTAGTCGTCATCTCGGTAGTCACCCCCTTTCTAGCCATATCATCTTTTACACAGTCCATCTATCATAGTCGATAATACCTATTATAGTTTTATTTCTGTAAAAGAAATATTATTTCGTTTATGTAGGAATAGCGTCTCTTTGGTTCTACTACTTGGCCATAGATGGCGTTAAACTAAGAAATTAATTACCTCAAAAATTAAATCATTTTTGAGGTAATAAATTTAGATGATAACTTGTGTTTATGAGCACTTAACAATTTTTTCTTCGGCTTTCCGCGTCAATTGGAAGTTGTAGCTTCGCTACTGGTAGATGATGATGAACTTTGATTAAAAAACATCCTAGTTAGTAACCCTTTTTAGGAGTTCTGTCACTCACGTGTCCGTCTGTCCGTCTGTCACACAGGTTTTACAGCCAAACGGTTGGAGCTACAAATTTAAATATATATATTTTTTTATTTATTTTTTGTCTTCAAATTTTCACAGTATTAGTATCTTGTTGACCCAAAGCCATACAAATTGTCAAAATATATTTTTAAATGTTTAGCTGTATGGGACCTCCCATACAGATAAGGGGGAGCAAAAAAAATGAAGAATTTTTTGACTTCCCATTGACCTATGAACTTGAAATTTGGTGATAATATTTTATTATTACGTATATTTTACTAATAAATACGAATATATTGATAAATCTGATATTTCTTTGAAATTCCCTCATTTCTCCTATTACAACCAATTGGTACGGAATCCTAAATGTGCGAAGTCCGACACGCACTTGGCCGGTTTTTCTGTTCCATAAAAAATTATAAAACTACACATATCACCTATCACATAGCATCGTATTGTTTCCAGTAACGAAACTAATAAGCGTAACCATATGTGTCGCCATTGAACAGAAATAGGTCAGTTTTATTGTGGCTATACGAGTTTTGATTGGGCCACCAATAACATAGTTTTAACCGGCGTAGTTGTGATTTATCGCTTTTTAAGCGACCTAACGGCCAAGTACCAGATCTGATGTTATGTAGATTGCAGTGCGATTATAGGCTTTAAATATTTGGAATGTTCTATGGGAGTGTCAATTTTATGCTTATTGATTTGGTGGTTGAAATCGACGCGTTCCGTGCCTGACGTAAAGAATAGCACCATCCTATTTCTTCTCGTGGGTGTCGTAAAAGGCAACTAAGGGACTTACTAGAGAATTGGCAGCAGCGTTCTCTATGCATTTTAACACCATACTGCGATCGCCAACCCGCCTGCCAAGTGTGGCGATTATGGCAACCCGGTCCTTTTGGGGGAGGCCTAAGTCCAGCAGTGGACGTCTTTCGGCTGAAATGATGCCCCGTTTTTTTGCTAACACTAGATGACACCTAAATAAAAGCGCACTGTTATATTTTCAACGCTCGGCTCAGCACCCAGACTTCAAAATTCAATGAAATAATATTTAGGCGATCATTTTGGTGTGTGTGATACTTTAGCTAGTTTATCGTTATAGCTTCGTAAGAGGCGGCTTCTAATTATGATTTTCACCTTTACAAATGTTATTCCGGCATACCCCGTCGACTAGCTTGATCGTACCATTTATAAGTATAAACTATTATTGTCCAGCTCAAGCTGATGCGACATTGGAATAATATAAGATTTTAACTGATATGTTGTTTTTAATTCACCAATAGATGAGCCTGTTAAGTAATTACCCTGCCAAGAATGCTGGCTTTATCAAATAGACCATTCGTTATCGTGAACAATGATCATTCATTAAAGAAATAAATATGAGTAAATTGTTCAAATTGACTTTTAATTATCTAAATTTTATTGTTAGCTTGTTGAAAATGTATTGAGACGCTAATTTAAATCCAAACGACGGAATCCCTACTCCGGTTTAAACTTTACCAAAGGAATGACGGGCTCATCTCATATGCTGTGAAAAATAAATGCATCTGAAATATTTTGAACCGAAATAAATTACAAACCTCTTCTCGTTCCAGGTCTAATATGGTTCATAGTGCCAGTTTCTATGATCATATGCAATGACGTCATGGCTTACGTGTTCGGGTTCTTCTTTGGCAAGACCCCACTGATCAAGCTGAGCCCCAAGAAGACCTGGGAAGGGTTCATTGGTGGAGGAATATCTACTGTAGGCTTTGGATTGGTGGTGAGTGACAAATAACTGTTGAAAATTATTTTGCTGTGGCTTACACGAATATCAATCTTAAAATGATTACGATAAGGTTGATTTTAGAATGGCACAATGGTTTTGATATAATTGGTTGAGAACAATTTTGATTGCAAATGAGATCAATGAATACTTTGTGTAGTGAAATTATTATTCTGAATCCTATAATAAGTTTAACTGATCGAACAAAAATTACCACTAAAATTGTTACTTACCTACATATATATTGCCCCCTATTAAAACTAATGGACCTTTTTGGCGCAGCCGTGAGGCACACAAAGTTGTTGTTAAAACATTTCACTTTAATTAAATTTGTATTTTGTGTTTCACGAACTGTTGCCAAATAAACTCGTAATCAACTCGGGGTGCGACGGGAATTTGCACTGGTGTCGTACATAGTGAAACTGCTCCGAGGCGTAGAGCACAACCCAGCAGTGCTGCAGCGGTTGTACTTGTCCGTACCCGACCGTTATGTGTGGAGGCGACGGCCCCCGCCACTCCTGGTCGTACCATCAGCCAGGACCAACTTGCTGGCCAAAACTCCTCTGACTCGAGCTATTCGCACCGTCAATTATATCCAGGTCGAAATTGATATATTTGCATGTCCCTGGGGTGAATTCGCAAAAATAGTATTGTTTACGCTTTGTTACAAAAAACTAACTTAATAGGTATTGTATTAGTATTTTGTTGTTTAATTTTAAGTTTGGGTGTGTGACTTAGCTATCGCATTAGGTTAAGACCTGTAATGGTAGTTTTAAGGCAGTTAAATAAATAAATAAAATAAAATAAAATAAATAAATGTTATTGTTTCTTTCTTTCTAAAACCCATTATTTTATCCCACAGATGTCATACATGATGTGTCAGTACCCGTACCTGGTGTGCCCCATCGAATACTCGGACTCTCTGGGTCGCATGACCATGGACTGTGAACCATCGTTGCTGTTCCGACTCCAAGAGTACACGCCCCCGCAGTTTGTGCAGCCTGTTATGAAAGTTGTAAGTACTTTTGAAAATAATAATTATAGTTTAAAAGCGACCATAATTATGTAAATTTAGCAGTACTGTATTATTCACATAAATCATCCGAAATAAACTGGAGAAAACCTGATCAAAATCGATTGTGAAGTTTAGGAGAACTAAGTGGTCACACAGACATACGCAAACGCGACTTTCATTTATAATAATAATATGTATAGATACTTCAAGGAGGTATTTATGTTTCAGTATTACTTAAGTTTAGTGTTTGGACTCTCTTTTTAGGCAAATAATTTTTATTATTATTGATTATTTCATTTATTTCAGATAATTAGAATCCATACAATATATTATTACATTAAATTAAAAAAGAAAAACAATTGGTGCTCTCATACACTAACATTACATAAAATTAAATTAAAATCAATTTACACAAAACTAAACAAAAAATTACATTAAACTTAACATAATAAACAATGCGTCAGTGAGCGCCCAAAACAATGCGCATCCATTTGTTATGGATCGGGCAATCCGCACGAGATACTATCATCTGCAGGATGCCTGAAATAATGCCTTTGTTAGGAAACTTCTGAATCGAAAAAAAGTAGAGAAAAAGCGGAAAGTTAATATTTTATTGTTTCAGTATTTTTGGCGTTTTTCATGAAACGTTAATCAGGAAACTCCGCCACTATGGGATCCGCAACACCGCTCTGGATCTTCTTACTTCATACTTGAGTAATAGGATTCAGAGCGATGACGTCAATGGAAAAAGATCTCCCGGATCTATAGTAACAATGGGAGTTCCATAGGGCTCAATTCTTGGTCCTTTCTTGTTTCTTATTTATATTAATGACTTGCCTTACCTCATAAAGGATAATCATGATATAGTGTTGTTTGCAGATGACACTTCACTTTTGTTTAAACTTAAACGTCAGCAGCTGGTTACTGACGATGTAAATAGCGCGATCTAAAACGTAGTTCACTGGTTCAATGTTAATAATTTATTTCTAAAAAAAAAAAACCAAATGCATTAAGTTTACGCTACCTCACGTTAGGCAGGTAAAAACTGATGTGTTGATAAAGAGCGAGGAATTGAATCCTGAAGATAGCACAGTATCAGTTTCTTGGGCTTAACTTTGGATGCTAAGCTTCAGTGGGGCCCACATATAGATAAACTGTCAAAAAAGCTAAGCTCCACAGCATATGCTGTTAGAAAAATTCGTAATTTAACTGACAAGTAGGGACAGCCCGTTAAGTGTACTTTGCCTATTTTCATAGTGTAATGTCGTACGGTATTCTGTTGTTGGGAAATGCCGCTGACATTCAGACTATATTTGTTTTGCAGAAAAGAGCGGTACGATCAGTTTATAAATGAAGTCCAAGACACTCTTAGAGAGAAATTTAAGGAAATTAATGTAATGACTGTACCTTCTCAGTATATCTTTGAAAATCTTTTAGCCCATAAAAATATAAAATTGTTTAAAAAATACAGTGATATCCATAATATAAATACTAGAAACAAACATAAATTTGTTGTACCTACAACAAGGCTCAAGAAAATAGGTGGCTCGTTCCGATGTCAATGTATACGCTTTTATAATAAACTTCCAAGCCACGTTCAAGAAGTAAGCCTTAATAAATTCAAATCATTCATTAAACGTAAGTTGTGCCAGAAAGCCTTTTATACCGTTAAAGATTATACTGAGGACAAAAAGGCTTGGGATTGAGCTGCTCCAATTTTTACTTTTGAAGTGGTTTATTTTTATTGTTTGATGTTTTTTAACTTTTATTATTTTATATACGTAACGTAATATATACGTAATGTAACGTAATGACATGAATATTTACTTGTATAGTATTATATTATTTTAATTATTCTGCATGTGACGACTGTGTGGGTTATTGCTCTTTTTTTTATTTTCCCTTTGTCTTTTATTCTCAATTAGTGGTCATGGTCTGGCAGTTTGAGTCATTTATGCGGCCTACCCAAATGTCCTTTCTTTGGTATTTATCGTCGCATCGTTGAGCTCTTTAAGTTCTGAGTAGAGCTGCACGATTACTGACAAATGCGTGCACTGACTGGTCAGGTCCACTCAATCTGTGTGGTTCTTTCCTCAAAAGACCATTTCAGACACCAATCTATATGGCCTTCACATGATCTGACCAAGATTATGTCTGGACTTTAAAAGAGACTGTGACCTCTGAGTTTGTTTCGGCCTTTCTTCTCAGAGTAGTCAGATAGGAAACGCCGACCTCATCTAGTTTTAAAAATATGACTGACGTGTAAAAGTGTTTGTACAAACCTACTTACAGAAATAAAAATCATTTATCATTTAAATGAAAATAGACTCTGTTTTTATTCTCGAAGCTCCCCAAAACGTATTGGACTAACCCGGAGTCGTATTCGTGAGCTCTATTATTAGATACTTCACGAGTGCCGTATGAAGCTGATTCTGTTTCAAAAGCTACAAATCATTGTAAAAAGTTTGCAAAGTAGCTCATGAATGGAAATTGTTAAAAGCCCTCCGATCAAAAATCAAAATATTTTATTTCACATAAACCTACATGGGCACTTATGAAACGTCAGAAGCTAGGTGCACGGTTCCAATTGGTCGTTTCCTATGGAGAAGCGCCGGCAAGAAACTCCACAGATCATCACGACAGCGTTCTGTGATAAAACACATTGACATAATCAATCAGCACTCACAGCAGATTAGTGATCGCTTAATCGTAGATTTTATTAAAATAAAGATGCATGCAGACTTGCTAATGATAATTCCCTTTTTAAAATACTTTTGAGGTTTAAGGGGCATGCCACGTTTTCTGTCAGATGCGAACTAAAAATTGCCATAACATAGTATATTATATGTCCACAACATTAAAGTTCATTTTTCTATATTTCCAGTTGGGCCTGGAGACAATGAACATCTACCCTTTCATGATTCACTCGCTGTGTCTGAGCACATTCAGCTCTGTCATCGGACCCTTCGGAGGATTCTTCGCTTCAGGATTTAAACGCGCGTTCAAGATCAAGGTAAAGTACTTCTTTTGTTTATAAAAGTTATAATATTTGCTAAGAAGAAACCAGTACTTGCTATTGGTTACTTCCCACCAAATAAATATTCCCTTGGTCCTTAACAAAAATATGGGGACTGTTCTTATATTCGGAAACTCAACTAGGGCTCTGGGAAGTAACGGGGTTGATTTTCAAAAGAGCAGAAACTTTGCTGTTAGATTGAAATTAGCCCTTCAAGGATGCAGTCAAGTCTGACAAGAAAATCTGTATTATCACTATGCTTAGCAGTTTTTCGTAATGCAACCACCCATGTATGGTATATGTCTACCCTAACAATCTAATGACACCTCTGTATAGAGAGATATTTCGCGTTTTTAGCTAGGAGCAATCCTTATTAGCTCCCCATTTCTAGAATCTTCAATCAGGTATAAAATTTATGGTAGCTGTTTAACTAAACTTTTAAAAACCGATGCTCAATTTCTTATCATTAATTCCAGGACTTCGGCGACGTAATCCCCGGTCACGGCGGCATCATGGACCGCTTCGACTGCCAGTTCCTCATGGCCACCTTCGTCAACGTGTACATCACCAGCTTCATACGCACCGCCACGCCGCAGAAACTGTTGCAGCAGGTAGTTCACTTAATTGTTCTGATTTGAGTATAAACCGCCTTGATCGCGAGGTGTCTTATATCTAGCTGTCACCTCACGTCGTCCGATTTCAATGATCCATTCATTCATGACAAAAATCGTCACTTAAACAACTTGCTCTCTAGGAGCCAAATATCATCAAATTCATTACCTACTGGTAGTCAGAAGTACTTTTGGAACTGATCTTCCAATACTCGCCAGTGCCTGACAAGACTGCGGAGACCAAAAAGAGCTGAGTGTTTTGAACTGCAAATGCAATTTTGTACGCACAATATTGAGTGATTTACCATGTTATTTTAAGACCATAGTTTTTAATAGGTTTTTCTGTAATCTATAAGAAAATAACTATTTTCTGTATTTTTTTCCAAAATTTTAGGCTCCGTAGTTTCGGAGATAATGGGGGGAATGGTCAATTTTCATCTATTTACTGAAATATTTTTAATAGTATTTATTTAAAAATTATAAAAAAAATATATCTGAAATCCTTACAAGCCCTTTCATTTGATATGTCACACGATACCATTCGCAAGACCTTTTTTTATGTTCTAAGTTGCCCCCAAAAGTGACTCCCATATTCAAAATGTATTTACGTCACATGTCCGTGACGTTAAATGTCACAGAAATTCATGTGTACCAAGTTTCAACTTAATCGGAGCAGTAGTTTCGGAGCAAATTGGCTGTGATGACAGACGGACAGACAGACACAGACACACGAGTGATCCTATAAGGGTTCCGTTATTTCCTTTTGAGGTACGGCACCCTAAAAATGGATTATCAAACGATACAGTCATGTTGTGTGCTTATTAACACTTCTCTATATCTTCACAGGTATACAACTTGAAACCCGAACAGCAGTTGCAACTGTTCTACGCCCTGAAGGAATCGCTGGAACACCGGAATATACTGAACCTGGTGTCTTAGACGCGCCACACTAGTTCAATTCAGGTCAGGTCAGATGGTCACAGCAGGCAGACAGGTAACTTTACACTTGACGGGGGATCGCTGCGTTTTAGAAAATCATTATTTGCGTTGAAAATATACGGGTTACACTCCTTTAGCTTGGCCATTGTCGGGAAATTTGATGGTTTTCGAAATTATTATCTACTTGCACGTGTAAATTGAAAAGCTCTAAAGCTTACTCAAGATTTAGATCAATGAATCTGGTGACGAATGACACATATTAATTGTTGGTCCAAGTAGCAACAACCGAACATAGAACATGACATGAGATTTTACTTCAGGATTGCTTTCAGAAAACAAGGAAGAAAATGATTTCGTTTCAAGAAGAAATGCAAAGATTTTTGTATATTATACAAAAATCTTTGCATTTCTTCTAAAATAAATTGGTGTGTCGCAAACGCAGCGTTAATTCCGTGAAGTGTATAAGTTCTCCAAGGTTGAACATATCCCGCGTACCTTGCAAGGAATACATTTGTTCTAGTCTATTATTGTGATTATCATTCACTTTGATTTGATATACAGACCTTATTCATTATGTTCTAATTAATAGTCAGCTCACAAAGTATAAACCCGCATAACAAATGGTGGACTTGACATAGCAAATCGATACAACGTCCAATCGATAAATATTATTCTAAAGAGACATCGATTTTTATTTCAAACTAATCGATACTACTTTGCGTAATCTTTTTTTGTACGCCTCTATTGAACTGGTATTTGTTAAAATGACAATCGAGTCCAGTACCATATATTATGTGATATATTTTAGTCTCATATTATAGTAAATTCAATACGTTATTCTAACTACCAAAGAAAATATCATATCAAAGTGAATGATAAACTCAATCCATATTAAAGAAATAAATTAGTTATTTATTAATCTCCCATACTACATAGCATTATCCTTCGGGATATATAATAATAATATAATTATATTGAATATAAATACTTATAGTGTTAACATACAATCGCTACAATAGTAGTTAATAATTTACTCTTTGTGTGAAGTGTTAAATGACAAATTTAATGAAAGTTATTCGATCTTATTTGTCATTTAATTACAATATAACGTGTGTATTTAACCCATCAAGGTTGAAGGAGAGATTGCAAAGGTATAAATAATTTTAAAAAAGAAGTACAGACATGAGAAAGATTGGTATATAAGGTTACAAAATATAGACAAAAGAAACCCGGCCCATTGTCTCATTCAAACTTCTTCGTGTAAAATGCACACAATAATAAAAATAAATTAAATGTGGTTTTTGTGCTAATAATAAGGGCATAATTATCTTCGTATTCATAAAAACAGAAAAATCTTTAAAAAAAATATGTCCTATTTGTTGTAAACTACTCGAATTGATTTATAAAAGCTGTCTGGATAGACATTAGTTTTAATTAAGTATTGACAATTTATTTCTTCCTCGAATTTTTATGTTTAGTTTAAATGAATGCCTCATAACAATTTGTATTGAATCTATTATTTTGTTCATAGTTTATTTTTAGTTGTATGAAATAGCAAATAATATGTTGAATGTATTGAAATAGTTGGATTGCTTTAGGTTGGCCTGAGAGGCCCGTGTTGTGCTTAGAAAACAATAAAGCTCATTTTATTTTGTAAATATAATATGTTTACCACTGAACTAAGTATTCTTTAGAATAAATAAACGCAAGTTTCAAGAGAAAAAGATTCATAAAATGTAAAAACAAATATATACAATTCGAGATCCTTAGTAAATGCAAATGGATCCCTAGTTGCTTAGTTCAGTAGTGTATATTTTATTAAAGTTATATTTTTTGGATTAGACAGGGAATAATGCATTTGTATTTATGCTTTAGACTGAATAACGAACGACTGTTACATGTGCTAAAGACTTTTTGAGAGTTTCCTTTTTTGTTACATAAACGACAGAATAATCAATTATTACTTAGGCCACTCTTTTACAACCTTGCTATAAAATTATAATCGGTTAAAATACCTTCTCTCGGTTGGTTTTATTTTAATTGATTAGTAATAGGTTTTAGGCCTTATTCTTTAATTTTGCAAAAATGTGTCTTTTGACAGTGCTTAGCAAATTTAAACAAATTTTTAAAAAATTAAGAAAGAAAATTATAAGTAACGTGGTACATATTTTACCAGCGAAGATAAGATAAAGGAATTAGAAGATTAAATGAGTGGGAGGAATGATGAGAAAAGTCTGCAATATCACTTAACATACGATTTAAAATATCACAAAATTGCTTACAATCTGCACGCATTTCAAAATCCATTGGTTATCTAAAAATAGCAATATAACACATATAAAAAATATCATTCTATAGTAAAATATAAAAATTAAAGAATTATTTAACACAATTATTGTAATAAAAAATTATCAGCGTTACACGATGAAACTTGTTAAGTTTGGTGATGTTTTTTTATTGTGATATTAAGTTACGTTGGTATTCTCGTGTTGATTTATTGCTTTACGTGTTAATTTAATGCTCGTTCGCTAGCTTTTAGTGTTGTTTAGCATTTGTTAGGTTAGTTTTTAGGCTTTTTTCTTTTTGACATCGGTGGTATAGTTATATTTTTGTTGAGAGTATTTCTGCAGAGTCTCTGCAGTGTCACTTAATCACTAAATTATGATGTCGACGGAATTTTAGGAGGTTTATTCAGTAACATAGTAAAAAAAATACTGTGTTAGTTAATAAACAATAGTTGTAGTACCAATATCTTTGTCTTAGGGTACCTATCTCGATCGTAATTAATGTCTCATAAAATTCCTTAGTCTTATACCTATTGTTTGTTCTCAAACGGTGACGGTATTTTAGTAATGAATCTAGAAATTGTTCGATCATGAAGTGCTACAGTATAATGATATGTCAAAGCATCAAGAAATAAAAATATTTCAATATTTTTTCAGTATCCTACAATTTCTAGAATTATCCCAAATAAATATCATCCCGCGTCCTATTTAAAAGCGATCGTCGTGTTAATATGTCACTTTTTGTTCGGAAAACCGAAAGCTGTCCTCTGCCGGTGCGACCACGCGTTTAGGTTCACCGAACAAAAAGTTACATACGAACGTGACGATCACGCATTCCCACGACGATTGCTTCTAAGGTAAATCTGCAGCTGAAGCCCGCGAAATTCACATTTTTTTAAGTTAGAGTCATACAATGGAACAAATCTAACTTAGAGAGATATATTAATGATTCTAATTCTGTAAATACATATCTGTTATAGTCGCGAATCATATTTTGATCAAGATACAACCTGGTACTAACCTGCAAATTGCAAAAAAACGTAAGAAAATTTTTATTTAACGGGCTACAGCTGCGGATCTACCTTAAATACCGCCCCAAGTACATAGTTATAATATTATATTACACTGGAAACATAGAAAACAAATCTACAACAAAATAAATGTTGCCATTACAATGCTCTGTTGATCCCAAAAGTACGTAACCTGACGAGTACCTACCAAAACGCTTGAATAAGTAAGGACCAATCAATGGATAAAAATATGTTGTTATAAAAACAAGCTATTAAGTCTGTATGCCATAGGACAAACTGCAATGTTCGTTTTATGATAGTCTATGTATTTAGATGTAAAATTATTTCCCGTTATAATAATTCCCGGAGTATTTAAATATTATGTTGTGTGCATGTGTGCGTGAAATGTATGTTGCATCTTAAAACTGTTAGAATAAAAAGTGAAATCATTCAAGAAATTACTTGTAGGTCATAATTATTTATTTTTAAACACGAGCGAGCCTTAAACAGTAGTCGCATATGATGTATAACATCTGACATCTGGTGTCTAGTCCCGCTTGGGGTACCACAAACAAATATTTTTGCTCATGGAACCCCCAAGGGGGACAAAAGGGTACCATGGGAAAACTATTTGACCCGCGGTACCCCCGCTAATCGCCAGATAAATAAAATGCAAATTGCTTAATGCATTAAGTGACGGATGACCTATGATAAAGAACCTTCTGGACTACAATGTTGAATTTGCAAAATGTTGAATCCCAAAATGTTGAATTTGGAAAGTTCTGAAATATAATTCTTACTAAATAGGCAAGTAACTGCGATCAACTTTTGGATGTAGCGCTCGCTAGGCTCGCGCGCGTTTGGTCACAGTTCTAACTTAACCTAACCCGTTTGAGATGGGGTACCATGGGCAATAAAAATATATTTAATAAAGTAGATTGTTATTCAGGGGCTTCCACGGGCAAAAATATTTGCTCGTGGTAACCCAAGGGGAACGAGACTGGGGGACCACGGGCAAGTACCCAAAGCGTGAAAGAAGCATGTTACACATCAAAACAAAAATCAAATGCCTACTTTGGTCAACGATAAAACTCACTCATTCTATTAGATAGTATAAATGCAGAGTTACTTGCAAAATTATGCAACTTAGCTTTAATTTAAATTAATAAGCTTCCAGCTTGTTTATTTCAGCTTACTTATATTTTACAATGCTCATAATTTTATTAGCATACTCTATTACTAGTAAAAATTCCATACGTTTCACTCACACGGCACAGTAACAAGTTACTATATTGAAATAGTATTAAAAGTATTGATGTTAATCGTTAAGATAGCTGTGTATATGCGTCGTGCTAAATGTCTAGCGTATGTGATAATTATTTTTAATGAGCTAATGATACAATAACTTATCCGAAACATTATGCTTTTAATTCCATAACAGAGTGAAGCATCTCTGTACCTACTGATATTTTCGTGATACCGACAGCTTAGCAGATTTATTAAAAACCTTATTTTTACACACGACGGAAAAAGTGGGGTGTTCTAAGTTTGAAACCTACCTGTGTGTCTGTGTGTGGCTTAATAGCTCGCAAACCGATGGATAACTATGGATGACTTGTTATATTGTTAGCTCAGCCACACCTACCAAATGATGTCTTACCAGCACTTCTCCGTTAGAAATGTAAAATTTGTCACAAAAATAAAGATCTTAAATCCATAATTATTGTAAATTAATAGTTTACGTGTTGTAAACACCCCTTACTATTAAAAAAACTATTGACCATCGAACCAAATGAAGTTTTTATTTGGAAGTGGAATATATAATTTACATTAAATTCCACTGCACACTTAAAATAACTCTTCTATTTCTTCATGCCATTTAGTGAATTCTACTCGTAAATCCGAAATTTATTATACTAACTATGAAGTAAAAGTAGGGTATGTTTTTAACACGACACAATATGCGTACCTAACAGATATAGCGTCTGTATTGTAGACGTAGATGTGTTTTATGATATAAATTATTTATTGGATATGTGAAGGTAAAATAAATGGAATCCTAAAGGTGTCCGCTTGGTTTTTATTTCCTACTTTCATCCTAAAAGAAATACAGTACACATAAATCATACACACACCATCCAGACTTGAAAAAAATCAACAAATAAAGCCAATAATATCATCTTAAATCATAATCAGTCTACAACGTTCCCACTGTGCAAATAATAATAATAGTGCTAATAAAAGTACATTAAAAATAAAAGTTGGATTCATGCGAAGACTTGTATGGATGTTATAAAAGCAAGAGTCCAACTTTCTCAGGAGTCAAAACTCCTGAGAAAGTTGGACTCTTGCGAACAAATGGAATTTTTGGTACTAGGACATGTCGGTTTCCTTACGATGTTTTCCTTCACCGTTTTGAGAGCAGTGGTAATATAATTAAAAGTAATGTGCTTGCCCGGGTTCGAACCCACGACGCACAAGTCGGGGCCGTTGCCGCTGGGCCACTAAGCCGATATTACAGGTACTTAATTGCGTTCTATCGACAGTTACAGACTTGCAATTTTTTTTCGGGTATGGCCAACCCAAGCTCAGAAAATCACAGACAGTCATGCTAAAACACCTAGGATCACAGAAGTGACGGTCATATAAAAAAATGTATAGAAAACCATGAAAACAACCAGAGCTAATCGCCAACAAAGGTCAATTCGCGTTGACATTCGTTTCAATTAATTTCCGGCTTCCTTCTTTTCCTGAAGGCCTGGCCTTATTGTCAGTGCGACCACATCCTGTGCGTGACACAATGGATAATAGCGTGGAATACCTATAGAAACGCATATCGGTCTGAGCCGAGATATAAACGAAACCTTAACCTTATGTAGTTTCAGTTGAACTAAGCATCTTTTTCGGATAAAATTTAGGTTATAATAAGCTGTAGCTGTTCAATAAGGGTTGATCCACATCTGTCGCTTGGCACCACGGTCCACGGTCAAAATGCATTCACCGACCGACGCGTTGGCGACGGAGAGTGGGAAGCGATGGAGTGCTGACGCGTACTACGGCGCGCGATAGCATGCTATCGTATGCTTTCGGCGCCGATCTAGCGCGATAGCATGCTGCCGCACGCTGAAGCATTTGAAGCTCGGGTAGAAGGACCGCGTCACAGAATATACAGTAGATTGATTTTTTCTTACTTCGATAAATTCAATTTTATTTATATAAACATATAATAATTATATAATGTTATATTTTTGTTGCTTATCTTGGATATAATTTTTTTTAGTGTTTTCAACATCCACAGAACAGAAGAATCTTTTTCTTGTCATTGTGGTTTTGCATTTCTTGCAAAATGCACGCTATTAGGATCGCTGCTCTCTCTACTGCGGTCCTATCCATCTTGTAGTTGGAACTATAGGTACTATAATATTCAAATCGCACGTTGAAAGAATGAGACAGCACGCTGTAGCACTCGACCGCGCGCTATAGTATTCGAAAAAACACAATGGCGACGGCGCGCGATTGAACGGGAAGCACGCGATAGCACGCTGTAGCACACACGGCATAAATGCTGTTCCATGCTGACAGATGTCCTGCCAGGGTTACGAGCATGTCCGAAAGGGATATCGTGGCCTTGGCACACAGGCATTTGAAGGAACACGGGTGGGTTTTATTTAGTCAGTAAAAGTCTGGGCGGAGCGGGAGAAGTTATTTGATAATTACCCACGCAAAAAAAAAAATGCTGACAGATGTGGGTCAACCCTAATAGCATCAGCAAATCAACTTTTTAACTCAAATATGAAATGACTTAAATTTGACGTAAACGATAGGTACTTGAATGTCATTTGTCAATTGCTAGATAATATAATGCTGATAGTTTCACAAACCAAAATGGGGAACACTCCTAAATAATCTAACTTCCTTATGCTACAGGTACCTACATTATCGCAATAACGCGAACTACACTTCGCGCGGTCTCTGTTGTACAGCGAGACGTCAAGGGGTGTCCGAGAGAGAGCGCGCGAAGTGTAGTTCGACTTATCGCGACAATGTAGCCGTAGCATAACCGGCTAGCTTAGTCTGACAAGAAAAGCATCTACCTATGCCATCTCAGTTCATGCACTAAGTTAACATCATCTACTAGTTAAGTACTCTTTGTTCGGCAGCAATAGAAGATATTATAGACCCATATAATTATAATAGCCTAGAACCTTAGTTTCACGTCTACATTACCTAATAAAACCTAGTCACCTAGCCCAACTGTGTAAACACATAATCATACGGAAGCGTGTTCCGATCGTCAAGTTTTTGCATACAGAGGAGAGTAGGAGCGCGTGCGCAGTTCCCACGCGCCGCTTGCGCAATACAATCTTGTTCTGTATTATTGTGTATGGTGTGTGAGTGTCCAAAATTTCGTACGGCATGAAATTAGGGATAAACAAAATATCACGCCTGTAAATGATAAATGATAAATGATTTTTATTTCTGTAAGTAGGTTTGTACAAACACTTTTACACGTCAGTCATATTTTTAAAACTAGATGAGGTCGGCGTTTCCTATCTGACTACTCTGAGAAGAAAGGCCGAAACAAACTCAGAGGTCACAGTCTCTTTTAAAGTCCAGACATAATCTTGGTCAGATCATGTGAAGGCCATGTAGATTGGTGTCTGAAATGGTCTTTTGAGGAAAGAACCATGCAGATTGAGTGGACCTGACCAGTCAGTGCACGCATTTGTCAGTAATCGTGCAGCTCTACTCAGAACTTAAGGAGCTCAACGATGCGACGATCAATACCAAAGAAAGGACATTTGGGTAGGCCGCTTAAATGACTCAAACTGCCAGACCATGATTAACACTAACTGAGAATAAAAGACAAAGTGAAAATAAAAATAAAAGAGCAATAACCCACATAGTCTTCACATTCACAATAATTAAAATAATATAATACTTTACAAGTAAATAATCATGTCATTACGTATATATTACGTTACGTATATAAAATAATAAAAGTTAGCAAAAAAAAACATCAAACAATAAAAATAAACCACTTCAATAAGTAAAAATTGGAGCATCTCAATCCCAAGCCTTTTTGTCCTCAATATAATCTTTAACGGTATAAAAAGCTTTCTGACACAACTTACGTTTAATGAATGATTTGAATTTATTAAGGCTTAGATCTTGAACGTGGCTTGGAAGTTCATTATAAAAGCGTATACATTGACATCGGAACGAGCCACCTATTTTCTTGAGCCTTGTTGTAGGTACAACAAATTTATGTTTGTTTGTAAAACCCAAACGGTTAGGCAGATGTGTACCCATAGCACACGCATATTTCGCCAGCTATGTTTAAGTCCCATGTAAAACCTATGAAATCAACCCGGGACCTCAGGGTACCTCGGGGTAGTAGCGCTAGACCAATGAAGCTAGTTTAGGTAAGCCAACGACTAATCCAAAATAAGTCCTGGATATCGTAGTTGAGCATGCAGACGAGTATAAAATACTTAAGCTAATTAATAACTCTGGGCCAGCCTGGCGAACGATTACGCTGTTCTTTTAGTTGGGAACCTCATAGCTGTCACGGACATTCAACATGTTTGACGAACTACAAGGCAAGTGGACGCTGATGTTCATCGTCTTCGTTATAGTTTCTTTGGCTCCCTCAGGTCTATGATATGAGTCACATTAGCATCAAGTCTTCCATCAGTCTCGTGTAGGTACCGTAAAAAGGTGCTTGCCTATTTGCTCTTAACCGGACACAAATCCAGTCTCCAGGCTTATACTGAGAAATTCCTACTAGAAAAGCCAAATGCGGCCACTAGACCAGCTAAGCAGTAAGAGGTGTAGGTTACCGTACTGGGATGCCATGGCGGCGCAGCCAAGTCACGTTAACTATGGCCGTATTTACGAAAGAATCCATAGTAACAAAGTAGATGCCACCATGGAAACGCACCTTAACGGGGTATTACAAAGATGACATTTATAATTCTAACCGCATCGAACTGTCTGCGAACCGAATAAAAGCGAAATCACTTAATAACATTTACAGTAACGTTTTATTAGCAGATAAAAGAAATCCGTGGTGAGATCCGACGTTAAATAGAACAGAGATAACGCCGTGAATACTGATTGTGATTAGTTGGATAAATCCTGTGAGTCATACGCTTTCACCGTCTCACGCAACTTACGCGCTAATCCGTGCGTAAGAGAATAGATAGGTACCATTATTTTGTGATTCAAACGAAGAACCTTTTGTTTCGTCATTCTTATAACGGTTATAATACCTGCCTCTTCATCCTACTAAGTACCTACTTATAAGAATAGTGGGAACTGGGGAATACTTTCAGAGAGAAGTAATCAGAGTAAGTTTCAGATATTGGTGATTAATATTTTAGCCTATTAAAATATCCATAAATGTGGTTTCTCTGAGCTGACGGCCAACCGGTCCACTCCAATATTAGAATGGCCAATGAAACCCACAGTTATTTAGGCCTGTGGCTATCGTAAAAGGGGACCAGTTCTGTGCATAGTTTTAGTAACAGCATAGCTCCTTGTGAAGGGCCAGGAAATCTAAGGCAACTTCCTCAGCAGACTTGGGTTCTGTATTCTGGCTTGAAGGTCTTTTCAACATGGGCGCAATATCAACTTTTTGGATGTTGCATCCTAATTTTATATCTTACATAGATATAAAATTAGGATGCAACATCCAAAAACCTATCCTTTGTATATAAACACGATGATCAATAGGCAGGTATATAATCCTAACAAATATTATAAATGCGAAAGTGACTTTGTTACGCTTTCACGATAAAACGGCTGTACGGATTTGGATGAAATTAGGCGCATGGGTAGTCCATGACCTGGGTTAGGACATAGGCTACTTTTCATCCTGGATCGCAGACGAAGTCGCGGGCAACAGCTAGTATGCAATAATAATGAAATGATTTTCCTCAACGTGGTTTCATGACAATTTTCCCTCACGTCTCTTCCAAGCTACGAAGTTCAGCACAATAAACTCCTATAAGCACTAGTAAATCTTTCACTCCAAACAAGTTTACATTGCAACATTGTTGATAGTGTGCCCACATGTACCTATTTTCCAACTCAAATACATGAATAGTCCACTTCCTCTATAAGGACACTTTCTCCCGCCAGTTTGTCACTTAAATAAACTAAATAACTAACAGCAAATAAATCGTAACACTACTAAACACTAATATAAATAGTTTAACTTCTGTGTAGTAAACAAGGTTTTCTATGTTTTCCGGGAATTTCCTTGTGTCAAATGTTATGTATCTTGCATTTTCACGTCTTTAAGAATGGTGTGAAATTCTGAATGGTGAATTCCTAGGACGTAACTGTTCACTTACACTAGTGGTTACAAAAGTCGTTTCGGAAGTGGGAAGCGACCTGTCGCTGCTGGCTGTGATTCGTATTATGGTCGGCGGCGCAGCGTCGTGGGACGCGGTGCTCTCTTTCTTCGAGAATGTCATGTCAGTGCTGTCCCGGCCCTCAGCAGGCGCACCGGGATTTGGCAGAGGGCAGATAATGCCCTCTTCCCGCCCTCGCGGAGGACATCCATGAGGATTTCCACCCCGTTAACAAAAAAGAAAGAAAAAAGTGGTTACAGAAGGAGTAAGCAGATAATGCTGATACTTAATGTTGAAGAGATGATGATGATGATGATGGGTGTGATGTGTGTGTGAGTGTGTGAGTCGGGGACCAGCATTACCTGACCCCTCTTCCATTATTCTTTTTTGTAAGAACGATTAGGTAATGCTGGTCACCGACTGTACATACTATTGCACCCCTCACCTCACCCTAATTGGGACTAACGTACAACCGACACTGTTTATTCATAGAAGCAATATCATAGATCTGTAGACTTCTTTATGTTTGTTTTGACCACCAAAAATATTTCATGTGAAGTAGGCTGTCAAGACTTACACATTCGATTGATTTCGGAAAGTGCCCTAGAGGTTTAATGAGTGAGTGAGTGAGTCAGTCAGTGACGAAATCGACGTATTTTCGGTATTAATAAAATCCAAATTATAAAGGGTTTGAAAATACGATGAAATGCTTCGAGAAAAGGTAGGTAGAGGCTCTTTGCATATTTGGCTCGTCTTGGCTAGGCCACTACCGTGCGTCCTATATAAAAAAAAAAAAGCTAGATGGAGTCAACATTTCCTATCTGAGAAGAAATGGCGAAACACTCAGGGGTCAAAGTCTCTTTTGAAGTCTAGACATTCATCATTCTCCTGCCACTATCCCAATTTATTTGTGGTCGGCGCAACATGTCCCTTTCTTCCATACTTATTTATTAGTCGTCATCTCGGTAGTCACCCTCTTTCTAGCCATATCATCTTTCACACAGTCTATCCATCGTTTCTTTGGTCTTCCCCTAGTTTTATAGCCATCGACATTCATACTTAAAACTTTCCTCACGACATTTCCCTCATTCCTCCGCATCACATGCCAACCTATTTCCACACAAGTTTTCAGTCAGCGGTGTCACATTCAGACTTCCTCTTATATACTCTTTTCTATCTATGAGCGTAACACCACACATCTTTCTTAGCATTCTAATTCAGTAATTGACAAACACACAAAACATATTAAAATCCCAAGGAAAAAAAGAATAATAAAACCATGGATAACCACCGGCCTATTAAAGTGTATACAAAACCGTGACCGGTTGCACAACAAATCAAGAAAAGATCCCAATAATCTTATCTTGAAAATGACCTATACGCGGTACCGGAATTTTTGTAACGACGTGCTCCGGAAATTAAAAATAACCCATGAAAAACGCGAACTTGAAAAATGTAACAACAACCCCAAAGCCCTTTGGAAAACGATAAAACGAATCACCAATACCACAAAAAAGAAAACTAGCTCGGTTGAACTGTTGGATATCTGTGATAACCCTGTATCATCCGTACACGAAGTTTGTAGATTTTTTTGTAATATAGGCACTAACTTGGCAGAAAAAATTGAGTCCCAATCTCACCAACCTACAAACCCACATATGAGATCATGTCAAAATATCTCATCCAGCCCCGCCAACTCTCTTGTGATACTTGAGGTTGATGAATTGGAAGTGGAGTCTCTTATTCTGCAACTGAGAAATGATTGCGCAATAGGTTGGGATGGTATATCCCCCCTAGTGCTAAAGAGTTGCCGCCAGACCTTGACGCCTCCTTTGACGTATATACTTAACGGTTGCCTTCAAAAAGGCATACTTCCTGATGCGCTAAAAAAAGCTATCATCCATCCGATTCATAAGGGAGGGAACAGAAACTGTGTCAACAACTACAGACCCATATCGGTCCTACCAGCACTCTCTAAGATATTAGAAAGGATCCTGAATAATGGTTTAAAAACAATCCTCAACAAAAATCAGCTCATAGCTGATAATCAGTATGGTTTCCGCACAGGAATCTCAACTGAAGATGCAGTTCTTGAACTGACGCAACTCGTTGCTAGAAATCTTGACAGTAGAGTCAAAAGTCTAGGGATCTTCCTAAGACCTTTCTAAAGCATTCGACACAGTATCTGTTCCCAAACTTATCACTAAATTGGAACTCCTAGGGTTACGAGGAAACACCCTCAAAATTTTCAAAGACTATCTCAACAACCGCACCCAGCGAGTAAAAATTGGAGAGCATATAAGTGAAGAAGTATCAAGCACTTACGGTGTACCTCAGGGAAGCATTTTAGCCCCCACCCTCTTCCAAATATACGTCAATGAGTTGTGCAGAATGACCATCCCCAACTCCAAGATCATTGCGTATGCAGACGACACCGCAGTCATAGTTTTCGGACCAACTTGGGATAGCGTTAAGTGCTACGCAGAAGCGGCAATAACAAGTATCATGGAGTGGCTCAACCTAAATTTACTTACCCTAAACTGCGATAAAACATCGTACATTCCATTCACTAACAACTATAACAACTTGCCCGATAAATCTTTCTCCATAACAGCGCACACCTGCTCTAAACAATCCCCACACTGCTTATGTCCGACACTTACATGAACCGATAATGTGAAATATCTGGGTGTCCAAATAGACGGAGGACTACGATGGGACAAACAGATTGACGCCATTACTACCAGATCTATGAAGCTTTTGCATATTTTCAAATCCCTTAGAGACTCGGCTGCCCCTGAAACCCTGAAGATGGTGTACTATGCATTATGTCAATCCGTCATTGGATATTGCATCACAGTTTGGGGTGGTGCCAATAAAACCAGTCTTCTGAGGATTGAAAGAGCGCAGAGAGCCGTCCTGAAGGTGGTCGCACAAACCTTATCGCTATCCTACTACGCAACTATACGCCGATTCCAAAGCACTTTCAGTGCGCCAGCTTTTTATACTGCAATCTACGGTTAGGAAACACGCTAGCGTTCCCCCTTCTGACCCTAAAAAAAGGAAAAACTACCCTTAAGTACCCCTCACAAAACCACCTTCGCTCAACACCAATACCACACGTTAAGTACATACATCTACAAACAAATTCACAAAAACTTAAACGTTGTTGATCTAAATAAATATGAAATAAAATCAAAATTAACGGAATGGCTACTGACACAGGACTATCAACAAACAGAATCCTTACTTAGGTACGTCGCCTAACTACCTACATATCTTCAATCGCACACAACACACCCACACGCACCACACACACACACACACACACACACACACGCACACGCACACACACAAATAAGCTTTATTATCTATAATCACTCAGGTAGATCGACACAGTCTACTTTATACATAAAGCACCACATTTTAGCTGAATCACTGTCTCTCAAGATACAGGTTACCTAGTTTGAGAGGCAGGGTTTCCCATATTTTGTACAGATTACACAGTTTTTAGATTTTTATTGCATTGTGTTACTACCAAAGCTCATTTTAAGTGTCTTGATATAAAATATGTTAAATCTGTATTTTTTTTTAAGAAATAAACTTTTTATTATTTATTATTATTCTCATGTCAGCTGCATTTTCACATTCATCCATTTTGTGACCCGACATTCTGATCCATACAAGACTGTAGGTCTAACCATTGTTTTATAAATCTACCCCTTTAGTTTACGGGAAATGCGAGAACCGCAGATTGTTCCCGTGACCTGCCGCCATTTCATCCATCCAATATTAATTCTGTGCTTAACAGTCCAATCTACTTTGCCATTGCTTTGCACGAGTGAACCGAGATACCAAAAGTCGGAGCAAACCGGGAGAAGCGCGCCATCAAGGCTCCAAAACTGGAGAGACCAACGAAATCGCAGAACATATTCGGCTTTGGTTCTGCTTTTTTTCAAGCCAACATTCTCCAGCTTGTGTTAGCATTTCTCCAATCTGCTCTGGATTTCAAGTCAATTTCACCGACAAGAATAATGTCGTCAGCGAACAGCATGCACCAGGATACCTCTTCCTGTATGTCCGACGTCAGGGCGTCTATAATCACCAAGAAGAGGTAAGGACTTAAAGCTGACCCTTGGTGCAAGCCTACAGCCATACTGGTAGCCGACTGGACGTAGGTCCAAGATTGACTGTACAAAGCCAGCAGGTCAAGCTACCCGAAACTGTTTTCCCAATCAACCTTAAGCTATAGCGATAAAGTGGAAAATCTATTAAAGAAATTTGACAGATTGTAGTAGCTTGATGTGGTGGCGTCTGTACATAGCATGAATTAACTCTACATACTTCCCGCACAAACCTTTCTCTACTAAGGCCCACCACAACACATCCCGAGGTACTCTATCATACGCTTTCTCCAGATCAATGAACACCATGTGCAAGTTCTTGTGTGCATGTCGGTACTTCTCGCACAATTGGCGGAGTGCAAAAGTGGCGTCCACTGTTCCTCGACCTGGCATAAACCCAAACTGGTTCGGGGTAATCTCACTATCCTCTCGCAATCTTTTCTCTATCACTTGCTCCCATACCTTTATACTGTATGACATGAGCTTTATCCCTCGATAGTTGTTTCAGTCCTGTACATCACCATTATTCTTGAAGATGGGCACTAGCGAACTATTGTCCATTGTTATGGGATCACTCCTTCATATAAAAACTTAGAATAAAGTCATCCATATTACTTCTATCTTCTTTTACACTTCCATAATTCTACTGGTATATTATCTGGGCCCATGTCCTTTCCATTTTATATTTTGAATTACCTTTCTTACTTCATCTATGCTAATTTCCCATACCAAACCCATATTTACTTGTAACTCTTTGAGCACACCATTCCATTCATTCTCTTCGTTCATTAGCTTATTAAAATAAACCTTCCATTGTTCTTTTATTTCGTCATCTTTGGACAGAACCTTACCAGCGTTATCTTTTATACACTGAATGCAAATTATATCTCTCGTTCTTCTTTCTCTTGCTTTTGTAATCCGGACGAGCTCCTTCTGGCCTCTAGGGCTGTCCTTTGAGTCATACAACTTCTCCTGCGCCTCAGGCCTGGAAACGGCTACCGCCTTTTTTGCCTTTCTCTTCCATTCTATAAAAATCCTCTTCTTATCTTCTTTCAAACTTTCATTCCCGTTTTCTACACCCTGTGTAGAGGGGATGTGTGTTAATGGATGTACTCGCAGTAAGGAAACAGTCAGTTTTCTGAATAATGAAGTTCTTATATTCTCACCAATAATCAAATAGGCAGGAGCACGTTGTCGACTTGTCGCGGCCCGACCCCCACAGAGTACATTCTAATATACTGATACCGACCCCCGAGGAAAGTGAACGAGACATTCAAATGAATATGGCTACTGAGAGCGCACGCTAGTGATGTCCGTAGTATTTTTATTTAGTAACATTTAGTGTTGGCATACCAACACCCTGCCATTCTTTAAATGACGACTCTTTCGACGACTATTCTTTTTTTCGTATAAATGAATACATCTACGTCTTTTTAGTATAAATGAATGCATACTTAATTAAGATACGTAAGAGAACTTTAATCAAATAAAATGCGATCACAACGCGATTTATTGAGCTATCACAAAAACCTGTCCACTTTTCTCCTAACCATATATCTGTCCTGCTCTTTCATATGACATGTGTGTATATGTGAGAGGGATAGAAAACGATAAGCTAAGTGGAGAACAATAATGTCAGCGAAGTATTGCTTTCTTTGCCTGGTAAGTAGGTTGCTTTGGTTATGTCAGGTGTAAAATTTTGCAGAGCCGATGTAAGTGTGACTGGTGTTGTTTTGGTGTGACAATGGTTTTTATAGCGATAGTTACAATATTTTCTTTCAGCATTTTCTCAAAATGCAAAGGCTACAAATAGTTGCACACACTATCGGGGTAAAAATACTATGATTTTTTTTGGAATAAGGACCTAAGACCATTTTTGACCTGGCTTCAGTAGGTCAATTACATATATAGGTTGTAATTACTGGTCTCATCTAATCTGATGTTATTTTGCAGAGAGCTGTAGGTACCTACACTGATACCATTCATCGGTCCCCATCCTTGACTTAGTTTTTCCGGAAAGTCATGGACTTGGCTTTTGCGGGAATCCGAAGATTTAGGTTATCCTAGAGGCAGAGGACTTTGAGGTTATAAAGGTGGGATATATGAGTTTTTACTATCAAACCCAACTGGTCGATCCCCTCAACAGATACAAAAAAGCGTTTCAGGTACCATTCCTTTTACTAAAGTCCCCTGAACAGCTCTATAGAGATGGCGAGAAACAAGTAAACCGCTCCACGATCTCGTATATCAAGACAAATCTATCCAATCGCCTTTGCCCATTATAAAGTAGTCCCTCTATCACCTCTATAGACTTCCTCTCACTTGATTATGCGATGTCTATTAGCACATTGAGCCGGCCGGCCAGCTGACTAGTAAGCGACGCGACGTGACGCAGAACGCACGCGTTCCGACGTAACGCACGCGACGCGTTGTACACATCATGTACGTAAAATATTGCGTGCGAAAATATTTATGTACGAAATTGTGTGAGTGTTTTTGAAGTGCTGTTTTAGATTAAATTGTTTTTCTTATTCTGTGTGGGAAACAGACAAATTGGTAGGTTAAATGTGATTTTATTACTTTTATTCATAAATAATTTGATGTCTTTTTTCGTAAATATTATTGAGCTCCAAACTTAAAATGTACACCTTGACATACAGTCTGAAAGGCCTGATATTTTGGGCATAGTTTTAATACTAGAACTGTATATAAATGCGTCAGGGTTATAATCTGACGTGAAATATGATCCTAAATAGAAGGATAAATCAGAAATCATTTTCAATATTTTATAAGAATTGATTGTTGTGATATCATTTGCAAATCCAATTTAACTAGCTTGTTTACACGTTAACTAAAAATCGAGAATCAAACAACCTACCGACTACGTAAACTAAGGCTCTAACTAATTACAACCTTACTTAACTTCTAACTAAATAACTTTACTCTTACTTCTCTTTACTAATTCACCTTTTAACGGATAAAAGCTTGTACAAAACCATATTGCAATCAAATAAAAAATAAACAATTTCTTCAAATTCGTTAGAACCTAGCTGATATAAAAAAAAAAAATATTGTTGAAGCAACATATAGATAAGTCGTCAAACACCTACTCACAAACTTTTATATAAACATATACTTTTGTCAACAGTAGCGTTATATTCGTCAATCAATTATTAAAAAGACTTCATGAATTAATCATCGTTAGCTCTATCCAAATGTCCACCCACAAAACGATAGATGAAAATGATTCATTCAAGACAAATAAAGAAGCTCAAATTGATCCTAATGAACCATTAGACCCATCAAATAACAATAATTAACTGATAAAAAATTTATCTAGGATCAGCAATTTACACGATGCAAGTAATTTTGCTTTGTGCAACTTATTGCATTAAAATGGTGGCGAAAAACATCTTGAAGAAACCTTAATGAAAAAATCTTAGAAATTTTGGTTCTAAGACGTGCGTCTTAGAACCAAAATTTCTAAGATATTGACATCTACCAACCCGCACTGCGCGTTCTGTTTAGAGCTGGGTGGCGCAGCGCTATCGGCTCCGACTTGTGGTTCGAGCCCAGGCAGGCGCTTTACTTTGTAAATAATTTCATCACCACTGCTCTCAAAACGGTAAAGGAAAACATCTTAAGGAAATTCAGTATGTCCTAGAACCAAAAATTCCGAGACATGTGACATCCACCAACCCGCACTGGGCCCACGTGGTCGATTACAGCCCACTCCTTCTCACAGAGAAGAGGCCTGTGTCCCAGCAGTGGGTAAAACATTATAAGCTGATTAAGTAACCCGCACTGGGTCCATTCCTGGTGCATTACAGCCCAAACCCTCTCGTAGAGAGGACGGATTCTTAGCGATGGAAACATTATAAATTGGCTGACTATGTGTACCTAGGTAGACGATTTTTCCATGCAATCTGGGCTTTCCGAACATTTCAATTTACGATGCCAATCGAAAACTTGACCTCGATAAGGTCAAGACGACAATTAACGACGAGCCTCTTAGTTACTAAAACATACGTAATATCACGCATGTATTCTCCGAAAGGGTAGACACTAGTAAGCAGAGGTATTTATTTATAATAAGCTAACCAACAGCACAGTCACTTACAATTCAAATTAAATAACATCTAAAATTCGCACTTCAGTAACCATGCAAATAAAAGGTATGCATGTGAATGTTAGAGACAAAAGAGAAAAATAAAAAAACCGGCCAAGTGCGAGTCTGACTCGCGCTCGAAGGGTTCCGTACTTATCTATAAAAACGGCAAAAAAAAATCACGTTTGTTGTATGGGAGCCTTTAAATATTTATGTTATTCTGGTTTTTAGTATTTATTGCTATAGCGGCAACAGAAATACATCATCTGTATAAATTTCAACTGTCTAACTTTCACGGTTCATGAGATACAGCCTGGTGACAGACGGACAGACAGACGGCGGAACCTTAGTAATAGGGTTCCCGCTTTACCCTTTGGGTACGGAACTAGAATACTAGAAAACAAACTGATTTGAGCTACACAGACGTGCGCTCTTCGCACTGTTTAAATAGGGAACGCCTTTATGATATAAGTACATTCACATTTCGCCATTTATGTTAAAGTCCTATGTTATATAGGTTGCGGCTATAAGCTCGCCCGAGCTTATAGCCGCAACCGGCACAAATCTAGGTTGGGCAGCTACCGAGAAATTCCAGATGGAAAAACCCAATAACACTTTACCCCACTTGGAGATCGAAACCAGGATACTAAACTCAGCAACGGTGCTTGCAACCATTAGGCCAACAACTAATGACTAAACCAAAAAACTAAACTAATTACCAAATAATAAAATAATAATAATTTAATTTATTTATTATTATTATAAACTAATTTAAATTATAAAACTAATAATACAGAAGGTAAATTGCAACATTAACAAACAATTTCATGAAATAATCTTTATCCTTATTATTTCCCACGGTAATTATTTATCTAAGAAACGGATTTCAGCATCCGTGTCCGAATAATAACATATTCAAATCTTGTAAATTATCATACGTACATCTTGATTGTAAACATTATGACGCTTAATTTGTTAGAATTAGTGATATAATATTGCGAATCTTGTGGCTCCTCTAGCTAGGCTGGTAATAGTGGTAATTTGTCAATAATAACTTAATGTCATTTGACGCTATATTTCGAATATCAAGTCCCTTCCCTGAGATAAGCTTTTAAATATAAAATTGTTATTGTTTGCAACGACTTACAATACAATCTGCTATAACTGATAAACTTGTGACAGACGTATGGACAAGTTTCTACTTATAAATCAGCTTACCTCTCTATGCCCATTAAAATCTATGTTTAGTTTAAATGAGCAAAATATTCAATGAAAATCACAAAGTAAACCGCACAACTAACATGTACATATAAAAGACATCAACGCGACCACATTAGACTTGCTTCGAGCATAATTTTATTATTTTTTTCGCACATTCATTTAATTGTTTCTTAAGTCAATTATGTCCCTCAGCATTTTTTTTATTTAAGGAACTGTATAAGATAATTGGAAACATAAGTGGAACTGAATGAATTTATTAAATACCTTAACAAGTTATGGGGAAATAAATGAACTATGCATAGGTACGAGTATTTCATAGAAAAGTGGTTTTGATTTAGTCGATTTACGGACATTTCTTGGATACTAGTATTATTTTGTATGAACCAATTAGATTATTTACTTAATCGCCATTTATGAGGAGCTCGTGGCTAAGTAATAACAGCCGCACGGGTCGATACATCAGGATGAGCTACGCATAAGCCGGGTTGGTCTGTGGATGGGTGACTATCTGTACCGAGACTCTTCCGTGCCTCGAAATACACGTTTCCCAAATCCCTTCCCCCAACCCCTCAACTTCCTTTTCCCAACTATGTTGGGGTCGGCTTCCAGTCCAAGCGGATGCAGCTGAATACCAGTATTTTACGTGTAGGGACTGCCTATCTGCCCTCCACAACCCAGTAACTGGGTAATACGATAACCAGTCTTATCAAGGGGATAAGGCTGGTTGTCAGACTTTCGGGCTTCTGACGACCCGTAACGACTGTCAAAGATCCACGAATGACAGCCGAGACCAACGGCTTAACGTGCTTTCCGAGGCACGGAGGAGTCTCGGTATGTAAAGATGGTCACCCATCCACGGACCTACCCTAGCAAGCGTAGCTTAACCGGATGGATTGACCCGTGCGGCAGTTATTACTTAGCACATTCATTCTATAATTATATGTGAAGACGAGAGACTTAGGTACAGTCGATGACCAGAATTACCTGACCCCTCTTCCATTATTCTTCTTTGTAAGACGGGTTAGGTAATTCTGGTCACCGACTGTACATAGAGGATAACACTACTAATACTACGGACTAAGTATATCGAACCGGTATCACGAAGGAACTAACCGTAGTTTGTTTATCTATGACAGTAACGAGGTAACGAGCCACGATCAGCCTTTCACACTTGTTGATCGAGAATAGATCGTGGCGACCCGGCCGAACCCGTGGCATTTCCTTGTACTAGCTGAAGTACGTGAAATTCCCTATTGTTTTAAGTAATGGCTTGTGTTTTATGTTATTTGATGTTGTCATTAGGGGCTACTTGTTTTGTTAGGCTTCAAATCACGCCTGCTTTTACCCAAAGAGTTAGGCAGATCAGGGGGCCGATCGCGCTAATTTTGAACGTTAATACCAAAACTAAACCACAACCAAAAACGTTACGTTTGACACATTTCGTATCGCGCTAATCATTTCAACGGAAACGATTTAGCTTTACTTTGGAAGTTACGTTGGAGGAACGATCGATCGAAATTTCAGTATTGGGTAACGTCAACGATTTTGTCGCTCAGAAAAAATAGCGCGATACCGTTACTTACATCAGCTAAACTAAAACTAAACCAAAACCAAAAACGTTCCGTTCGAACGGTAATTATGTTGAGAAATAGCGCGATCGGCCCCCCGTACTCCTATGGTACACCCACATTTCGCTAGTCATTTTAAGTCCAATGTGCTAGGGGGCGAGCTTACCGATGTCAACGTATGTACTTTCTACTATATAATTAAATAATTCGCAGGCATTAATTGAATAATTTATTTTCATTTCTACGATGAGGAAGTGCAGCTATCATCCAAGACCACTTAGTTGTTAAACTTAAAGGCTCCTTAATAAATGTTTTAACCGCTATTTAATTAATCCTAATCCTAACTATTCTAGCTAATATTACAAATGCGAAAGTTAGTTTGTTTTTTTTACACTTTCACGCCAAAATGGCTGAACGGCGGTAGACCATGACCTGGGGAAGGACATAGACTACATTTCATCCTGGATCGCAGATGAAGTCGCGGCTAGTTTACGATATTTTCAAAGATAACGCCATAAAAGAGAGTAGGTAGTCTACATTCTCCATAAAATCAAGAATTCAAATACAGGTTTCCAGGTCAAGAATGCAGTGATTTAATACAAGATGCCTAATATGTATGGATTGAATTTTAAAAAGCAACTTGAGAAAGGCTTCATTGAATTATTTTAATTGGAGCGATATTATATTCTGTATTTATTTATTCTTACTTATTTGCTGAGCTGTGTTGCTAAGGCAGAACAGTCAGTCTCTCTAGCAACATGTGTGGCCTACCTAAATGTCCTTTCTTTGGTATTCGCATCGGTCGTCGCATCATTGAGCTCTTTAAGTTCTGAGTTGAGCTGCACGATTACTGACAAATGCGCACACTGACTGGACAGGTCCACTCAATCTGTGTGGTTCTTTCCTCAAAATACCATTTCAGACACGAGGTTTTTATATAAACTAAACTAAAAACAGCCTGCATAAATGAATGTCCCCTCTGGGTGTCATTAAAAGAGACTACGGAATGTCACGTAAAAGATAAACATCAGCCAATAACTGGCCAAGACGATTGAGGCAATTCATCTTTTAATTAAGAACCGATGACCGTTGGGGTAGACGTGTTTATGAGTGGAGACCGCGAATCGGCAAACGTAAGGTAGGACGCCCTCAGGCTAGGTGGAGCGACGATCTTGACAGGGTGGCTGGTGGCAGCTGGATGAGAGTTGCCAAGAATCGAGTTGAATGGCGTGCAACTGAAGAGGCCTATTTCCAGCAGTGGACTGCTACGGGCTGATGATGATCATTGACACGCTGCTGCTCGTGGATACTTCACTTCCTCCGAATAGTTAATAAATGAAATGAACTATTTATGTTTTTTATTATAGTTTTTATTATTTTTTGGTTTTGTAATTATATTTGTTTGATTTCTAGTTTATTTTATCTATTTATAACATCACAACATCACACACATTATCTATTTATAAGTATACAAATATGTATTAGGTATGTTGAAACTGTTTATACCTACTTCCTGTCACTTGACCCTAAAGGTTCATTAGAAAACCAGCGTCAGACAGCATCTGTCTGGCATTAATGCTGAAATGAACATTTTTGGCGCAGCCGTGAGACACACTATTATTGTTAAAACATTATTTTCTCTGTTTTTATTTTATTGTTTGTGTTTTGTGTTTCACGAACTGTGTCCGAATAAATTTTATTCTTTCTTTCTTTTTCATTATTTAATTTGAAATTACAATTTTCAAAAAAGCTGTTATCTTGCTATGTTCTCAGACATGAAACTAGACGATGTATAATTAAGTAAATAATATGAGGTTTCAGTCGTTTAAATCCTGTAAACGCCAGTAATAAAATAACAAGTTGCTAACTCATCGTTTGCAAACATCACATTTACTCGTTCCCCTCTGCTGATTCGCATTTGATTGGTATAATAGGTTAAAAAGCGGTTTCATTCAGACAATCTAAGGAAATTAAACTAGATTCTGTGTTATTATTTCGTACCTATTTGCAGAGATTCTAGGGTCAAGCACACACGCATAAGGGAAGATGCAATCAAACGACAACCGATGATGGCATCACCCTGCGACAAAGCCCCGAAACTACACTTCTTTCAGAAGCACTACAACATCATACTCACAGAAGAACGGTGTGACTACTCAGGCCCGAAGGAGATGAGAGTATACACCGACGGATCAAAGACCGACTCCGGAACCGGAGTCGGAGTTTTCTCACATGACTTCAACATAAATATATCCAGCCCGCTGGGATTGTTCAACACCGTCTACCAGGCGGAATGTGTGGGCATTATACAAGCGGCTTACGCCATAGAAGCCAGGAGAGTTACGGACACCCGTATACGTATACTCTCCGATAGTGCCTCAGTCTTGCAATCCTTGGGGAAAAATTATATTACCTCCAGACTAACACTAGAATGTCACAACGCACTGGAACGGGTGACAGTGTGCAACCGTAATACAGTGACACTGCAATGGATAAAAGGACACAGCGGATCACTAGGTAACGACGCAGCTGACCAACTTGCTAGGAGAGCATCCAGCACGTCAGTCTGTGGACCCGAACCTATCGTACCCATCCCCTTCAACCAACTACGCAGGTGGCTACAAGAGTTCACCCACACACAAGCACAGAACTGGTGGACCTCGACACCGGGCTGCAGGCAATCCAGGGAAGCTATGCCGTCCTTAGATGGCAGGCTAACCAGGCGGTTGCTACGCCTGGACAGGAACGGCCTGCGCCTAGTGACGGGGACCATCACGGGACACTGCTCACTGAATAAGCACTTCCACACAATAGGCATAACGGACAGCCCTCTGTGCAGGGCTTGCATGGAGGCTGAAGAAACCGTTGCGCACGTGCTCTTTAAATGCACAGGCGTCACCCAGATCAGAACAGAAACCATCGGGTCACCCAGATCTTTCACGGATATCTTAAGCAGACCAGGAGACCTAATCAGCTTCTGGAGGGAGGTGGGCTGGTTGGAATAAACAACGACGGCCGCCATGGCCCACGCACAATGGTCCACATGAAGGACTAAGTGCGGAAACCGAACCCGCTAACATAGAACATTCGTACCTATTTAAACGTTGCTCTGCTACCTTATTATTCAATAGCTGGAACAATAAAGTTGTCCTGCAGTGTTGTTTAAATAAGTGTAGCAAGGCTTAGGTCTCTCTGCGTATTTGGCGCTTCCTGTTGTATCTACATCAGTTATCTGACAATTTTTTTTAAAAGCATTTACGGCCGTACTAAGCCTTCCTGACAATTGTTCTATGTGCGGGCACCATTATAACTTACCGTTAATAGTAAGTTAATCCAAGAAAAACTGTCGACTGAACAGGATACAACTCTATTCCATAAAGTTGAACATTGGTAGTTAGCTGCCTGACATTTGGTGTTGAAAATTTAATGAGTTTGGTCATTTTTTCGTATAGGAGAAGATTACTTACATTAAACCAATCCACAACTTTAGGGAGTGCATCGTTAACTGGTTCGAAGTTGACTAATTGACGTTTGCATTAAAAAAACCGGCCAAGTGCGAGTCGACTCGCGCACGAAGGGTTCCGTACCATTATCTATAAACTGGCCAAGTGCGAGTCGGACTCGCGCACGAAGGGTTCCGTACCATTATCTATAAAAACGGCAAAAAATCACGTTTTTTGTATGGGAGCCCCCCTTAAATATTTGTTTTATTTTAATTTAATTATGTATTTTTAAAGTGAATATATAACTAAATATTCTGTGAATATTTTAAGCGTCTACCTGTTGCCGTTATCAATATAGAGCAAAAAGGAGCAAAAAAATCACGTTTGTTGTATGGGAGCCCCCTTAAATATTTATTTTATTCTGTTTTTTAGTATTTGTTGTTATAGCGGCAACCGAAATACATCACCTGTAAAAATTTCAACTGTCTAACTATCACGGTTCATGAGATACAGCCGGGTGACAGACGGATAGACAGACAGACAGACGGCGGAGCCTTAGTAATAGGGTTCCCGTTTTACCCTTTGGGTATGGAACCCTAAAAATGAGGGAAGTGTCTAACGTTTCAAGGCTAATTCTTTATTTTATTTATTTCTTAGAAATGTGTATACTTCAATAGTTAAACGAGCAGTATTTGAACTCCCGACCTCTTGATCCTCAGAGCAATGTCTTAGAAAGACGTTTGTGCGCATAACCTTCGCCATCCGACAAAATTGCACAACCCCTTCTGAGATTTATATTTCTTTTGTCGTTTTACATGAATAGTTATTGAAAATTCTACAGTATGTCAGTAGCAGTTTTTATTTTTGCCTAGTTATTATTTTAATAATATTTAAAAGTACCAGTTACTATTCAAATAATTTGTTTGGTTTAATTTTATTTATTTAAATAACATACATACATATTGGTATTTCTACGTCTTACAAGTGTTGAACATTTTATTGTCTTGATAACAATAATTATTTCTAAGTATAATTAACTTACAAAAGCAACAAGATATTAGTTATTTTTCTCACTCGCCATTAGTTATCTGAATCCGTATATTGACAGACAATTAACTAATGTTAGTCTACATGTAAATACATAATTAATAAGTATGCACATTTTAAACCGCAGTTAGTAAATAAATCAAATTCATTCAAGGCTCAATGTTCAAACGATTATGATCGTGTATCACTACTTTGGTGGCCTTTTTATCTTATTTCTTAATTATAGTCACCAAGGAATATATTATTTACTTTTATCATCGTAATGTTAATGCATTTGGGAAAAAAAGGAATTACTAGCGCCAAGGTGTGTCTTTTATTTAATTACCTATTATTTTAGTAAAAATACTGTACATTGTAATAGTTATAAACATTTTAATAAATTATAATCAGTGGACAACCGAGAAAATATAGGGTTAGTTGGGAAGTCAATTGAATGACGTACATCGCTGTAAATCTGTGGTGAAAATCAATTTTGTAGTGTGTATTTTTAAGTTGTATGTTCAAAAGAGACTAAAATACGACCGACACACGCTTGGCAGTCAGCCACATTACCAAACCTAGGAGGTTGTCAGATGCTTAACCTGGCTATCCTTTCGATGGCTTAATAAATTAAGGCCTCCAGGTATAAGACTTACAAACTAAGCGACTACACGGTAAGGGCACCTCCTGTACGTACGGACCTCAGCTTAGGGCCTCGGCAGCAATAGGCAGCAAGCACTTACTTATACGACGACGAGGTTGTGGGTTCAAATCCTTGAGAGAACCAATGTGACTTATTCAATTTAAACGTACTTTCTAAGTTTATCTTGAACATCACTGAAATCGCTGAAAGAAAACATCGCGAAGAAACCTGAACTTTATAATTAATATAAGTCTAAAATGGCCACTCCGTCTTGCTTGAGCAAGAGTGGTGATCAATGCTCAATCATTCAATATCTTTATTGTGGATCATAGGTAGATACATAATACAGGTTTTAAAAAAAAAAACTCCTCAAGCTTTCTGTATGAGAAAAGGCTTGTGCCCTGCTGTAGGACAATAATAGGCTTGTATCAGGTACATATATTTTTATTATCATACAGATCACACAAATGTAGTAGCTATATCGAAAAACGCAGTAGCCCATCAAGTAAACCATCAAACTTATTAGCATATGATTGTAATACACACACGGCGTGTATGAGGCAACGCACAGTAAGCGCGTTACCCGATCGCTGTGAGAAATGAACCATTGTGCAGTCTCTCTTAGCGAGAGCCCATTGTTGTGGATAAAGCTCTTTATTATCCTGTTTCCAGGATATTGGGTCAGATTTTTGTTTTTTTTTTCTGTAAATTACGCAAGGGCTTTTTTGAATTGGTTTAAGAAATAAAAATTAATACTTCAAACTGTTCTTAACACAGTAACGATTGGTGAAGAACCGTTTAAAACCAGCAGGGGGACAGTAAACATTAATTAAATCTCTAAAGGGTTTAAGTACAGACCAAACTGCACCTATTCAGAACGTTACTGTCAAAGTTTCTATGTGTGCCGGCTTTGGACTGAGTATACAAAGAAGTCTTGGGATGGCATACGTGTTGAGTACCGTTTACAGACACCTAATGGGGTTGAAGCGCTACTGTAGTGAGTCTGGAATGTTCGCGGAAGCGAGGCTGAATGCGTTCGATGCCATTCAAAGAAGCAGAGTTGCATCATTCATGGCCCGGGTTGGTACGTGTAGAAACAGTATAAATAAGGATCTCATTGATATGATTTACGCTACCAAGACCTGGAAGCGGTGGTTGTAAATAGCCGCGTAAATGTTAAGAAAAGCGTGAGTTTATATTTTATGCCATTTTATTGTATTTGTTTTGAAATTTCAAATTGAAATTAAAATAATTATATCGAAAACGGTGCATCCTAGGCAAAACACCACATAATCCCCCCCCCCCCCCCCGCCCTCTGTGCAAGCCCAACATGAATTGAAGGAATAAATACAGATTTTTTCCGTCGTAGCATGGATGGTTTTCGACTAGAACAAAAATTTATTTCCCACCATTTTTCCCAAAAAAAATATTGTTCTATTTGCTGCTCATAAGCGTATACTCCAGCTCCTACAACTCCGCCCCTGAAATATTGAATTGAGTTTTCAAAATCAATATAGATTCTTGTCTAGGTCCAATTTTATGTAGACTATTTAACACTTGTTGAGTAGAAATGTGTCTACCCCCAAGTGTCAAAAGTAGAGAAAAATTGGTCGTAATGCATGACAGTGTAGACTTTTGTCGACTGAAGAATAAAAACATTTCTTCCCTTCGGTTTTAACTTCGCCATGCTTAGGACGGTAGAAATCTTTCCACAATCTGTCATCATGTCTATTCTTCCGTCGACAAAACCCTTTTCTATGGTGGTCATGCTACGCGTGCTGGACTATCAATAGTGCTTGCACTCTGTATCATTACGATTAGACTAACACCTTTACACCCGCCACACACAAAACCTACGGAATCAAATAAATAATGCATTTAGCAATTAGTAGGTATACTAACATTCAATTTACAATATATAAACTAAAGTACTGTAAGCCAAACGGACTTGATGTGATAATTGTATAACATGCTAACACATTTGAAATGAAGGAAATAACATGAAAAAATACTTAGGTACTTATTTTTTTTTTTAATTAAACATCAAATAACTTTTGTTGACACCCATGAGAAACCATGAGGAATCACAGGACCACCTGTGATTCCTCATGGTTTCCGCCATAATCAAAAAATGTATGATTATTTTATTAAAAAAGGTATGATTACAGAATGTATTTAGGTAAGCCTTCTACAACTTTTAAAGGTATTTCCGTGACATTTTCAAGAATTCGGAAGGGACGAGTTATTATTGTTGTTAACTGTACTTGACATTATATTGCTTGCCTTTTATAGCTTCACTGTACTTGATGATTAATTAACGGCAATCAATGTCGTCTTGGTAGTTAGTTAGGTTAAAAAATATGTTGCTCTTCTTTTCGCCAAAATTGTTTATAAACAGTAGGTTCCGTATTACCCAGTAACTGGGCTGTGGAGGTCAGATAGGCAGTCACTCCACATAAAATACTGGTATTCAACTACATCCGGTAGGCTGAAAGCCGACCCCAACATAGTTGGGAAAAAGGCTAGGCTAGATCATACTAAAGAGTAGGTTCCTACAAAGATAATAAGAATAAATAATTAATGCTTTATTGACTTTACCAATTTCTAAATTAAGTCGTAATCACCCCTGCATTTCCCCGAAAGGTTAGGCAGATGTACCTATAATTAATCCTCCCTCCTGTAATTTAAGTCATCATAATTTGTATATACGTTTTGGGTTCAATTGTTTGCTAATGACGTAATTAATGGCTGAATATTGAAAACAAGAACACAACATTACGAAGAAGGTATTATACCTCACTTTAGCTATTTAAATTGAAAAGTAACACACTCTTTCTTTCATTCAATTTCGTAACAAAACTTCTAATTATAGCATCAAAACCTACATTTTAAAATGAATCATCCCGTTTTTGCAACCATGCTTGTTAGATAAACTCCCAATTTTCGCTTGTTCACGACTTATCAGCCAAACAATGCTTAGAATCAGGTCGATCTCGGCTAAAATAATAGTTATTTCTTCTTTTATAATAATAGAGGTCGATGGTGTTTCCAGCTTTGTTACCGCTGTTACGTCTGTATTTTAACTATGTTCTTATTTACTCAATCCGCGCTGCAATCGTCATAGGAAACTCCTTTTTAAAGTTAAGGTTGTAGGTTAAAAATCGCTTTGAGCGGTAAGATGTATGTAAAGTTTCAACATTTATAATTATGTGTATTTTTTATGGTTTTCATATTAAAGAGTATTTATTCTATTCTATTCTTTTTATGAATGTTTTTGGTTCATGTGACCAATTGTCATAGTAATATAAAAAACACGAAGGGTTCCGTACCACCGTACAATATTTAACACTACTACATATTTTTTTAATTACTTTAGACCCCCTTTAATTTTAACTTTATTTCTTTTTTACACAATCTGTGAAAATTTAATCTATCTACCTATTACGGTTCATGAGATACAGCCCGCTGACTGACAGATGGACGGACCGCGGAGGCTTAGTAATAGGATTCTGTTTGAGTTCCAAACAGAATCCTATTACTAAGCCTTCGGGTATGGAACCCTAAAAACGAGAGGTGTCGTGGGACACCCGGTTGGAACGAAGTACCTTTCGCGTTTGCACAATTGGCGAAAAAGTGTCGTGACGGTAAAATGTTTCTCTTTTTTCAGTCTGGCTCTCATTCGGCAAGTGTGTAGAATGTAACTATTTTCCCTTTGATCAGGTCCACAGAAAAGAGACAATACTCCCTCTCTTCGTTAATTTGAGCCTGTGGCAATCACACTAATATTAAAAAAGCGAGAGTTTGTGAGTGTGTGTGTATGTTTGTTACTCCTTCACGCTCAAGCGGCTGGACCAATTTTGATAAAATTTGGTATGGAGGTAGCTGACACCCTGGATTAAGACATAGGCTATTTTTTATCCCGATATTCCCACGGGATCGAGACTTACGCGGGTAAAACCGCGGGGCGCAGCTAGTAAGTTTAATAAAATCATACCAGACTATCCAAAAGTCGTCTTCAAACTTGACATCACCCCACTTTATATAGTGTTTCGTATTTCCAAGACCTTCGGAATGACATGGACATTACGCAGTGGTACGTGATCACCATAAACCATGGCACATTACCTTACTGAGCGCCCTTACAAGGATATTATTAGTTTTGCAATAGGACCCTGAGGTTATGGGATTATCCGGGAGGTTGTATTAGAGTTGCTGACAGATAGACGGAGGTAAAAAGAGCTGTAGTGAAAAAATATATTAACGTTTCTCTTATTCTTTTCAGGTGTTAACGAAGCATAAGCAGTGACAACAAATATGAAGCGACTTGGTTTTCAGCTAAAGACATTTCTCTTGGTAAGTTTTAATTTATGTTAAACACTTAAAATGGTTATAAGATTTTTTTTTAAATCAAAACGCATAGAAGCTTGTCTAGCTACACCACAAACATCCTAATCTTAATCCTAACTAATATTATAAATGCGAAAGAAAGTTTGTTTGTTACCTTTTCACGTCTAAACCACTGAACCGTTCATCCTGAAATTTTGCATATACGTTGTCTGGTGTCCAGAAACGGACATAGGGTACCTTTCATCCCAAAAAAAAGTACTGCTCCCGAGGAAAACAACAATAACGTTCTTATGATAATAGATGGCGCCACGTGTCTTTCGAATCATGATTGAATTATGATATGGGATATATTTAATAGCACTTTCAATTTCAAACAGCAAAGTACAACTCGAAATGATTGTCAAATTCTAAATAAACGCGTGCGAAGCCGCGGGCAAAAGCTAGTTTATTACAAAATGTTAAATTAACTCTTCAACCCTAAACCGATGATGACACAACACAGTGTCCCGCGTAATATTATCCTAGAAAAATATTTATTTAATAAAACTCGGTATGATCTATGAAAATATGGATAATATCCATCAGTGTATTGTAAAATACAACTGCTTGCAAGCATTAATAGGCAGGGTTCCTAACTCTAATAATAGCTGAATCCTTGATACACAGCAGGAGTGTGGAACTAAACCTCTAACAAATGATCTGTGACCAATTTCTATTGTAACCAGCATCTATTTATACAGATATTGTTGCTGGGAAACCTGAATTAGGTAGGTAGTTACTTTACTTGTGACCACCCACGAATCTTCTACTAAGATGGATCGTTTTTGTGTGTGACTATATCGTTGGCCGCAAATAACCTTAAACAGGTCAATTAAAACTACTTAAAGCGTAAAACAAAATCATTCCGCCGAGATTTTGTAATTATTTCATGAGCAATCTAACAGTCTGTCCTCAAGTGTCTTCTTAGTCCAATCTAACACAGTAATGTATGGAAAAGTGCCTATTTTTTTAACGAGGAGCTGACAATATCTGCGACTGCCAAAAAATCTTTAATGATAAATTATGAAAAAAAAAAACTTTCACACGTCAGAAATGAGTTATGACGTGTTGTGTTAAATGAGTTCAGTGTTTCATAGCTGACTACTCTGAGAGTAAACTTAAAAATCTACTTAAGTTAAAACAGATGACTTAAGAAATACACCAAACCTATTTCTGACCGCTCTATTCAAACACGACCAGCAGGAAAACCTCAGTCAACACTAGAGCGCGTGTTCTTTCACCAGCGTGCATTGCGCGCTCGTGTTGCGTCACGCGGCGGCGCACTTGACACAGTGTCGGTTGACACATATTGTGACGCACATTGCGTTTGCAGGGTTAGAAATAAGGCTGCATGGTCGAATTTTGGTCAAAATGATTACTGTTTTGGTAAAAACGGCGTCAATTTTTGTTTTAGTTAGGACTAATTCCCATGCTCAGATTTTTATTATTTTCAATTAAATTTATGTTGTTCAGAATTTCCATAGTCTATTGGAAATGGTGGATCTTGCTTTTATTATTGTATTTTAGATACACGGGTTCTGGACTGGTTGACACTAGCTTAATTACACCATTTACACGTAAGCAAGTATCAATCTCTCCATCCGCTTGCCAAGCGTGGCGATTATGGCAAATCCTCCCCACCCAAATGTTGGGGCCTATGTCTAGCAGTGGACGTCTTTCGGCTGAAATTATGATGATGAAGTATCAATCCGCACGTATCGAACATCCAGTGATCCACACATAAATAACTGCATTACTACGCATAACATTATAAATTAGATCCTTTCTCGCGTCACAAATCGCATTCGATTTAAATCGACGACGCGTGCGGCGCCGATTCTGCGCTTGCGCAAAACCCCACCCACGTCGACACGGAACTATCCACCACACTGACCACTGCTCCGGAAGTACTAACAAATAACCTTGATTATCTTTCAAACCCAGCATTGGATTCTAAATCAGTAAATTAGCAGCAACTTTGACCTTAAAACCATATCCTTTTTGGCAAAATTGCATTTTGAATTATTGATTTGTGTTAATAGTGTAGTCTAAAGGTCATTGAACTCTATGTAGGTGGGTCCGATGGTGGGTCAGTCAGACATTAGCATTCCGTTGTCTGATTTAATCTGCTGTCATAAAAGTAACTAGTTTTACTAAGCGAAAGTCAAATAAAAGTTTTCTTCATAGACGAATTAAAAAGCATTTGGTAAGATCTTTGATTAGGTACTTTATTAACAAGGAATAAGCAATATTTTATAATAAAAAAACCCAAAATTGCTTAATGGTTTCAAAAGGCCAATTCCCGTAATTAAAAACGGTCAGAATCTAATCGCAATCTCGTCTCAGCGACAATCTATGTCAAAAAACTTGACAAAAATGTATGATTAGGGCTATTTTAACAAATGAACTGTGATTAGAATACGTTCTCAAAAAAATATGGAATCAACCCTTTTTTATTTTGGGTTCCCGACATTTTCAAATATCTTCTCCCGCTCTGGGCGTAACGGGAGGGCGCGCGGGCGTGACAGACTTTTACTGACTAAAACCCGTGTTCCTTTATTTGCCTGTGTGCCAGGGCCACGGTATCCCTTTTGGACAAACCCGTAGTAACCCTGGCAGGCATTAGCCCTAACGGACCCCGTCAGTTGGTGCTGACATCTCTTTGAGGCGCGCGTGGAACACAACGCGCCGTCGCGCCGTCCCAGGCCTGGTGCTTATCGGCCGGCGAGCTAATGGGAACCACCCCTCAGATGTTTAGAAATACTTGACGGTCAGGGGTTGTTTTTCTGGAATTGGATATGGGTTTCATACAGAATACTGCAATGGTAAACATGACGAGTAGAATCATCTTTCAATCATCTTTTTTTTTTTTTTTGGGTGGGAAATTATCAAATAACTTCTATGGGCGGAGCGGGAGGGCGTGTCAGACATTTACTGACTAAAACCCACCCGTGTTCCTTCCGTTACCTGTGTGCCAGGGCCACGATGTCCCTTTCGGACAAACTCGCAACCCTGGCGGGCATTGGTCCTAATGGACCCCGTCAGTTTGTGCTGACATCTCTTTGAGGCGCGCGTGGAACACAACGCGCCGTCGACCCGGGCCTGGTCCTTATCGGACGGCGAGCTACCCATCGCTCACCGTCCGCAGGCCCGCGCCTACGGTGGCCGGAAATCGGCTTGGGACTCCCGACGCCCGGGGCGTCTCCTGCGGCGACTAAGGCCGCGAGGGCGCGAACCTTGTCTCACCCTCACGCGTTCCGCCTCCTCCTTCGCTAGCATTACTGCTTCGCAGAAGGAGGTGACGGCCTCCCATGCACTCTCGCTCCGAACCATGGCCTGAACCAGGGCCGGACGCGAGAGATCGCCGCCGCCGATCGCCTCCGTGAGGACAAGGCGGTGCTCCGCCCAAGCTAGGCAGACCTCCACCGTATGCTCACCGTGTCCTCCGAGCGATCCACACAGTGGTGACACCCGGGCGTTTCCTTCCGCTTTATCCTGAACAGGAACCTCCCGAAACAACCGTGTCCGGTGAGGACCTGCGTCAGGTGGAAGGTGAGGACGCCGTGGCGCCTCTCTAGCCACTCCTCAAAGAGGGGACTTATCGCCACAATAGAATCACCCCCTAACTACCTAAACGGATGCGCATGATGACACAGCATCCTGTATAAGTTGCACCAAAAATACAAACAAAAAAAAAAACACCGGTTCCAAGAAACTCTCCTGATAGGTATGTGACATTCCAAACCTCTGCCAAAATTATGTAGGTATGTCAATTATGTGACATTATGTAATACAAATTAATATTATGCTCTTAAAAACACGTTTGGGACGCTATCTCCATGCGAGGACAATTTAATTTGAATTCTTGATAACTTTAATTAGTCATCAGCATCAGATCACTATCTTCTTAATATATCGTCCGTAAAAGTTTATTAAAATAACTTATTGGCGTCCCGGCAAAAAGTTGTCAGTAAAGTTAGTTCCACAAATGTTGTAATTTCTGGGGCAATACTGAATCGCAAAATGCGGATGTAATTTTTAAGAGTAAGTGGTACTCCATATTGATGTCTTGTTGTCCTATATTGACAGAGGTACAGGGCCAAGTCGGCTGTTTGCAATGATTGGTCATTATGACGACCATACCAAGGCAACGCCATGACCATTGTGCCAATAGTTTCTATCCTCCTAAATTCATAATGGCGTGACAGTGGTCCATAGGGAAGTCAAAATAATAGGAGCTTGTCAGTATGAGATTACAAATATACAGACAATATTTTTCCAATGGAGTATCAGTGACACGTCATTGGAAAATCATAAAGACGCCTGTCAATTAGGAGATTAGCAAAACTGTCAAACTCTATAATTACGGTGCCAATGATCGGCCATTCGGACACAACTGCGTTAGCAGACTTGGCCCCCTGGTCTGCGGGGCATAGAAAAGCAGTTTCATTGACAGCAAAAGTTAACTTTTTAAAACCTAGGCTACATGTTTGAGCGTAGGCGCATCGCGTTGCAAAGCTCAGGTTTAATACCGATTAAGTAGGTACCTATTGATCCATAAACAACGTTAACATGCTAATGAACTACGCAAACGTACTTACTCGTAAAAACGAATCGGAGAACAAAATAACATTCTGGTTGCTCTTAAAGTGCCGTTGTTGGCCGATCATTTCTTTGCTGACTTATTAAATAAAATCAAAACTCATTGAAAGAACTGTTAATCCTAACTAATCTTCTTCTTTATATAAATAAAAATCAATGTTTGGTTGTTTGTCGTCTATGGACTCCCGATTTTGAAGGAACTTTGGTGGGTTTTTCTGCATACGCCCGCGAATGTTTAGGGGTAGGGTAGGAGTAGGGTAGGTATAGGACACCACGCGAACAAGTCCGGGTAGCTAGTTTTTTAACCGACTTCCAAAAGGGAGGAGGTTATATGGTCGTCTGTGTTTTTTTTTAAATGTATATTCATCGATATTTCGATTTTGAAAATTCTTTTTATTATATAAAAATGTGAAAATGAGTTTGTTGGTTACGCTTTCACGCTAAAACGGCTGAACGAATTTGGATGAAATTTGGCAAGTGGGTAGACCTTGACCTGGAAAAGGGCATAGGCTAGTTTTCATCCTGGATTGCAGACAAAGTCGCGGGCAACAGATAGTAGTTTATAATATTAAAACACTTTTTTCGGGATTTAGTACACTAGTTTTCTGTTTGATCTAGCGTAGTTTTTGCTTTTCTAAAACGTAGTATCATTCATTTATAATCTTTTTTTTTTTTAATGAAGTATCACGGCTGGTGACACTTTATTCACATTACAATCTAGCCTATTCGATAATAAGTAATATATCACAACCTGTCAGGCCCCATAGGCTTTCAACGAGAGTCACCTGTCATGAATCTGTGCCCTCCTAAATCTGAATCAGTTTACACAAAGACCTTTGAGGCCATAGAAACAACAGGAGACCATCAAGGGTCTTTGTGTAAACTGATTCAGGTTCAGGAGGGCACGATTCATGACAGGTGACTCTCATTGAGAGCAAATGGAGCCTGAGAACTGCTAAATAAATATTAAATTAAGAAATCGTCATAATAACCTTGCGGAGCAGGGGCGGGTCGTTAGCTATGCATACATACATAAACTCACGCCTTCTGCTCATGGGGGTCGGCAGAAACTATAGAACGCCACCTGCTACGCTCCATACATCCTCCTTTTGCTTCGTTTACGTTCATACATCAGAAGCTACAGTCTGGACATAGATATCGATCGCTTTACGACAGAATTAGGTCGCAAAGTCCTAATGGGGTCTCTAGACGGTCAAAATTGCTTGACAAGATTGTAATTTTTTCGTGCTTGTCAAGCAATTTTGACTGTCTATCTATGACGAGATTGTAGGCCCTGGTCATACACGCACTGACCTTTCTGGAGAACATACATGAAATTAACATAACACATTCGCTAATTATAAATAGTTATTTAAAAATCAATTTAAGACTAGTAACATTACAAAACTTTTAACCGAAACCATATTTACTCCTCAATAAACAAGATGGCTTTAATGTTTATTTTATTACATAAATATAATCTTTATAAATTGTCATTTAAAGAAGCCTTCGTTACCTTGAAATACAGAAATGAAAGTACTTTGTGGTTACCTAACTGTTAGCTAGAACTAACTATACAATTTTTTTTTTTATTTGTCTTTTTTTAACTAAAGCTCGAACTTGGTAAGTTAAGTACGTTATTATTTATCGTCTTTTAACTTTAACTACAACTTGAAAAAAATTTACCTAATAGGTATTTAATAAACGTTGCTTCAGGAGGTATGCTAATTTAACAATGCCTATGTCGGTATACTCAAACGATTTTAAATGAACTATTAGTCATGTGCTAGTATTTTTTTTTGTGTATTTATTATTCACGCTTCTAGTTTTGCATAAATACTCGTTAAACTTACACGCCCCCAATTTTATTTCTGTATCCCGTTTGCCGTGATTTTATTTAATAGCTTCAGTTATAACTTGAAATGTTGATTTGTATTTCTATCAGGAAATTAACTAGCTTTATAGTTCATTTATAGGTATGTAGGATATTCTACTAGGATATTTGTAAGTGCGCCAAGGATATATTATTCATAATTTTTCATTGACTTCCTGAGGCCCTAGACAATCGCTTTTTATTTTCGGCATCTCGCAGGTCGACCTATGTGGTTGTCGGCTGCTTAACCGGGCTATCCTGCCTTAATAAATAAATACCTTCAGCCAGGTCATACAAATTATAAACTAAGCGACCCAAATATAATTAAATAAAATGTATACCATTGCAAAAGTAAAAAAAAAAACGGATTACTGTTTGAAAGATGTTAATAAATTCTAGATGAGTTTCTTAATAACAAATCTCTATAATTATATGATACTGAAATAAATTTTAATACTTTAAATTAATACAAATCTTTTGGAATTGACTTTAAATTTTGACAAGAAATAAAATTGACTATGAATTGTAATAAAATTCAATTTGCATGCTTGCGTTAATACAATACGGTACTCCAATACGTATGTAAATATATTGTAATACTTTTATCATTGTAATTTAAAAGTACTCATTTAATCGTTTTTAATAATTTTAATCATGTATATGTCAATATTGGCAAAACATAGCGCACTACAATTTTTTTTTGATGTATTTAGCTGTTTCATAAAATAAATTAAGTATTATTACTCTTACCCCTTATGGTACGGACCTCGGCCGGTTGTCTGTCCGTGACAAGCCGAACATTTTCGGTTCCGTGTGGTGCCGGATGTAAAGAATAGCACCACCCTATTTCTTCCGGTGGGTGTCGTAAAAGGCGACTAAGGGACTTAAGAATGGGCAGCAGCGTTGTCTATGCATTTTAACAACATACTGCGATCGCTAACCCGCCTGCCAACCGTGGCGATTAAGGCCTGATGATGATGATGATACATTTTTGAATTTCCCATCATCGTTACCGCTCACAGAATATCTCAGCTGTCTCGGGTGAGGGCCTGAGACAGCTGAGATATTCTGTCAATTGTATGTGGTTAATTTTCAGTGCGCTACATTTCGCGATTATGATTCAAGTGCGTACCAAATATTTTCTATTATGTAAGACACCTGAGTACTTACAATGTAGAGAAATCCTAGATAAAGAAAAAAAATTTAACCAACTTCCAAAAAGGGCGAGGGTTAGTCTGTATGTTTTTTTTTTATATGTGTTCACCGATTGCTCCGTGAATTATGGACCGATTTCGAGAATTCTTTTTTTGTTTGAAAGAGTATGCTCTCGAGGTGGTCTCATTGTCACCAGGTCATGAAAATAGAGGAAAATCCTCAAATTTTATAGGCACAACGGTAGCGATTTCGGTATTTTTTAAAGTAACACGTGCATTTGCTCTCGGAAAGCACAATTTGGTGAAGTGGAACTGAAGATGAAGACCACAGATGGCTACCGAAATTACTCAATAATAAGTATTTCACGGGTTGCGATACGATTACTTTAATATGGTTACTAAGCAATATATTTATGCTTTTTTATGTTTTTTTTTTTTGGTGTATGAACGTAGGCGAAGCAAAACGAGTATGTAAGGACCGTAGCAGGTGGCGTTCTATAGTTTCTGCCTACCCCCATGGGAAGAAGCCGTGAGTTTATGTATGTGTGTATATTTATGCTAGTAACAAATGCATAATTATGAAAAATTACTTTAATTTCGGAAGTCGGTGGCAAAACACCGGTTTACCTGGGATACAGATCCAAAGACACCGGTTTCCGAAATTGAAAAAAAAAATCTCTTTGTGGTGTTCTTTTTAGATACCGGTTTTTTTTTTGTAAAAAGTTTTTTATTTTTCACTTTATATTGGGTCAGTTTGTTATTTATCTAAGTAACAATAGCCTAATGTCAACTGCTTATCAACTTTTCCACCCAAAACTTTTTTTAAAAGAAAAAGAAATACATTAATAAAATGCAAAACGTGATAGAACATCTTGTTAGACAATTACTGAGAGTCAAAATTGCATTAACCTAATAAAGCAAAAATATATTAATATAGATAAATTATTATAAAATTTTGGCACATCCATTAGGCTTCAGACTGATTGATTAAAATGTTAATATTAATATAATTCGGCGCCGACTTCGTTACACACATAAAATTAGGGTTACCTGTGGCTTATAGTTTATCACCGGGTAAGGTGGCAACGGGTTTTATAAAGACGGACAAGAAAAAACCGGCCAAGTGCGAGTCGGACCACGCACAATGAAGGGTTCCATAGTAGGGATGAATTTATCCCAAGAACAAACTTAACATTGTAGTTGAAAAACATTTTCTCCCATACATTTCAACTGTAAATGTAAGTTTGTAGGAATAAAATTGAGAGGTTTACCATGTTATTTAGAGACCATAGACTTATAGGTTTTTCTGTAATCTATAAGTAAAGAACTATTTTCTGTATTTGAACCAAAATTTTTGGCTCAGAAATTTCCAGAGCCAAAAATTTTGGTTAAAAAAAAAGTCAAAGTTTTGGTTGGTGGTTTTGGGTAATTTTGGTTTTGGGTCTTTTTCTTTCGAAAGAGAAAGAAAAATTGTTTATGCTCAGGATTTTCGGAGGTTAGGGGGGGGGGTCATTTTTCATCTATTTTCTTAAATAACCTTAAACGATTTCTGGATTTCTGATATGTTGTGTGTGAGATGCAGATAGCATCTCACACACAACATATCAGAAATCCTTACAAAAAGTCCTTTAATTTGATATGACACACGGTACAGTTCGCAATTTTTTTTCTCACATATTCATATGTGTACAAAATTTCAACTTAATCGGTCCAGTAGATTCGGAGTAAATTGGCTGTGACAGACGGACAGACAGACAGACAGGCACACGAGTGATCCTATAACGGTTCCGTTACTTCCTTTTGAGGGAATCCTAAAAGGCAATATAAAAGCAGCTTTAATGACGTCTTTACGACTTTTCTTGAATTGACTTCTTTGTGTCGCTCCTAATTAACACATTAACTAGAAAAAGTAAATCAACACAGTGCAGGACTAAAACATAACTGGCGAAATGTGGGTGTACTATAGGTACACCTCTGCCTTAACAGGCGTAATGTTAGGTTACGTTAACACAGTGAAAAGTCGAAAAACTGCGTCGACTGCCTCGTTGGTCTATTGGTTCCAAGCGCTTCTGCTAAGCTTCTCCTGAGTCCGATTCCCGGAGCAATGTGTTATTAGGTTTTCCATCTGGAATTACTCATTGGCAACCCGGAATCTGGATTTGTGCTCGGTTGTTGGGGGCTGGCCCCCTATTACATGGGACTTAAACATAACTTTCGAAACGTGATGTTATGAAAAGTCAAAAAACCGTAAAATCCTAGGAAAAGTTAGGTGGAGAGCGATTAAATCCCATCACATGGAAAAAACCCATTGGCACAACATATCTTAGGTCCACAAATCCCCATCAATGGGGATATTATATATTATCTAGGTCAAGAACGCCTAACACCAGCTTAAAAAAAACAGACAACCCTAAAAACCCCATATTTCTTGTGTCGAATATAAATAAATAAAATAATGTAATTATGTATGTCGTAATTAATATGAAGAAAGACCCGCGAATACTAGGACCCAGTGATAGTGGCGAATGCAGTATTTGCAATATAATAAATCACATGTCATGTTTATTTTTTATATCCATATTAATGTTAGCGACGTAAATACCAGCATTTTTTTGTTGTATGTTCTGTATAATTAAACATTTATATAAAACTTAGAGACAGTTCTGCTCGTTTCGTCGCGTATGGTCAAATCCGCATAATTTTCTTTTGCGAATTTACCAACAATATAGGGGATCTGGCGTTAATGCTTACTTTATCTGTTTTTTTTTTTTGCCGGGTTGGAAAATCCTCATGGCTGTCCTCCGCCCTGGGGCAGGCGGAGGAGTCTGTCAGACTCTTACTGACTAAAAACCACCCCAGAGTCCCCTTCCCACACTTGCACCGGGGATCTTGGGATCTGTTATTTCTTCCGTGATCCCAGGCTAGTGCCGGCCCGCCTCCGCGGGCCACCTCAAGTTTGCGCGGGGGGGGGGGGGGGGGGGTTGGACCCCTCTGCGACGGGTCCAGTGTGATAGGGGGTGGCGGACTTCCTCGAGTCCGCCGTCTCTGGACCCATTTAGGGGTCGGAAAAGGGCATCATCTGCCCTCTGCCAACGCCCAGGACTCCTCGCTGCCGGCCATTGACTCAACCACGGCCGGCAGCGACAGGTCTACTCCTGAGATGAGGGCACGGCGAGGCTCCTCCCATGCGGCACACTCTGCCAGCGTATGCCGCGCCGTGTCCCGGCAGTCGACGTAGTGGTGACACCGGGCGTCCGGCTCCCTGTTTATGCGACACAGGTACTTCTCGAAGCAACCATGCCCCGAGAGCACCTGCGTCACCCGAAACGACAGGGAGCCGTGCCTTCTCCCATTGTTCTAACCTAACCTAACCCAGATGATTCAATAACAGTAGATGGTACCATACCAACCACAAACAATTTGTTTTGAACTTAATTTGAATCACTTGGCTAAGTCTTTGCTATTTTGACGGATTGCGATTTTCATGAATTTGACCGATTGCGAATTTGACCATACGAGATGAAACCGGTTCTGCTTATAGTCAGTAGTTTTAGGAGCCATTGGATCTCTCGCTACGAAGATCTGTAAAAAAAATGCATGGTTAGAGCCGCCAAACTATCCTCTCGTATCCGAGCAGCAATTATATTTGACTACAAAAATACTTTAGTAAGACGAGCAGCTAATACCGTCGTTATAATTTTTGTGATTAACGGGCGGTCATTGACTAATCTATTGATAATACACGTCAATTAATGTGGAAATAGAATAAGTAAACATCAATCAACTTGAATACGAGGCACATTACTTACACGAATAAGTCAATTTAGAAATAAAACAGGAGGACGAAATTCTAGTTTTCTTTAATCTTACAAACTGCTAAGCACTAGTGGTAGCTGTGATAGCCTAGTGGTGTGTCCGTCGGACTGCCAAGTAATAGGTCTCAAGTTCGAACCCAAGACACGCACCTCAGACTTTTCGGATTCATGTCCGTATTGTATAATTATCACTTGCTTAAAAAACGGCGAAGGAAAACATCCGTGAGGAAACGGCATGCCTGAGAGATATTTCTCGACGGCATGTGAAGCCAAGTCAGAGGCCCAAGGGCGGCATAAAATCTCTACCACCAGGTTAGTCACTAACCACACGAAAAAGAAGAAAGAAAGAAGAACCGCTAAGTATCGATACTTAACGGTTTATACCGATGCAAGAATCGATTTACATCAATCGAGTGCTGAGTCAATTATTCGCAAAGCATATCGTTGATTATACAAGTGTGTAGTAAGACTCTATTTATCCAGTATTACACTTGAGATGTCTTCGTAACACCAGAAATTATTGGCTATAGTGTCAAGTATGGTACTTGTCATAGTTATTAAACATCATGTAAACTAATTTCACGCAAACATGCATGGCAAGTTTCCAATCATGACATCAGACACCTCATTGGTAAAACATGTGTCGGATTTTCGGAATTGTAAAAAAATGGCTGCTTGAACTTAGGGTAGGTTTTGGTGTTGGCCAGTAACAGAGAGCAGTGGTGGCCCAGTGGTATCGGCTGCGACTTACGGGTTGTTGTAGGTCGTGGGTTCGAACCCAGACAGGCTCTTTACTTTGTGTAAATAATTTCATCACCACTGCTCTCAAAACGATGAAGGAAAAGAAAGTGAGGAAATGTCCTAGAACCAATAATTCGAAGACATATGATATCTACCAACCCGCACTGAGCCTGCGTGGTGAATTACAGCCCACTCACAGAGAGGAGGCTTGTGTGCCAGCAGTGCGAAAAATATAGGCTGAATGCAGTTCAGTTAGGGTTGCAATTGCAACGTATCATAGTTGCTAGTCTGCGAGATGATTTTAACTTAGTTGCGAAAAAGTTGTGGTACAGGCCTCATTCCCAAAGACAACGTAATTAAACTTTTCAGCCCTATTGTCAAAGTCAAATTATTTATTTCAAATAGGCACATAGAAGGCACTTTTGAACGTCAATATTTACAAGAAAATAGAATTGATTCTAGTCGCCCCTTCCAAAAGGTAGTTTCGTATGGAAAAGAATTGGCAATAGCTCCACCGGGTAATGGGGACTAAGAGATAAAGACACCAACAACGACAATTTCGTTGTTGTTTAAATGTTTGTAGCATTTTGATAGATTCGAGTGTTTGTTATGAACCTGGGGCCTACTCCGATCATAAATCCGAAGTATTGGCCGATTATTCGGCCGTTTCTTGACTACGGCCAACTATGGGGAGTCCGTGTCTTCACAGTACGACAGTGGTCAGGGGGTGGGGGGGGGGGTTCTGCAACCGCCCCTAAATTGTATTAAACCTATTGTCTAAACTAGGTGTGTTATTATAACTATTAGAAGCAAAAGACCCAACGGGGGTATTAATCGTGGTATTCAAGCCATTATAATGTGTATTTGATAAGGTTCTGTTGACCATGTGTGTACCTTAAACCGTTAGAATATGGCTGACTACGGCGAAAAAAAAAAGACAGTCGAAGAGCTAAGCCAAAGTCAAAAATACGACTTGAAGTCGGGTAAGGATGAGTCAAAAAAGGAAACTTTGGAAGTTATAAAACTGCCGAAAATTCGACCGATACCTCGGATTAGCGCTTCGGAGTAGACCCTGCTTATGATATGTATGTATCTATGCATCTCTGTATATGAGTCGAGATCCATATTTGGCCACGTTCGAAACCAAGAGCACAAAACACCGATCACCTACCAACCACACCATACTTCAATCGTCTGGCTACAAACCACAAACAAATGAGACGCAAGCGCCTGCGCATTGCATCACACACTGAGGTTACCCGACGCGACGGAAAGAAAGTGCGTCATGTCACAAGGTCAAGGCCGATGTAGAGGCTCCTACCGTTGTATTGATTACTGATTGGTGGAGAGATCGTACGTCACAATTAGAAATATTTAAACTTAATGAAAGATTTCAGTAAAAGTTAACTTTAACAGGGACAAAGAATTAAATAAAATGAAAGCTTTTATACAATGTAATTAAAATGACTGAAAATTTATTTAGGGGTCAATGTACTCTTCATTATGACACTGATGACCGCTGTAAACCGTATAGTATTTCACGGCAAGAGAAATGTGTGTGAACAATTGACCTGATGCGAACAAAATGTATGGAGAAGCTGATAATTTTTTCTCGATTTCAGGATCCGGTCGCATAGTAAAAGTGATACAATGGCCCCTTAGCGAGTTTCAATTACTTCAATTCATCATTTCAGCCGAAAGACGTCCACTGCTGGACATAAGCCTCCCCCAAAAGGAGGGGCTTGCCAAAATCGCCATCGGTGATCGCAGTATGATGTTAAAATGCATAGAGAACGCTGCTGCCCATTCTTACTTCTTACTAAGTCCCTTAGTCGCCCTTTACGACACCCACGGGAAGAAATAGGGTGGTGCTACGAGTATTCTTTACGTCCGGCACCACACGGGACATATATTATTTCAATTACAAATTGTAAATGATAGAAAGCATGTTAGGAGGTGATGGGATGGGGCTCTTAAAACAGAGGTTATTTACAGGACACTGCGCAAAATTGATCGGCGCTCGGGCAGCATCCAGCATCACTGCAGCTTTTAGTTTGACTAGACATAAGATTATCTTAGCTTAAGATTATGGATGAAAATCAACCACAATTACAATTTGCGGTGGTCTGACTACAACTTCGCATGAAACTAGAACCCGCAGAAATTGCTAGGTCCGTTAAAAAAAAAACCGGCCAAATTTGTGTCTCACCACGCACAATGCAGAGTTCCGTAGTGGGGATTAATTTATCCTAAGAACAAACTTCACATTGTAGTTGAACAACATGTTCCCTCATATATTCCGAACTGCAAATGTAAGTTTGTACGCACAATATTGAGAGATTTATCATGTTATTTTAAGATCATAGACTTCTTATTGGTTTTCTTGTATCTTCTTATTATCTTCTTATTGTGTATCTATAAGTAAAGAACATTTTTTTGTATATTTAAAAAAATTTGGCTCCGTAGTTTCGGAGAAAAGGGGGGAATTTGTCCCCCCTTTTCTCCGAAACTACGGTCAATTTTCGTCTATTTACTTAAATAATTTTAAAAGTATTTATTTTGAAATTATAAATAAAAGTCTGAAATCCTTACAAAAAGGCCTTTCATTTAATATGTCACACCACACGGTGCAGCTTGCAAAACTTAAAAAAAACTGCCCCCTAAAAGTGCTTCATCATATTCAAAATTCATTTATTTGCGTTACACGTTCGTCTTTGGGTCACAGGATTTCAAATGTGTACCACATTTCAATTTAATCGGTCCAGTAGATTCGTAGCAAAACGTCTGTGACAGACGGACAGACAAACAGAAAGACAGCCAGCCAGACAGACACCCGAGTGATCCTATAAGGCTTCCGATTTTTCCTTTTGAGGTGCGGAACCCTAAAAAAGAACCCAGAACCGACTTTAACGTTCTCACATGAACATCGAAGCTGAGATAACTCGAAAGTTACAATTCAAACCTAGTTTCTAAATACCAATAGCCGGTTTGATGACTGATATTAAGTATTATACAATTTTAAGTTTTCTATAATGTCTGCCAGAAAACTAAAGAACAGTGTTTAAAAAGTTCGTCATTCAAGCCTAAATAATAAGATAATGATAATAAACAAATGTTGACCTAAAATTTGGTGTTTGTCATTTGACCTAAAGACACCTTTTTTACGAATAATATGAGGGGCCAATGACTTTGGCAGGTGGTCAAGACTGGGTAGGTACATAACTTGTAGGAATTCAGAGATTAAAATAAAGTAATAAAGTATTAGTCAATGATAAGTGTTAGTTGTAGAAATGTTGTTGATTAATTTTGTAAACTGGAAGGTAACTTTCTAGGATACTACCTACTACGCGATTCAACTAAGAATAGGAATTACCTTACGCCATATGTAGGCGTTTTAGCAAAAATGCACCTCGTTTACTCATTTTGGAGCAAAGTCAGACAAATTTTCTATGTTAGCTGTATAACTCCACAGGTAGAGGTCATTGACGTTCCTATTCTTAGTTAAATCGCATTGTACCTATATTATTGGATTTGAAAAATGATCTTCTGTTCACTTATACTTATTTCTATACACAAGTGCTCTGCACGCTCGAAAGCTCAGAAATGGTATGGTGAAATACAGCGTATGTACGAGATATTGCAGTGCTCTTTGATTATTAATTTTATGTCTAGATAGAGTGTCGCACTGCCAAAGAACTAAAACAAACAGGCCAACTTTGTTATGCTGGTGTGCGTGAAAGCTACGTTTAAGGCTTCTACATACTGGCGCGATTTGTCGCGCGACGCGACACCGGTAGAACAATTTCCTTAAATTTTTCATAGACATTGTTCTACCGGTGTCGCGTCGCGCGATAAGTCGCGTCGGTATGTAGAAGCCTTTACACTCGCGACACGTCATTGTGCGGTCATTGTGTTAAGTAACTTAAGTATAACACTGAAAGTGTGCATGTATTTTGCGGCTAATAGTTGGCCGCAATTTTTTTCGAAGAGTTCACAGCTCCGACTTTTAAAAAAAAAAAACGTTGCCCCACACTAGGAATTTCTCCTGTATCGTGGGTGCGTTTACAAACATTTAAACTCACATACACAAACAGCCTGTCTATCTAGACATATTTTATATCTTTTGCTGTGCTGTTGTTAAGAAGTGTTAAATAAGTCGCATTATTTAATAGGGTAAGTGTTTTAATAAAACTTTTTCATTTTGATTTTTAAATAGTACTTTTTTTTTGTTATATTTGATTACATTTAGTTAATATTCTCGTTATAAAAAGGTTTGTCTTGATTTTACTCACTTTTACCAAATTTAAAAATATTTTAGATTTTGATTGAGATTATATTTTGACTAACCAATTTTGCGCTCGACTGTATCCACTAGTAGCTTTAAACAACAGATATTTTTTTTAAGTTTGAATGTGGGTCCGTCACTACTGGACATAGGCCTCCAACAAGGGGGGAGGGGTTGCCATAATCGCCATGCTTGGCAGACGGGTTGGTGATCGCAGTATGTGTGTTAAAATGAATAGAGCTGCTGACCATTCTCTAGTAAGTCGATATATGAGTGTAAATAAAGGCATTTATGACCTTAATTAACACTGTTCTGAAAACAGACCACTGACCATTGTTACCATAAAACAGCAACACAGGCAGACGACCTTGTAACTTGTTAGCATTTTAGTGTTAAAATAATTTCCCGGTGTAAGTTATGACATATAAATTCCTGAGAAGAAAAATTAAGGGTGTATATAAAAGATGCATTCAGCTTCAGGAATAACTTATATAGATATTGTTTGTTTTTTTTTGTTTTGTGTTTTTTTGTTTTTTTAATAACGTTGCCCCGTTGTTGATATATTGTGATAACAGTAAAATACGATACGCAAATAAATCGTTTGATTTGATTTGACGTTTTACAAGGGGAACCACAGAAGCGCAACAGACTAGATAGATTTGCGATCGGTCAAAAATGACGTTGACGTTTGTATGACACATTGAGATTGACGTTTATTGCATTAACAATAAAAATACCAAAAATATGTAGGTTCCAAGGTTCCACTAAGTTAATTATGTATGTAATTTATGTGTCCTTTTAAATACATACATGACTCGACTTCCATTATACCAAGTCGTAACCAATTTATTTTATTCACTTTAAGAAACATTTAAACCTTCACATTCAATTATATAAAATAATGAGGCAAACGCTGGTCTCACATTTATGAAGGCTGTCCTTAATCCTATTGTATTGCAGCCAGAGTTAGCTAAATCACGAATGTATTGCTAAATAATTTGACAGTACTAAGAAGTCTGCTGCAAATGTTAAGGAAAATATTGTAAGCAGTACCTTCTTATTTATTGCTGCGACCCTCAAGCGGCGCAAATACTGTAATCTTATGGGCAACTACAGTTTTGAGCCGTTTGGAGTCGAAACGCTCCGGTCATGGGGCCCGAGTGCACGTCTCCTTTTTAAGGAAATTTCTCGCCAACTGATCGAGAGTTCACGTGACCAGAGGGCTGGCTCTTTCTTTGGCCAAAGAATTAGCATTGGCTTTCAACGTGGAAATGCTGCCAGTTTTCTAGGCACGTGTCCGGATGACAGTGATGCGTCCGAGTACTTCGACGCCTAAATGTCCTTTTGTTTTTGTATTTATTTGTACCTTACCGTAAATAGCGTTAATAGAACAGAGAGAGTGGTGATATATTGTATATAATGATTTAAAAATGTATTTGTACGAATAATTAACCATAATATTTTTGAAAAAAAAAGTAATTGTTATGAGATCTGGGATCGATACTAATGCCTAAATATAGTTTTTATTGCTTTAATATAATTTTAGTAAATCTGTAAGTTTTTAGTAAAACATGACATCACATAACTTTACTCCTGTTTTCCCCAAAGGATTAGGCAGAAGCGTAACAAGGTGGAAATATATAATATACATACTACCCATATTCAGCACAAATCCAGACTGGGCACGCCACAATTGTGGCGATAAGTCCCCTCTTTGAGGAGTGGCTGGAGAGGCGCCACGGCGTCCTCACCTTCCGCCTGACGCAGGTCCTCACCGGACATGGATGTTTCGGGAGGTTCCTGTTTAGGATTAAGCGGGAGGAAACGCCCGGGTGTCACCACTGTGTGGATCGCCCGGAGGACACGGTGGAGCATACGGTGGAGGTCTGCCCAGCTTGGGCGGAGCACCGCCGTGTCCTCACGGAGGCGATCGGCGGCGGCGATCTCTCGCGTCCGGGCCTGGTTCAGGCCATGGTTCGGAGCGAGAGTGCATGGGAGGCCGTCACCTCCTTCTGCGAAGCAGTTATGCTAGCGAAGGAGGAGGCGGAACGCGTGAGGGTGAGACAAGGTTCGCGCCCTCATGCCCCTAGTCGCCGCAGGAGACGCCCCGGGCGTCGGGAGTCGCAAGCCGATTTCCGGCCACCGTAGGCGCGGGCCTGCGGACGGTGAGCGATGGGTAGCTCGCCGTCCGATAAGGACCAGGCCCGGGTCGACGGCGCGTTGTGTTCCACGCGCGCCTCAAAGAGATGTCAGCACAAACTGACGGGGTCCGTTAGGACCAATGCCTGCCGGGGTTGCGAGTTTGTCCGAAAGGGATATCGTGGCCCTGGCACACAGGCAACGGAAGGAACACGGGTGGGTTTTAGTCAGTAAAAGTCTGACACGCCCTCCCGCTCCGCCCAGAGCGGGAGAAGTTATTTGATGATTTCCCACCCAAAAAAAAAAAAAAAAAAAAAGGCTGGTATCGAGAAATTACAGATAGAAAAATCCAATAACACTTTGCCCGACCTGGGAATAGAACCCAGGACCTCATGCTCTGCTGCAGTGGCTCTTGCGGCCACTAGACCAACGAGGCAGTTAAGTAAAAGCCGCTGGAAAAGGTCCAGAAATTCTGAACAACAATTTCAGGCTTTTGTTATGTTTTCATTATAACAACAGGCTTATTTGCCAGTTTAATGAACTAAAGTGGCTACAATACCATGGACTAACTCAGAATTATATTGAAAATAAAAAACCGACCAAGTGCGTGTCGGACTACGCACAATGAAGGGTTCCGTAGTTGGGATTAATTGAACAAAGTTAACATT